>JAKOGI010000147.1:0-680000 GCA_029747015.1 Carnegiea gigantea
TGTTACAATGTATGATATCGGAGAATATGATTTTGTCGGGGGAGTCCGATTTGCTGTCAATGGAGGATTCCAATGGCAGTCAACTACTATGAGATCTTAAAAGAGCCTTTCTTTGACAAAGACATCCTCTAGGATGATCTCCCAAGTTCAATTAAAAGGGGTTGCGGGAATGGGATCTACATTTAGGCACAGGTTTTTGGCAGGGAATTCATTCCATATTGCTTGGATTGGATTTAATTAAGTTAAGCACAATCTTGGAGAAGATGTAGATATGTCAGTAAACATAATTACTTTGGCAGACTCAATATTAGCTATTAGTAAGTTATTACCATTAGTTTAGCAGCTCAACTAACTTAAGCAATGTTCACCTGTAGTGTAGGAGGACTGCTTTATAGTTGGCCACCTTGAACTCTGACCTGGACAATACTTTTAATAGCCATGAATCTGTTGAGATGATCACTGAGCTAAAAAGGTTCATGGCTTAAATGAGAAACTGCTGTGTGTTGCCTTTTATGATAATTAGCCTAAAGATTCATAGCCATGTACCCAACTTTGTATCTCTGTCCTGGTTGCATGGCCTTTTGTTGTTAGCATTAACACGTTGAACTTGCTGTAAGCTTTTAAAGCTTACTGTTGGAGTTTAGCCTTGTATAATTTATTAACTTTAACTCAAATACATTAAGGTTATTCATTAATAAGTCCCCATATTCCATGCAGACAAAACTGTTCGCAATCTACTTATTGGATTCACGACAAAAAAAAAGGTATTGACATGAGGAAATTTGTCCCAGTGTTTTGGACTCTAAGTTGGCAAGATAACACGAACATTCATGATTGTGGGATTTACGTCATATGGAGGCATTTCAAGGAGGAAATCTCAAGTGCTGGACACCTGGTTTTGAGCAGAACAAGGTAACTTATACATTCCACAACCCAAGTACAGCTTCTAAATTAGCGAATAGTAAATGCAATCGTTCAAAATGCACATTATATTAAAAACTGATTATTTCCAATAAACATGGCCAAAACGCAGGAAGAATTTATCACGCATCTACGTTCAAGGTATGCAGTAATGATATTAGAAAGTGAAGTGAATAGCCTATGGGTGCAAATCTAAGAGGCAGCCAAAAAAGGCTTCCAGCAACGAGAAATAGAACAGCAACACCTCCAGCAGTAGTATTACTCCAATATTATGCATTAAATCATAGTTTAAAAACTAGGTGCATAGAGCACACTGTGTTCCTGAAGTCCAACTTTTATAATATGAAACTGTAATATTTCCTTTTCTGTGTTCAATAAAAGTATGTGCGCACCTAAAGCAACAATATCTTGTACAAACGTCAACAATGTCCATTAATTATTTATGTTATTCTATGTGATGCACAATCATGTACCATAATTCAAGACTAAACTATACTAAATAAAACTAAACAAATCGTTGCACTGAACAATCTTGTGCATTGTACAACATCATATAGCTCATTATGGTCCCTCAATTGCAAAAAAAAAGGTACTGAATATGATAAAATTAGGTAGAATATATGCAGCAAACAAAAAAAATGAACAATCATGAAAGTTATAGTGAACAAAGTGATGTAGTCCATTAAAATGGTGTTGTGTGTTCACCATGATACTCCAGCTTGCTCACATTGGTATGCTTATATTTGTAAATTATGATATTCAACTTATTAACTTGGATGCTTACCAATACATTAATTAGAATAAATTTGGTTACTAATAATGAACTCTATCAAAACATGCACTAAATAAAATGACAAGACTCGATGAACAACTTAGATTCACACTCCGGAAAGTGTACATTATTGAGACAATTTAGTTCGCCATCATCTCTCACTTACAAAGAAACGAACCCAAAAATACGGTAAAATTAGTAAAAATATGAAGAAACATGTTAACATTATCATGAGCACTTAAATTGGCCGAAAATTGACAACATAATATGGTCTATCCAATTAATAAGTAATTATAAATAAACACATTACACAACACCAAAAAAAAATTTTATTGAGATAATAACATATACAATTATGAAATATAGAATGGTTCACTATGCAGTTTAACATTGTTCATTACAGTGGCAAAATATAGTTCATAAAACATTAACAATGTGAAACTGCTGCTATGAATAACAATTACATACAAAGACCTTATAGAATTAGAGATAATTTGGGCTACAACATAGACTCCAAAGCAAACTTATAAACAATAAATACTAAAAGGGAACATCAACATTGTAATATGTGAAGACCACAACTCATATGGTCTCAATAACTCGCTACATAATGTTTTGAAATAATAACTAAACATTACAAATGAAATGGACTCCAACTCCGTGCTAGGATTTTCAATGCTCATCATTATGAGTAGCATCTGCAAGAAACTTATCAGTATGGAACTGTTGTACCACAGCGGAGCCGTGATCGGCATAAACACTGTACTGATATTAGATGGATGTGAATAGCAAGATGAGTAAAAATACGGCGATGGAAATGAGCCCTACATAAAAATGGAAAATCACAAGGAGTCAATTAAAATGTTCACTATACTATTTAACATTGTTCATTAAAAAACTTAATGTTGAACACTCACTTAAAATATCATATAGAAACATGACCAAATCAATAAATGTAAATGAACCCATATATGTACCTCACCCACATTATACTGAACATGAGAAACTGAAGATGAAAGATTAAATGTCGGCAATGAAATCTGCTAAATAAAAAATATAGTAAATAAAATCCCAAATACAAAATCAATGCATTACAATAATAACATCATTAGTAATGTACCTGTCGAAGCATGTGTGAGTAATTTATGCTAGTATACGGAAGAGCACTTGGACAACATGGACCATTCTTCATATATCACAAAATGAAAATAAAAATCATTGACCACTTTAATATCACGTAAAATATAACAAATCTAAAAAAGGCATATATCAAACCAAAGATTCAATGTAACAAAACTAAGCACACCCACATGTAAAAACTTAAATAAATAATCAACTTTAATATTACCTGGGGTGGTGCTGAAGACAAACCCACATCAGTCTTTAACAACTTCTTTGACTTCTTTTGTTTAACCTGATCACATTTCTTTTCAACCGTACTCTTAAATCTCTTATTCCTAACATCTTTTTGACGAGATCCAGGAGGATTTAACACATTCGGTAGTGAATTCGAATCCTTTTCCTGTCCATCTTCAGCAATATGTATAGAACCCACATCAAATTCAATTACTTCCTTAAGTTCCATACAATACTTTTCACAATGAGCCGTTGCATTCTTGTTCATTTGACTAGCTATAATAATTGAATTCATTTTCCTCATCATTTGCATCTTCCAAACCGAAGAGCAACCTACATGCTCTTTACCATTATATGTTCCCCAATCAACAGTTTGACCATCTTTTATGCCCTTACTCCACCTCCTAATTATATATTGATCTGGTACTTGTTTAACACAACAAACATGTAGAACCCTTAGGTAATGGGAACACAAAATCCTAACCTCCGGAAACATCTTACAAGTACATTCAACAACACCTTCGTCTCTATTAAAGCGAACGATATGACAAAACTCATATGGATCTACTCCATGAGAATATTTTGCAACCCCAATACCCCACACCTCAAAAGACATAGCACACGAAGAACTTTCAACTGCTTTGTAATTGTATGCAGCTCCATCAATGAACTCCTTCTCAAATATCAAGAAAGCTTCAACAGTATACACAGACATAGCATGTTTCAAGATGTTTACGGAAGGGAATGTCATTTCTACATTACCTTTGCTACATCTATAATCTTCACCATTCTCTTTGCTCCTCCACTTAGATACAACATCGCCAAAGATGTTATAAAAATTATAAAGATCAGCTATGGCACACAACCTCCTTTTCAAAGATCTATTTGTCGTTTCATTCCTTTGAGAAGATAATACGTCACCAGAAAAATATTGTTTTGAAAACGCCAGACACCATTTTTCACACAAACTATACAAGTTACAAAGCCAACGATTGTCACTACAATTGTACGTTTTCATCATCCTAAAAAGTACAAATCAAATCATAAGCAAAATAACCTAAACTAACTGAAAAGGTTCGAAACCTATTCCATCGTTGGTAGTGTACTTACAAATACTAAAATTGAAGATTTACGAACTCATACCAATGATAAAAAATGACACAAGCCCATGTCACAACTTTGGCGTATGATATATGCCGTTCGCGAAAACACAAAATGCATGGTGTACCAATAGAAGAAACAAAATGAAGAATCAACCATGACACACCTCTGATGAATAATCAGAACGCAATTAAAGGCATAATAGTGATAACATTGCAAACTCTTAATGCTTGGTAACATGTGTTCTTAACATCACCAGTGAACCATACTCAATAATTCATTGAACGCAATAGAATAAAATAGTGAACCATATTCAATTTATCATACTGCTTCATACTGAATTTACTTGTACAGCTAGCCGTCTTTAACAATTACATACCTCTCCCAAAAAATTGAAACTCATCCACAGTGTCACAATCCATCAAAACTCTATTAAAAATCTTAGTGAATCCTTCACACGATCTAAGGCGTCCAATATTTTTCTTTGAGTTTTCAATAATGTGCCAACAACACAACCTATGACGAGTAAGAGGAAACATCAATTTAATTGCAGAAGCCATAGAAAATGCCTAATCTGTCATCACAGTAATTCGGTGCTTCCCACCTATAGACTCCAAGAATGTCTTAAATAACCAAACAAAAGACTCTATCTTCTCATTCATCAAAAACCCACAACTAAACATAACATTCTTTGAATGATGATTCATCCCAACAAATGGCGCACAAATCATGTCACACTTGGTTGTCCGATACATTGTGTCAAACATAATCAAATCTCCAAACAATACATAATCATCCAACATTTGCTTATCGCGCCCAAAAAAAACTTACTAAATAATTACTCGCATCAAGCTCAAATGTAGAAAAGAAATCATCCTCATACTTGAGACATCTATTAAAAGTGAGTGCGCATCTCCATCATCAAATGTTTTGTCATTCAATTGTGACAACTTGTTATATATGTCTCGCAAATTATACCCCAAAGAAGGAGAACCCCCAGCTTGTTTCTTAAACACACGATATGTATCAGCAACTCCTATTCTCGGCTCCCTAAGTTGTTTAACAAATGAAATATCCTCCTCATATACTTCTCAATGTGAACGCAACAAATGCCACTAACTTGGACTGCACAAAGCATGATTATGATCAATGTCATGCCGAGTAACAATCCACTTACCATCCTCATCAACATGAAACTGAACAAACACCTTGCAAGCTGTCCTCACATCTACATTCGTATGATCCTTGTGATGTTGACCTTTATCTTGCTTGAATCCTACTTTGCAACAACAAAACTGTCGCATGCATAAGCCTCCTCCTTTGGATTTATATCTATAACGTATCTTTGAATACCGAACACTAAATCCAACCTTATATGCATAGTCATTGTACATATGAAATGCTTCACGTTCTGAGCTAGCAGCAGCCCCAACCAACACTTCTTGCAAAGGTTCAGCTTCGCCAATGTCCTGTTTACTGAACCCACATCCTAAAATACATATTAATCATATTCAGTAAACAGTAGTTATGTCTATAATGAAGAATTACATATACAGTAGTGAATAGCATCTACAACACAACCTACAAAAATATCACAGCACAAAAGGCGGTCATGGAATTACAGCACACACCATAAACAGAAATACATCCACTACCAACTAATATAACCACAAAAACACTGAGTAGCTATAGTTTTACGGTGCACTTCTATGTTGTATTTAGTGTTAATACCAATCAGGTTTTAAAGTGAACCTTCCTCAATTTCTTAGTGAACTAATGCAAACTAAAATGTGAACACACTCATAAAAACCATGGAACATTATTAAATTTAGAGCGGAGTTGTAAGCTTAATTACTCAACGAACTTTACTTAAGAACTTAGTGAACCCACCTAAAAAGCAATGAATAGCAGAAGTTTTAGGGTGCATTTCTATAGTGTATGTAGTTTTAATACCATACAGGTTTTAAAGTGAACCTTCCTCGGTTCCTTAGTGAACTAATGCAAATTAAATACTGAACATATAGAAATTTCAAGCAACACAATATTTTATAAGCTCTTCTTTGAGTAACGTTTTAAATTGAACCTTCCTCAATTCCTTAGGGAATTAATGCACAGTAACTAGTGAACCCGGTGACATTTACACATACACAGTGAACCTTCCTCAATGAACCTTCATCAAATGCTCAGTGAAGCGAATAAAACTGCCACTCAATGTACCTTACTAAATAACTAACTCACTCAACCAAGTGAAATTTGCAGTGAACAATTGCTGAATAATACCCATCAAATCCTCACTTTCTTAGTGAACTTATGCAAACTAAATTGTGAAATAAGTAAAATTTACATCTGCACGTAACTAGCATATTATTGAATGAACCTTACTGAAAACATACTAGACTCACCGGAAACGACGTCATCTCCTTCGTTAACAACAATATCCAAAGATTCCACTTAAAACAAAGCTACAAAAAAACAAAAACAATAACAACTCATTTGGCAAAAACCTTATAGAAACCGAAAAAATATATATATAAAATAACATTCAACAATTACTCAACTTACGAATTAAACTTTTAGAAACTGAGCGATCTCTAAAATCGTCAACTCTATCTTGAACAATGCTTTTGTCCATTTAGAATACGGATAATAGCAACGAAAAACACCCTCAAACTTCAGAAAAAATAGTCTACTATTAAACTTCATGACAAATAACCAAAAGCAACAAATCCAAAATCTCATGACCACAGCAATTCGGTACCTCCTTGCTGTTCTTCTACAGCATAACTCATTGCTAAGCAATAATTGTCAAAATCATTTCAAAAAAAAAAGGGAGGAAAAGCAGTTAACAGCAGTGATGCGTGGGATACCAAAAAAGAATAACTGCCCCATTTTTTTTAAAAAAATTCTATTTAATAATTCTTTTTTTCAAAATTATACTGAATGACGTGGCACGGTAAGGTAGCGCTGACATGGATCCGAGAGCATAAACTCTCGGGTGTATATAATAATTTGCACGTTAGCATGGGACTGTGGCCACGTGGATATAGAGGTGGTCAATCAACATCGGTGTGTGTAATAATCACTGAGTAAACTTGCCGGCGTAAATCTTGATTTGCTAAATTCAGGTTGCTTTATGCCTTTCTATACACAAGTTGTACTGTCGTATAAGTGCAATTTATCAAGTGCTCTCGGTAGTCAGGAGGATATACTTTGGAAGATACAAGTTTAAGTCTCCTTTTTTTTGGGGGGGTTTAAACCAATCAATTATCATCGATCTTATGTCATCCCAAAAAAGTTTGCATCATAACTGATTTAATTTTTTTTGTTTAGGCTATGATATCAAATATAAAAGAAAAGATATGACATTCACAAGGGTAAAAATGAGATCAAATAGCTAAAATGTAAATCTTTTCGGATTATTAAGTAATTTAAGTCATCAGTCTTATTGTCTTTTGAGGAAATGAGAATCATATCATATTTGTAAGAGATTACTTTTTTTGGGGAAAAATAGCAATAATTATATTAGATCACCATATAATTACAAACCTAGATAAAACAGGCCTAAAGTCACCAAAATGGCTAACACCATATAATACTACCCGCCCACAGCAAAAAAAAGGGGGGGGGGATACCATTAAAATCCTTCTAAACCTACATTGAGATACACATAAATAGGGTAGGCCTATTAACCAAAATAATGGACCTTCAACTTCATCTTGCTCCAAAAAAAGCTCCTTCATGTCCATAACTCAAGCACCTTATTATGCCATATCATCAGGAATATCATCCTCATGAATCGTCCTCGCCAGCTGATATGTTTCTTTGTCTAACTGCAGTGTTAGCTCCAGGTTACTTGGTGGCACAAAATGAACAATCAATGCCTCCCTTTGGCCTTGATTTAGAATTGCAAGCACAGGCGCCGTGAGGTTAATAGCCGGATGGGCATAGTTAAGAGTAACATTCCATTTCCGATCGAATAGCTCACGGATGTCTGTGACCACAGTCTTTAAATAGGATCTATACTCCATTGGACCGGATTGACGCTCACCGATCAACTGCTTCTCCAAATCAATTTCAGTATGATCAATATTATATCTCCATGCTTGGATTAAGGCTTCCTTTAATGTCAATAGCAGGATTTCCAAAATGCAAAGAAGACACAATCCTTCTGGTAATACCTATGAACCATTGGGACTCAGCATCACGAACAATAGCTGCACCCACAGCAAAGGTGCAATCTTCACTTTGAAAGCTTCCATATTAATTTTGAAGGCGGGCTTTGTGGGTGGCTTCCAAGAGATGATTTTTTGTTCCGTGTTGAAGTGCTGATCCTGTAAGGATAAAACACCATTTACTTCAATATTAATGCGCAGCCAAAATTGATGTGTTTGCTGACATGTTTTTTTAAAAATACATCGATTCTATAACACCTAAGGTGCCATAAAACAACAGCAAAAAGGATGTGCTATTTTGTCCAACTGTAGTGGAGAGGGTAAACTGCAGTCATTCCTGCCAATGAAGAGAGAAGAATTGTTTATAGTTATTAGGATTAGAATTTGGTAAAAAAAGGGTCCATGTTGCCCCTGCTAGAGGGCAATCCCTAAACAAATGAAAATGGTCCTCCACTACAACACCACAAATCACACAGGAGGGGCACAGTTCAGGTATGAACCAGGCTAAAGTTTGAGCTACTGGGAGGGACTCATGCATTGGTCACCACATATGAAATTTAATTTTAGAAGGAAGCCTGAGAGCCCAGATAATTTTAGCAATTTTAACTTTAGGGATTTCGCAAGAGACTAGTGAGGAATAAGCTAAAGCTATAGAGAACTTCTTGCTTTTATTAATATGCCAATAAGGATGATCCATATCATCAGGATCAACTGAAGGAAGAACTTTTTGTATGTAATCTGATAGATGAGATGGCAAACATCTATGTAACGCTTCAACCTTCCATTGGCCATTAGTCAAGAATTGACTAACACAGTAATGAGCACACCAATTAGGAGGTTCTGAATCAATTTGCGTAGCCAACGGGCCCAACGGAAGCCATTTATCATACCAAAACGAAGTATTATCACCCTTTTCAATCTGGATGCATATATTGTTGAAGAGATTAGTCTTAATCATAATCAGACTTTTCCAAAAAGGAGAGTAATGAGCCTTAGTTTCCATAAACTCAAGACTGGTATTAAACAAATATCTAGCCTACATAAAGTGAACCCATGAACGATCCTCTTTTTGATAGCAAATCCATAAAAGTTTCATTAAGAAGGCTTGATTCCATTGAATGAAATTTTTTATCCCAAGTTCCCCTTTCTGCTTAGGCAGACATATAGTTTTACATTCAATTTGCACAAAATATTTTCCTTGTCCTTTTCTATTCCAAAGAAACCTTCTCATAATTTGCTCCATGGACTTAATAGTTTTAGTTGGAAGCAAGGAGGTTTGCATATGATACACAGGCATTGATGACAGAACAGATTTAACTAAAGTTGCTCGTCCTGCAAAATTAAGAAATCTAGTTTGCCCATCGAGCAAGATGTTTAGAGAATTTAAGAACAAGTTCCTCACAGTCCCTGGGTTTGGGTTTTAGAGTAACTAATGGAATTCCTAGGTATTTACCAAAGGCTGTTGACACAGGAATATGGACTGATCGTGATAACACTCTACGTAATTTGCGATGCAGTGACTTAGGGACTATAATACGAGATTTATAAATATTTATGGTAAGACCAGGAAGTTGACCGAAATAGGATAACATTATCAACATAGAAGAGATGGGAAGCTTGAAAAAAATGAAGCTCAAAAGGAGTCCATCGTTTAGAGTCCACCTCATGTTGTATAATGCGAGATAGCCATTCCATACACAAGGCAAATATATACGTGGACAATGGGTTGCCTTGACAAATCCCTCTAGACGGGGAAAGCTGTTCACCAGGATGGCCTTCCTAGAGCACTTGCATAGTATAAGTACGAATACAATATATTATAAGGTTTGATAAGGCTATTGGAAATCCAAAATAATTCAAGGTATCTTGAGTAAAGTGTCATTCAATACTATCATAGGCTTTAGAAAGATTTTTCACCGCCAGGGGTTTAATCTTGGTTTTACTTTTTGCTATCGAATGCGCAATTTCTTTGACCAGAATGATACTATCCATAATACTTCTGCCTAGAACAAAACTAGATTGACAAAGGCTAATACATTGATTATGAAAAGGTTTAACACGATTGACATTAAGTTTAGCAATAATCTTATAAGATGTATTACACAGACTGATTGAACATAAATCTCCCACTCGTTCAATGCGTTCTTTCTTAGGGATAAGACATAGGAAAGTTTGATTAATATCTTTAATTTGCTCAGGGTTAGGGAGTAACAAGAAAAAAGACACATGGGAAGGATGCATTACACTCCATCCGCATTTGAAGGAATGTGCTTAGATGCCATCTGGCCCAGGTGATTTATAGGAATTCATGGACCACAATACCTTTTTAATATCTGCCAAGGAAAAAGATTGCTCCAAGTGGTCCATGTCCTTGAAGAAATGATTGACAAGGGAAAGTCAAAAGGGCCATAAGTCCTATCTATCCCGAATTTGAAGAAATTGTCAAAGTGTCGAAACACCAAACTCGAAATATTAGAAGATCCAGAAATCCATTCATTATTTCCATCTTTAATTTTGTGGGCAATACGCTTAGCACGTCGGACTTTAACAACCATTTGGAAACACTAGTGTTAAAGTCTTTGTACAAAAAGTTACACACATGAGCACGTTGGGCCCAAGGACTTTTCTCCATATTACTAATCTTATCATAAAGCAAAATTAATTCCTTTTGGAAACTTTCCAAAAATGGGCTAGTCCTACGGCCCAAAGCCATCTGTTTGCCTAATAACTGAGCTCTTATTCATTTCTTTTGAGTGCCCAGATTTCCAAACACATTTTTATGCCAAATTGGGGCTTGGGCCTGGAATTGAGAAATATTATCGGCAATACTAGCAGAGGGTTTCCAGCACATACTAAAAAAACGATCAAAATCCTCATGTAAGGTCTATTGGGCAGGACTTAAATCCGCTAAAATTGGGCAGTGATCAGAGTAAAGTCGAGGAGATGGATTACCTGCATGTAAGGATACACTTGCAACCAACTTGGGTTGGGCAACGCCCTATCCAATCTTTGGATACGTTCCGTTCCAATCCGTCCATTGTCCCAAGTAAAGGAAGGTCCAGAAAAGCCCAAATCAAGCTCGGGAACATGTTGAATATGAAAGATATGAATTTATTTCGATTTCTAGAGCATAAGTATGTTATCTTATCGCCTTCTATATGCTATATGATATGTTCTGTCTATATGTCATAAGATACGTATACTGTGTGATTATGTGTTAACTGGTTAATGTGCAAAGTGTAATAATAGGAAAAGGTAAGGGTTATTCACTGGGCCCCGGAAAGCTCATGACCTCACCATTTTTCAGGTTTTGTAAGCAAAAATGGACCATAGGAGCATTAAGAGAGCTAGTTAGCTGTGAAATAATTTTTGAAGAACTTATGTGGAAATGCAGACCCCGTTATTTATTTATGTTATGAGTTATATTTATTAAATGTAAGTATGGATGTATTTTTAGGATTACATATGTGTAAGAACATTATAGATACGGTTTAAGTATATATATAATGCATGTTTTAGAATCACCCTGCCCATAGTTTGACTTTGATAAGAGCTTTCACTGCTATCACCTATTAACAGGTTTATTATGGTTAAGAAGTTTAGATTGTCTTGTAGATGTTCCTTCTTGGACTTCCACGGCGGTAGCGCATCCGCCCCCCTTCGGGCGGGGCGTTACACATGTCATGCACAATAAGTCTAAGTTTTCATGCTCAATACGTTCCAAGCCATTTACAACCCAAATACTAGAAACAAGTGGCTTATCAACGAGACCTCCCCACATACTCAGGCATAACGCGCACGACTAATCGAATCTGTTGCAAAGTCCACCTTAATTGAGATTCCTACCAGTTTTGCAGTATCAAACATAGCAAGTTTATTAAAATATTCTACCAGTAATTCTGGAAATCGAACCCAAACAATAATGGACGAGAAAGGATTATACGAAGGCCTAAAATTTGGTTTCCATTTGGTTAACATGAGATAATGACCACATAAAAACCAAGGGCCTCCCATAATTACACAATCAAGATCAGATTGAAGATCAAATTCAAAAAGGAAAACATCCTTTCCTAAATCAATGATATCCAACTTACCTTGCGGTCACCATAATTGAGGAACTCGCTAGAGTTATGGTATCATACTTGACAAAAGCTCCAAGTACGTTACCCGTGAGCGTATTACCCCAGGGAGCTCTTAATAAGCGCAATTGCTCGGTTGTGAAGGAAACCTTTTGTAACACCCCAACCTGATTGGGTCGTGTTACATGCCGCAGTCCTCCCCTGGAGAAGACTGTTAAGGCAATCTGCTTAAACATGTTTGAAATGTAACATAAAGAAATAAAAGCCATGATCGCTTGCTGGGGTTATGCCTTTCAATGTTGAGCCTACTTGAACTGTTCATATCTTTAGCCTAACATTTAAAATCTAAGAAAGTTACATAATATATATACTACTATTACAAAACTGGGCCTTTGCAGATCACGACCTGTGCATAGAGCTTTTCTAATTTTCACAAACCTTACAAAAGGTAAATATTTATGTAACCTTACATAAATATTCAAACATTACTTAATCGAGTCATTACAAAGCTAGCCAGATCACAGCCCATCCAAAAGTACAATCCTTGGTGCTCTCCACACATCAGTCACATGTCTGCTGATATGGGAAAAAGGGGAAAAATAACGGGAATGGGCACCCACCGCTCAGTGAATAAACCCTCTCTCCCAAAACATTACTCAAAATACATAATAACTTATGAAAGCCTTTCGTAAGTCATTTTGATTGAACAGCTTACACATAATGCATTACATTCAGACCATATTCCAAGAGAGCAGTAAACCATATGAAGAATTTTAATTTCAGAAGTAATAGTAGCTCACCATTCTAAATTTACATGGACTCAAAACCTAGCATAAAAAGGGCTTTTACATATAAGTACCACTCACCAAAAATCGTACATAGCAACTTAATCACGTAAATGAGGAGTCTAAACTCTTAGAGGTACTAAGCTAAGACGTGACTTGCGTATTAGGACTTCAGGTGGGAATGAAACCACTATACCTTAGCCGTCTGATTGTAACTTAACTTATACCAGGCAGGATCCTAAGCCACCATCCCTGGGTCTCAGATTTAAGCTTAAAGTTTCTAGAGTTGCTCCTCCATGTACACATAATTGCTCAAACACATACCTACTTATAAACTAACTCATATACATACCAATACAAAACAATGTACAAACTTGTCTTATAAAGTGACGGTCTCTACCAGTGCCACTTTTAGTAATCAGAACTTAGATACGTTGCATAAGAAGGAGTTTGGGAATGGTTTCCGTTAAAAGGATAGTTTAAACTGATGCCTGAGAACATAAAGACGCAACAAAACATCATTACGTTTGCTTTGCACAACCTGTAAGTTGGCCTTAAACCATTGGGACCTTTTAAGTTTCACAAGCCAAGTAATCTCACCACAAGAGCAAGTTGGAATTCAACGGGAAAACATATAGGTTTGCCCTTTAAAAATTTTAACCACCAAACAAATATGCTGAAATTGAGATAATTTAAAGACATAAACGACTTTTGAGTGACCCGGTCCCTTTAAATTCTGTTCATAAATAGCACTTGAAAGGCTCTTGAAAATCATCACATTTAAAGCTCCAAAAAGAAATCTTTGACGCAAAACTAAAACTAACCTGTAAAACTGGAGCAGAACATTTTCAAGCCCCTTATAAATTAAAGCTTCCCCATTTGCATGACAAACTGACCTGTTCAAGCTTTTTAACTAAACCAACTCTATTTTCTAAAAATCCATTAATTGAATGCAATCATGCTCTAGAAACAACAACTAAAGGTGTACTCCAATAATTCTCATTTCCTAAATCGTAAGAAATTTTATAGTATAAACACGAACTAATTCAGCATTACCGTGCCAAGCCAACCCCTAATGTGGATCTCAAAACAAGTGACCTTTCCAGCCCCACGAGATTTGTAATGCAACTTTGTAAAACTCTGGAAAATAGATGCTCTTGCTCTTAAGTTTAGAAGATGGGGCTCTAAAAAGACGGAACTTTCTTTACAACAAAAACAGTTTTATTTCGGTAGAAGATCGACCAAAGTCCTTCATGTTGATGCCCACCCCAACGCAATCTTTATATCTTGAGCTCATGACGTCAGCTTGCTTTAAACCTTAAAATTCATCCAGTGTATTCAAGAATCATAAAGCAATAAATTTGATTCAACTGTAGTCTTTTAATAGTGCCACAGGCGTAACAATAAGAAAACACATGATTTCAGGCTGCGAACCTGCAATAAGGTAGACTCCGAGCCAAAATAAGTTTCAGTTTCCAAACTTAAAATATTTTAACCTCTAGCAAACTCAAGCATAGAGTAAACATCAAAATCATTTTGATAGGGAATGAACCCAAACTAGTTTACCAAATCCCAAAAATTCCTTTTAAGGCTATTTCAACGTTACCCAAAATGCAAACTCATTTAAAGTGAATACATATCCTCCAAATATTCCAATTTAATAAAATAAAAAAAAAAAAACTGTAAGCATAAAACTTCAAGTCTCATTTTGTAAATCATAAAAAGTTGAGAATTATGGACTCGTTGAACCATTTAAATGCTTACAGGATAAGCACTCTAAATTCAGGATGTGAGTTAGGATAATTTAGACATATTCTCATAATCGGAATGATGAAATAGAAGTCCAAGCTAACCAAGCTGTGACTCCACTCCAATAGTTTTATAAAAATCAACCTACCTTTCAATCAGGAACCAACACCAAAGGAAATAGCCACTTCACTTCACTTATATGCTACATGCAAATTATCTAACACTAGGGGAAATAGCCACAATACACATACAGTTTACTCAGTAACCAAATACCCAATTTCAAGGCTTACTACATGAATTTCATGCACCAATTCAAACTAATATTTGGGGAAAACCATAAATTAGTGGAATCGAGAGTTTGCCCACACATGCAATTGAATCAATCGACACTAATCCAATTCACTAACGGGGTAAACTAACTTATATACTATTACTCAAAATCCATAAAATAGGGGGATTAAGAGTTTATCCACCTCAAAATTGGATACTTTTAGGATGCAATTACTCTCTCTAGACTGATTCTTTTCGCAATTTTGCTTCTCCTTCTCTCACTAGCACGCATCACTCTCAGCAGCCCCCCTGCTTTGACTGTAAGAGATTACTACTTGTCATTGGTTGTTCGTGATAAATATTATGAAGTGTGGTATCTCTCTCATTACACGTAACTTGAATAGGGGCATATTCCCCTTTTGGGGCCACACATCCTCACCACTCGTTATTTGTGGGAGAAATTTGGAACTTACATAAAAATTTAACTTTTTTTAAATAAATTGATGCATATAACATTTAAAGAGCTCAACAAATGAACACCGATATGTAAAATTTTTGGATCATCACTTACTTGAACAACCACATCACTATCTTCTTGCTTTCAGTTCTTTTTATTTATTTATTTATTTTGGGAAACAAGAAAAGTGGTACAATTAGAATTTAAGTAGCCCTTTTCACAAAGGATCTATTTAATTTATCACAAACTAAAATGGAAGAAAATTCGAGGGAGGGGCTCAAAGCCCAAATGCAGGAAGTAGAGAACGACCCATACGTGCTAACCAATATGCCACACAATTTACTTCTCTAAATATATGATTAATGACAACTAATTGGGCTCGCCTCATGCACACTTTGATGTCACGAAAAAATGAAATTCACCTGCCACAGGGGCTGAATAATTCCTTCAATTGCCTGGATGATGATCCTATTATCTCCTACCACTTGGATTCGTTGGTGATCTACTTCGATCACCTCTTGTAGCCAAAATCTATTACACGGTTTTGCCTATAGGTGTTTCCCTAACCAATTTCTAATAACAAACCCACCTGCTGCGTTATTTCTGGTATAAGAACCATCAAAATTGAGCTTAACATAATCCCTTTGATGTTTTTTGCCATCTCACAAAATGGTTAATCTTTGGTGCCTTTCTTGTTTGAACTTGTGAAAGGTTAAGGTCAACGAGCCTATGCCTAGCTCGCCATTAAGCAAAAACTCTTTTTGCTCGGATAATGGTCCTAATTGTGTTGGGGGTGTCCCCATTCAAAGCCATGTTGTTCCGTTCTTTCCCCCTACTCCAGACTAGGTACAAGATCTTCTGAAAATGCAATGGGTTGGGCACTGCCCTTGAGGAAATGGAACATTTGTTTACAATCAATCTCATTTGATGGGTTAGAGATGATGATGATCCACTTATGTTGTTGGGCTTCCCTCCATAGCTCTGACGCATTATGGCATTAGAAGAAGAGATGATTGACATATTCAATTTTTGTTAAGCATAATATAAGGGGCACAAAGGATCGATGTTTAGACCATTTCTAAATAGATTACCTCTAATAGATAACCCATTATTGCAAATCTACTACAAGATCTTGAGCTCTGAAGGCATATTAAATTTCTAAGTTCATTTTTTGTGGCCAACAGGTGGTTTCTGACTATATCCTATGACATATCCAAGTGGCTGATCTGGTAGTGAACGTCCACTATCCAATAATTCCCAACAAGATTCATCCGAAAACTGGATGTAACAAAAGAGGAAGACTACTGATGTGGCAACCACTTCTGGTGAAGGCACTTCATTGAGTTTGGGTCCATCCCAATGACCTTCCATGTTGATGTGGCCAGCTTCTTTCTTTGTTAGATTGGCACTTTTTTTTATCAATTTCTGTCACCTATAGTAGGTTATCTTGAAAACACCAAATATCAATCCAAAATAGAGCTTTTCAACCATCACAAATTCGCCAACATATTCCTTTCTTTAAAAAAACATAGTACTTATTTGCAACAGAAAACTCTTAATGATGCCAATTATAATTCGAACACCTATCGTTGTAATAAACCCTACCTTCTTTGATTTAACTTCAAAAAGAGGCACACAAATGGGATTAAAATAACCACGAACAAAGTCCCTCTCAAGTGATTAAAAAATGCTGCTCACCAACAATGAAAGAGACTAATCCTCCAAGTTGTCGGGTGATTGTTTTGACTTGCTATTTTTTTTTTTCCAAATTATATATATATATATAAATATATATATGTATATATATATATATATATATATATATATATATATATTCATTCTTAGGTTTGAACTAATTTTATGGTGGTATCATATGAACCCAACCCACGATCTCACATGGTTACATGAATTACCTTTAAACGAAAATGGCATCTGGAATTAATAAATTTGTGCAAATTGGACAAAGGCTGCCCAACAAGCTGAGCTGGCATTTAGCAATAAAAGCAGTAACACCAGACCGAAACTGGATTAGAAGTATAAATTAATTTAATCAGCAATAATGCAATTCGGCATTATTTCTTCTGCAATAAATATTAAAAAAAGAGAAAAACCTTACAAATTTGAAAATTTCATTTGATCTCAGCAGCCAATCACATGTTGATGAATTTCGAAGGGTTTTTGTCTAATAATCAGACGTTCATGTGTATATTTATGACCTTCACATCTATTTATATACAATACATCCTTTGAGGGTAGAAATGACCTAAAGTTAACTCAAAAGGGATTCTAATACGTATCGAGGTTAAATATGCCCAACCATGAGGAGCTTACATAAAACTACAATTGGATCCGCTCATTTTCGCCCGCTATGTTTTCCTATTGATTAGTCTTGTTAGGAAATTAAAGCAACTAATAGCGGAAGTAATAGGATGAAACAGATATCCAAAAATAGTTAAAGAGCGATAACAAGAACAAAAACAACGACACACAAGATTTACGTGGAAACCCAACGCGGGAAAAAAAACCATGGACGGCGACGAGCACAATCAATCCACTATATGAGCAGGAAGAGTACAAAACGATCACAATCACAACAGGTGATTTGATCTAATAGCAGAATTATAAGCTCTCTTATAATCTCTCTCAAAGTATCTCTACCTCTCAATGTGTTTAGGGATTCAGGGATTCAGGAGTTCAGGAATTATTTTAGATCCTAGGTATGACCCCTTTATATAGGATCTAGAAGTTCAGGGTTTTACCCTTAGAAAAGAATCCTAACCGTCAGGAGAAAACTGCACGCCGAAGTAACCCTAGTCGCCCCTAGAACCCGCGCCCAAAACTGAGCACGGCACCCCAATGCCGTTTTTCTGTCTTCCCTCGACGCTCCGCTTTTTCGCCCTGACATGTCCGTGTCGTCTAGCACGGTCCCACCGTGCCAATTCTTAGATTTTAGGCCACGAAACCCAACAAGTCTCAATACCTTCCTGGAAGATTATGGAATGGGTGATTCGCCATGAGGCAAACCCTGGCAAATTCAGGGCAAAAAGACCCACTCTCATTAGAGCCCCCCAACTCTTGAATCTATCAGTTTTGGACCTTTTTTTTTGGGTGGGGGAGGTGCTCTAGATCTCTTCTTACAAGAGTTGAGCTACTGTTAGCTCATAAGAGAGTAAAGCTCTCCCATCCCATATTTTATCCATTCACAAAACTCGAATCGACACTTTAATTAAAAGGAATAAGTATCATACTACTTGAACCCATCTGTGTTGGTATCAATTCTAGATTTTTGAACATGAAAAAACATGTTTGTATGGTATGCATACCAGACTGCAAAACAGACCCATGAGAACTTTCATCAATGTCACTACTCTCGCATCAAGGTACTTCACGAAGCAGTATCAACATGCCTTTGAATTGATACTTTACCTCAGTAACAAGTATCTCACAAGTTACACCTCATAGTACTGAATGAGAGGACATTTAAAATAGGATAAGCCAATCCCCCCCCCCCCCCCCAAAAAAAAATGCAGTGGCAATCTCCTGATGTACGCTTCTTTTGCAACCTCATGTTGTCAAATGATGGGCCATTCAAAACTTCAATTCTCCTCTTGGATACAGGCTGTACTCAAAATGTCTAAAATTGTTGGGCAAGTAGAACTGGTAACTCAGACATAGGAGTGGCCCTCCAACCAGCAGGAAGTGCTAATACGAGACAAAATGTCGCACACTGATGGTTGGAAGCTGTTTACATATTCAAATCTGCACCTGCACTTAAATAACTTCCATTTAATGCTTTAATTTTCATCCAAAATCGGATGCAATCCTGGCTCTTCATCATAAGTTCATGTATCTTGGTCTTGAGCTATAACCTTTCATCCACATTTTATCATGCTGTAATCTACCTGATAAGCTGCTTCTTGCCGAATATGCCAGTCAAATTGAATCCAACCAGCCTAAGTGCAGACAGGTGTGGTTGATGATACCTGAACTGAATTGCATGCCATTGAGGCCTATCCGTTTATGCAACTTGGACTCCTTGCTTCAACCAAAAGAAAACGTCTCCGCCTCGCACACTCTTCAGATTATATCAAACAGCTTGCAACAACACTTCCAAAATTATTGAATGTAACCCTTCGATTCACACCCTATCACCCATATTTAACCCGTCATACTCAAGTGCTCGGTAGTCCGTAACATAAACAAATGCATTCATCTGTACAAAGGGTGTGCAATCAACTCTCTGTACGCTACTGTGAAACTCAAACTGATTTCTCCACCTCACTGAAGAATGCAAAGTGGCAAGAACATAACAAACTCTAAGCATAATAACATACCAGACAGGGTAAAATGGAAACTGATTTTGGCAGTAACTGCAGATTAAGGCCAAAGAACTTGAAACTGAAAAAGTTATGATTATTATTTCTGAAAGAGGATGAATAGATTTACAGTCATGCTTACTCCAAAATGCTTTCTTCTTCCTATTGTGACATGAGAAGTTAAAAAGCAGGAGATGATTGGCAGTGCAAAATCCCATAAGCAATCTGTCACACTGTGACTGTGAGGACACTACCTTGAAGCACCATCTGTTAATTGATCAATAGAGCTCTAACAAGTAACAAGTTGCTGGGGAACGTACCATATCTACCTCATACCACCTGACATGGTTATTGGGTCAAGATAACCATTCAATTTATATTAACATAAGATTTTGTGTTATGTTGCTCCAATTTCTGGGTTGTACATTGTACATTAATACCTGAGATCTGGAAGCCATTTGAAGAGATATTATCAACTTATTCCAGCTTCAGGCTGAAGCAATGGAAAGAAAGTCCAATTGTTCTCAGAGTCAGGAGGCATATCCTTCTCAACCGCCTCATTGTTCCACCATTCTGTGCTAAGGGTTGAGTTAGCAGGATTTTGCATCTCGCTGCTGTCAAAATTAAATTCTTTGACTGATCCAAGAGAGACAGACGACTGCTTGTGTTGGCAATCCTTCATTTCACCAGAATTTATCTCAGGGGTTCCAGTGGAAGCCTCTTCAGCGGGCAACTTGCAAGAACTTTGAACTTCCACTGGGATCACATCATTTTTACTTTTGGATTCATCCCTCATACCCTGCTCCTTATCTGAATCCTTTAGTTTTGTCCGCTCAAGGAATGTTGATGTATCTTCACCATTAAGCTCAAATGAGACTCTGTGATCAACCAGAGCCTCCTTCACCAGTGATCCACTTTCTGAGTTAGCTAGTGATGCACCCTCTGAGATTTGGCACAATGGCAGACTATCATAAGACACAAATCCTACACCATCTGGGTTCAGAGATCCAGATCCTATTCTTGAACCCCACTGATGGCCAGAACTTTTTTTCGAGTCAAACAACTTTGAAGCATCTACCATGGGAAACTCAAGAACTGGACAACTTTGAGGGTATGGAGAAGATGCACCAGATGCTGAATTTGCTGAGCCAGGGGAAATGAGATGATGGACTTCATAGTATGATCGTTTAGGATAGCCTCCACTATTCCTCCTAGCATGGTTAAGAGATGAAGTAAGCAACTGAGCAAATGGCACTTCAGGTGATGAGGGAGTTGTTAGTTGAGGAGTAACAGCAGCGGTGGATGGCTCTGTTGTTAAGGCAGAAAATACGGGGGGTGAGACTAGCTGGGTCTCATGAGCATAAGGACCAAGGGTGAAAATGTCGACCTGCCCAGCAGAGGAATCAGCAGTTACAGAGGGAAAACTTCGGGTAAGAAATCCACCAGGCGAATGGATTGCGGTAGGCGGATCTGATTGCAGAAAAGGAGAAGATGGAGGGGCAATGAAAGGTATTGCTGTGGAGGTTGCAGGATTTGGGTTGCCTGAAACTCCCACTGTACTGTCAGTTACAGCAGGTTCAGGGATGAGAGCAGCATGGCTAATCCTCTTGCTAGTTTTCGGAGAAACGAAACACCAGTATAGACTCCAGCAGCTTGCCCATCTCCTTTTCTGCAATCATCAGTCAATAAAGTAATCAGAGTTCCGATGCAACCTTAAGATGAAATGAGCTTCAAGATAAGAAGAAAGCAGGGAAGGATGCATTTATAATTCTATACAAGTTAGACCAAGAAAGAATGCTTGTTTTAGTTAATACAGTGCACAAGAGTATATACCACATTCAAGCTTCAGCTTGAGTTGATCTAACTTCTAGCAATAGAACTCAAATGGTGAAAATTTTGAAATATTTGACAACGAAATTATATGCTATATCTTTTCATAAAAATAGCATTCACTGAGCATCTGCATTAGGTTCACCGGTTCACAGCTTCAGAACCTCAAAGCCCAAAAATATCTGTTTAACAAAAGCAACTATGTCCACTCCAAAGTCTTGCAAAGGGAAAACCACCCCAGTGGTGTTGATCATCAAGCTCATAGATCCTTTCCATACGTTTCACTTGTTAATAAGACAGCATAACTCTAATGCCTAGGAGGTCATACCTTCTTAACACCAAATAGTTGTCTATGTTTTCCCAGCAAAACTTCTACCCCTCGCAGCTTCTTCATATTTCCTAGTATGCACCTATCTACCAAACTGGACAACAAAAATTTCAGCCTGCCAATCATACTTCATCATGGTAAAACGTATCCTCTTTAGGTAAAATTGATACCATCCTTCCACATATATTCAATGCACCTGCAAAAAACTAAGCCCCCCTCTCCCCCCCCCCCCCCCCCCAAAAAAAAAAAAGGCTCAAGGTGTGGGCGCATGAGTGTGCACACACGCTAGATTTCTAGCTCACACAGTTCACTAAACCTGATCACCATGATCTGTGTTAACCAAAGCAAATTGCCCAAGAGCCCAGCAATTTTGCAGAAATACTATTCGCGGGGGGAGGGGGGGGCGCAGAAACATACATGTGCTAGAATTTGACATTATGACTGTCCGGCCAATTCAACCAACAACAACAACTCCAAGTACGGATCCTGCTTCCGCTGGGGTGTGGGAAGATCCAAATGTAGGCATTTTTGCTTCTACAAACATGACTGTTCATAGATTGACCGATTTCAATAGACCCATATAAATAGTTTTAAAAAAAAAAAAACATTTTACAAGTTGAAAATCATTTGATAGACGCCTAAAAGAAAATCCTGGCAATTTGATAACATTCTGCTGTTTTCCTATGGTTAATCGTAGACCCCCCAAAGCAATGAGTTCGTAATCAAAGGAATAATTAAATTATGACCCTTTCACCATTTTTTTTTTTAAACTCCCACAAAAGTAGGTTTGGACTACAGTGTCAGCTCATTCAATGCAACGGTAAACCATCTTAGGTTAAAAAGATTTTTTTTAACCCCCCGCCCAAAAAAAAAAAACTTTAAGGTGTCAACACAGTGAGTTGAGCCGCAAAGGTAAAGTAATTGAAGCAACCAGCTCAATTTTTCGAGGTTGATTATCTTCATCATCATACCCAACCTTTTTTTCTCCCCTTTTTATGATCTACAAAAGGAAGCTTTGCACAATCATGTAACGAGAATTGTTATCATAAGCTAAAAATTCTGGTCCAAAAGGCATAAAGTCGCAACTTAGCATTTGCATAGTTACATCAAGCAAAGTAGCAAACTGTTTCGAAAAATTAAATTAAATTAAATTAAACACTCGAAAGAGGTACCTGAACCGAAACCGGCTGAGCTCGACTCTCGGCGGTGACGATCGCCGCAGCCGCCGCATTCACCGTCTCCACACTGTTATCAACACCCGCCATCCCACCAGAATCTCACTGAAAAAATTTAAAAAAGGAAAAAAAAACACGATCCAAATACAGAAAATTGAAAATTCAACCGAAGAAGGAGAACAAGAGCTTAATCAGAGCTCCATACAAAGAGAAAACATCAAAATCTCCAATTGAACTCCAAAATTCACTGTCAGCACGCTGTTCCACAGAAATATCATTCCAAAAAAATAAAAAAAGGAAGAAAATACAATCAAAATACAGAAAATTAAAGTAAAAGTTGAAATTTAGCCGATGAAGATGAACATGAGCATAATCAGAGCTCTATACAAACAGAAACATCAAAATATTCAATTAAAGACAAAATTCAAACCGCCAAACATCACGAATCACTCAAGAATTTGAAAAAGGGCGCATAATTGAAGTGAAGCACCATGAAAGCATCTGAAATCTTCGAATTGATTCAGCTTTGTTTCTGTGTAATATGTTGAGGAGGATTCAGAAATGGTGAATGAGAGTGTGGAAAGAAAAACGATTCTTGAGAACAATTAATATTAAAAAGGCTAAAGCAGAGTGAAGGATTTTATGGTTATTTCGTGTGATGTATTGACGTGAGAAAGTGATTAGACGGAGGTGGCATATTATTATGAATAATCTCTAATTTGGCGTACAAAAATGCCCTTCATTTCGCACCAAATTCAACGGCGTGGCTTCACCGTGGCTCCATTCTGGTTCTCTCAACCGTGCTCATCCAATGGGGCCTTGTCTTGAGGGGCCTGCAGGTTGAGTTGGCTGGATGGGGTTGGGTCAAGTGTGAAGCTGCTATAACGTGTATTTATGTTTTGAAATTATATGTAGGAGATTTTTTGTTTTTTGGGGGGTACGTGTTTAGACTCGTAAGTAGACTGACTTAGGTGAAGACTGTAGATATTGGCGATATTTTGCTAAGTTAGTAAGTAGTTCATTATTTATTGGTGTTTTTTTCAAATTTTTAGGATTGTCGTTCATTGATAAAATTGGGGTTGATTAACTTTCATAGCTTATAAAACAGAAAATGATATATCCATATGTGTTGGTTATCTGTAAGAATCATTTTAGCAATAGATAAAGAAATTCATCGAGCTTATATGCTACACGAGTGTTTGCCATATGCTTTTTTTTATTGATATGTGACGTTAGCATATACCTCTAAGAAATCTCAACTATAAGTATGTTTCCAATTAATGTTCGACCTTTCTATTTACAAACATGTATGGTTTGCAATGATGTTGTGCTATAGATTTTTACATAATTATCATATCCCAAATATGATCCATGTGTTAGAATCTGCAATTAACATGATGAGAGAATTTATAAGACAGGTCAAATGTGCGAACACTTTTAAATTTGAGGATTAAAACCTTTTCTTTATACATATTCAAAACCTTAAAGAATTTTAAATGAAAAATGGAGTACTATTAGTTATATAGCTTCCTTTACCAAATTAAACAAAGAAAAATTCAATTGACGTACCAGAAACTTTAAGTAATTGATAAAGAGGGGGACATTAGGGTTAAAACTTTAAGTAATTGATCAATGATCACTTTGGTGGATAGACACAAATACAACCCCACGAACCAGAAAAAATATCTTGAGGAAAGCGAAACAAAGATTACGCCATTACTGCAATTTAGGTGACTAGTTTTAAATTAGCTTAGCCAAAAGAACAAGGGGGTCCAATGATAGGGGCATTATGCCAACGGTATGATGAGTGGGAAGTGGCCACAAGCATGGTCTAGTGAAGGCAAAGCTAATGGGTCATTTTTTCAAAATGGATGTGTTGATTTCATTGTCACTGTGAAAAATGGAATTTCAATTTCTACAAATTTTGAAATTTACAATAAATGAAATTCAGTAAGTATATATCTTTGGAATAAATCTATAAAATTTCAAGCTCGTATAGAAATTTTAACCTTTTTTTCTTTAATGTTTTGAACTTTTACTTTGAAACAAAGACGATATTTATCACTGTTTTAGTCACTTGAATTAGCACTGCTTAGAGCACTCGCATCGGACACAAATTACGGGAATGCGGGCCCCCACATGGCCACTTGTTACCACATGAGATGGGAGAGGGAGGTGTGCGACGCGGGGGACAATGCCTGCACGTGGCTCCCCGCCGGCCACCTTTTGCCTTTTTTAATTTTTTTTTTGAGGTAAGTATATAATTTTTAAATAATTTAAAAAATAGGTTGTGTGTTATAAGGTGGGTCAATAATAAATATTTGTATTGGATGATTAAAATTGAGTTCCAGAGGTTGGAGAAGTAATGAAATGCAAATTCCAAAATTATGGAACTTTTGCTGACGTGGCAGGCGAGAGTTTCAAAAACTGGAACTCTGGTTGGGAATGCTCTTACGAAGGATGAAATGTATGTTTGCTAGCTTCCACCCCCAAAAAAAACAAAGAAAAAGGAGGTTTTGTGTGGAATATGTGGATCCAATAACAACTAGTGATTTGTTGCATTTGTGACGTAGTCATTAGCCAAGTTTTATTGAGGTTTCATCTCTACCTTCTAGGAATGACGACTCATGGGAGAAATAAATTCCACTGGTCAAAAAATTTGTGGGGAAAGTAAATATATCAGGTCTTTATTGAACTCAGTTCGATTCATGTATTTTCCTACTTTACGGACTATACAATCTATACCTTAGTTCATGTGTTTTCCCTCCTACCGGCCATACAATAACATTAGTCAATTCTTAATAGGAAGCCTCATAAAATGACTCAAATTACCTAAGCCTTTATTTTTTTAGAAAAATAAAGCAGTGATGAAGTTTTGCTTAAAGCATATTTGTGGTTTAATGCGGCAAAAGTTAGCCCAAATACTGCTCATGCAAAGGTGACTTGCTTGAACTTTCGTGGGTCAGTTGTCAATCTAAGCCCACAAATTGGTGATTAAAAAAAAAAAAAAAAGAAAGCCCACAAATTGACCACTTTAGGCCTCTTACCTGCCTCAGTTCGTTCTTGATCCATGAAATCCAATTGACCTTTCTCTTTCTCCCCCAACTTCTTCAATTTCGCTTCTTCCTTCTCAATTCATAGATGTTAATACGCAAAGAGCTGCTATGAATCAGCAAATCAATATCTTGAGAGCTACAAAATCTTATAATTGAATAAGCAAAGAGGAATTTAATGGCTTCTGCTACATCTGCTCTCTCTGTTTGTTGTTCATCATCATGTGTTAGAAGGAGCAAACGAACCATGTATTCTATCACATCTTCTTCACATTCATGCATCAAGCCCCAAAAAACCCTGAATTTTGATCTCTCATCGAAGTTTTCTCAAATGGGTATGTGCCATTTCACACCTTCGAATGGTCTGAAACATGTGGGCAGCTCAATCCTAGCAAAACCTCAGAAGTGGGGTAAGTTTTGTGAAGTGGGTGTTTCTCATTTTTCAATTTTGTTGTGCAATTGATCTAGATTAGCTGAATTTGGAACTCAATGTATTGTAGGAAGCAGAAAGAAATGTAAAGGGATGGTTGTTTATGCTTCTTTGTTTGGAGTTGGTGCTCCTGAACTCTTGGTGATTGGGGCTGTAGCTTTGATGGTTTTTGGTCCTAAAGGACTTGCTGAGGTTAGTCGGTTCCTCTCGCCTTTTGGCTTATGATTTTGATTTTTCAATTTTGTTTAAGCAATTTGTTATAGGTCAATCCATATCAATCTTCTTGTTGGTTACTTTTGCTTCACTGCACCTTGCTCTTTGTAGTGGCATTATCAATTCATGATAGTTCACATTATTGGTAATGGTAGGCTCAGAATTGTCTTCTATTAGCCTAACCAATAGATACTCTTGATGAACTAGTAAGCCATCCCTGCTCAGTTTCTGCACCCTTCAATCTTAGATAACCCAGTAAGTATCTAATCGTTGGAGTATGCATTGGATGAAGCTATCGTATTGGCCTCACTCATAAAGACTTGGGAAGCTTCTTCAGTTTGAAATGATTTCCTAACTGTAAATGTATGTTGGGAAAAAGTTTTTGATAGAGGCTAGTAAGATTTGAAAAGTTGGAGGTAGAAGTTGGAGACCACTTGGAGAGGGAAAGCTATGAGGGGGTATACCATCAGCAATCATAGTAAAGTGCAAGGTAATTACTTGAGTGGAAGCATGGGGTACACGTACTTAATGTTTTCGAAATTTCGTGATTCTGAATCAGATGTGGAAATGATATTTATCACTAGGTATGTCATTTCATACTAAAAAATTGGGCGGTTTGAAGCAACGTTTGGCATAATGCGGCATGCCATGGAGACTCATGGTCTGTAAGGATACGGTGCTATGTAGTACGTGCATCAGTATGTGGATTATTAATGTAGCTGGTGCCTTTGACTGGTTAATCCTTACCACTTGGAGTAGTTTCAAATGTTTACTTCGTTCTGGAATCTTCAGATAGTGCAATGATACAAAAGAAATAATTGTTATTGAATTGATGATTTTTAAAACCTGATGTTGCAATTCGAGAAGTTGGGAGTTAGCAGAAATGACTTGTTATGCCGATTCTGTATTCACAACTTGAGGAGGAAGGGTTTATTTCTACTCCATTTTCAATGTCTCATAACTTATTAGTATGCCTTTTGTAACTCTAGCTGGGTGAATGTTAATAATGATGGTTGAATGTTTGATTTTAACGCCATATGAATGAAGCATCTGACATAATGATTGTTATGCTTAATAAAGGTTTTGAACAAAATGCTGCATCCGTGTGTTGAAGCTGGACTGGGAGCACATTACGTTATAATTGTGGTTGTATGGCCCTAATAACAAGTGGCCTGATGTGGCCATGGCTTTGCTCCACTAGTTTCTTACTCAAATAAATCAATCCCTCGGTGGATTCCCTAAAAGCTCCACAACCTTTGTTTCTGGGTGTCTTCTCTGAAGTCTGAACTGGCAGTAGGGATTGATTGGTCTTCATTCAGCCTCATCACAATGAGCTAAAGCAAGTGAAATTTATTCTGCATCCCTTTGAATAGTGACCTCTGGATCTACTCTTTCTGTTAAGTGCTAACTATACAATTCATTTGCATCACTAAGGAGTCTTCCCAGGTCTCAAGCTGCTGTGTTCAAAGGGGCATAGCAATAATTACAGAATATTTCTTTTTTGTGCACATGTGCATCCATGTAATAGCATTGAGTTGATTTCTTTTGTGAGCTGTAATCATGTATGATTCTAAATGCAGGTTGCTAGAAGTCTGGGTAAAACTTTACGTGAATTCCAACCAGCCATCAAAGAGCTGCAGGTTCCTTTTTAACATTGATTTATTGGAGCAGTTAAATGTTTTACTTGATTGATGATGTAGATTTATCTATTTATCATTCTCAATTTAGGACGTATCCAGGGAATTCAAAAGCACCCTGGAGCGGGAGATTGGACTTGCTGATGATCCCAGTGCTGTGAGAAAGACAAATGAATCAAGCAGATCTGATTTGACTTCGAGCCAATCAGTTTCCAGCTCGGACAATCAGACCACATCCGTGGCCGAAACTAGTTAGTACTCTGGCTTATTTTATAAACTTAGGAATACCAATACGCAACAGAATAGTGACTGGATCTTCGCAGCAGTTGTCATAATCCCATTTTTTGATGCCAGAATATCAAAAAACTCTTCTATATTTTGTTTACCAGCGTGTTGTTTGTAACTTTGGGCATTGTGTCTGGATCCTACTAAGGGTTTCCTTATGTTTAGTACTAGAGCATTGGACTGGCTGATGTTTGTTACTATGACCTGTTAAGCAAGTGTAGGTTTTCAGGGAAGCAGTTGCTGCCTGTAGGCTTGAATACTGGAAGCTGCTGAGGAAGACTGTTTCTGACTGCCGCCATAATCCATGTAGTATGATTATTTGTTCATGGGCATGGGCAAAATCTAGGAAGAACTGAGAAGCTTGGAATGCTAGGGAGTTGGTTGGTAGGTGCACATACAGTCTTCCCTAGGGGGTGGAGGCTGAAATATAACTCGGAAGTTTCACATTAACCTTGGATAGTCTCTTCCATATGAACAAGTCAACTACTCCATCGACTTGGGGCCAATAGCTGATTCGGTAGTTAGAGTCCATTTGGTAGAAACATTCAGAATATGCCAGAGTCAGTTGCTCTCGAGTTGACCATCACCTGTTCGACATGATTTATGGTGTTAATTGTGGACATTATATGACCAGGGGGCTCTCGAAGAATGTCCCCCTCAATGATTGTGGAAGGACATCTTTGTTACACACACAGTTACTTTTCTACTCTCTGGCGCTGTTTTCCCTTCTTCTTTAGCTACCTATTAACTCCATTTGAAGAAGAGGTGTTGGGAACGCATATGAATTAAAAACAGACTGGAGGAGAGAATCGACATTGTTGAATTTGATTCCTTAAAACAGGGGTTGGTTTGAGCTTATCTGGTCAGTTCATCCTACCTCCTTGCTGGTGGTGCTGTCATACAAACAGTGGAATCTCTGCCATAGCCCATATGTTTTTTGCTTGAATGGAATCTGCATTCGTATACTTTTGTGAATGCTGAAAACATGCACTTCTGATGCAACTGAAAAAATGACCCGAAGTTGGGCCAATAACTTGGACCGTGCTTGCTTTTTCCTTCACTTCCTCTTTTTTCAAGCCAATGTACATATTTGAAACAGATAATGGGCATTCAGATCCCCAAAGGATGAATAGCTTGTGAAATTTCACTTGTTCTCCATTTGTTTAAGCCCCATCATTCTATCTGATCACAGATGGAGCTCTACTCAACAATGCATATTCAGGTGAGCACAACTCGAATATCACAAAGGAGCAAAAAATTGCAGCTGCACAACAGGGCACCAAATCCTCGCCACCAGAAAACCAGACTGAAATCGAGGGTCAGCCTCAAGGTTTGTGATCTCCAAGTTACTAGTCCTGTTTTTTATCTCATATTTTAAACAGTTATGCAGCCCCTAAAACTCGGATAAGAATCAGGTCATGCTTTCTGCTTTTGCATGAAGTCAATATTGCTCATTCAAATCATCCGACAATTACAGATTACTCCTGAAATACGTTTCTTCTATTTGTTTTGATGCTTCAAGCGCCTCTGTCTTCACAGGTGTCCTACCTGACAATGCAAATTCTAGTGAAGATCACTTGAAGATCACTGAGGAGCAACCAAGGGTACCTGTAGGTACACAACAGGATGTTACATTCTCACCACAAGATAGCCAGACTGAAATTAAGAGTCCGCCACAAGGTTTGTGTGCTCAAACTTACCCCCAATTTTTTCTTCTTCAGCCCCACCCCAAAAAGACCCACAATTACAACCGCCACCACCTAGCGTGGATCCCTTGAGAATGGTTATGTATATATTCATATGTACAGAGCTTCACCTCTGTTAATTGTAGGGCTATAACTTCTAAGCGCCCCCCCCCCCGGGGGCCACACACAAAAACTCATGCATTGTTGATTGATGGTTAGGAGCCATTGAAGAAACTGCCACAGCGGCACCTGCAGTCCGGATACCTGAGAGTGAGACATGAGACATTCATGGGACACCTTGTATGTTATGAAAATGCTTCAGCTAAGAAATTGACCAGTGCATATTCAATGTGGGAAAAAGAGAGCGTGTGTTTGGCATCTAATTGCCCATATGCTGGAAGATGATGACTATTGCTACTGCTTGTTGTGAGTGCAGCTGAGTACGTTTTAACCAATATTTGAACTCTGGCCCTTGAGGATAAGATCATTTTGCTAATGAACAACACCTTTGAATAGTTATATGCAGCGCACTATAGTTTTTCCCCCTCCCCCTCCCCCTTTTCCCTGTCAGCTTGTAGGTTACCTTTTTCTGATGGTAACTGGAACTCAGGGCTTTGAACTGCCCATGGCAACATTTTATGTTATCATTATGTTTGCAGAATTCAGATCATGCCCAGTAGGGTTTATGCACATGCTGCATTGTAGTCCAATTTTTTAGAAAGATATGAATTCGGTCTTCTGGAGCAAGTATTCTTCGAACTAGTGCAACTCATGGTTTTTCAGGTAGATGCGCATCTAAAATCAATTTAGTTTTCTAGAAGAAATATTCTTCAAAACTTTAAAAACCCTAGTGTTTGAATAAACACAAGTATATCGACTGATTTTTTCGAAAGCCAATGACATATTAATTCCATCTATAATAGGATGCTCTAAATCGACTTTTGATCTAATTATCATTTGAGTTGGGAAAAAGAACGAATATGTTTTTTGGAGAAGTGTTGGCGTTGTCTTGCCAATTCTATTACATTACGTTTCGGCAGTGTTGCATATTTGCCTACGTTTCTTAAGTTATACGGTAGCATCGGGTATATAGACCCAGATTACCATATATAATACTTTTTTTAATTTTTAAAAACCTATCCCTTATTTCCATAGCCTCTTATGATTTTTTTTTTTTTTTTGGTTGTTGTCCAAATTACACAATGTTAACGAATTTTATAAATCCAAATCTGTGGCATAAGAGCAATTCCAACGGCACACCCGTGAGCCAAAAGTTGGCCTCGGGGCGCGCGAGCCGCTCACGGCCGTGCACTGGTTGGCTCGTCCGTCCCGGCTCATGAGTTGGCTTGAACAGGTGAGCGGCTCGGGGGTAGCCATCTGTGCTTTTTCCTTTGTTTTTGGGCATCAGTTTTGGTTTTTTTGGGTTTTTGAGGCAAATAGTGTGCTGGGTGATTAAAATATTTTTGGATTGACTCATATTTTCCTTTTATACTCTTTTGGATAAAAATTTGTTGATAAAATTTGATGAATTTTTTTTTTGCTTGAATTTTATTCAAAGAAAAATAAATTATTTTTATTGAATTAGATAACCATAAATTATTTTTCAAATATTGAAGCATGTGCTATTTTTTTAAAATTCAAACTTGTTGATTTTTTTTTTAAATTATGAACTTTTAATTAGTTGTGTTATCGAATTATTATGTGTAAATTATTTTTTCACAAAACTAATATAGCCAAATAAAACCATAATACAAAAACTAAACTAAATAAATATGGTTAGGTATGGGGTCTATAGATATTATTTTATTTAGTGAGCCAAAGTGGTGAGTCTTGCATTAGAGAGAGGGAGGATTGTGAGTCAAAAAGTTGAAGAGAGAATTGATGTGAAACTGATAGTCTCATTGGTGAGCCAAAGTTTTGGCTCACCATTGGTTGTGCTTTAGTGCCTCCAAAAAAAAAATAAATTAAAAAAAATGAATGAATGAATGAATAGGCGCATGGGGCTTGGTGATCCTGATCACAGGTTATCACTTTCCTGCAATGGCGGGAGAGGATGGAGGCGGGGAGTCGTCTTCAGCAATTATCCCACTTCGAAATGCTCGCAGGAAAAATTAGGGAAAAAATTCTGGCACCTTTTTTTTTTTTTTTTTTTCGGGGGGGGAAAATGCTGACCGGCCGGGACAGTTTGGTCAGGGTCATCGGAAAACGTCGGAGATTTCTTCCCAATCTCCCCCGCCTTCTCTCCCATGTACTCTCTCTCTCTCTCTCTCTCTCTCTCTGACATTTGAGTTTACTATTCTAAAGTCTCAATTTTTGATTTCAGAGCTCTTTGTATCTAGCGAACAATCAGAATGAGACGGAGCTTAATGATGAAACAACTACATCTGCAGTCAAAACGGCGCCGTCCATTGACCAAAATTTTCCTTCTTCTTCTTCTACTGCTATTGGTGCTGCGGAGAGTGGATTTGTTGATTGCCCTGTTTGTGGGAGCAAGATTGGGGGCGATGATTACACTGTTAACTCTCATCTTGGTCAGTTCCTTTTGGGTGTTCTTTCCTTCGTTTTGAAATTATAAAGTATCTTTCTGGGTCCCCTCAAAAGTTTGGACTTTGATGGGTAGGGTGTTGATATTCTGGGTGTAATTTATGTTGGAAGCATAGTTTGAATTCCTCATTGTCGATTGATACCCAATGTCGGTCCTTCTGGTATTTAATGAGTGCATGAATTTCATTAGTTGGTCTTTACAAGTGTAAAACAAGCTCAAAATTGTGGCCTTTGGCTTTGATTTTTCTTGGTCAGATCATTTTGGGTTTCTGCGTTCCCTCGTTACGAATTTTGAAATGATAGAGATTTTTCTCGCGGTTTAAAAGTCAGGACTTTGATGGGTAGGTTATTGATATCCCGGTTGTCACTCAAGTGTGTGTAAGCAGAGTTTGAATTCCTTATTATCCAGAGACAAAATAATAAATGTGCACAAGATACTTCTTCTTGGTTTAAAAATCATGTTGTCATGTATCAAACTGAGAAAACATATTATATAATTGAAAAGGGGAAGGGTTGAGGCAATTAGCACTTATAAATTTGGTATGATTGCCTTTTACAATAATTTCATAATTACAAATTACTTGTATAGTACCTTTTCACAGAAAGGGTTGAATGGTTGATGCGATTAGGGCATCATTTGCACCCACATAGCCGATGAATACTAAAGCCTCACAGTTGATAATTAATTGCAATTATTGAAAATTTAGTTAGTTTAGATCATACAATACGTTAATTTAGGTTAAGATAAAACGCTTAAGAAATGTCTTGCCACAAGACATTTATAATCACCTTAACAATAGACACCCAAAATGGTTTTGATGAGGCCCTTTTCTAGTTGGTCTGTTTTGCTCTTTTCTTGTCTGTAATGCTTGCATGAATTTCACTGGGTGGTCTGTATAAGCATAAAATAAGCTCAAAATTTGTGGCTTTTGGCTTTGATTTTGCATGTTAGCATTGGAACTTTTCAAAGCTTGATATATAGGAGACATTGATAGTTATGAACAACCATTTTGATTTAATAACACTAATCTATTGCCCCATCCTGTGATCAGCTCTCTTCTATTGTGATCCTCTGCACATAAAGTTACTTGTGTCTTGTCAATAAGCATTTAAGCAGTTTGGTACAACACACTGGTTTAATTGGTCTTCCTTTTCTGAGTAGTATGTTGTATAGGCTCTCTGATGTCGAAGGTCCCCCCCCCCTTACTGCTCTATCTATTAGGAACTGTATTATCAAATTTTATGATACCCATATGCCACTCTTGAGCCGACCTGATTAGTTGGATCCACATTGAGTGGTAGTGATGCCATTGTGTCCATTTATGAGCGGTTTTCAGCATGTGCCATATTCACATTGCTCTCAAAGATGAAATAATGGAAATGTGTGCTTATTTTATAGGGATTAATTTAGATGATAGTCTTGAGGCTGTTACATCGTCATCCCTTTTCCCATACCTGTTTTATTATGTGTTCAACCTGTATCTGTGAGGTTAATACTGATGTCTGAATGACGGCTTCAGATGTGTGTCTTCTCAGAGGCACGAAGCGTAAGCTGAGTCAGCGGACTCTGCTTCAGTTCAGCTTCTGCTCAGGATTGAAGAGGAAACCTGGTGATGATAATGGAATTCATGTGGGAAGTGATGATATTGCAGTTGATTCTAAAAGTGATGCTACACAGAATCGCTTTCCCCAGTTGGCGGGTTTGGGCAGTAATGAATTACCTTATGATAATAGTGAAGACCAAACGGCTAGAGGTCACAATTCCAGTCCATCTGAATCACCCTTGGCTTCAAGGTCAGTTACACAACGTGATGGGGACCATGTAATGGGGAAGAGCTCCATTGAGGATAGAATAAATAATGTGGTTGATACTTCTCCAGTGCCCCATAGGTCTATCTGGCCTAATTTTGATATGGAAGGAGTTCTTGGGGTGTTATCTGGAACAGCTCTTGAGACATACATTGTGGGTCGTAGATATGGTGAAGGAGTAGAAATTATACCCGGTTCAAGCATCTCCCTTGTTAGAGACCCCATCAATGCCAAAGATCCCAATGCCATTAAGGTCTCTCTCTCTCTCTCTATCTCTCTCTCTCTCTTACACACACACACACTGACACACACACACACATATGCACACATTCACATTTCATTTCTATTTGAAATTATTTTCATTTCTAAATCAGATATAGGTATTGATTTCTCTGCACAGGTTCTTTCTGCAGATTCTGATGGCTTTAAAGCTCTAGGATTTCTTCCTCGGGAGTTGGCTCAGCATTTGTCACCTTTGATTGACAAGTATCAAACAGTTTTTGTGGTAATTTCTTACAGATTTTACTTTTTCATTGCGGGTTTTCTTTTCCTGTTTTGCCTTTTTCTTTTGTGTGGGCGTAGTTATGAATGTTGGTTGATGGCAATGTCTGGATGTGGCGCTAACTTCTCAGCATGTCATGCCAATTGAGCCTTTTCCTTCTTTGCATATAAGTTATAACCATCCCTAAATTAGCTTGTTTGTTGATAATTGTAACACACTGATTAGTTGACTTGGCCGTGGGTAGTAACTTATAACTACTTTGTTGTGGAGCCAGTTAGCTCAATTGGGAAAGCTTTTGGGAGTTGTTACCAAAGACCTGGGTGGCATACTTAATTGCCCCTCTTTCGCACCCCCCCGCCCCCCCCCCCCCCCAAAAAAAAGATTGATTGAATTCCCTAAAGATCAGCACAATAACTTCTGACGCATTTTGTCCTTTGATGCTTTTTGGGTAATTTTCGAGGTCACCCATTTCAAGATTGCTCTAAGATGATATGCTTAATCGCAGGAAAATTCTTTGAAATGGGCTCTTAATTTTTTTTTTTTTTTTTTCCGTTGGGTATCTGTAGTTCTATCAAATAGTTTTGACACTCTTTAAGCATGCTTTAGGGAGTTACAATTACTACCATTTTTCTAAATTTTAGCTGATACGCTACCGGTCCACCATGTAGTTGTGAATATCTTAAAATCAGCCTCTTTGCTTGCAAGAGTAAGGCTATCTATATGTAGGTTTCCCTAACTATTGCTGGTTGTGCACCACCACCATAGTCTGGATGCCACTAGGACAAGGACTAGGGAGATTCAGATGCATCAAGCTTTTAGGCCTACCGAGCAGTTTAGATAACCACTTTTCTCAGGCTAATATCTGTAATTTCATGGTTAATCATTTTTCTTAGGGCATGTTTTGGTGCATTAAATAAAATTTGATTTCTTTGTGAGATTAATGCATTTTCCTCAATATTTTGCTGAATACTTTAAAAAATGTTGCCTATTTCACGAAAATAAATGGGGCATTCATATGCAAATCATTATATCAAGCAATGCCCCGGGCTCGGGGGAAGGGGCGTGGGGGAGGCCGTGAAACTAGGATCACTTTCAAGTGTACTTATGTTCCGATATTGTCTTGCATACTCGTTGTGTTCTTTGTCCTGGTTTTGTTAGCCTTCGTGCTTTATTATCTGAAATGAGGTAGCAAAGCTTATTATTTCACTGAAGGATGTGAATCACAGGGAGTGATCACTTCTGTACCCAAGAATTCACTTGATGTTGTCCCTATTGAGATCGTGTGCCTTCAAAGACCATCTGTTCAGGAAATGGAAGAGGATGACCTCCTTACATTGAAGTCCATGTGTGGAAACATTTTTCATTCTATTAGTTCTGGAAAGAAGCGTCCACCAACCATTGCGAAGTATCAACAAAATTTTCGTTTGATAATTGAAGAGGCTCTAAGGAGCAACCTTCATCTTTTCACGGACGATGAGAAAGTTTTCTTAGGTAGTACAGCCTCTTTCTTTCGATATATATTTTATATATGACATCTGTTTTTGTGTGGGAAGCTTCGCATGGGAATATTTTCACATGTGATAATTTACAAAAGAAGGGAATTATTTTGGCGAAGAGATGTTCTATGTGCAAAGAGGATTTGGAGTCTCCTGATCACCTACTGCTACATTGCAAATTTGCAACGGCTCTTTGGGAGTTATCCTTTAGTTGCTTGGAAGTCTCTTGGGTTGTTTTGGATTCTGTGAGGAATCATCTTTTGGGTTAGGAGGGTACTTTTGATAGGAAAATTAAAGAGAGAAGCGTCTTATTGATCCCACATGCGATTTTTTGGACTATTTGGCGAGAGAGAAACAAAAGAGTCTTTGAAGGAGAGGAGACACCACTTCAGCGAATTAAAGATATTATTATCACAACTCTTTTTTTCTGGGATAGTGGAAACTTTTGTCAATCTTCTTTTGATGTAATTGATTTTGTGGATAGGTTCCATCTTGGGTGTACATAACCTTTTTGTAGGATGCCTGTTTGCATCCATCACTTTGTACATTTTTCAGTCTATTATATTTTACTCTTTTTCCTTATAAAAAAAAATATATATTACATCTGTTTCATGTTATAGCACATTGGACTGTTTCTGACTTAAGGTTTGCTGTTAACAGAATCGTTCAGCTCCATGTCTGATGACAGTCAGAGGCTCTTTATACGACTTTACACAAGAAAAGGTATTCCATCCATGACATTATCTTCCTGATTATGCAGTGTTTGTTGAGCACATGGCTATCCCTTTTTAGATGATCATTATGTAATGTCCCTTGATGTCGTTAAATCTTGTATGCATCATTTCTCATTATGTTTCTCATGAGATTTTATATTTTTCACATTAGCATCATCTATTCACCTGCATGCGTACCTTACATTTCGATATATCTTACAGGATAAAATGATTTGATCATGACAGATATAAGCTGCTATAAATGTTCTCTTAGAAGTTTATTATGTTGCTTGCTGGAACTTTCAAGTGTTGCTTCATAGCAAAAGACTCTACTGTTTTTATCTCTCTCTCTCTCTCTCTCTCTCTCTCTCTCTCACACACACACACACACACACACACCAGCTGGCTGACATTCTGATGCTTGAATTATGAGGTGGCTTATAAGAATATGAGATATGCAGATATGTGCTACAATGCATGAATATGTCACCTTATGCAGTTATTTTTTTTAATATTTCTTTTTTTTGGGGGTTGACTTCAGGACCATGGTTTCGCGCATCTAATCTGTCATATTCAGATATATTGGATTGTGAACTAGCAGTTAATGGGTTGTCAGGTACCATTTTGCATTGATGTTCAATTTGGTATCATATCTAATCTCAATGCTGACTATGAGGCCTGAAAGTTGAATTATGCATCACCATCTTTTCAAACAGGAGCCTCTTATGTCTGTTCTTACAGCTACGGGAGTGAATTGGATGACAATGATCTGAAGGAACTTTTGAACCTCCTTACTGTGAGTGAGCTGTGTGAGATCCGGCAAATGCTCAAAAAGGTGCCAATTTGCCTTGCCTCATGATCTCATTATATATTGTGGTAATATGCCTACATTGTTGGAACTTGAAATGAAACATTTATTTTCTGTCGATCGTCTTCTTTGAGATTTTTAGAGGGGTCAAGGAAGTTGCTATGTTGCTGATGATATGTCACCTTTTACTTCGATGGTCTACAAAACTCTAATGCCCCATTCCGACATAAGTGCCTCTCTATGTTGTCCACTACTTACTTTGGATTATAGGCCGCCAATGGTCTTTAATATAGCGTATAATGGAACCAATTTCTCTACAATTGAGGGTTAAGGTTGCTACATTTGCCCCCCATGCCCCACTTAGGTAGGACTCTCAAGGCATGGATTTGTTGTTGAATTTGGATGACAAGTTTGCATGGAGGCAATCTTTTAGGAAGATTGGGCCTATAGAGTAAGGTTGGTGCTGCACCAGAGATTTAGTTATTTATCAGCTTAGGGGCTATGCTGTTTAGTAAGGCTACACTGGAATGTTTGACATGAAAGATAGTTTGTATACCCATGAGTAACATTAATAGGTTTGTAGTCATGACTAATACCATGTCTTGTTCTCATTCCGTATGAAAAACTCATAGCTATGTGCTACCAACAGGTTGGCTGACTAGCTGTAAACTTAGCAACTAAACCTAATAATTAAGCCTGCAAGCTGCATACCCCCCCCCCTCTCGTTTCCTCCAGTTTGTAGTGAATCCTGCCCATGTGTTCTAGGCCATTTAAATCTATGTTTTCTTGAATCTTGTCTCCTGGCACATTTGCCCAAGGTAGAGATGCTGGAGCATGATGGATGAATCCTTCTTAGTTTGGATGGTTTCATGATGGATGCTCCTAAAGTAACTTAACCTCTGATGACTGCATCATAAGAGATCTATGCGGACAGATACAGGTTGAACATTTACTCAGGTTTTAAGGTTAATGGTGACCAATGACTGCAAATCCTCCCGTCCCCAGCCTTCATCAACTTCAGTGCAGAAACTATTTATTTCTGCAAATGAATTGTCTGAAGAGCTTGTGATATACTGAGGTCTTCTCCCTGGATTCTGATTTGACTTATAAAATTATTGTAATCCCAATTATCTGTGAGCAAAGAGTTGGTTGTTATACATGTCTGCACCGGAGTGGTTGAATGTACCACACTGGCGATTTCTCCTTCCTTTGGAGAAGTGGCGGTGGAGATCATCATTTGTTACCAAAAGTCTCTACTTCCTTTGTGTAGTCTTGATTGGCTGTTGATAGGCAGATAGCATATACGTGCTGAGAAACTTTGGTTTGACATTTAATATGTGGGGGCAGAGATCTTGAACATGAATGTTGTGGTTCTCACCTCAATGTCTCAACCTTGTCCTCACTCCCCAGGCCCAAGTTCTCATCAGCCCTGCTTTTTTAAATTTTTGCAATTTTCATGTGGTGTAATTATGGCAGTTGTTTGATACAAACACCAGCTCCCAATATATTAGAAAAGGACAAAAATAAAAAGGACTATTCATGTTATTTGCTGCGATATTGTGCCTTTTCTGATAATTGGAAATCTTTTGTGTCCATTGGGGTTTCAGGGGTCAGCTGCTGGCATGAGAAAGAAGGATCTTATTGCATCACTTCATTCTTCATATAAGGATGGCCTTTGGTATGATGGGTTCTCTCCACCTTCTAACAGAGAAAAAAAACTAGTTGTGTTGTTTACCCCTAATTTGCATTGCATGTTTTAAAAATTCATCGTGTTGGATGATGATGCAGTCCTCTCCTGCCAAGTCTGATTTTTGACAGAACTGCAACATGCATCCAAATCTCTTCAATTGCTGAATCCATTTTTTGGCGTGTTCAGGTGATGACTTAGATGAGGAGGAAGTGGCCCTCTTTTTTGTCTTTTTTCCCTTTAAGTTTTCAGTTATTGTCGGACTACCTTATGCCGTAGATTATTCATGCAGAGGCTATTCTTTCTAAATGGAGACCAAGATCTGTCTGCTTTTCTACTGGTTGACTTGGGTATCGTCAAGTACCCAGTGTACAAATGTATAATTTCTCATCCAGTATTTTCTGAGCGAAGTGATTTCCTTGCTTATGAAGAGGTTTACTCTCATCATTGTGCTGAAAATTTATATTTTATCTTGAGTTTCCTTCCAACTGCTACTGCTTAAGTGTAGGCCGTTGAAATAGCACAAATTATGGATCAATCTCTTGATGAAGACAACTCAGAGCTAGTCTTACGGTGCATAGAAGTAGCTGAATCTCAATTGTCAAGCTATAGCAGGGTAAAAAAGCAATCATTGCCTCTAAACTTGGTGGCTCGGTTTCTTGAGTGTTTTTCTGCAGCTTGGGTCCATTCGAAAGTAGCCTTGCTTGGTGTTTCCTACTTTGAGCAGCAACGAAGGTATAAATGCTTCCATCTTCAGTTCGTTTCTGTTGTTGTCCTGATTTCTTGTTTGCAAACAAATCGGTTGTCGAGCCAATTAGCCACCTAGGATGAGCTTTAAAATCAATATGTAGAATTGTCTTTTTTCAGTTACATTTCTTTCGGTCAATTTCTCTTTCTGCTCTATACTTCTGCAAATCCAAAGTTTCTCTTGCTAATTTCTTTCCTCTTTGAAAAATCTCCCTTGCAAATCCAGTTAGGTTTTTTTTGGGGGGGGGTACTGCTCGGACCACCAACTCTCTACGTACTGCATATTTGGAGTTATTTGCTTGAGCCGTACAGTCGTACCCTTAAGGTCTGTCTTTTGGGATGCTTTGTGACAACTGACAAGTAATAACAGTTGGTGTAGCTTAAGTTCTTTAACCTTAATAGGTACCAGGATGCCATCAAACTACTTAAGCTGTTGCTGGACAGTTTTACTTCTGATGGAAGAAGAGGTTACTGGACTTTGAGATTGTCTATTGATTTAGAGCACATTGGCTGTCTCGAAGAGAGTCTCACTGTTGCAGAAGATGGGGTACTAGACCAATGGGTTCGTGCTGGTTCAAGAATGGCATTGCAAAGGCGGGTCATACGCCTAGGAAGACCACCAAGACGTTGGAAAGCACCTAGTTATGCTTCTTCTGTGAAAAGAAAGATCGCTGAGGTAATTGCCTAGAGATTCGCTTCATATTGTTTTTGTTTCTGCACAATTTTACCAGATGAAGCTTTTCTAGGAATCAAATCTAGCATTTAGTTACAATCGTTATCCATCGAGCTAGGTACGTATCCAAGGACGACCCCTGGACAGCAAAGTAGGGATGAAGAGTAGGTTTTATGGTGAAGATGGTGAACAATGTGGAGTAGAGGAGCTTGCTTTGCAGTTTTATGCTGGAGAAGGTGGCGGGTGGCAGGGTGTTCATACAGAAAGTGGCATTTGGTTGACTGTTTACGCGCTTCTTATGTGGGATATTTTATTTGCTGATGTACCGAATGTCTTCTGCAACAGATTTCAGGTATAGTACAACTTGGAAACACCTGTATTGTTTTTTGGCAAAGTTTCTGAGGCATTTTTAACTGAAAATTTTCTGGGCAGAATGCACCTTTGGACATGGAGAGTGATCATTTTTATATTGCCAGAAGAATTCTTATCGAACCTCATTTGCAGAAGATTCATGAGGGAATGGCTGAGGCAATTTTAATTATTTCTTGGGAATCCCATTTCGGAGCTGTTTGCAGGGGTGTCAACTGGGAAAGGCATTCACTTTCTGAGCTTCGTGCTGCTGTCACGTGCATTGGGGGCCCTTGCTTGGCAAATATGTGCCGACTTTTAGCTCAGGATTATAGGAGTTGGTCTAGTGGAATGCCTGATCTGTTGTTATGGCGCTTTAGTGGAGCCTATAGTGGGGAAGCAAAGCTGGTTGAAGTCAAGGGACCTAGAGATCGGCTCTCTGAACAGCAAAGAGCTTGGTTGCTCACATTGATTGATTGTGGCTTCGACGCAGAGGTATGCAAAGTGAGTCCTCCATCGTCCACATAGAGGTGCTACTGGCATGACCTCTTAGCGTTGCGAAGTTAACTTTGGTCCTCCTGTTAGTGTTTCATTGCTGGTTCCTGGTGGTGCTACAAAGATGGCACTGGTGCTCACTGCTCAAAGTTGAGCTCGCCATAATCTGATCAATCCATTTGTTATGTAGGCCATGGTTGCACAATTCGTCCCCCCTCCCCCTCGCTCGTCACATTAAGAACGGCACTGCCAACCCCTTGTGAATCCTGTTAGAACATGGTACAGGGGAGCTAGAGCATCCAAGGTCTTATCCCTACCAACTGAATAGGTTTATGAAAGACCATTATGTGGTCTGGGTCGATAATTGTACGTACGAGGAACATAATGTCTGCTCCTTGGGGATACTTTTTCATGTAATGAGGAGAGTGTCTTCTAGTAGGTTCATCTTGAGACGACAATGAGAATTTCATTCAAATGTGGGTTCACAGAGTTTCTTCTTGACCTGACAATTGAGAGGGTGGATGAAAATGTAGTATATTGTTGCACTGGGAAAATGTTGTAATAGTTGTGTATTTCATGAAAATGATTTGATACAGTGCAATGCACATTTTTCTCATGCCGGAACATGACTGGCCCTTTTTTTGGGGGGGGGGGGGCGCCTCTCTCCGGCCATCAGGAGAATTATAATTTTACCACGAGGGCATTGCCCTCTGGGTTCGTACTTTGCTTCTGGTAGCATGCGTCATGGGTTTGAATCGTGGCGCCTTTCTTTCCTCTTCTTTGAGGAAGTGAGAGGCAGAGGGTGCTTGGGTTTCCACCCTCCCACTGGCTTATTCATCCACTGGATCCCCCCGAGAGAGGGGGCTAGTGGGTGGTCCATATTATTTACCCTCGTAAAAAAAGGAGAGTTATGATTCTGTCATCATTCTGATAGATGCATCTGTTCAATGTTTTCCAAGCATGTCATTGTATTTGATGCCCCTAATATTTTGATGCATCATATTGACGAGCTGATTAGATACAGCCCTCATTGCCGATTGCAGCTTAATGCAGTTTGTAGACTGTAATTGAGCCAAAGCAAGCCAAGTAGTTTGCTCTTGTTCATGTTTGTTTAGGTCTTTTAGCATTCGGGGCTGCCGTCAACGCTTGATAGGAAGTCTCCTATGATCTTCCCAGTAGCTCTATGGGGTGAAGCGCATGCTGATGGGTGACTACTGATCATCCAACAGTTCCCGCCCGAGTTGATTCTAACATTCAACAACGGTAGTTCAGGGTCCCTTATCTTTTCCTTCTTAGTGGCCGTACACTAAACACCACCAAACAAAAAAGGGTGAGGAGGTTTCACATATTTCAAGAGTTTGTCTGGACTGCTTAGACAACAGGAATAATACGAGAAGACTTTGATTATTAGAGACTAGGGACTTGAGAATGGAACAAAAGACAGGGAGACCCGGCTGTCTTCCGAAGAGAGATGCAATCACCAAAGCCATAGCAAAAGCGAGCCTTCACAGAAGAGTTGTCACGGCTTATGGTAATTTCACTATTCTGCTGCAAGCTTTTAAGGTCTACAGAATTCTATACACAAGAAATCTCTAGTAAAATAGAAATTATGAGAAACGGATTCGAGACAGATCCCCCCCCCCCCAACCTCCCCCTAGGGTTCCCCCGGATTGGTGACCCTGCACCCATGAACCAGGTTGAGTTAGCGGACCCTGCTCGGACAGACTGGACAAGCCCAACGGAGACGTGACCCCTTGGTAATGAAAGGTCGAATATCGGAAAACAAACATGGCCCACAAACCAAAAACACGATAATATCGGGAAACAAATGAATATCAAGAGCAATCCGTTTTTCCTTACTTCCTTTCCCATCTAACAGGCTGTGTGCAACTCTGGCAAGCAGAAACCTCACGCTTTGAGGAATGGGGAGCTTAGTGGATCACACGTCGTCAAAGGAAGTATGTTTGTAAGGCAAAGTTTCATTCTTATTTTTTCACAATCTTTTCCCCCTATCTGCTCGTCGGCAAATAAGGAGTAGCACAACTGGTCTGGAAATTACACTTCAAACAATAGGAAACCAATGTCTCAGTACAGCTAGCAATGGTTGGTAACACTATATTTTCTACCTAAATCTCTCCTTTTTTCCAGCGGCCAGTTGCCTTCCCATATAGCAGAACAAATGGCTGCACACATTATGAGCATAATGCCCTATGTGCATATGCTGTGTAACCAACTGCCAAAATTGAACTACCGAATTCGGTTTATGTTCTCAAACGCTGCTGAACTACTTTGGGCCTTCGTAGATGCAACAATCCACAACCACCTCCAAAACCCAAATAGTTATGTAGACTTTCTCCGTCCATGCCGGGATGTCATCTATGAAACCTCCTTTATATGGGGTTTGTAAGCACTCCATTCTCTTTGAAAACATGTTTTCTTAATCTTCATGTGATAGCGTGCACTTTAACCACTCCATAGTCCAATCCTGTGAATTGGTGATATTTACTGCAAGAAACAATTCAGAGATCGATGCACTGTGCACGTCTGAGGGACTCTTCCACCCATTTGTGCTTTTGAAAAGGGATAGATGATGAGTATTTTCTTACATCATATTCATCATTCTCTGAGATTCAAAATCAAGGTACTCTCCATTTGGGTGCATTGACTGCATGTTGTATCCATACATGTCAAAAGCATGGTTGGCAGGACCTCTGAAAACTTCCATTGGTGAAGCCCAGGGATTGGTTGAAGTGGAGGCTTCCTGGTTTAGGCTGAACGCCGTTGGATTCTGTGGAGAGTTCCCAGCAGCCCTTCTGCTGCCGGAGCTAGTTGTACTAAGGGAGATGGAACTAGACTGCTGCATTTGCTGCTGATTCTTCATAGGTGACTTGGGCCGAAGAGACTCGATTTCAGGTGTTGTCTGGACATGATGGGGAGCATCTGGTGGTGGATTCCGTCCTCCCCCACCGTGCCAAACCTTCCCATCCTAGTCAGCAAAGTTCCTGACATATGCCTGCAACAGCACCCATATCTTTCATTAGCTGGCTTGGAGAAATAGATTTCCTCTTCTCTTCAATCACAATCAGTTGATCCAGGAGCACCTATGGCTGGAGATCAGACTAAGAAATAGGACTAGCAAGGGTTCCTCTTCTTAGCAACACTATATACTTTGGACGTGAAGATTTGGCAATGATTGTGTGTGTGTGTGTATGTGTGTTTGTTTTTTTTTTTTTGGGGGGGGGGGGGGTGTGGTTACCAAGACTCAAGCGAAGGGAGATAAGAGGCAGGATCAGTTACAAAGTCCCTAAATTTATGATACCTTCAGGAAACTCTATTGGAATGCATAAGAATGATCACACATGCCACATCTCAGATCAATGGAGATTTGCAACCTTTAGATCCATTGCACTGATTTTGTCATATGAGGAATACATATAGGTCTTACACTGTAGTGGGAATCGTGCCTCATTTTGAATGTAGATGTATGAATTTTGTGCTAATGATAATGGGCTATGAAGCACTCGCTCAGATGCCTACGAATCTCTGCACATAATGTTCTGACCATTTGTCCACTTTTCAAAGAAAACAATCTTGGACAACTTTTCCAGTGGATTCGAGGTCAACGCTTCACTAAAGCATCCTCCTTTTTTTCTTACCAGTAGGGAGTCAACTCTTCACAATTTTAAATCTAGGTTCCCACACAAATTTTTTCTCTAGTCTCTGCCATTCAGATGCGAGGCTGCAACATAGGATCGCCCATGCCCTAACTAAACAAGACACCAACAGTATGAATTTTAATTTGGAATTCGACATTGACTTTGTTACTTTTCTATAACGACTGCAGTGAAGGAAAAAAATTGAATTCTTACGACTTACGAGGTTTCATAATACTCATACAAGTTTTATTTGCGGATAAATTGAAGCTATAATTTCTATTTGAAATGCGTTCAAAAAAGCAAGCATTTCACCTCAGCATTGAAGTTCGACAAGGATAGTCCGTATCCGACAGTCAGCCATCCTGTTCGAATGTTATGATCTTCCCCAAGGAGTTCAATCCTCCTACGTCCAAGAGCAAAATGCTCAATGATTCGGTACATTTCTTCAGGCTCAGCAGTAGAACCTCCACAGGAAGTGGCACTCAAATTACAAGTCCTGATAGATGAATCAAATCAAAGAAGATATATCTACCCAAAAATACAATGCCTGCTACATTTATCTAAAAATATCATAAGCACCGGGTGGAAACTGCGAAGAACACACAGGCTCAACAAATTGTCTAAGTCCCCATTATCAGGAGCCCAGAACCTCATAGATACAGCACACAGGACGTTGAACTGACAAGAATATGGCAATGCAGAATGCAGCACCTGATGTAACACATGCACTTGTAGCGAAATGAATTTAGAAGGGTCCTAGAAACTAAGCTTGCAGTAGTTTCTGTACAGGATATCATTGAAGGAGAAGAATTCAAAAGCTTAAACAGCATCTGTCTGTGGTGGCATCCCTGTCTTCCAGCATCATGTACGCTTCAAATTTGAAAGCTTCACCATACCATGCTTAGAAGTTCATTTATCGATAATATTTTCCATGCCCTCTTCCTCTTCTTCAGCAATAATCCCTATTCTCATTTCCAAGTTTTATGAGGCCACTACATTGACCACCGTTTGTGTCAGTCTATCAGTCTGCCAGACAAATACAGATCCAGAGTGACCTTAATAAGCCTAACGCATTTCCACGATCTTGACACATAACAGGCAAGTGAAATGGCATGTAGAACACAAGCATACATACCATAACGAGGTTCCTCAGCAATAATGACATCTGTATCAATATTGGCACGGATAATATGGCCATCACTACTGCAACGGACACTTCCCTTTATGCCCATCAAACAATGCTCCTTCACCGTGATTGAAGACAACTTTAGTGGGGGGTAACAATTTCACATCATAGAACAATGCGACATTTGAGAAGCTTGTCAGTTACCTTTGAATGCTGAAATAAAGTATAAGAATCATGGCGTAATGCTGGGGTTGCAGTATGTTTGTTTGTTTTCACCCAACATATGTCCTCACACCTCCTGAATCCCCACTGAGCACAAGAACAAAATTGTAAAAATTAAAAAAAAGGACGTGCACTGAAACACATGGCCTTTTATAGCCATATTAGTTTCACAAACACTTGCAACACGCAAAATGAAAAATGCTACAATTGATATGAGTTAAAATGATTGTGCTTCTTCAAGCCCTCACTTGCCTACCTTCTTGAGGCACTGCCGCCCTTGCTCAAGGCCAACACCATCACCAACCCAGGGGAATACGAAAGAAGGTGTGTCTGCTATTGCCTGCATCAATAAGTACAGAGTTCAGAATCAGGTTCTATTTAAAAACACCGCTCCAGCAGAGTAGAGAGTGGAACAGTCAGAATTCTGATATCAGATAAAGAGTTCACCAAAGTAGATACTCACAAACTTAATGAAAGCATTTCGGAGCCCTAAGTTAAGCCATCCAGAACGGATAAGTTCATCATACATGATGTCATACCATTTCAATAGCAACACACAGATCTTGGCCTGATACCACTTGGTAAATACAGCATCCATACATCCATCAGTCTATGGCTCTATGCAGACCTCTTCTTTTTTCGGGAAAAAAAAAGGGAACAAGAAAGAGAGAGTCTAGATGAGGTAATAAAAGATGTTTTTTGCATTAGATGACACTTCAATAGACCATTTTCTAACCTCTTTTCTTAAAAAATTCTACAGAGGAAGCACGAGGCTCTAAATCAAGTTACCTCAATCTTCAGATTCTGAATCTCTTCAAATGTCCAGTACTCCATGTGATCAGTTACACCAGGTGCTCGATGAACATATTCCTCCCAAGGTGGGTCAACAAGAATAACATCAAACTTGGTCCCAAAAAACTCCAGAGATAGCTCAAACTCTCGGAGGTTCCATTTGTAGTACATGGGAGGAGTTGCTGCGTTAGCAACAATCTCTTCCTTCTTTTGTATGAGCCCCCGAAGTTTTGGATAATCCTCAATGTTAGTTAGCTCGAATTCCCTTATGAAATTCTGGGGTCCCATGCCAATATCAACGAAATTTTGAGAGTAGTCATTCTGCTCTCCCCCTGATGGAGCCTTACCAGGAGCCCCACCAGTTTTTGGAGGAATCCAAGCACCAGAGCTTTTACCATTGGAATTTCCCCGACCAACAGGCACACTGGCACTGAAGGTCAGACCGGATGCATTCGGAGGCATGCCTCTCCCCTGGCCTGATTGGTTGAAATACAAAGCTGGGTTTGAAGGAGCCCTAATACTATGTGAATATGGCTGCCCAGGTCGCCCAGGAGGAATGGAAACACCGGGCGAGATAGGCAACATGCTCATATCAATGCCAGCCTCCTGGCCAAACAGGTGGGGGAAATGGAGAAACAAAGACACCAGGGGAATCGGAGGACTGGGGCCTGGAGACATGCCAGAATTGATTGGCTGCGTAGGACCAGGAGGGGGCATACCAAGATGTCCAAAAGGAGGCCCCATCAAAGGCACAGGCATGCCCACCTGCTGGCTGTCTCTTCCAGGTGCCCTGACCCTACCACCTCTGCCTGGCCTATTAACTTTTGCACTCTGCTGAACTACCTTGCCAAAGGTACTATGTTCTTGATTGCTGTGCGGGGGCTGAGAACTACCACTGGAACTTCGGCCACTAGAGGGCTGGGGAGAAAAAGATCTTTGTTCAGACCTCAGTCTCCCTGCCCTACCATCAAGATCATCCCTCAACAGATTTTGGACTGGAGCTGATACAATCTCATCCGTATACTTTCTGCTGGGGTCATGACTGATTTCCAATTGTCCATGTGCGTAGGTCCTAGTCACATCATCTCCCAAACGTACCCAATCATCGTGTTTTGCTGATTTAGGATCATGTAGCGGAACAGCCTCAGATCTCCTAGAAAAGGCAGATGCAGGATTGTCTCTTCCATATTCAAAATTAAGAGGCTTCGGTTGGATCTCTATAACATCATAATTCTCGGTTGAAATTCCAAAATTAGAAGAAGCCTTAACAGCTTCACTCCTTCCATCTTTTCTATTTCCAGTTCGACCAATAGGCCTCTCAGACCACGTCTTGGTAGCTCCCATTGCCTATCATGATCATGAACTAAATCCACATCTCTGTCACTACTACCCTGTTGCCTTCGTTTCCAAGTTTCCCTGGATCCTTCCTTCTCCCTGCTCCTATCAGTCCAGCTACTCTCTTTATCTTTTATTCTATCATCTCGAAAGCCATCCCTTTCTAGGTCGTTGCGTTTTAAACTCCTGCTTCTCTCATACTCCATCTCAGATCTCTCTAGCGGTGCCGTCGATCCCTCTCAAGGGATCTCGACCTTCGTGGAACCGCAACTTCTCTTGCAGTCTTATCCCTCAACCACAGGTTGTTATCTTCTTCTGGATTACGTAATCTATCTCGGCTATCTATAGCATCAGAAGTTCTTAGGTCCCTATGCTTCTCAGTTTTCTCCATGACTGTTCTATCTTCACACATCAGCCGAGTAGCTTTATCATCCCCTTCTACAGCATCTGATCTACTTCTGCTCCTGGACCTACCAGAATCAGCTCTCCTCTCCTCCCTGCTGGACTTACCCTTTTCATAGGCTGAATCCAATGCTATATCTTTCCCCTCACTGACATCAAGTCTGGGAGATGCACTTCTTTCATGATTGGCTTCATGCCTACAGTCAGGCACTGTTTCATTGCCTCGTTCGGATTTTCCCACATAACTACTGTCCTCAACCTTTGAGTTGACATCAGAATCCCATCTTTTCCTACTCTTTATATCTTCAGAAAAGCCATGGCCCTTTTCTCGGCTGCTTTCCCTTCTTTCTACATGATATGAATCTTTATGCAGTGCTTTGGCATCCTCCCCAACACGAGTTCTTTCGTTCTTGTCTTTGCCTCTTCTATGAGAACCTGCATGATCAGAGAATTTTGAAGTTGCTTTTCTCATTGCATTTCTTTCATCATCATCAGCTCTAGAATGGCTTCTGCTCGTAGACTTATCTCCGCCATCATTGATGCCTCATCCACCATCCTGATACCAGCTACTCAATTTTTCTAAAGCACTATCCTCTTGCTTCTTTTCTTGCTTAGAGATAGATTCCTTCTTCGTATCCTAAGGACCTTCATCAATATCCCTCTGCTTGATCCGCTCAACATCTTTCAACTATCATTTCTTTCTCCTGAGCTCTTCCTTCTGGTGCTGCCATCCCCCCCATCAGTGTCTTCTCCATTGCTGGACCTTTTTCACTTGCTCAACTTGTGCTTCCTTTTCCCACTTCCTCCCCATTCCTCATTGTCCACATTCATATCTCTCTTTCGATCTGAACAGTCATCTACCTCTCCTTTTGCAGAATTTCGACTTTTCTCAGGTGAACCCATCACCATTAGTCACTGAATTTTGCTAGTTTCTTTCTCCTAATGTTTACTGTCACCACTTGATCTCTCTAAATGGGAACAAAACACGCATCTGACAAACTGGAATATATTAGCAAAACAGACAGGATTTAGAGAAAAAGATGGTATCAGACTAATTTGCAAGTTTAGCCCAGTATACGTAGAACCAAACATTTAAGTTTACAGTTAAAGGGGTCGTCGACCTTTTTCTTTTGAAGGACAGGAGGAGAGAGGACATATATTGCGAGGCTAAACTTCTCTCAAGGGTTTAACAACCTGCATTATCCCATAATGTCCTGGAAAGATCTAAAGTACAGGAGGATGACCAACTATAATGATTACATTGACTACGTATCACCACGCTGAACTGATCAATTGTTGGACTCGTTTCGCTATACATATAGGGAATGACAACAGTTTGACAAGTCACCTCTAAATATAGAGAAATCTGCCTTAACTGCCATGCTAACTTCATTCATAATGCCAGTACGCTACTAATTCTACCCCTAGTATTGGAGCTTTCCCGAAATTAAAAGGACCTACAATAATCTCTGTCATAGCAGATTTCTTATAATATAACCACCAACCCACTTACAACTGATCATTGAACTGTCAAAATTAACCCTGGCTGTAACATAACCTAGTTTTTCCCACTCTACTAAGCACAAATGCTCCTCTATAGGATTTACGGTTTGTCGTTCTGGCCTACCATGCACATAATTGATCGAACATCTCCATTCAGAGGAAATCCTCCAAGTGCAAATTAACATACAAGGAGAACCTCAAGGTATGAAGATAACCCTATTAGTTTATGACACGTACTACCCATATACTCCGTCATAAACTCATAGGTATGTCATCCGAAAAGAATAGCTAACAGTATCCCCCCCTCTTAAAAAAAAGGGGGTAATGCTAATGGTCTCCCTTAGAGATCCAAAAGATTGTGTCTTATATACTGTTAAGTGTTAAATTCACATTTATTCATTTTCTGAGTATCTCAAAAGGCCAATTTTGGTGTTTAGTTGAGTTATTGTCAACTGACATAAAATATCTTTGTAAACTATCCCCTACTTCCTTTCTACGTGCTAGGTTGCCAATGCTTCTTAATATGCAGTATGACAGAACCAGCATTTTCATTATTCAAGGATAAGGCCAATACATCTGCAAGTCCCACCCCCCCCCCCCCAAAAGGAGGGAAAACCCAAGCTAAGATCACATGCATTGGTCGGCTCGTGGTCCAAAAGGGAGGCTCATAGACCAAAATATCATCTACCTCATTGATCCGCACAGCTCGCTCTGCGATTTGGTTCCTACCGTGATCCGTTCACAGTTTCTTTTCCTTTTTTTGGGGGAGCTAGTGCATTAATGAATAATACAAAATAAAAGGTTAAAACTAATTAAATATATTTAAATGTGAGTCCATGAGAAATATTTTATTTGGTGATCCATTTAATGTAGAATTGAGGAAAAAGGTTGGATTGTAGGATAATGTGAAAGGCGTAAGCCCTTACTTGTGATCCAAAAACATGAATCACCAAGGTAAGTGCTCTAAGGTAACACGCTTGGGCCATGGTTTTTGATTTAAACACGTTAAATTAACAAATTAAATCATCTAAAGCCTAGGCCGATATTAACATTTCCAAGTAAGTGTTGAATCTAAAGTTGCATATTTCAAGCAGATACGGCAATTAAATTACTTATAAATAAATAAAAGGGCAACCCAGTAGGGAAAATGAGAAATTATGCACATTTCCTTGAAATTAAGACAACCCATTCACCATATTGTGATCTTAGAATATCTGATGGCATTTCCTTGAAATTATGCCCCTATTTTCCTTCTCGGCTTAAACATTTTGTGATATGCCTTTTACTCATTACACAATGACAAAAACACATCCCTTCAGTTGAGACCATTATATTTTTTGTTAAGCAATTACAATTACAGATCCTAGAGATTATCAATCTGGCAAACCAATAGATAGTTTGACACCAAATGGTCCAAATACAGTTAGTCTCCAATGCCCTTCTCCATTACAACTATTATCATAATAAAATGAAAACAAATGTTCAAGTGCCTCAATAGCTGAATAACATAAAGAAGACGAACATTCACACCTCTTCCACACAAGGTTACCCTGACTGACAGATTAAGATTGATGGCAAACCTGCCGATAGAATTCAGATGTTAATATCCAGCTTCGATATCCACCAAATTGCCAGTTGCTTGTGCTCATCCATTCTGACCTGTCCAAGCCAAGTGCCTAATCTTTGTGGGAACTAGCCTTTTGCAGAAGAACCCCAACAGATCTCATCAACTTTCCCTAGACGTATTACGGCCAATTTGACTAGTATAAGATGATTATTTGCCCGCGCCCCGCAAAGAAGCATACTTTCATAGATGAAGTTGAAAGACTATCATCAACGCACACAACCTATATGGCCATTAAACAAGTCAATTAACCTTCACAAAGCTTAAAAAATCTATCAAGAAATGCCCATTATAAAGAAAGGAAATTCACGCTACAAGCTATGCACTTCACATTTTCTACCCTCAATAACGATCGGACAATCATTAAGTAATACATGATCACTCTGAAACTTTCACTCAACAGTCGACACCATCATGACTTCGCTAGTTCGATCATCCACAACAACATTCATGATAAATTTCAAGAAGCACCCCAAAGCCAATACAAGAACCAACAGTAATTTTAAGTGAAGATCAATCAAAGAAGTTCAAACTTCAAACACGTAATAAATGTGTGCATTAACCTAATTCGGAGTGTAAAGCAAAAGCTTCAAAATCAAGCATATCATCAATTGTATTGACCCTAAAAATCACAGAAAATAGAAAGACAAATTGAATTGAAAGGGAAAAGAGATAAAATTGTACCCGTGGGGCTCAAGCTCACGTTCAAGAAGTGATTCAGTCGCCACCGCGTTCTCCGCCAGTTGCGACGGGGATAGATATAGATTTATCTTTTAGGCGATCCAGAGCAGCCGCCCTCGTCGACGCTTACGGCAGTAGCCGGCGGTGGGCGGTGGCTGCCGCCGTGGGTAAGTGACCGAGAGAGAATGAGTGGGGAGAGAAAGAAAGAGCGTCAGGTAAAATTTTGGAGAGTCCACTCAGAAGTCAGACCATTTCCATACCCACCAAAAAAAGGAAAAGGAAAAAGAAAACTGAAAACTGATTAAAAAGAAAAAGGTTGGGAACCCTCATTTCTTTTTCTTTTTTTTTTTTCCTCGAGGTTAACGCACGGATTATAAGATACTATAAAATATTTTAAACTGATTTCCATAACAATTAAACATCTCCCATATAAATGAATATAAAGTGTTTTTTCCATAAAGAAAATCCTAAGATTTAAAAATAGTAAGGCTATATTCATGTACTTGATTTCCCATATAAATGAACTTAACATATCCATAATATGTAAAGCTCCTATGGTAAAGTAGATTACAATATCAGTTTTACATTTTAAATTTCATAGTTCAACTATATTAATAAACGAGGGAGCACACATAATACATAAGATAATGGATAAAATTTAAGATGTTAACCAGTTAAAAAAGTTTATATCACGGCAATACGTAAAGTCAAGTCAAAGAAGAAAATGTAAGTAAGAAATCGTAATTGATAAAGCATAAAACAATGCATTACCGTACAACTATAAATTCATACATGCAATACATTACTGTCATAATTAGATGAAACATTAAGCGCAATATGTTATATTCACAGGGTTAAGCTAAACAACCTAAATAACATGAATACACCATGTATATATATAATTCATTGAAACTGATGAAACCAAGGCATATGAAAAGCACAGTAAGATAGGCATTTCAGCAACTATGTTCATAATCACTTTTTTTGTTGCAATTATAGAGTACTTTAAACAAAATCAAAAATAGATTACTAGTTTCAGAATGAAATTAATTGAGCGAAAACCCACAAGTATTCCCCTAATAACAGCTGCATCATAATCATAGATGGTAAGCAAAACTCACAAACCCTAAACAGCAAACCGGAAAACCACTAATTAAAATCTTATTTAAGGCTTCTAACAAAATGAAATTAGATGTAAATCTCATTTCATTTTGTAGCGGCCTTTAATAATTTTACCTTTCAAACATTGCCTAATAATTAAAAAAAACGTAAAATAAAACGGGAATAACATTTTTTCCCTCTTAATTCTTCCCTCATTGAAATTAGGCTACCTCTCCATTCATCAAGAACTCCATATCTCTCTCCAAATTCTCCATGGCCTTCTCCTCCAAGCTGATCTCCACGTCAATGCTCTTCCCCCCACATTTTCCCGGGTACAAATACACCATTCCATCAAACCGGTTATTCGACCCGCTCCGAACCCGCTCGGGCCGCCCGAACCCGAAATCGACATCGTACACTTTGAACCTCGGCGAGCTTCCGACGGCCACGCAGTTCATTCCCGCGTCCTTGAACTGGAATATGATCGGGTTCTCCTCCCATTCCTTGTTCCTCTTCTCTATCGCCGCCGCGTCGTGGGCAGCGATCGCTGCCTGGATCATGCCGGCGGCGAACTCAGGCGGGTTTCCGAGCAGGATTCCGGCGGCAGTACCAGTGAACACTGCCTGGATGAGGTTCCCGAAGTAGGTCTCCGGCATGGGTGGGTCCACTCGACGGCGACAGTCGGCGAAGATGGTGAAGACGGTGGGGTCTTCGAGTTTGAGCCCACGCGCCGCCGTGACGTGCCGCCAGATGTGGGTGGAGAGGCACTGGAAGGTGGAGAACGGCCGCGGGGCAGTGCCGTTGGCGGGCTGGAGGCGGGCGTTTAGGTCGGACTTGAGCTTCTCAATGGCAGAGTCCGAGAAGCGGAAGAGCTTCTCCCGAAGCACGGGAGCGGCGGCAGCAGCGGCGGCGGCGTGTTGGCCATTGGAGTCTGGCGGGGGAGCGCGGGACATGTCGAGCTTGACGCGCGTGGACCGTGCCTTGGTACGGTCCAAGAAAGGTGGGACCGAGACGGAGTGGGCCCCCTTACAGATTTCGGCCCATGAACTCATAAAGTGCCACGTGGACGTGCCATCGAGTACAGCGTGGTTGAATGCGCAGCCCATTGCCAGCCCATCACGAAGCTTCGTTAGCTGTCACAAACACATGTGGATTACAAAAAAAAGAAAAGAAAAGAAAACGCAAAATTAAACAGGGCCCAGTGAGCCTGAAGATGGTTTATCATCATGGGCCCACGTGGCCCATGATGGATTTGGACGTATTATAGTCTTATATAATTGGATGTATTAAATGACTCCAATTTTATGAAAAGGGAAGCTTCTAATATTAATATTTGTAATTTCCTCCCTACTTTTTTAGGTAGGGACAACAATAAAAACATGAATACAATCTAGCAAGTGGAAAAAAGTATATGAGAGATCATGCATTTTAATTTTTAAAAAAGATACAAAAGATGATAAAGAGAAACTTCAAACACTTTAAGCATTATGTCTTAGCATTTTATGTATCAAAATTTTACTTTTTTTAAAATACTTTATCAATAAGTTTTAATATATTCTGAGAAAGCTATTCAATTGTAAAAATACAATTTGAATAAATATCTACATAGCTAGGTGTTTGTACTCAGACATATATTTAAGATATTTTTTATTGTGCATGACTAATTGACAGTTATCTGCTTTATTCATTCCAAAAAAGATAGTTCTATATCTCTTTCTAAATGTCAATCAAATTGTTTTACAAAAACTTTATTGGTTTACAGGCGCAACTAGAGTAGTTATTAACTATCTATCTTTTCATAACCGATCCTTGGTACGTACATTAAATTTTGAAGATAAAATGTTAAAAGTTTATATGTGGAGATCTTATACCCAAAAAAAAAAAACACCATCCAATTTTATGTCACTTTTCCCTTAAAATGGACATGAGTGATGATGTGTTATAAGTCATGAGTCTGCCCTGTCGATTATCTTTGTATTCCCAGCTTAGCGTTCGGGGTAATTAATTAATTACAGGCACAGGCATTTGTAGCACCTGACACCGACATCGATTTAATGCCAACAATCAACGGCTGAGATTCATGCGTGGTTTCACGCGTCAGGAAATATTTTTGTTTTTTGTTGGTTGATCCAAAAGACATGTCTCAAACTATTCATAAGACACATATTTGAGAACTTTCTTAAAGAGAAATGAATTTGAATTGCTCCAATTAATTTGTGTTCATGAAAGCTAGAAGTCATATGAGCATGGTGAAATCATATGCCTTCAAAATTAGTGGATTACCTTGATTTGAGTATTACATGAGAGAAATTGATGAATTTATCTAATTTTTTTTAGTTGTATAAGAAATTTAAAACGAGTGGTTTCACATAAATAATACGTGTACCAGCCAGTTAAGTTTTGACCTAAAGATTACTACCGAGATTGGATGCATTAAATCTCAAGTTAGACTCTCTCATCTTCTATTCTATTATAAGTACATTATACTGCAATCTACGACTCATTTTTGGGGGGAGATGACATACATAATGTGTCATTTACTGTCAAAGTTATTGGATGTACAATTACCTTAATTTGATGAACATTACACTGAAAAAATGATTGAATCTAAGTCAATTAACTAATAAATTTTCGAAACCTAATAAAAATAGACAGATTTAAGTCGTGATAAACGGATTAATTTGACTTTTATGTTATTATAGCTCTCAATTAAAGAGAAAAATGACTGAGACGTGAGTCTAATTAAAACTAAATGTATCAGTAATATATCAGGCACGTCCAAGTCAGTGTACTAATTCTATAGTTTCCAAAGAAGAGCATTGTTCACCCTATTGGTGGATTGGGACCCTACTGAAATCAATGGGCACACCTGCTATTTCAGGCTCATTGAAGTCCATGCTTGTGATTTGTCTATCATTTTTGGTGTTATGGCAACTTTCAACTGCCCGTAGTAGTAATTGACTAACAAAGCACTACATGAGAGTGGAGTGGCAACAGGGATTAAATGAGGAGTTATGTATTGATTTTTTTTTTTCTATAGTCTTAAATTGATCAATTTTGTTATATGATGCATGTCCAACGTACGTACTATAAAATAAATGTATCTGTAGATTGATAAAAGGGATCGAAATACCAGATTTGAAAGTCTATGAACACAGCTGTAGTTATTAAGGTAAGAAAACACAAGCACGAAAATACACACGCACAATAGTAAGCATACAGAATACGTAAGAATCGACATCTAGGGACACAGTGTGTAGTTAATTACCTGGATAGCCAAAAGAGGGCGATGACGACCCTCCACGTTCAAGATGAAATTGTATGGGATCAAATGCTTCATCATAGTTATGTCTTCCATTGAAGCCAAATCATCGACACTCATCATCGTATTCCCATCATCAACATTGCCATTACCATTGGCATTGCCACCATCACGATGATCATGATTACCATCAACAATGGCCTCCACAAGTTCCACACCCTCCATATCATCGTCATACATGACCTTAAACACCCCATCATCATCCTGGCCTAATTTCCCAGCCAATTGGTAGAAATCCACCAAAACTTGACTCAACCCATCCTTCAATTTCTCCACTACATGCTCAAAATCACTCCCATTCCCTATCTTGTAAATGAGCAACTTTTGGTTGTAAAAAAAGGCCAAGTATGGAAGATCAAATGTCACCAATTGACATTCCTTCTTCCCTATTTTCTTCTTAGGTTGAACATGGGATTTTTTGGTGATCTTCACCTGGATGGATGGATCTACTTGCTTCTTTTCAATCTCATTTGCCATTTTTCTTCTATTTTTTAAGTGGGTTTTTTTTTTTGGGAAGGGGGGGGGGGGGGGGGGGGGGGAAGATGCTAAGGAAAAAAGGAGGGGTTGAAGTAAACCCTAGATTATAATGTGTGGATGAGAAGCGTGATTGATGAGAGGGGGATTGAGTTTGAGTTGGAGGGTCAACTTTATAGATGAGATATGGAGGTGGGCATTTATGAATTGTCACAGGAGGTAGATGTGCCAACATTAATACATCTTCCCTCTCTGTGTGCTCTTTTGGGGTACGTAATTGGGTGGGGAAATTGCTTACCCTTTTATTATGCACTCTGCCCTAAAAAATATTTTCTCTTGTGGTGGACTTTGAATCATTTATTTTCTACCACCAACTGGTATTAAACATAGGAATATAAATAAATTCTACAAACCAATTGAAAAAAAAAAAAAAAGAAAAACCCTCAGGGGTGCTGGAGCCAAGAAAAAAGATTATCTTCTTTGTTTTTTTTTTTTTTTTGATAATTAGGTAAGGTCCAGTTTTACCTTGCTCTATTAAATACAGGTGAAAAAAAGATGATCTAAAAGGTATGAATTGCGCCATACAGTAACATATTAAAACATCTTAAAAAGATTATTCAAAGTTTTATATATAGATATTTAAAGGGTAAATTATACAAAGACATGTAAAGAATTCTTGGTTTTTCTAATTGAAAAAACCATCCCTGCATGCATGGGAGACTGACATGCATGGACGGATGAGAGGATAAGAAGTAATAGCTACTTAAGAAAATAATTGTGCCTTTTTTTAAAAAAAAAAACTTCTGAGGTTTTTTTTTTTAAATAAATACCTAGCCCTTTGACATATTTATGGCTTTTATATTAGAGATTATGAATTGAAAATTTGAAATGCAAGGTTAGGTTGGGTCATAATCATCCACTCTGTCCCTTTCATTTTTCTTTTTTTTTTCCCTCTTAATTTCCTGTAGTATTATGAAAACCACAAATCCCATGAAAGCAATCCACCATTTAGCTAGTCAGTTTTAGATGAAACAGTTTTACAAAGATATGTTTTCCTGTAATTTGTGTCCTACAGCAGTAGGCTTTTTGTAATATCATATTTGTGGAATAATTTGTTGAATCTTATCCACAAATAATACCTAGCTAAGCATCACATCGTGAGAATACAACAACAACGACAACAACTTTCAGTGTGGATCCCACTTTTGAGGGATTTGGGGAGATTCATATGTACACATTCTTATCCTTATGCATATAACTGCACGTAGAGAGACCTTTTCAATAGACCCACATAAAAAATTTTAACAAGATATTTAAGTGTCAAAAATCAGTTGGTAAAATAATTTAGCAAATATAAGGCTTAATTACAATTAAAATAATATAAAATGGCATAAACAACAGACGAGGGGTTAGAGTTTTGCACATAATGAACAGCAAGCAGCGTACCTTGAGCAGCAAGCATCACATCGTGAGAATCCGAATGCTTAGTCTCCAAAAAAGGTCTTAATTAGAGTTTGGGCTGCATTTCGGTCTCTAAAAGTAGTCTCAAGTGACAACAGTCAGACTCGTCTCTAAATTGGGTCTCCAAATTTAATTGGAGACGGCTTTTATTTTAGGTCTCTAATTAGCTGTAGTCTTTTGCTGATAATTTTGCGTTCTTTTTTCCTACTTCAAAGGAAGGCTGATATAAGTGAGATTTTGTCTTCGATCTATGTGCAAACAACTTCCAATCTTTAGATGCATTACCAGTAACCTAGTTAACTGACACCCACAAGCATTGTGGATTGTGGCAGTATGTAAACAGATTATTGCGTTGGCAATAGGCTCAATTAATGAATTCCTGAGGTGAAATACTTTGTGAAAATAATCCAGTAATTAATCACGCAAGGTGAAATTAATTAAATTCATCAGTATAGTAGTAGTCATGCTTGACGCATTGTTAGAGATTTGAAATGCTGGATGATATGCCTCAGAAAATTTCAAAAGCAGCAACAACTTTTATTAGGAGTGCTTGCCGAAAAAAGAGGGAAGGAAATTAAGTAATCAATTGCGGGCCCAATTAAGAAACGTGATTAAGAGGGCAAACAACCTAATCAATCTTTTGTTGAACAGCATGTGCCTGGCCCAGGTACTTTTTAGGCCCATCAATTAAGGAATCTGATTTTTTTTAAAAGAAAATTCAGAAATTTGATTGACCAAGTGATCTGAGTACCAACAAAGGTTAGTTCAAATGATTTGATACTTATTCTTCTCAAGTAAGGTCTCGAATTCGAGTCTTGTAAATAGAACAAATGTTTGATAGAAGAGCTCTACCTCTTATTGGCATAATAGCAGCTCAACTCTAGTGAAATGGAGGGTCCAAGGCCTCCCCCAAAAAAAAGATCTAAGTATTGTGAGGCACCCTACTTTTCAAACTTATTGCTAAAAAATAATAGCTCTTGACATTATCTATGCAATCCCTTTTTTTAAATTTAAACGAGTCTTATTTTGATGAAGGCAACTGTTTTTGTGAAATCAGGGGTGAAGTTAGACTTTTGTATTGAGGGAGTCAAATCAAATAGTGTTTCCATTTATTGTGAAAGGAGAATGATATATGTTGATATTTGTTAAAAAATGCTGATATAAAAAATGTTGATATTTGTTAAAGCATCAACAATCATCACAAAAGATATAAAAAAAGAAAAAAGGGGGATAATTGAAAGAAGAAAATATGCCCATAAATACAGGAACTGATGAACCATTGCTCAAATGAAAGGAAAACAAATAAGGAGCCAAATTAAAGAAGGAAAGGAGTTACAAAAACAAAAACTGCCACTTGTGAGATTCAAACACAGGACTCAAGGCAGGAGGTGTAGCTTGCCCACAAAACACAAAGGTCACTAACCAACTCGACACTAGACAATCATGACTCATTATTGTAGTAAAAGTATTTAGCAGTTTCTCTGGCTTTGGAGGGGCCACGGCCCCGTGGCCCTGTTGTGATTTTACCCATGTGTGAAATGGGTGATGATATGAATATGATATAAAATAAAAAACATAAAGAAGCCTTAAAAACTGTAAAAAAACACATGTATAAATTTTACAAATAATATCTACATGTAATGAAGAGAATACGGGGTTCTTAGCTTGGGTGTAAATCCAATATTTCCTTCACCACAAGCTTCCTAGCCCTATTAATGGTCATAAAACATAAGTACAAGTGCTCTTCAAGCTCATCCAGCTGGTCAACAAAGCTTGAGCTATCCTTCAGCTGGCGCGCCACTTCTTCACCGGCTTGGGCTTGGATGTCGGCCGTGGTCCGATCCATCCAAAACCCAATCATGGCCCGAGTATGCTCCATCTCATCATCAAGCCGAGCTAGGAGCCGGCTTACGGTGTCCAAATCCTTGTTCAAAATGTAAGTCCCCTTGGTGGCTGCATCAAGCTGAGCTGACGTCTTAGCCAGTTGTTTCATCGAGCCTCGGCTAAGAGAAGCCACCACGAAACCCGGCATAGCTACGGCTATGGCTAGGGCATGAGTCACGACTATTAGGGTAAGTGCAGTTGTCAAAGCCACAAGAAAGATGGCGGCTCCTTGTCTTAAGCTTGTAAGAAGCTGAAGCTTGGATCGAGCCTTGTCACGGCTTGACTCAAGCCGTCTAAGCAACTCGGAGCAATCCAACTTGACTAACTTGAACCGGGTCAATGAGGTTGAGGAGGAGACAAATGGGTTGATGCACTTAGTGAATTCGGTTAGTCGGGTCAAGATTGTGGGTAGCTGGGTATTTTTGGAGTTTGATGAAATTCGAGAAATTTCGCTTAGGGTTTTTCTAAGTGAACGATATTTGATACGCATTTGGTCAACATCTTTCAACAATAGACCACACAAAGTAGATGCATTGGTTGTGGTTTCAAAATAATCAAAAATAAGGGCCTTATTTTCAAGCTGAATCTTTGTTAGGGATAACATTTTTGTCACAGTAGGTTGGTCCGGGTCTAAGAGATTCTCACCAAAGAGCCTATATGAGAGCAGTCGCGTTGCTGAAGTGGAGCCTTCAAGCTTCCATGTGGCAGAATCCGTTTGCGTTAGAGCTAGGACACGTGCCCAAAATTCATTGTACGACTCAGTCCTGAAAGCATTTGCATACTCTTCTCTAACGTCCACATCTTCAGAAGTAGTTTGACGGTTCTGCGATCCTGAAACTACATTGAATCAAATGCCAAAGAGACAAATGAAGTGAGACATTGATTATGATCTAGACGAATTTTTGAAATATAACATCTGAAATGGCACATGACTATTGTATCATTATCTAATCACAAATAGGCAAACAACATTGTGAATAAGGTCTATCCAAGTCCCAAGGATTAATTCCAAGTCCTAACCGTAGTAAATGCCAATACCTAATCCTTCTACTGCTTCATAAGTGTGAGTTTTTATAGTAAATTAGTAGTATAGTTACATTCCGAATATTGGCAAGTGCCAAATCTGCAAGGGATGCCAATTATCAAGAATAGAGGTTGCATTAACGCTCAACAACCTACATGAAGGCGATTAATTGAATGACTCCCAAAAAATATCGTTTTCAAAGCATTAATTTTCAATTTTTTCTCATAATTTTGATAATTATTAGACTAAATAATTGGTCTTGTAACCATTCATTTTCAATAGTTACAATAATGATCATCATAAACTTTTTTAGAAAGGAAAAGTCATTCTAAGTTTTCTCGTTTACAAGAAACGCTCTTTCGAAGCATCCATGAATTCATCTGTTAAATTCTTTATATTTCACTCTGAACTTATATTTGGTATGTACAAGTGTACAACACATGTTATTCCACCAAAAATAGGAGAAAATTAAGAAAAAAGCTTAATTAAGTCATGCATGGCCCCAAAAAAGTGTGATACATCATTGTCAAAATCTTGGATCAAACCTGAATAAAGGTTAATATCGGAATACTTATCTACTGAAAATTATTTCAACTTGAAGGAAAAGGAAGAAGAACCAAAATGTCTTCAGAGCATAACCAATGGTGAGCCAATTTTTTGGTTCACCGGTGGGGACCTACCTCTGCCACATCAGCTTGTGATCCAATTTTTTGGCTCACAATCTTCCCTCTCTCCAATAAAATGCTTACCACTTTGGCTCACCAAATAAAATAATACTTCTGGACCCACACTATAACACACAACTTTATTTTAGAACCAAAAACAAAAAGAAAAACTAATTAAAAAATATTAAAAACTAATTAAAAATATTTTTAAAAAATGAAAAAGCCACATGAGTTGGCTCTGGGCGCCAAGGAAGCTCGTGAGGCACAGGTGCCGAGGAACCCATTGCAGAGTTTACCTTGCCTCACCCCCTCTTATCTCTTCCCTTTTTGCCTCGTGAGCTTACCGTTGGAGATGCCCTTAGTTAGTCTTATGTAGCTAAAATTCCTCTCTGGTTAGTCATTTCATTTGCAAGGACGGTTCTTAAATGCACATCACTGGCTTCGTACATCATCTGTTAGAGATTTGAGGGCGATATATTTCGCACTTGGGCTTCAATAAATAATCTCTACTAGTAGGTGAAATACATCAAATTCAAACCATCAATGTAGCATTTAATTGCTCAATGGTGGGTGGTTGAATCCCTTCTAGATTCTCAACCTATACTCTTAGTCTTGTGGTGTCTTAGTACATAAAAAATTTATGGTACGTACGATAACAACATCTCTCAGTGTGAATTTCAGTTTTACGGGATTTGGGAAGATTTAGATGTGGACAATCTTACTTCTACAGACATCCTACCCGTAAAAAGATTGATTGTAAGAGACCTACAAAAAAAAAAATTTGTGAAAACATCTTATTAAAAAGACTAATATATTTTTTAGATGTGAATGAGGCTCAGAGGTGCTAATACCGACTAAATTTGAACTTAGGTCTCATACTTTAGACTTGTTATTGAAAGTCTTCGTAAGAACGGCATTGATATTTCTCAGATTTATAATGAGAGACGTTGAGAATTAATTGCTTTATACAGTACTGGAAACTTTTGCTTCCTATTGTGCACCGAAAGTTGAAAGACTGCAATGTATGAATATAGAAATTTGAGGCTAATGCGCAAATCAGCGAATTGAAGTCATAACTGCAGTTCTGTTAATTACTGCAAAATTATGTGATTTTTTAAACTGGAATTATAGTGGATTATCTATAAAGATGGCAGTTCTCCGCCCTGTAGTGGGGAAAAATCCCTATCCCCAATGGGGATGGGGATGAGGATGGGGATGGGAATGGGGAATAATTGACCCCGTCCCCGTCTCCACTTCCCCGCTCAAGAAAATATCCCTATCCTCATCCTCGTTTTCCCGTCCCCAGTTGGGAAAAAATTCTCATCCCTGTCTCTGCATATGAATTCAAATTAAATATAAGCCTTTTATTTGTGAACATATGTAATACTAAGGTTATATCAGTATATTAAGTTTAAAAAACCGTAAATCGTATGAACTTCTTTTGCGTAATTTGTGCATTGCTAGACTTGTGTTGTAAGGGCTTGTTAAACTTTTATTTAGGTCAGATTGTAAACTTTAATAAAGTTTGTTAGAATTATGTTGTATGGAGCCTATAAGAGCTTATTATACAATTAATTGGGTTAGGATTTATGCATGACAAATTGGATTTTCATTCAACACTTATAAATTATAATATAGCTATCACAAAGGAGAGGAAAAGTGGCGGGTAAAAATCCCCGTTGGAGCCCCATCGAGGATTAGATCCCCGCTGGGGATGGGGACAGGGAGACATTTTTTCCCTGCAGCGGGGAATGGGGCGGGGACGGGGGACGGGGATCTTAGCAGGGATGAGGATGGGGAATATGCCCCCGTCCCCAATTCGCCTCGTTGCCATCCCTAATTATTTATAACTATATATATATATATATATATATATATATATATATATATATATATATATATATAATGCTATGCCCTAACTCTACATGAGGTAGCGGACAATTAATTACTTATTTTTAATCCAACGTCAAAAAAATTAATCTGTAAGATTGTTACGTGCATATAACCAGTATTTTACATAGATAGGGATCTCGTATTGTTGGTTGGGTTCGATACTAGTTTTCAGTCATATTAATAGACAGCGATCTCGTAGTGTTGGTTGGGATCTCATAGTCTAGATTTTTGCCACAAGGCCTATATTATGCTCCTAGAAGTACATACTCTTACAAGTCCCATCCGCGTCACATGTTAAAAATTGTCTATATGATAACAAAAGTTGAAAAAAAAATATATACATGGCAGTTGAGAATGCACACTCCTAGATATATTATACACATTACCAACCAAAAGCAAGTTGGTTTGCAACAACTTTAATGACCATGGTGATCATAATAATTAATAACAAGGAGGCCTTCAATGCAACCATTATATTAGTTAGCCTCTCCTTGTTTAAGTTGTGATCAAATGCCATGGTGATCATAATTAATAATTGATGACAAAGAGGCCTTCAATGCAACCATTATATTAGTTAGCCTCTCCTTGTTTAATTTGTGATCAAATGCCATGGTTATCATAATTAATAATTGATGACAAGGAGGCCTTCAATGCAACCATTATATTAATTAGCCTCCCCCTAACCTAAAGTTTAATTTGTGATCAACTATATATGTCCTAGTGATCACATTTTCTCCCTTCTTTCCTTTCTTTTTTGAAAGGGGGAAAGAATCGATCTCTTTCACATATGTGTAATAGGGTGTATCTAAAGTTAGGAGCTACATATCCTAATTTATATAGATAAAAGTATAAAACGCCACTTTTAGATGCACATGTTGACATGATAATCACATGAAGCTTTAAAGAAAAGATCAAGCAACCAAGAAAACAAAAGAAGTAGAAATTAAGGGAGAATCATAAGGAAAGAGAACAAAAGCTTACCACATTGTGAGAAGTATTTTCTGACACGATAAAATATTTTTTTCATTTTTCTTATTGTCTGCATATTAAAAAAAGAAAGAAAATCAAAGAAAATTAAGAAAAAAATTTGTCAATTACATCATGTAAATTTGCACATTTATGTAGTAGGATTGGTACAATTCAATCTTATCTTAAGTTAAAAATCGACTAATTTGGACTTCCATGAATTAAACTAGCACTTGTCTTATACGTTTTGAATTTATATTTTTTTTAAAAAAGAAAAGAACATTTGACCTTTTTTGGGAGGGGGGTTATGGTTAAACATATGCTATTTTATTTTGCTGTGAATTGAATATTGATGGGTATGTAATAAGAAAAAAATGTTATTCCATTTTTTCTTGAGCAACTCCACCTTAATCCCGATTGGGCGAGATGGGCGACATAAAATCTTGTACCCTTTATATAACTTACTATGATGACACCCCTTAAAAAAAAGAAAACCAAAAATACAATAAATTTTCATCACTTTGAAAAAAAAAGAGTGAAGTCAAAAAAAGAAAACCGAAAATACAATAAATTTTCATCACTTTGAAAAAAAAAGAGTGAAGTCAATTGACTAACCTTTGGAGAGACGAAAATTAAACCAATAAGTTGATGGGGGAAGTCCTGTGCGGATGAAAAAGTCAAGAAAAGTGAGAGAGGAGTTTATATAAACCCTCTATCACACTTAGGGCGTTGCTTATAAGGCAATTCTAGCATTAAAAAATGCATTATTATTATTATTATTAGTATTTTTTAGAGATCTTCCATACATGTTTTTTGTGCTGCAAGGGAAGGACACCTCCATACATTTAAAACTTAGAAGCAATATTAAAACAGAGCACTCAATATATTTAGTGATTATCTATTAATTTATTTATTTGTTTTGTATATAATGATTTTTTAAAAAAAAACCTTTCTAACAGTTTTTGTGCACACATATTATGAGAAATAAGTTTGAATATGGATACAGAAAATGGAATAAAGTACTATAATTAACGTATGGTTGATCTCAATACATGGACAATCATAAAGCATGAACATAAATCTTTATGTTTTTTTGCAAGAAGGAATAAACATAAGTCGTGACACATAAATTATCCATCTAATATCTCCTTTTTGAGTGCTTTTTGAATGGATAAGCAAGGTCGGCCAATTGAGACATCAACATTTGGGCGACAACAGGTTGGGAGGGAACTATCAAAACTCAGTTAGCTAAGTCCACCATCTGTACAAACTACAAACACATACAAATCCTTACAAAGAGACAGTATGTGTCTCTCCTAGGATTAAACCTTAGTCGAAGATGTGGAAGTTAGAGTCCTTGTCCATCAGACTAGGGCATCTTTGACTTTTGAGTGCTTATATGTCCACATAATTATAAATTATCATGCCATATTTCATATATCGATATTTTAGATGGATGAATTACTTGTGAGATCTGTAAAGATAAGATTGTCTACATCTAAATCACCCTAAATCTTATAAAAGCGGGATCCACTCTAAAAGTTGTTGATATTATTGTTGAATTGCGAGATCAATTCCTAACGCTAGGACAAGTTAAATGAATGAGCAAAAAGTAACTGGTGATGGGGATTCGTTTTACGTGACCAGGATGGTGATGTGATTCTCGCAAGAGCTAAGCACGGTCAGGGCCCCGCCCATGCAGTGACCGAAGAAGCTAGATCTTGTTTGTATGCAGTGCAATATATCTTCGAGTATGGAGCATGCACTATCATTATTGAAGGAGATTGCCTCCCCTTGGTTATAAACATGCTCAAGTCTAGTCAAATTCATAACACCACCGTTGGTTTTTATGTTAGAGATATTCTTTCCTTTGTCAAACGGTTTGATTTTGTTTCATGATCATTTATTAAGAGATGTGGTAATAGGGTAGCCCATGATCTTACCCATAGACGACCCCTATGTTTAGAAGGCAAGATATGGGATTCGGATATTCCCAATGATGTACTCGATCGGGCCTCCGAGAACATGTATGCGTTCATTGATAGCAACTTAATATAACCATCCTCACCCCTTTCTATCCAAAAAAAAAAAAAAAGCAACTCATTAAATATTAGCTTTTAATTTGTAGGTCCTCTTATTATATGTGCGTAGGAGACTTTTAGCTAATATGTAGTAATTTTTTTATTCACTATATATGGTCATTGATCTTCTTCTCTACAATTGAAGTTCTTTTTTTTAATTTAAAAAAATCATAGTCAGGAGAGACATATTACTATGTCAAGCATTTTATGTTTTCCAAGTAAACATATAATTTTAAAGGAGTTTGGCCATGGTACAATACCAATGAGAACATTTGGTATAGATCTCATTTCCATAGCACACAAAACGATCCAAAGCTAGGATAAATACGTTTTTTCAAATTGAATGTCGAAACCAGTCAATTAATTATGATTCTGATCCCAAATAGTGGAGAATGGGTTTTAGTATCAATTATGATTTATGACTGTTTTTTGGGGTGCAACTGAGGGGCTCAGGCTTCCAAAAAAAATAGGAGGAAGCTAACCAGAGTCTCGGACCATTTTAGGCCAAATAGCTCCTGATAAATCTTCAGCCACGACTCTAGCTAAACCAGGGAGCGCCGGGGAGGAGAATCAAAGAAGAGAACTCCATTGCAGAAGGAGGCTACATAATTTGAAAGCCAATCAGCAACTCGATTTTCCTCGCAATAACCCAACCTTCATAGTTCAGCGAGGTATTGCAAGCATTGATGAGATGAAAATGAGGTGAGTTGTCACAATCTCTTTTGTTTAACCAGCCCTTAACCAACTTGGAATCCACTTGAACTTCCAACTTCTTAATGTCCAAGGATCTAGCTATAGTTCTTTGGCTACATTGCAAGTGCCAAATGCTCTAAAGAAAGCAACAACAAACCCACTTTGATAACCGCATCAAACATATTAATGTGGACTATCATTTCGTTTGTGAACGGGTCTCTTATGGTGACTTAGTCATTCGATATGTTCCTACTCAGTTTCAACTCACAAATCTTTTTACCAAATCTCTTCTTGTAAATTGTTTTTTATTTTGAAATCCAATTTGTCTGTGGATCCCCTATCCAAATTGAGGGGCGTAATAGAGGAAATATAACGGTAGGATCATATATAATTAATAGAGAAAATACAACAGTAGGATCATATGTAATCATCTCCTTGTCATATTTGTCATATTATTGTGTGTGTGTGTGTGTGTATATATATATATATGCACACATATACATATACATATACACGGACCCAGGGCTCTCGTATTATTAGAGCCAATTATTCACAAATTGTGCTTTCTCACCTTAAGATGCCTCCTCCACTAGCCCTCCCCGAGGTGCATTTGGTTGCACCATCTGAGTTCAAAAGGGTCTACACTTCTGGAGGGGGGGTTCCACCGAGTTAGCTTTTCTAGTTTTAGATGTCGAGGATCACCAAAGACAATGTCACCAGCCTGCAACGCCTTTTTGTTTTCCGCAAAACGTGCATTCAAGAATTCAATTAGATTGGAGGGAATGTCTTCAATTCTATCGAAAATGTGAGCATTTCTTCAATGCCATAACCACCACAAAGTGATGGCAAATTTTTCAGGCCAATGAGTCGTCCTACCGAATGGATCCACAGTCAAGTTCTTGACAATTCAGTCCTTCAAATGAAGGCACCACTTACCCAGAAGACTAGCCGGAATCTCCAAACCACGTAAAACAAATTTAGCAGGTTCACACTCATGCAGAATATGAATCAAATCCTCCTCATGCGCATGGCAAAATTTACAGGACTGGTCATCAGCACGATGTCTCAAAACTCAGTTGGTATATTCGAGAGTACCTTATCATGCCGCGCAAGCCAGAGAAATGTATGAACTCGTTGTGATCCTAGCACTTGTTGGAGACTTCAACATCATCCAGTGGCGATGTTAGCAGTCCACTAAACTTTGGGACTGACGTTGCGCCAAGTGACCAGAAACATGCCAGCTTATGTTAAATTGTTTTAATTTATTTTCTTAATACAAGCCCAGATAATCTATTGCGGTTACTTTTTTCAAATTATTGATAATAAAAGCTCAGGCAACTTATTACAGTTATATTTTTTTAATTATTTATAAATTAAAGTTTTCGTTTCTCCAGAGGTGGTGGGCGGCCTTTCTTTGTAAAAGCAATTCATGTTTGCAATTGTTATCATATAAAGATTTGTAGTATAATATCTAGCCCAAAAAATAGTACGTAGTGTAATAATCTGTAGATTCATTATTTCCTATTGTTATCTAACTAATTTCTCTGCATTATTATCATTAACTATTCATTATTGCAGTTTAATAATTTGGAGATTGTCTCTCTCTCTCACTCAATGTTGTTATCATTGATACATGATCCATTGCTTTCAAGTCGTACAATAATTTGTATTTTGTAAGTCCTTTCATAGTTCCCTTCTCTCTATTTCCCTATTTCTATCTAGATAGATATTTTTTGTTAATTGCATTTTTTATAAACAAATTGTCAAGGGTGATGACGAACATGAAAGTTTCTAAAGTTTTGAAGGAGAAATCACGGTGAATAATTTATGCAGGCTCAATGAACAAACTAAATTTGACATAAAGTCCCCAAGCAACTATTGAACAAATTGAATTCTCACAGTGAACATCCTTTAGTGTTGTAATGAACTTAAGTGTCCCTTGTCAGTAATTACCAAGCTCCAATTTTATGAAGAGCAATAATGGATTAGCTAATGAACAAAATGAATTTTTGAGATGAATAAAGTTGCACGACATGTGAGCAAGGTAACAAGTAACCTAAATACTTTAACAATTTCAGTTACATAGTGAACATGGCTTATTTGACCATAGTGAACAAGCTTATTGAGCCAGTGAACAAATAGAAGTGAAATAGTGAACAAAGTAAAGTTTGAGATGTACAAGTCCAGGTATAGAAATGAAGAACATGATGAAATATATTATATGAACTCAACTTTGGGAATGAGCTAACAAGTGATTTAATAAGCAATATTATACACCTATTTAATTGTAGAGAAAAAAGCTCACTAACCTAGTAAACTATACCCCTGGCACAATGAACAAGTTCAAGTTTGCGAATAAACATATCTAAGTGGCACAATGAACAACCTCAGTTTCCTGAGGTCTCTTGAACACCACAAGTGGCGTATAATATAATAAAGATTTTCTGAGTGTACCATGTTGGCGAAAAAATGAACAAATCAAATACACTTGCTTATAGTTTTGTAACCTAAAAATGTCTTAATCTTTAGGTTGGCACTTTGTATTAGTGCATGGCTTGCATGAACAAATCCAAAGAGACAACTCTGAATTCAAAGTGCTAGTGCTATTGGATTTTATGGTCTTCGATCTGCCTTCCTCATATTTATATCTTTTCTTGTTACAATCATTGCAGGATCTCAAAACTTGTTGTCTGCGTCAAGCAAAATGATAGTGCCCTACTTCATTTATCATGAATAACTTGCTTGGCATCAAACCTTAAAAAGAAAGGAAAAGCGAAGAGCCAGTGAATAATCACAACATAGCCAGTGAACACATTTGCCAATTCTGATGAATAAACAATAGACATCCAATGAACAAATATTTTATGTTATGTAAACAACTTGAGGATGTTGTACTTAACAAATGTTTTGGAAACATCTGCTAGCTAGTTTAGAGTACCCTAAACTCTAATAGACCCCTAGGATACAATTAGCATACAAAATTAGATGGCCTATATTTCAATGTCTAGGTTCAACTTCCTATGACGAACTCACCTCAAGACTTGAGACAAACATGAGAAACTTGCATGTGCTGGCTTCGGATGATTATTGAACGCATGTAGTAACTAATGATGGGATGCTTGTGTTGCTTTTAGGACGAACCACCTTATGAATGTATCATATATGTTTGAGAAGACGCTAAATTGCTAGCAGCTTCTCACCTTACCATTATAATGAGTTGAAAGGATGGAGCTTTTGAAGTTTAATGCCTCTTCTTGACCATGTAAATAAGTATTTGTTCTTTATTTTCTTGTCCATGGCTTATTGAGATAAGCACGTGATTCACTTGTTGTTTATTCTTGTCCATTTTCTTCAACGTTAGAAGAAAGAATTAAGTATCGCTTAGATTCAACAAGCAATAGTGTTGAAAATGGTGAAAACTTTAAGTCTACAAGATTATCCTATTGGAATCTTGTGGGAAAGAAGGGAAATAATGTGCATTCAAGAAGGCGAAAGAAATAAAGAAAGTCTAGAAAGAAGAGGAGAGAGAAGAAAGAAGCATGGTGGGTGGAGGAAACTGCTGCACATTGCATTACTACATGGGAAGTTATTAGGTTTTTTGTTTTTTTTTTAAAAAATATATTCCAGCTTGTAATGACTTGGACCTGGAAGTATGTACTCCCAGGTGTCTATAATAGGTATTGATCTGAATCTAATCCAAAGTACCAACAGTTCTTAGACAGATATCTAAGCCCCTTTATAACCAAACATATGATTAATCAAATTCTATTCTCATTCCCATGCCCATTCCCCCTGTTATCATTTATAATTTCGTTCTATTTCACTTCTAGCAGACCAAACAGGCCCTGACAAAATGAGACACTTAGCTTGAAAGGGGTGGGTATTGACTTGGATTTCTATATTGGATCCAACCAGGAGTGGAATGACCCAACATCTACATCTTTTTGGCCCATAACTAAGAGCAAAGGGCTGCAATCACTTTAGGGTTTTGACGGCGTGTGAACACCGCGCCTGGGCATCTTTCTCTCGCATATTCTGTGCAGAATAAGAATAAGAAAGCGTGCATAGGAAGGTTCGTGAGTCATGACAACAGTAAAGGGACGTCTCCTTTCTGTCTTGCTTTATTTATTTATTTATTTATTTGCTATTCTAGAATAGCGTGCGTCAATGAGTCTCCCTCAACCAATCTTATCCCATCCTCAAGCAAATTGCACTGTCCACACTCCACCCAACAAAGAGAAATTACCTAGAGTTGGATAACATATCATATCGATCTCGTGTCACCTTTAAAAATAGTATAAATTCATTCAAAGTTGAAAAATAATATATTTTCATATTAAACGGTTAAATCGTATCGATTTCATGTCAAAATCAGTTCGGTCCGTGTCGAGTACGTGTTTCTCTCAGTGACTTCAGGTCGAGTTTAGATTGTGTAATTATATTCCTTTTTGTAAAAAATAAATAAAGTAATAAAGTAGTTCAAGGCACGTTTTGTTTTTCTCACTCTTCTAAGATTAAGTCAGTCCTGTATCAGCCGAAAGATGACATTTAGTTGTATCTAAGTGAGGCAAAATAGTGGTAGTTTTAAAAGGTAAGTAAGGCCCTGCTCTATTTCGCGTTTTTTACGATTTAGTTAAGAGTTTATCTCTCCTTACAATTTCTTACATCTTCTTATAGCTCCTTACATCCTTAACATAATTCTTACATTTTTTTACATCTTACATCTCCTTACATCTTCTTACATCTTATATAGATATTTTATAACATTCAACAACTCTTTACATCTATCCTTATAACTCCTTACATCTCCTGACCGCTCCTTACATTTTCTTACAGTTTCTTACATCTCCTTACAGCTCCTTACATCTATTAGTTGTATCTAAACGCAAAATAGAACAGACCCCAAGTATTTCATTATTTGTCATGGGTGTTCTCCTAAAACAGAAAAGGACAATTAAGTTATGTGGGCGATCAAAACAATGACAACTATCTCCTCCCTAATTGGCACAATCTCTCAATTAAGCTAAATCCTAGCTTGTTGCAAAACTAGTTGAATATGATCACTTTACAGGCTTAAAATTATTATTCTTTATACTTTTTTGAATCATTAAATACAACACATAATGATAGAGATGACATAATAAGTTGATAAGAAAACCACAAATAGCAATTACATCTGAGTTCGAGGCACATTCCATCCAATCGGAGGTAAAATAATCTGATTCAAATCCGAGAAAAAAAAATATTTCTCTCATAATTGAAGACATCCTAAACCAAACCTCTGATACCACTTGTTAGGAATTAGAGCAAACTAATAGCGGAAGCGATAGAATGAAACAGATATTCAGAAACTTAAAGAACGATAACAAGAACAAAGCAATGACACACAAGATTTACGTGGAAAACCAATGCGGGAAAAAATCACGGACGGCGACGAGCACAATCAATCCACTATATAAGTAGGAAGAGTACAAAACGATCACAATCATAACAAGTGATTTGATCTAATAACAGAATTACAATTTCTCTTGTAATCTCTCTCAAAATCTCTCTACCTCTCAATGTATTTAGGGATTCAGGGATTTGAAGTCTGAAGTGATTTTAGATCGTAGGCAAGGTTTCTTTATATAAGGTCCAGAAATCTAGGGTTTAACTCATAGAGGAGAACTCTAGCCGCCACAAAGATTGTATCTCAATATGCAAACCCTAGCCGTCAAGAATCCTGCGTCGGAAGTGGGAGCGTGGCACGGCCGTGCTGTGTGGCACGGTCACCCCGTGCCAGGGTGGCACGACCGTGCCACATGGCACGACACACCCATGAGACATCTCCGCCTTCTTTCGTCATCTCGCTTCTTCGGCCTGACGCGCCCGTGTCGTCTGGCACGTTCCGACCATGCCGTTTCTTTGATTTTGGGCCACAAAACCCAACAATTCTGATCCCAAATAGTGGAGAATGGTTTTACTATCAATTATGATTTATGACTTTTTTGGGGTGCAACTGAGGGGCTCGGGCTTCCAAAAAAATAATAATAAGGTAACCAGAGTCTCGGACCATTCTAGGCCAAACAACTCCCGATAAATCTTTAGCTAAGAGCCTAAGACTCTAGCTAAAGCAGGGGGAGGAGAATCAAAGAAGATAACTCAATTGCTAAAGGAGGCTTCATAGTTTGCAAGTCAATCAGCAGCTCGATTTGCCTCGCAATAACAATGTTCAACCCAAATAACCGAACCTTCATAGTTCAGCGATGTATTGTAAGCATTGATGAGATGAAAATGGGGATGAGTTGTCACAATCTCTTTTGTTTAACAGCCCTTAACCAACTTGGAATCCACTTGAACTTCCAACTTTTTAATGTCTAAGGATCTACCTATAGTTCTAAACCTCTTCTCAAGGTCATCAACTTAGCTTTTGGCTACATTGCAAGTGCCAAATGCTTCAAAGAAAGCAACAACAAACCCACTTTGATAGCTGCAACAAACATATTAATGTGGACTATCATTTCGTTCGTGGACGGGTCTCTTATGGTGACTTAGTCATTCGATATGTTCTTACTCAGTTTCAGCTCACATATCTTTTTACCAAATCTCTTCCTGTAAATCGTTTTTTATTTTTGAAATCCAATCTGTCTGTGGATCCACCCATCCAAATTGAGGGGACGTAAGAGAGGAAATATAACGGTAGGATCATATGTAATTATTGGAGAAAATATAACGGTAGGATCATATGTAATCTTCTCTTTGTCATATTATTGTGTGTGTGTGTGTGTGTGTATATATACACACACGGACCCAGGGCTCTTGTATTATTAGAGTCAATTATTCACATGTTGTGCTTTCTCACCTTAAGATGCCTCCTCCACTAGCCCTCCTCGGGGTGCCTTTGGTTGCACCGTCTGAGTTCAAAAGGGTCTATACATCCCGAGGGGGGGTTCCACTGAGTCAGCTTTTCTAGGTTTTGATGTCGAGGATCACCAAAGACAATATCACCAGCCTGCAACGCCTTTTTGTTTTCTGCAAAACGTGCATTCAAGAATTCGATAAGATTGGAGGGAATGTCTTCAATTCTATCGAAAATGTGAGCATTTCTCCAATGCCATAACCACCACAAAGTGATGGCAAATTTTTCAGGCCGATGAGTCGTCCTACCGAATGGATCCACGGTCAAGTTCTTGACAATTCAGTCCTTCAAATGAAGGCACCACTTACCCAGAAGACTAGCCGGAATCTCCAAACCACGTAAAACAAATATAGCAGGTTCACACTCACGCAGAATATGAATCAAATCCTCCTCATGTGCATGGCAAAATTTGCAGGACTGGTAATCAGCAGGATATCTCAAAACTCAGCTGGCATATTCGAGAGTACCTTATCATGCCGCGCAAAAGCCAAACTAATGTATGAACTCGTTGTGAAGCTTGGACTCGACATGTTGGATCGTAGCACTTGTTGGAGACTTCAAGACCATCCAATGACAATGTTAGCAGTCCACTAAACTTTGGGTCTTGTAGGTGGTTATGCATTACAATGGGCGTTCTGTAGTGTCCATTTTTTAAAAATGTGAATGGGCTAAGCTATTGATTAGTAGGAACTGTTTGGCTTAGGGTGTTTATTTAGGTGCTGTCTCCACCCTTCCAGATCATAGGGTAATACAGGAGTAGACAAATATGTGCCGCGGCCCACAATTAATACATAAAACCACCTAATGTAATCACCATATTAGGCTCGATTTGTGTCGTGGTGCTGGTGGTCAAAAATTTGGAAACTAACGTTAGCGGTTTCGATTGTTTTAAAAAGTTAAGAACCAACTTAATTGGTATCAGTTCTAACTTTCAGGATCTCGTACGAATATTCCGACCGCTCCTAATCGACAGTATCAACAATCCCACTCCCATAAGTCAACACCCCGTTTCATCATAATCTAATCAAAAGTACCAACAGTTCTTAAACAGACATCTAAGCCCTTTTAAACCAGACATAAGATTAACCAGATTCCATTACCATTCCCATTCTCATTCCCCTTGTTATCAGTTCTAATTTCATTCTATTTAGACTTGACAAATGGATCATTCAGTTCGAGTACGGATCAAGTTAAGTGCAGGTCGGGTCATGTTTCGGGTGAAGTGACATTTCGGGTTGATTCGGTTTGGGTCGGGTGAACTTCGGTTTGGGTCGATGTCGGGTCAACTGATTTTTGTTTCAATAAGCTTGTCATGCAAAAATAAGCAACTTTATTGGAAATTTCGAATCGGGTTTGGCACGGTGCGAGTCTACTTTCAGGTGAGCCTATTTTGAATGTCGGATCGGATATGAATCATGATCATTCGATTCGGATTTGAATCTCGGGTCAATTTTATTAGATCTAATTTTATTCTACTTCCAGTCAACCAAATATGCCCTAATAAAATGAGACATTTAGCTTGAAAGGGTTGCAGTGTTGACTTGGATTTCTATATTGGATCGAACTAGCCGTGGGATGACCCAACATCTACAACTTGTTGGCGCACAACTAAAAGCAAAGGGCTGCACAAAACCACTTCCGGGTTTTGAAGAAGTCTAGGCCCAATATGGAAGGCGTGTGAGCACCGCGTCTGGGCATCTTTCTGTCGCATATTCTGTGCAGAACAAGGATAAGAAATCTTGTATTAGGAAGGCTCATGAGTCATGACAACAGTAAATGGACGTCTCCTTTCCTTCTTGCTTTATTTATTTATTTGTTTATTTGCCAGTTCTAGAATAGCGTGCGTCAATGACTTTCCCCCAACCAATCTTATCCCATCCTCATGCAAATTGCAATGTGGAACACCTTTTTTTTGTCCCTTTTTTGTGCGTTGTTCATACTCCACCCAACAAAGAGAAATTACCTAAAGTTGGATAACATATCGGATCAATTTTGTATCGTTTTTAAAAATAATGTAAATTTACTTAGAATTGAAAAACAACATATTTTCATGCTAAATGAGTAAACGATCAAATCGTATCGATTTTAGGTCAAAATCGGTTCAGTCTGTGTCGTATTTATAGTTCTCTCAGTAACTTCAGGTCGAATTCGAATTGTGTAATTATATTAGGTCAGACTTTTTCAACTCTAAAATTACTAAGCTCCTTTACGTTTTCAATTCTCATATTCCTTTTTGTGAAAAGTAGATAAAGTGATAAAGTGATTCAAGGCATGTTTTGTTTTTCTCCCTCTTCTAAGATTAAGCCAGCCCCGTATCAGCCTAAAGGTGACATTTAGATGTATCTAAGTGAGGCAAAATAATAGTAGTTTTAAAAGGCAATTAAGTATCTTATTATTTGTCATGGGTGTTCTTCTAAAACAGAAAAGGACATTTAAGTTATGTGGGTGATCAAAACAATGGCAACTATCTCCTCCCTAATTGGCACAATCTCTCAATTAAACTAAATCCTAGCTTGTCGCAAAACTTGTCGAATATGATCCCTTTACAGGCTTCAAATTATTATTCTTCATACTTTTTTGAATCATTAAATACCACACATAATGATAGAGATAGACATAATAAGTTGATAAGGAAATCACAAACAGCAATTACATCCAAATTCGAGGCACATTCCATCTGATCCGAGGTAAAATAATCCGATTCAAATCTAAGAAAAAAATATTATTCTCATATTACTCATGATCCCCTTTCATATTATTTATATTTACCAAATACCTTATACATCATCGAACTTGAAAAATACATACAGATAATCCAACCACCAAGCAACACTTATCAATAATTACAAATAAAAGATTCACATCATTATAGAATAATAAAAAAACTTTTTTTGAAATTGCTTTTTTTATAATTAAAAAAATAGTTTTTACAATCTATACATGAAACCCAAAAACAATATACATTCAATTAATTTTTTCTCTTTTCAGTCATTCATCCTGAAAAGAGCCTGTCCTGGACTCTTAGCCCTTAAGATACCATAAACTGACAAACACCTATCAGACCGGTAGTAGGTGACATCTGAATTGATTTTTAGCTTTTATCTGACTTTACATTTACGTTCATGCCCTCGGCGAACCCGCTCCTCATGCAAAAAGCATGAGGACAAATTTGTCATTTCATAACATGTTAAGAAGCAGCGCACTTCACCATAAATACCCGAAGATCTACGCGGAACATTCATCAACCTTTAGGATCAGCAAAACAAACCCCACAAACGAAACCTCGAAATTGCCCTTCTAATGGCGTCAAGGTACGAGGTTGAGGTGAAGGTGACGTCAGCACGGGACTTGAAGAACGTCAACTGGCGTCACGGCCCGCTGAAGCCCTACGCTGTTGTGTGGGTCGACCCGGCCCGGAAGGTGTCGAGCCAGGTCGACGAGGAGGGCGACACGAGTCCGCGGTGGGACGAGACACTTGTCGTCCCTCTTGACCGTCCGATCGAGGACGCGGTCCTCCAGATCGACATCGTCCACGCGTACGCCGACGAGGACACCAAGCCCCTCATCGGCTCCGCCAAGCTCCCGCTTCGAGAAGTTGTCGACGATGTCGGGATCGGCCACCGCACCACTCGGGAGCTCCAGCTCAAGCGCCCCTCGGGCCGGCCTCAGGGCAAGGTCGAGGTCGAGTTGTGCGTGAGAGACACAAGCTACCGTGCCCCCGGCCCCTACTACGCGCCTCCCTACGGTGTAAGGGACGTGCCACCACCTGCGTATGGGGCTCCTCCACCGCCAGCGTATTCTTACGGCGGAGGAGCACCATCCTATGGTGCGCCACCTCCCCCGTACGGAGCTCCGCCTCCACCGCCTTATGCGGCCCCCCCGGCAGGTTACCCGTACGCGCAGCCAGCCGGGTACGGGCAGCCGGCGGGGTACGGGCAGCCGGCGGGATACGGGTACGGAGAGGCGACACAGCCGGTGGTGGTGGAGGAGAAGAAAAGCAAGTTCGGAGGGATGGGGGCGGGGACGGGTTTGGCGGTGGGAGCGGTGGCCGGCGTGTTGGGTGGACTCGCACTGGCGGAGGGGATTGATGCGCTGGAGGATCATATAGCGGACAAGGCGGCGGAGAAGGTGGAGGATGATCTTGCTGCTGGGAATGTCGATTACTATGATGATGATGATGGTGGCGATGATGGATGGTGATTTGGTGTTCTGGAATCTTGATCTTGGTGTGTTCAATCGCACTCAGTTACGCCCTATCTATGACTTTTCTTTTTGTGTTTTTCATTTTTTTGAAGTTTCTTGAGTTTGGTTTCGGGAATCTTCTTGATGGATGTGGATTGATCAGACAGATGACTAATGTGCATGAAAAAATCTTCGTTCTGTGAATAAAGTCGACTGTATTCAGTTCACAAAAAAGAAAAAAAGAAAAAAAGAAAGTTGATCTAAAATTGGACTACATCCAATGGACTCTGGGTTTGAATGTTTGATGTTTGGTCCAGATTAATATTTGTTAAATTTTGACTACCATATATTATGAATGATTGAATGTTGGGTGACCATGGGTCGGTCCATGAGAACCGTTAATCTTTGTGGTGAAGAATAAAGTCTTAAGGAAACTGTGAATTATGATAGATATACCGTTCAAGATCACATGTTCTCATGTTTGGAAAATGGACTGTTCGGTAGGCATAACCATAGCGCCTATGCCTTGGTCTCATGAAGAAAAGTTTGGTAGACGTCTAATTGATTTTCTTATAGCAGTCATTTTGGACATGGGAGTACGATTAGGATTGTAATGCCTTGAACTTTGGCTACTGTAATGAATGTTGGTTGGCCATCACAAATTGACAAGGCATGATTATTGCTAATCTTTTTTTTTGGTTGACAATGACCCATTAGGTTATATAATCCATTTTAAATGAATCTTGACCTTGCACTCGTTATAAATATAAGGAAAATTTTGAAGTTAATGTCACTTAAAGCAGTTTTTAAAATCTTTTTTTTTTTTTTGGGTTGCATAAAGTGATGAAGAGAATGTGTCAATATCAATAGTTAATAGAAGGCACCTTTAATTCATTAAACAAAATTGCAATTTTTATGGGATGTGAAGAAAATTCATATAGTAAGTGCTAATTGCCACATCATGACATTACTCATGATATAGAGACTTGTTCCAGGACTTTACTTGAGAACAACTTAGAAAATTCTAACAGCTAATCAAATTGGGCACCTTCCACTTTGGACCTTTTAGCTCACATCTCGCTTTTTTAACATGCATAGGCCCAAGGTTGAGCCCGAAAGAGATCCCCCCCCCCCCAAAAAACCAAAAAACAAAAGATCAAAATTGCTATAGTGGTAGGGCATAGGCCCAAGTTTGAGCCCAAAAAGCCCAAAGGGCTTCAACGGCGGTCTCTTCCTACGTCGTACAAGTAAAACAAAATTCATGGATTTAGAACCCTAAACCCTGCACATGACCCTATATATAGCAGAACTCTACCTTCACCAACTCCAATTTCAATGCCTAAAACCTTAAACTTCATATCTGATATCTCTGTACACATTATTCATGAATGCCTCTAGCTTTTAGGTACAAATTTTGATCTTTAATGTCTAGCATTTTGTTTTTTGGGTGATCCCAGAATGTTTTATATCTGTGCAGGTGATCTGAACCTTTTAGCTAAAATGACTTTTAAACATTCTTTGTGTTGTGTCTGATTGATTTGTTTCTTCATTTTCTGAGTGGTTTATTGCAGTTGAAGACGCTGGACATCCAGCCAAATACAGAATGTTGCTGGCCATGGTTGATGTATATTTAGCCCTCATAAACATTGCTTATGACTTAAGACCATTGTTTGTGTTCTAAGATTTGCTTATATATGTGTATTCATTTGTGGGTTTGTGCCTCTTGTTCTTTGTGTGCTCAACAAATCAAGCATATGATGAGTATCTCGGATTTCCCTTCAAGACTTAATGGGTGATGCAAACTCCGAGTATCTAATGCAAGAATTGAGTTACTCGTGCACCACTGGTTTTTGTTTACCCCAACTCTTGCACTTGATTTTTCAAAGTTCTTAGCTACAAATGTCAAGATTCTGTGTTGCAGTGTTCTTTTTGTGCTCAATAAATCTAGTCTATGATGAGTTTCTCGGATTCCCCTTCAAGACTTAATGGGTGATGTAAACTCCGAGTATCTGATGCACAACTTTGGTATTGTCTATGCACAAGTATTTTCCGTTCACTTTTGACTCGTAACTATTTTTCATCAATTCCCCTCTTATAAGGTACTGTAGTTGCCCAACAGTTTTGTTAAATGTTGCTTATATTACCAAGACAAGGTTATTGACTAATCAGCATTAGACCTGAAATTGATCGGACTTAAACTAACTGTACACAAAACCCCATCGCATCGAGTGTTATTTGACTCAATATTAAGCCAATAGGAAACCCTGTGGGGAAGTCATGATTCATGATGTATGTGACCTCTGATAGTTAAGTTCCATTTGAGGGGTGAATTTGTCTCCGAAGGGTTCCTTTCGTCATAGCAATATCAAGTTTAAGTTTACAGGGAATAGTCTTTTAGCCCTAAAATCAAAGAAATGACTACTTAACTATGGGAAGAGGAATTTAACTCCACCCTTTTCTTCTGTCAATGCCAGATGCTATGTGAGGGTTACGAGTTGCTTCGTTGCATTTGGATTCACATTCTATTTGATCTGTATCTCACGATTGTCTATAGCCAAATAGCACATTTTCTGCCTTCATTTATGCACGCTAGGATTTTGGAACTCAATGCATCATATCTCTTGATTGCCACTTTGTGATATTAGTTAAAGTTTGTTCTTGTTTCCGAAGACTTGATTTCTTTTTCCAAGCTTGCAATCACAAGATTTTAACGGGAAAGCCGTAAGGTGCAGCGAACGCAGCTCAAGCCCCTAGAGCAGGTGATTATGGAGCCATTTGAGCGTGATCATACCTTGTGTTATTAGTTATTCCACGCCTAAGAAGTAGAAGAATACTGAGAAGTAGACCATCAGACATGATGATGATGTTTATAACCACAGGTTTAGCATAGGGTGAAATTGTTGTCGACTTGTATGTATAGTTTTGTACATGATGTATATATGGCGTTAGGATAGTCTCAAATGTAACATAAACAAAGTTACCACAACCTTCGCAAGTGAGTGGAAATGTCAATTTGTTCAGCGAGAACTGCGTAGTCGGAATCTTGGGGAATATAAGAGATAAGAGAGAAACTAATAGCTCAAGGACAGCATAATACAGTAGATTGTCAGAGGTGCTTGCAGTAAAGCCATATTGGCTAACAATGATTGTTAGCTAGTTGATCAATATGATTTGGTATTAGTGATTTGGGTACCAATTGCGGTACATCGGCTGTTTCTCCCACCAAAGAGAAAAGAAAATTTGCTGAACAGGTTAACAATATGAAATTAAACTATAGCAGTGATCAAGGATAAGGAACTCATCAATCCTGATCTAATTACACACTTCGACAAATTATGATGGAACTTTTTGCTTTGAAAATTACATCTTACAATGAATATGGACGAAGATATCAGCTTCCCATGAGCAAGAAATCAAATCTTAAGCTTTTGGGATGGCAAGATACTGAAGATGAGAAAGGAGGGTTTGGTGTGAGGGAAGAAGTGCTGTCCAACCACAAGAATTCAAGCCTCAAGGTTGAGTAAGAAAATGGTACAAAAATTCAAGCCATAAGGTTGGTTAAGACAATAAAAAAGACATGAAATAATGTCAGAAATGGGATTTGAACCCACGCCCTCGTTAGAGGACTAGAACTTGAGTCTAGCGCCTTAGACCACTCAGCCATCCTGACCGGAGCTTTGTCTCAGTTTTCAGTATTTTTGCATCTAGCTGTGCCTAATTTAAATTAATATTTTCCAACTACATTACTTAATTGAGTAGAAATTTCAAGGAGGTTGAAGAAGCCATCACTACTTGTCTACTTGTAAGTTGCATGCAGTTGAAAGTGAAACCTTAAAGCTCCGTTTAAACGTTGGGAAGTTTGGTGGAAAGAAAAAAAAAATGAGAAGGTGTTTTTTTTTTTTAAAATTATGTTTTTTTAACTTTTCTTTCCACCAAATTTTTTAATGACCAAACGAAACCTAAAACAAAGAGGAAAAAAAGACCATGCCCTTAAGCATTTATTTGTGCTTGCAAATACTCTTTTGATTCAGTCTCTCTTTCAACTTTCCATCAAATTATCCATATCATTTAAACCGCTATCAAAAGAAAAAAATATTTATTATAAAATTAAATACACCATTTAACACAAGTCAAAACTAAATACTAAATTAAATTACATGTAGATACTTATACATTGGAGCTTTAATAACCATCAAATTTCTTCTGATAAAATGACATGGAGTTCGATGATATGCCTCAAATTTTGGCTACTTTAATGAATGTTAACTGACCATAAATTGTTAATGTTAATTTGGAAAGTCACCTACAGTTGAGACATGATTATTATTAACCCTGTTTTTTTTGGCCATGACCCATTGGGTTATAAAAACCATTTTAAATGAATTTTGATCTTGCGCTATTTATATATATTTAAAAAATTAAAGCTGGCATCATTTATACATTCTTATAATCCTTTTTTTTGGGATGAAATTTGATGCGTTAGGTTTGGCCCCACAAAAAGATCAAACCAAAGGTCTGCAAAGTTGGCACAATTGTGGGGCATTTTAGGCCCATGATTAGAGCTCAAAAGCCCAAAGGCCTTCCAAGATTCATTTTATCTTTCCCCATATCCCTAACATGCAACAGCAGTTCATGAAGTTTATGTTAGGAAGTTTTAAGGATTCGAAAGGATGTATAAATTATTCTCAAAAAATTAAGCAAGATAGTAAATAAATTAATTGACACCAAATTTATGTGGAAAACCCACAAATGGGAAAAACCACGGGCTGAAGAATCTAAAATCCACTATAAAATCGGAGTGAGTGCAAGTATGATCTCACGGGGCTAATCAGCTACAATGAGATCAATACAAACGAGAGTAAAGCCCAAGAAAATAAATCTCTCAAATAAATTCACTCAAGGAATGTGGAATTGGTGTGTCTCCTCTAGTACAAAATATGGTGAATTTATAAGGATGAAAAATTGCATAAAAATAATCGTGGATACATGTAGATGAAATATCCATAAAAACTCCCTTAATGTAGATCAATCCTCCATGTAACCCCTCTGCCATAAAAATAATGCCTTAAGGCTTGTAATATTCTCCAAAATGGATCAGAAATGAGGAATCCAAGAGTCTGGAGCAGACCACGACCGTGGGCTTGGCCACGGATGGCCCTTGGACCCCTCTGGATAAAAACCAGAATTATTGCTGCTGGGTAAGCGCTAGGCCAGTGCTAGGCCTTGCTGATGGGAGAGATGAGCTTGGTCAAGGCGGGTCAATGCTTGGCTAGAAGCAAGTTGGGCTGCGAGAAGCAGACTGAATGCGCGCGAGGCAAAGGGCAACTGCCGGTGTTGGGCTTCACTAGGAAATGGGTCAAATCTCATGCAGATTTGAAAAAACTGAGAGCTGTTGGACCTATGATTGGGCCATTAGGTCGGACATAGAGGAGTGGGCTAAGTTATTTTTTCCCCTCTTTTCGTCACTTGTCTTGGCCCAGTCAAAGTACACTTGACCAAATAATGTTTGCCCATGGATTTTGGGCCATACTCCTAACAGTTTAACACCATAAACCCTGCCTGCAAAACATCCTATATAATGTAGAGCATTTTGTTTCCAGGGGTATCCCAAAATGTTTTCAATGTAGGGAATTCAGACCTCTTAGCTCAAATGATTGTTAAGCTTTTTTTTTTTTTTTTTTTGGGTTTTTGATTGGTTTTTCTCTTTGTTTGTTCATGTTTCATGCCAAGTGAAAATGCATATTGACCCATCAAGTTCATCCCAGCCTTGCAGTGTGATGACATATTTTTGGTGTTGTTGGCCCTGTAAGTGGCTTGTGAAGCATAATGAACATCACGCTATAGTTAGTTTAGTCTGATCACTAGATATTTTCCAAAAGCTGGAGGCCACTTTGTTAATTGATCAAGCTTAGTTCCTTTTTTCGTTAAAGAGTTGAGTTCTTGATTCATAGTTCAAAGTCACAATCAAAAGACATTATATTGTCTTATACCCTGACCTTTTCCCTTTTGCTCGACCTCCCTTTGAACATGTTCGATGTAATTGAAGTTCCCCCAAGATATATGCAAATTATAGTTCAATCCATAAAGCTAATAACAGTGAAGCCATTTCTGCATGCTTGTTGTAACGTTGGTAATCAAGCACAAGAATCGTGAGAAATAGAGCCTCATGCATTGTTTATAAGTGTATACATCCAACAGTTTAGCATAATTGGAAACTGCTTTCAACTTTCACAATGTAGCTTTGTTCTAGAATCATGTGAACGATCTTTAAGCAAAATTTAGCTTAATGTCATTGGCTCTTCAGAAGGGAATCGGTGAACCAAAAAGGGTAAAGTAATCCCTTTAATCTACTACACAAAGGAAGATGAATAATTGTAAATTCAGTATGTTGAATTCAAATAAAAGGCATTTCCACATCCAGCAAGCCAAAAACCAAATGTCATTCATTCATTTGTGATGAAGTTGGTGCTCCAAGTTTAAAATGCCAAAAAAAAAGATTCATTTCACAATATGCGACAATGAGAAAGCAGATAGCCAAGAAAGATATTGATCTCGCTCTATCCAAGAACAGGCCTAGTATTATTCCACAAAAGCTGTGTAATGCTAACCTAGTATTCCTAAAAGAAGTGCTCCTAAATTTAGGTTTCATGATATGAAACTAATTTCTGTGAGACTCCTTCAGCTTTAAAGGTGAAAAGTCCAAATTCTTTCAGTTCACAATCCAATCCTTAGTTTAAAAAAGCGCAGGTGAGACGCGCCTAGGCGAGAGGCGCACAGGCTGGCGCCCTACCCACACCTAGGCGAAGCCCATTCTGGATGCCACGTGAGGCGTGCGCCTCATGGCGCCTCACGCCGATGCGCAAAGCGAGCACATCGCGCGCCCAGAAGAACTTAAAGTTTCCTTCAAAAAAAAAAAAGAGAATTGAAAAGGAATAATGGAAACTCAGCTGTGGCTGGCATTTTCTATCGACTTCTTCTCTCAGTCGAAGGCCCGAAACCTTCGAAACCTGCTATTCTTCTTCTTCTCTTCTTTTCAGTCGAAGCCCTCATCTGCTCCCATCAGGTATGTCTGTGTTCTTCTTCACTTCTCTTCTTCTCTTCTTCGTCTTGCTCTTCTTCTTCTTCTCTGCTACAGTCATCGACCGGCCATGGCTGTGTGTCGTCTGTTTCTCCTTTTTTTTTGTTTTTCTCTCTCCCTTAAGCTCTCATCCTCTCTTTCGACTTTGTCTGTCACTGTTCAAGCCATTTTCATCTGCTTTCCTGCTCTGTTTTGTGTTGCGGCTTTCCTCCTCCTCCTCTATTCTGTCTTTCGGCCTTCTGACTTGCTGGGAAAGGTTAGGGTTTTTTTTTTAAAAAAAAAATTGCTGGGCAGGCACTGGGCTTTGGGTGTTTAGTGTTAGAAATGTTAGGTTTTTTTTTAAAAAAAATTAGGAACAACCTAATTTGATTTTGGTCATCCCACTATCAGGTGCCCTGCCTTTGGGTGTTTAGTGTTAGAAATGTTAGGTTTTTTTAAAAAAATTAGCAACAACCTAATTTGATTTTGGTCAGCCCACTGCCAGGCAGTTTGTATGTGGGTGTGCTATTGTCTTTTTTTTTGGGGGTAAAATGCAATTAGTGATTAGTGACTATGCTTGTTTCTTTGTTTCTAAACTTCTACTAAGTTCTTATGTGTGTGTTTTCACTTTTTAGAATATTGTCATGCTAAATTACCATCTTCTGGACTATTTGCGATACTTTTGGTACTTATATTGATGTCTAATTCTTCTTTGATGCCACTATTTTACTCAATTATCATAAATAAGTCATGAAAACTACTTTCAAACCTTTTTTTAGCTAAAAAAAGGTTCGCGTCCTTGAGGTGCATGCCTTCGCCTCGCGCCTCGCACCTCGGGACTCTTTGTTCCTCAGTGCGCCTTGTGCTTTTTCAAACTGAGATCCAATCTAACACTAGCAAGCTAGCAGCAACCGGTTGCATATGTTCGCTACAAGACCACAAAAAAACATAGTCATACAAGCTGATATGCCGTCAAAAAATAGCGATGTGTGCCACACAGTGGCAATCAAGGACATCAAAAATCCACCAACTACCAATCACAATTACCCAATCAAGAAGTAACTGCCATGAATGAGTTATGTGTAAGATCAAGAGCAGGTACTAGGAGCTTTAAAGTTGTGTCAAGAATCACCCGATTAAGAAGGAGGAGAAATAGCTCCCAATGTTGATCCACCAAGTGTAACAGGTCATGGACTTGCCCTATGGAGCGATTCACGTGCACATGGTGGATTACGACTAGGGATGGTAACCGGGAAGGTTGGGGACGGGGGTATATTCCCTGTCCCCATCGCCACTTAGCTCTCCACTCCCCATCCCCGCCCCGTTCCTCATTGTGGGGGAAAATATTCCTCCCCATCCTCGTCCCCAGCGGGGATTCAATCCCCAATGGGGATTTTTCCCTGCAAATTTTTCTCCCTCATAAATAAAAACTATATTATAAATTGAATCTTGGATGAAAGACCAAGTTGCCCAGGAGACCTAACTCAATTATTATACAAACCTCTTATAGGTTTCATACAACACAAGTAACTTTATCAGAGTTTTTGATACAACCCAAATTAAAGTTTACAAGTCCATGCAATATAAGTCTAATATCAATGCATAAATTACACAGCTGAATCAAAGTCTGAGAAGCCAAACACTACTGTAACAAGAAAAAGAGAGATTATATAGCTTGGGTTTCTTTAAGTAATTTTATCTGTTTAATCTTAATCTTAAGTTCATAAATGAATTTATTGTAACTTTAATTATAAACGGGGATGGAGATAAGTTTTTCCCCCCAATTAGGGATGGGGAAGCGCGGATAAGGACGAAAAATTTTTCCCAGGCAGGTAAGCGGGGACGGGGATGTGAATGAGGTAAAATTTCGCCCTCTCCCTGCTCGGGAATTGAATCTCATCCCCATCCCCAGTGGGGACGAAGATTTTTCCCTAATACGAGGCGGGGCCCTGGCGGGGATGGAGATTTTCCGCCCCACTACCATCGTTAACCACGACTATATCTTGGCCATCTGGACATAAATCTCCGACTTCAAAACACAATTCTACCAACCAGATCACCTTCGTCTAGCAAACCAGTCTTGGGAAGAATTACCATAACTTGCACATGTACCAAATTTGTACTTCCATCAATACGATGAACATTGAATGGCGTTCCATCTTCTACCACTCGCTGATAAACGATGAAAGTATTGTCACTAAATTAGGGGCATGGGAATTGGCCCAAGTCGTTGGGCAATATTCCCGAGAGATGAAAAACTTAGAGATTAACATTCAAGAAAAGAAACTGGCAAAAAAAGAAGAGGAACAAGGAGGGAGAATACATGGATCAACATAGATCTTCAGTTGACCTCTATTAATGGAGGTCATAGAAGCAACAAACACAGGTGGCTAATTTCTATTCTAACTCTAATTTCTATTTAACCCTAATATTCAAGATGTTAAATAAAAGAAATACAGTTTCTTACCAAAATAAGAACAAACACACAGTGGAGGCATAGATAATGGTGGCTTCTGATGTGCTTTGCTTCTCAATGTGCAACATACAGTGCAGTATCATAATAAAAATTATGAAAGAGTTCATTTCAAAATATTCAAAGAATGATGAATCTTGGCAGAGAGAGAAAGCAGAGACGGAAGTTTTAGCGGAGAGAGACAGTAGAGAGTACGGGACGGCACCGGGGCGGATTGGGGACCTAGGCATATTCCCTGTCCCTGTCCCCGCTTAGCTCCACACTCCCCATACTCGCCCCATTCCTCATTGCAGGGAAAAATATTTCTCCCCATCCTCGTCCCATGCAAGGATTTAATCCCCAATGGGGATTTTTCACTGTAAATTTTCCTCCCTCTTACGTAAAAACTATTTTACAGGTTGGATCTTGGATGAAAGACCAAGTTATCCAGGAGACCTAACTCAATTAATTGTGCAAAGCTCTTGTGGGTTATATACAACACAAGTCTAATAAACTTTATCAGAGTTTTCAATACAGCCCAAAATAAAGTTTACAAGTCCATGTAATATAAGTCTACTGTCAATGTGCAAATTACACAATCGAACCGAAGTCTGAGAAGCCAAACAAAACTGAACCAACTAGGTTTTTTCAAGTAATTTTATCTGTTTAACCTCAATCTATGCTCATAAATGGATTTATACAACAACATCTCCTATTGTGGATCCCCCTTTTGCGGAGTTTGGGGAGATCCAGATGTAGGTAACCTTATCTCTATCGGTGTTCTTGCCTATAGAGATGCTGAATCTAAGAGACCCACAAAATAATATTTTGTGAAAATATATTATTGAAGAAGCATTTTGTGAAAACATTTAATGGTAAAAAAAATAAAGACACGTAGCAGGGACTGAACTAAAAAATGCTAATAAAACAGGTGACTGTAACTATGTAAACAAAAGTACAATATAAGCACAGTATAGCAGAGGAAGGTACTATACCTTGATAAACAGAAATAGGAAAATAATGTCTCTTCCAGATGTATGTACTATCTGCATACAAACATGACATACGAAAAAACCACAACCAAATCTACTCTACTACCATTGCAAAACTACAACCAAATCAGGTAGCCAACTCTCTGAGGTCTAAGATCCTAATCCTATCCCACCATAATCTCCTATCTTGAGCCATGTTCTCCGTCAATCCTACCATTTTCAAGTTCTCTTTAATTACCTCATTCAAACTCTTCTTTGATCGTCCCCTTCCTCTTTTACTTTCGGGGATGTTAATCCTCTCACATTTTCTCAGTCCTCATTAGAGCATCCCTACTCCTTTTCACATGATCAAACATCTGAGTCTTATTTCTCTCATCTTATCTTCAATAGGAGCCACTTTCACTAATTCTCTGATTACTCCATTCCTAATTCTATCCATTTTTATATAATCACACATCCACCTAATCATTCTTATCCTTGCTACCATCAACCTTTGAACCTGCGTCGTTTTTATAGGCCAACACTCCGATCCATATAATACAGCAGGTCTAACTACCAAACAAGAAACTTTGCCTTTTAATCCTATAGACATCCTCTTATCACATAGATACCTGAAGCATACTTCTATTTTTGTCAATCCACTTTTATGCGTTGGTTAATGTCTTCATCAATATCTACATTCTGTTGAATGATCGAACCTAGATATTTAAATTTATCCATCTTTGGTATCATTATCCCATCAATGATGACTTCTCCCCCCGCATCTTCCCTTCCATTGAAACAACAATGTAGGTATTCAATTTTCGATTTACTTACTCTAAAACCTCTCAACTCTGGTGTATGTCTCCATCCTCCAACTTGTCATTAACTCCCTCTCTGATCTCATCAATAAGAATAATGTCATTTGCGAATAACCTACACTATTGTACCTCATTAGTAGTCCATAACTAGAGTGAAAAACAAGGGCTTAAAGTAGAACCCTAATGCAGACCTATACCGACGCAGAAGTTATTAGTAGTCCCTCCTGGTATCCTAATAGTCGTTCCACCTCCCTCGTATATATTTTTAATAACTCGAATATACGCAGGTGACACTCCTTTCTTTTCCAAGCATCTCCATAACACTTCACGTGAAACTCTATCATATGCTTTTTCAGGTCAATAAACACTATATGAAGATATGCCTTTCTATCTCTGTACAATCCTATAAGCCTTCTAAGAAGGTAAATCACCTCTATGATCGACCTGTCAGGTATAAAATCAAATTGGTTTCCTGATATCAAAATATCCTTCTGTAACCTTCTCTCAATCACCCTCTCCCATAACTTCATAGTGTGACTAAGTAACTTTATACCCCTATAATTATAATTATTATTCTAATCTTGTATAATGGGATGACTGTACGAAACTTCCATTCTGTTGAGATCTTAGCGGTCCTAAAAATAACACTGAAAAACTCTGTTGGCTACTCTAATCCCTTTTCCCCTAAACACTTTCATACTTCCACTGGTATCTGGTCTGATCCCTCTACCTTCTTATTGGTCATCTTCTTTAGGATCTCTTTGATCACGTCCTTACTGATAGGTTGACACAATCAAGGATCAAGACGCCTCTCACTACTCTTTGTTTCCCTACTTAGAAAATCTTCCATCACTTCATTGAGGAGTTTGGAAAAGTACATTTGCCATCTCTTCTTAATTTTTACATCCTCAGACAACACCTTACCATTTTTATCTTTGATGCACCTCACAACACCCAAATCTCTTATTCTTGTTTCCCTAGCCTTCGCCAGTTTAAAGACTTTTTTTTCACCTTTTTTGGTCTCCAGTTTTTGATATAATTTATCATAAGCCATGCTATTAGCTACAGCAACAGCTTTCTTGGCAATCTTTTTTGCTGCTATATATCTAACTCTACTAATCTCTTTCTCCTCATCCGTTCCACTGTTTATGAAAGCAGTGTATGCCTCTTTTTTCTCCTTGACTTTCTCCTTTACCTCCTCATTCCACCACTAGACTCCCTTCATTCTGTTACCACCTCTCTCAGATGTCCCTAGGATTTCCTTAGCCGACCTTCGAATACATTCTGTCATTGTCTCTCCCATTGTATTTCCATCCTCTACTGCCTCCAAACTCCTTTTTCAGTAATTCTCTCTGATAATTTCATAGCGTTCTCCTTAGTAAGATTCCACCACTTAAACTCTAGGGTCCTTAACACTCCTCTTCTTCCACTTTGAACATTTGAACATCACATCTAATACTAGCAACCTATGCTGAGAACCTAAATACTCACTAGGTATCACTTTATAATCCTTACATAACCGCCAATTATCTGCCCTAATCAAGAAGTAATCAATTTGAGTCTTTAAGGAACCGCTCTTAAAGGTTACCAAGTGGTCCTCATTCTTTTTAAAAAAGGAGTTTGCCACCAACAATTCATAGGCAACCACAAATTCCAGAATAGAAACTCTTCCATTATTTCTCTCCCCATAACCAAAACCTTCGTGCGCCGTATCATACCCGTCTGAGCCTTCACCAATATGGCCATTAAAGTATCCTCTCATGAAAAGTTTTTCGCTCCGAGGTACATCCTGAATGACCATATCCAAATCCTCCCAAAATTGCTTCTTAATATCATTCGGTAAACCTATTTGAGGTGCATAGATACTAACCACATTAATGATTTCTGATCCCACCAATACCTTAATGGCCATAATACGATCACTCTTACGCGTCACTTCAATAACGAAATCAACCAACTCCTTATCAACCAAAATGCCAACTCCATTCCTAGTCTTGTTTGACCCTAAATACCATAGCTTATACCCATTAATCTCTCTAACTTTAGCCCCCACCCTCTTGGTGTTCGTGCCAAAAATGTGTTATTTTTACGATATTTTTATACCTGATTTATGCTCAAAACAATTGTTATTTTTAGGTTTTTATTTGATTTTATTTTGCTTTGTAGGTTTTGAATAATTCGAACAAAATGCGGGAAAATGATTTTAAAAAAATGCCCACAGTGAAGCGTTAGGCCAGATGAACTCAAACCCGACCCAAAAAAATCCAGAGTCACGGCCCATTTCACAAGAGAGGCCCAGTTCGTTCTCTTCTTTGTCCCCTCCTCTCTCTCGTTGGGCCTGGCCTTAAGCTGTCCAGACATCCTCCAGCCCAGCCCGAGAGCCTCATTTTCCCTCTTCCCTCTTCTTTCTTTCATACGTGGGCCAGACTCCAATTCCAACCAGAGGCGCGTTCGGCTCCCCACCTCCGTCTTTCCAGGGTGGTCCAGCCTAGACTTCTCCCCTTTCCTTTCATTTAACAGCCCACATGCAGCTCACGTGGCTTTCCAAACCCCCCAATTTCTCCTTCTCTCTCCTCTCGGGTAACCAGAAACCCGATATCCCCCTCCCCTGTTTCTTCTCCATTTTCGTCCTCATCATCATCTCCTCTCTCTCTCTCTAACTCAGCTCTCTCTCTCTCTCTTCAACAAATCACCAAGTGCCAACACATCCACCATCCTCACACCACCAGATTTCACGTGAAGGGCGCCAGTGCAGCAGCAGCACCATCGCCATCCCATCGTTCACGACACAAGCAAATCGAGGGTTGAAGTTGAAGAGAAGCTGTATAAATTGAAGGGTACTGGCTCTAGAGAAAATGCTAGGAGGTTTTTAAGGTTCAATTAGTTTTGATTTTCAAAGTTTAAGCTTGAATTTCATATGCATTTTTCGATTTTTCAGAGTTAGGATTTGAGAAATTCGGTTAGGGTTTGATGTTAGTTTGGGTTTCGGTTCGAATTTCACGTAATCATGCTTTTATTTCATGTTTTTCGGTTGTAATTCACGATTTTTGTTTGTTTAAGATTTGGATGTTAGTTTTGGTTAATTTTAGTCATCCTGTCCCTTGCCTTCATCTCGATGCACACGGCTAAGGCGTTTCCGTCATTGTTAGTAATAGATGAAGCACATTTCTGATTCTCTGGACTATAGACGGTCGAGTTCGAACCTCCCCTTCTTCTGGTTTGCTATGCTTGTTCTTTTTTCATCTGTTTTTGATTTTGACTCCCTTTCCCCTGTTATTCAATATGCAGTTCTGTTATTTTGATTAAGTTCTGATTTTGATTTGATTAAGGTTCTGATTTAGTAGAGCAAATGTAAATTACTGATTCTGGGTTGGAAACTCGCAAACTTGATTATAATTTTGGATTGTTCCTGGTTTGTGCGTTTGGTTATTCTGGCTGAACCATTTCATGTTTTACCTCCCCTGTTTTGGTCCTAAGTTCAGTTCTGCTTAAGGCAGTGTTATGGCGTTAATGGATATGTTGAAATTTTAATGGTGTTTCGCTGTTCTGTGGCTTGATTTAGTTCTCAATTAATGCTCCCTTTAAGTTTGGCTTAATTACTTTCCTAGATTCATAAGCTTGATAATGTTTGTGTTTGCATTCTCTTTTTGTTTCTAGTAGTATGGATAATGGAGTTCATTCTTATTTCCAGCTTAAGAGGTTTAGTTTAGATTTTCATTATGTTGGATTATGGATGTGTTTGATCCCTGGATTATGTTGGTCTTGATTATGTGAGTATTAGTTTTATTCATTTAAGGTGGTTGAGTTTAGTTTTGATGTTTTATCTAGGTTAAAGAATATTAGAGTTTGCGAATACTTAGGGATTATTTAGAATTTGATCCATAATTTCAATTGTTTAGTGTTTTCATGAGTCTAGAATGATGCTAGATTAGTTGTTTTTTTTTTTTTTGGTCCTTTTTCACATTCAGTGGCTTAATCTCTTCCATCGTCCCTGTGGAAACGACCCTCAAGTACTACACCTTCAGTCGTATACTTGCGGCTCTTCATTTATCACTTGAAAATATCCTAACACTTGGTTTCTTGAATACAAGCTATGTTAATCATACGTCTATGCAAAGACTTAACTAATTCTATTGACTTATCAGTACGGGATCCAATATTTCAAGACACTAGGTACACCTTTTGAAACCTTACACCCATCCTAACCCCATTTCCCTACGGAGGAGTAGTTGAAGCTATTACATTGCTCGCTACTAGCTGAAACTATCAACACCCCCTAGCAATGCAACAATAACAATAACAATAACAACAACAACAACAACAACAACAACAATAATAATAATAATAATAATAATAATAATAATAATAATAATAATAATAATAACAATAATAATAATAATAATATATAATTATAATAACAATATATAATTATAATAACAATATATAATAATAACAATAATAATAATAATAGAATAAGTTTGTAATTAAGATTAACAAGGAAGTAAACGAATAAAATCACCCCAAAATAATCACTGGGTGGGCCCAACTAATAGAAAAAGAACAAAGTACTAAAATTAAAAGGCAAAGAGACGCTAGCTAGAAAGAACAACTAAATTAGTTAACAAGACTAAAAATCTACTTGACAAGAATTCACAACTAATCAATAGTAAAAGTAATAATTAAAAATACTATAATAATACTAATACTACCAACAATAACAACAATAATAAGCCCAATAAAGACCCCATGAGAATAAAACTACCCCCAAAGTACCAACAATGACCACACCAATACCAGGCAGGTAAGCGAGGATGGGGATGAGTTTTTTCCCCCAATTGGGGATAGGGAAATGGGGATAGGGTTAGAGATTTTTCCCCAGGCAGGTAAGTGGGGATGGGGTAAGATTTCGCGCCCTCCTCACTCCGGAATTGAATCTCATCCCCATCCCTATCCCTATCCCATTGGGGATGGAGATTTTTTTCCAATACGGGGCGGGGCCCTGGCAGGGACGGGAATTCCCTACCCCACTATCATCCCTAACAACGACTATATCTTGATCATCTGGAAATAAATCTGCAACTTCAAAACACAATTCTACCAACCAAGTCACCTTAGTCCAGCAAACCAGTCTTGGGAAGAATTGTCATAGCTTGCACATATACCAAATTTGTACTTCTATCAATGCGATGGACATTGAACGGCGTTCCACCTTCTGCCACTCCCTGATTAACGACGAAAGTATTGTCACCAAGCTAGGGGCATGGGAATTGGCCGAAGTCGTCAGGTAATATTCTTGAGAAATGAAAGAGTTAGATATTAGACATTCAAGAAAAGAAACTAGCAAAAGAAGAAGAGGAACAAGGAGGGAGAAGACATGGGTCAACAAAGATCTTCAGTTGACCTCCATTAATGGAGGTTATAGAAGCAACAAACACAATCCACATCGAAGAAACCAAAACAGATGGTGACTAATTTCTATTCTAACTCTAATTTATATTCTAACCCTATTATTCAAGATGTTAAATAAAATAAACATAGCTCCTTACCAAAGTAAGAACAAACACACAGTGGAGGCATCGGTAATGGTAGCTTCTGATGTGCTTTGCCTCCCAATGTGCAATATCTAGTGCAGTATCACAATAAAAATGCTAAAAGAGTCTATTGCAAAATATTCAAATAATGATGAATCTTGGGAGAGAGAGAAAGCAGAGACGAAAGTTTTAGGGGAAAGAGAAAGTAAAGAGCAGGGGACGACAACGGTGCGGGTTGGTGGACGGGAACATATTCCTCGTCCCCATCCCTGCTTAGCTCCCCGCTCTCCATGCCTGCCCCGTTCCTCATTGTGGAGAAAATATTTCTCCCCATTCTCGTCCCATGCGGGGATTCAATCCCCAATGGAGATTTTTCCCTGCAAATTTTTCTCCCTCATACGTAAAAACTATATTACAGGTAGGATCTTGGATGAAAGACTAAGTTGCCCAGGAGATCTAACTCAATTGATTATACAAAATTCTTGTAAGTTTCATATAACATAAGTCTAACAAATTTTATCAGAGTTTTCAATTACAACCCAAATTAAAGTTTACAAGTCCATGTAACATAAGTCTAATGTCAATGCACAAATTACACAAGCGAACCAAAGTCTGAAAAGCTAAACACAACTGAACCAAAGTCTAACAAGGAAAAGAAAGATTATATAGTTTAGGTTTTTTAAGTAATTTTATCTGTTTAACCTTAATCTTATATTCATAAATAGATTTATATGTAATTTAATTATAAACGGGGATGGGGATAAGTTTTGTCCCCAGTTAGAGACTGGGAAGCGGGGATAGGGACGAAGATTTTTCCCCAGACAGGTAAGTGGGGACGGGGATGAGGATGGGGTAAGATTTCATCCCGTCCCCATTCAGGGACTGAATCTCATTTCCATCCCCATTTGGGATAGGAATTTTTCCTCAATACGGGGGGGGCTTTGGCGGGGACCGGGATTCTCCGCCCCACTACCATCCCTAACCACGACTATATCTTGGACGTCTGGAAATAAATCTGCGACTTCAAAACACAATTTTACCAATCAGATCACCTTCGTCCAGCAAGCTAGTCTTTCGAAGAATTGCATTAGCTCACACATGTACCAAATTTGTATTTCCATCAATGCGATGAACATTGAACGATGTTCCATCTTCTGCCACTCGCTGATAAACGACGAAAGCATTGTCACCAAGTTCAGGGCATGGGAATTGGCCCAAGTTGTCAGGCAATATTCCTGAGAAATGAAATAGTCAGATATTAGACATTCAAGAAAAGAAACTAGCACAAGAAGAAGAGGAACATGGAGGGAGAAGACATGGATCAACACAGATATTCAGTTGACCTCCATTAATGGAGGTCATAGAAGCAGCAAACACAATCCACATCGAAGAAACCAAAACAGATAGTGGCTAATTTCTATTCTAACACCAATATTCAAGATGTTAAGTAAAAGAAACATAGTTCCTTACCAAAGTAAGAACAAACACACAGTAGAGGCATTGGTAATGATGGCTTCTGATGTGCTTTGCCTCCCAATGTGCAACATACAGTGCAGTATAATAATAAAAATGCTAAACGAGTCCATTATTCCAAGAATGATGAATCTTGGCAGAAACAAAAAGTAGAAACGAAAGTTTTAGGGTAGAGAGAAAGTAGAGAGTAGGGGACGACAACGGCGTGAGTTGGGCATGGGGGCATATTCCCTATCCCCGTCCTTGCTTAGCTCCCTGCTCACCATGCCCGCCCGGTTCCTCATTGCGGGAAAAATATTCCTCCCCGTCCCCGTCCCCGACCCCAGCGAGGATTCAATCCCTAATGGGGATTTTTCTTCGCAAATTTTTCTCTCTCCTACGTAAAAACTATGTTACAAATTGAATCTTGGATGAAAGACCAAGTTGCCCAGGAGACCTAACTCAATTAATTGTGCAAAACTCTTGTAGGTTCCAGATAACACAAGTCTAACAAACTTTATATGAGTTTTCAATAGAACCCAAATTAAAGTTTACAAGTCTATGCAACATAAGTCTAATGTCAATGTGCGAATTACACAATTGAACCAAAGTTTGAGAGGCCAAACACAACCGAACCAAAGTCTAACAAGGAAAAGAAATTATATAGCATAGGTTTTTTCAAGTAATTTTATCTGTTTAAACTTAATCTTACATTCGTAAATGGATTTATATGTAACTTTAATTATCAATGGGGGTGGTGATGAGAGATTTTCCCAAATTGGCGATAGGGAAGTATGGATATTGACAGAGATTTTTCCCCAGGCAGGTAAGCGAAGACGGGGGTGGGGTAGGATTTCGCTCCATCCCCACTGCCATCCTTAGTAAAGAGAGACCTATCAGCAGAGGGAAAAAAATGGAGAGAGAAAGTGGAGAGAGAAAGGATGAGAAGGAACATAGCTCACATTTAGGGAGGAAAAGTAGACAAAGAGGGGGTGAGAATAGCAAGCTCAGAGAAGAGAAACCCGATACAAATGAAAATTGGTGGCAAATCTATGCGAAGCTTTATGTTAAGACCAATAAGTTGATCTCTTCATGATGAATTCCTGTAAGTCTCCTGGGCCCAGCTGGCTTACAAGTCCATTTCTTTTAAAAAAAAATAATAAGAGCAGAACCTTATGAAAAATCAATTGTTGAATTTTTTTCATTATATATTTACCAATTCCTACCAAATTAGCTCTTTTAATAAAACCTATCTGTGTCTAATCCCCAAAAAGGAGCACGTGGAAAATGTGGGTGATTCCGGACTCATTAGTCTCTGTAATGCCCCTTATAAGATAATTACTAAAATTCTTGTTAATAGAATCAAACCTTATCTAGACTGGATAATTGGCCCAATCCAATCTAGCTCAGTTTCGGGTCGTAATATTACTGATAATATTATTCTTGTTAAAGAAATCAACCATACTATAGCTCAATATAAAACTAAAACTAAGCATCTTGGTATTGAAATTGACCTTACGAAAGCTTATGATAGCATTGAATGGGACCTTATCATAGACACCCTATATTATTTTGGATTTCCCTCAAATCTATGTCGAGCTGTCATGGCTTGCTTTACATCTTGCACAATGCACCTCTGGGCCGGGGTCCCTGGTCTGAAATTTTGTCCAGCTCGGGGAATTCGATGAGGCGACCTCCCTTCGCTTTATACATTTACCATGCATATCATATGGTTTTCTCGAATGGTAGAAATTGCAGTAACAAGACATGAGTAGAAACCTATCCAAATTAGCCAATTTCAGGCCTTTCATGTTTTCTATATGGATGATGGGATCCTATTTGGGTTGGCCACGTTACCTAACCTTCATAATATGATGAAAATAGTAAATGATTGCCAGCAGTCTGGCCCAAAAGTTAATATTTTCTGAAGTCACGCATCATTTTCTCCAAATCTCTTCATCGTCGGCTAAGAGAGGTGCTGGCTAAGTAAGTTCTGCATGCTTTGGAAAACACCTAGGCGCACCCATTTTAAACCTTCATCCTAAACCGATGGACTTTGAATTCATTCTGGATAGGTTTACCCGACGATTAGCTAGATGGCAATCCAAATTTCTAAATTTTGTGGGAAGAGTCACCCTTATTAAATCAGCTCTGGCGTCTCTCCCTATTGACCATATGCAAACCACCCTCATTCCTTTAAAAAAAAAAAAACTCTCTCTTCCATGGAAAAATTAATGCATAGCTTCCTTTGGAAGGGCAAGTCACGCTATTGGGCTCAAATTAGTTAGAACAAAATTTGTCAACCGAAACATAATGGAGATCCAGGCTTTAAGGATCTTGAAGCCTAGAATAAAGCCTTTTTTAACTGGACTTATTTGGTGATACCAGTCAATGGATCAGGCTCTCTTGTTCAAATTGATTTATGAAAAATATCCGCACAACACGCCTTTGGAATTTTCAGAAATCAAATCCCACCATTCAGCTTTCTGGAAATCATTACTCTCCCAAAGACAATTGCTTCCTGATAACTTATGCATCAAAATTGGCGATGGTCGGGACACCTCTTTCTGGTATGCTAAATAGTTACCTAAGGGACCAATAGCTACCCGGATAATTGGGGACCCGCCAGTTTGGTGCGACGATGGTCGAACAAGTGCCTTTATTAGGAATGGTCAATAGAATTGATGTGGTTCTTCCAGGAGTAGATGACTCAAAGAAGAACTGGCTAGTGACAAGGTCTCAACTTGGAGCACCAGGAAGGAGGAAAGAGATAGAGAAGAGGGAGAAGAAAATAAGAGCAGAAAGACAGAGAGAGAGAGAACTGATTGCATTTCATTCAGCAGATGATCATTTACACATTAGCTGGCTATTTACATGCAAAGCAATAACAGAAAGCTATAATAATTAATTGTCAGGAAAATTGGTTGTATCAAAAAACTCGTCTAAAACAACCCTGTAACTCACAGCAACCAGGTTCTGACCATGTGTCTAGCACGTGGCATGACTTACCTTGATAATAATCCTTTCCCCTTGAGTATGAACTTGTCTTGAAGCTTGAAGATTGAAATTGGGAAACCTTTTTTCAATGTCAGAATAGAGTTCCCAGGTTGGACAATTAGCCCATTGAATGAATACAAACACCACAGCATGATTATCCTTCTTGCCTAACTTTCTATCCAAAACAGCTACAGATTCAACTTTAATCACCCCTTCTGTAGTCACTTCAAGCATGTAACCCTGCGCACGAGCAGCTCCCACATGCTGTTTTAACTGTGAAATGTAGAAGATAGGATGAATCTCAGATGTAGAGGGTAATTGCAACTTGTAAGCCACTAGACCTATCCTGGCAATGATGGGAAAAAACCAAAATATTTTACAGCTAATTCGTGACACGTTCTGAGTTTCACTGGAATCTGCCTATAAGTTTGCAACTCTACATGAACATAATCCCCAACTTGATACTCCCTTTCTGTTCTACGGTTACCAGCCTGCACCTTCATCCAATTTTTAGCCCTTTCCAGGTGGAACCTCAATATTTTAATGCGCTCTTCCCTTACCTTCAAACTTTCTGTCAACAACTTCTAGCTTGCTATCTCCAGCCATATATGGCACATGTAGAGAGGGTCGTTGTCCATAGACCACCTCATAAGGAGTTATGCTGATTGCTGAGTGCTAATTAGAATTGTACCATCACTTAGCTAATGGTAGCCAGAGGACCCACTATCTACAGACTGACTCTCTAGGTTTCTCCCCTACCATACATCTCAAATAAGTCTCCAAGCATCTATTTAGAGCTTCTATCTGTCAATCAATTTGAGGGTGGTATGAGCTGGACATGTGTAATTATACTTTCTATAGTCTTAACAACTCCTTCCAAAACCTGCTTAGAAATACCTTATCTCTGTCACTGACTATTGTCCTTGGCAGTCCATGCAATTTGTAAATTTGCTCAAAATAAATGTGAGCTACTGTTACAGCTGTGAATGGGTGTGACAGTGGCAATAAGTGGGCATATTTACTCAGCCTGTCAACTACTACCAAAATAATATCCTTCCTTCTTGACATAGGTAACCCCTCTATGAAGTCCATTGAGATGCCAACCCAAATGGCCCTAGGGATGGGTAATGGTTGCAGTGTTCCAATTGGTGGTTGAATGATAGGTTTGCATCTGTGGCACACCTCACAAGCTTGCACCCAATGCCTTACTTCCTTCCTCATTCCCTTCCAATAGAACTGGTTGGATAGTTTTTGCTAGTAACATACTATACCAGAACGTCCCGCAATGGGTGACCAATTTGATCAATTGCTCTCTCAAGCCAACATCCTCTCCCACCACTAGCTTTCCTTTCTTCTTCAGCAACCCTTGCTCCCAAGTGTACTTAGGATAAGATTGAGGTGAAGTTGTAAGGGTTGTAATACCTGCTGATCTTGTATCTAACTAGCCTGTATCCTCTTAAGCAGATATGTGTCTGTAGTGCTTAATGTGATCTCCAGCATTTGAGCATTAGAGAATCTGGCAAGTGCATCTGCAACTAAGTTTTCACCACCCTTCTTATACAAAATGTGATAATCCAATCTTAATAACTTTGGTAGCCATCTGCTCTAGAAAGCAGTAGAAATTTTCTGATCAAACAGATACTTTAAGCTGAAATGATGTGTTTTTTTATAGTGAAATTCCTTCCAATCAAGTAAGGCTTCCATTTCTCAACTGCATATACCACAATCATCAATTCTTTTTCACAGGCAAATAGAGCATGATGTTTTAGAGCCAATGCTTTGCTAATAAAGGCAATAGGATGACCGTTTTACATTACCACAGCACTAATGCCTGTGCCTGAAGCATTAGTTTCTGTAACAAACTCCTCTTGAAAATCTGGAAGGGTTAAAACTGGAGTCATCACCATTGTTGGCTTCAGGCTTTGAAATGCTCCTTCAGCAGCTTTTCCCCAACAAAAGGAATTTTTCTTTAACAAATCAGTCAGATATTTACTGAGGATGCCATATCCTTTAATAAATTTTCTGTAGTAGCCAGTGAGGCCTAAGAATATCCTAAGTTGCTTCACATTTGTTGGCCTTGGCCAATTGACCATAGCTTCTATATTTTTAAGGTTAGTGGCTAATCCCTCTGTTGAAATAATATGACCTAAATACTCCACCTGAGTAGCCCCCAAAGTGCACTTGCTCATCTTTGCAAATAAGCTATTAGCTCTTAGCAACTCAAAAGTGGTTTGAAGCTGAGATAAATGCAATTTATATGAAGGATTGTAGATAAGTATATCATCAAATAAGACCAAAATAAATTTCCTGAGATAGGGTTTGAACACGTGATTCATTAGTGCCTGAAAAGTGGAAGAGGTATTTGTCAAACCAAAAGGCATTACAACAAACTCATAATGCCCTTTGCGTGTTCTAAAAGCAGTTTTAGCAATATCATCTGGGTGCATTCTCACTTGCCAATATCCTAATCTCCAGTCAACCTTTGAGAAATACTGAGTGCCATGCAATTCATCTAGCAACTCTTCTATTACCGAGATAGGAAATTTATCCTTCACAATGTGCTTGTTCAACTCACAATAATCAACTCACATTCTCCATGTGTCAACTATCTTTTTGACCAAAACTATTGGAAGAAAAATGACTTTGACTAGGCTTGACTACCCGTGATTCTAGCATCTCCTTGACAATATTCGCTATCACATCTTTTTGTAATGCAAGATATCTGGATGACCTGACTTTCACAGGGGATGTCATGTCCTTGAGCACAGTCTTATGACCATGTAATCTATGTGGGCGTGGGGTCTTGGGTTCAGCAAAAATATCATCAAAGTCTGCCAGCAACTGAGACAGCAAGGGTTTTGTTACTTGTGAAGTAGCAGATAGTAGTGTACCTGAACATGGTATTATTGGTAGCACATGTATGGCAAATAACTTTAAGTTAAAAGCCAAAGTTTTTTGCAACTTTGTCCTTACATCCACTATACAGTAATAGTCTTGTTTCCCCTCAAGGTCACCCTCTTTCCCTTGTAGTCGAACTCCATTTTCAAGTGTTCAAAATCCCACAAATCTTTCTCAGAGTGGCTAACCAATGTACTCCCAAAATCATTTCACAATTTCCCAAAGGCACAATCATCATATCTATTTGAAACTCTTCTCTATGTAAGGGCCATGTAAAACCCTTACACATGGATGAGCTAATCAGTGTGTTTCCATTTGCAATAGAAACTTGCAAGGGAACCGTATTTTTGATATTTCACAATTAAGTTTTTTGGCTGTAGCAAGGTCCAAAAAATTGTGTGTACTGCCTGAATCCACCACAATATGTAAGGGATTTCTTTTAACCTTGCCAATCACTCTCATAGTATGATAGGTATTGACCCCAGCAATTGCTTGCAAGGAAATGTGAGGTGTCTCCTCCTCTGCTATCTCCAGACAATCCTCCAGTACCTCAGAAACCTCACTGTCCATTTCTTGCTCAATTTCCCCAAGAATTTCCAGTTTGTATACCTAAGCCTTACATTTGTGCCCTAGGGTGTACTTCTCATCACAATAGAAACATAAATTTTTAGCTCTTGTTTCCTCAATGTCTTGTGCAGATTAGGCTTTCCCAGGTCTCTGGGGTCTGAAATTTACAGTGGACTAATTGGATTTAGAAGCTGCGTTTGATGGACAAGAGGGTTTAGGTACGGAGGTAGGAGAATGAGTTTTGTTTGTAGAATAACTGGATGAATATGTTGAATAAGGGTGTTGTAAGGGATGGCTTAGGCAAGAGATTTGGAGGTTTTTTTAGAATGGATTTACTTCTTTTAATGGAGGAAAGGGTGGCTTTTTGCAACTTAGCTAAGCAATAAGCATCTTGCAGAGTGGTAGGCTTAAACACTCTAACACCACTTCGAATTACAGCATGTAAGCCACTCAAAAAACAATTGATAGCGTGACTGATAGGTAAATCATCAATTCTAGTTAATAAGGCATCAAAGGCATCCTGATATTGCTCAATAGTTCCTACTTGTCTTAATTTCATAAGCTCAACAACGGGATCATTGAAGGGTTGCTTACCAAATCTCCCATAAATTAATGGTGACCAAAACTGATTAACCGAAGATTCGGTTAACAAAAAATCGGTTAATTGAAAAGTCGGTTCGAAAAAATTGGGAATCGAAAACCGAATCGAAACTTTCGGTTAACCGAATTTTTTGATTGAGTAAAAATGTGAACCGTAACCAAACTGAAAAACTCGATTAACTGAATTTTCGATTCAGTTAACCGGATTTTCGATTCGGTTAATAGTGAACCGTTAATTAAACTTTTAATTTTCAATTTTCACTCATTTTTTTAATTAAGTTAACTATGTGAGACACTAAATATTAATTTACATATTATTGTATGTTTAGTCTTATCTTTTAATAATTATAAAATCAACAATTGACTAATATAAAATTTAGTATTTTTTCCAAAAAAAAGTGAAATTTTAGTTTCGGTTAACCATGCGGTTACCGGAATCTCGAATGCTCAAACCAAAACCAAGACTAAAAAATTTTTTCGGTTCGGTTAACTGAACCAAATTTTTAAGAAAAATTGAACCGATTAACCGATTTTTTCGGTTCGGTTTTGGATTTTTTGCTCATCCCTACTAGAAATTGCTTGTTTATAATCCTTCCACGATGACCACTGCCCCCATTCCAATGGACTTCTTGTATGTTTCGTGCCACGTTAATGCTTTCCCTTCGAGATGAATTGAAGCAAGCTTCACCCTTGCATTGTGAGAAGTCTCATCCACTTCAAAGAATTGCTCACATTTATAAATCCACCCTTACACGCATCTCTTCCATCAGACCTTGGATACTCTGAAGTAACCACAGATTCATTGACTCTGCTTGAAATTTGCAAGACTTGTCGACTTGACCCAGTAATTAATTCACTGAGTTGAGTGTTGACTGTTTGCTATTGTTCTCGTTGATCATTCGCAGACCTTGTGTTGTCTAAAATTGCCATTCTAGATCTGAGCAAAACGTAGATCCTAAGTTTAAGATGTTAAGCTTGATCAATTGGTGAAGCAAACCAATCAATCGAAGGCAAGAAAGAATGGGTTTGTTTGTATCGCAGCTGGACTTGTTGGTGAATCAAACCAACAGGTTGAAAATAAAAAAATTAGGGTTTAAGCTCTGCTCTGATACCACTTGATATTCTAGGAGTGGATTACTCAGAGAAGAACTTGCTAGTGATAGGGCCTCAACCTGGATTACTAGATAGGAGGAAAGAGATGAGAGAAGTTGGAGAGAGAAAATAAGAGTTTAAAGACAGAGAGAGAGAGAGGGGGAGAGAATTGATTGCATTTCGGTCAACAGATGATCATTTACAAATCACGTGGCTATTTACATGCAAAGCAATAACAGAAAGTTGTAACAATTAATTGGCGCGAAAATTGGTACAAACAGCAAACTCTTCTGACAACCCTGTAACTAACGGCAGCCAGCTTCTGAGCATGTGTCTAGCACGTGACATGACTCGTCTTGATAACAGGAATCTTATTTCCCTTCATAACTGTCTACCTCCAGCTATCTGTTCGCAAATTCAGGAGTGCCTAATTTCTTCAGACCTTGCTACTGGAGATACCACTAGGTGGGCCCCTGCCAGATCTGGACTTTTTACTCCTTTGTTGAGAGGGAGGGGCGGTCATAAGGGATGTTGATTTCAAATGGTTTCTAGATCGAGGTCACTCATCGTGTGCAAACATAATGTAGATTCCCAGCGTTATTCCAAACCCTAAGGAAGCATTGATCAAGACATGGACTTACCAAGTTGGTAATATGGAGATTGATCTTTAAGAGGACATTGGTTCAGCATGTACAAATGGGGCCATTGAGACACCCCCCCAGCTTCGTGAAGTGATTGTGGATTCGAGTTGTCTTTGAATGGAATTGGACTATTAACTTGAATTATGTTAAACGGGCAACTAGCCTTGTTGTTGCAGTGCTGGCTGAACTCAATAAAGATCAGCCTCAATCAATAATGACGCACTACCGCTCACCAGATGAACTCCAAACTACATTGGACCTTGATGAAGAAGCCTATACACTTGAGAAGAAACTGCGTCGAGAAGTCACAGAAGCAGACTAGCTTGTCGTTTACAACCATCAACTCGAGTGCCTCAATATGGGTATTTTGGATACAAGCTATCCATTATTGCCTTGATGTTGTTCTCTGAAGCCCTGTTATTCTAGATATGGGCCCTTATCCTGTCTATTCTGTTTGACTCTCTTATGTTAATATAAATATATTTCGTTTGGTGTCCCCAAAAAAAGATTAAGTGTTGTGTACTAAATCAAATACTTTTTAAACAATTGTACGCTTAGTTTTGTTTTATTTTAATGCATCTCAAAATTTTTATTTTATTTTAATGCAATGCATATTGAATTTTTTTTTTTCAAGAGAAGTAAATACCTTTCTTCTTTTTGGAAGGAAACTAAATACTTAAGCTTTTTTTTTTTTTAATAAATCTTGAATCCTATATTTAACCGAAGTCGAGTTACTTTTGACCCAATAAGAGATATACCTCTCTTATTACAGATTGTCTCTATTCACAAGACTCAAACCTGAAAGGAAACAACTGTCAAACCACTTGAACCAATCTATGTAGGTTTGGTGATTAATTTTTACAAAATGATAAATGTCTTGCTACAAATCACTTCTTCTTAAGTATCTTATTTTGACTTAAAAATTGTACTATCTTATTTTTAAATTAAACAAATTATATAGTGGAAGTATATTACAACTTATGAATTGTGTAAAATTATCCTTTTATCTATAATTTACTACATTTTTAAAATACGTGTGTTATGTGCCCTTATGAATAGGGTTGATTCGATTAAGATATCATTTAATACTTTATTGGCATAGCCGACGAATATTTAACCTTAATAATTCAAAGTATAATAATTGAAATTTTAATATTTAAATCATAAAATATGTTAAATTATGATAAAATAAAATACTTAAGAGTATTTTATGACAAGATATATATCATCACTCTTAAATTTTTTTTAAATGTCAAAAGGCCCGTTTTCTTAACCTATTAAAAGGACAGCAAATGTAAGTATGTAACACTATGTTCCAATATCTTTTTGCCCTTTTTTATGTGCTCCACACTTTTCAATCCCATAACTTATTTTTAACAACATCAAATTCGCTTTTGGGCGGCATTGGTTGATTCTGAGGTTTTTTGGCCTACTTTATTTTTTTTTTGGATGGACTGCGTGGGCCATCTCTTGGGGGTAAAAATCATATCCATATAAATATTCACTCTCCTTTTTTTTATGACCAATATTATGATCTTTTTTTGAATAGGATCATTGAGTGAGATTCTTACAGTTCTACTTCCCATGAAGATCCACTTGATTTTCTTACCAAAATAAGGACATAGGAAGGGAGGGGGCACCTTTTTTTTTTTTTTAATAGTTTCGAGATTATATAATTATGACACTTACAAAGATTCTACTCCCACTTTTTCTTTTTTTAAATATTAAAACCCTCTATTCTACACAAATATTTCAAAACTACGTAATCTCGAATTCATAAAATAGACCTTGCAGGTTGAAGAGAACAAATCACCAGTAGTACACCTTTGAAATCAAATTGCTAGGGTTGGCACGATGTTACCATTGTAGCATTTAAAGTTGAACAAGATTGAGCCATCCAACTCCACATTGCTACCCACCCCCACACACCCCTATCACCTCCTTAAAAGCTCCCATTTGGATTTATGTCAAACTCATACATGCATCAACATGCACACACAAATATAGAATGAGTTGACTTCTAAATATGCGACATTTAAACATTCAATAAGAGTTTTTATCCCAAATTGTCAGCAACAAATTGCAACGATGATACAACATGATCAATCTTTAAGGAGTTACAAGGCTTATCAACCTAGAAGTGCTATAATCATCAGCAAATGAATTGAAGCGGCTTTCTTCTTCTCAAGGCAGCATTGTTGGGGTGACTACACCACCACTTCAGAATTAAATTAGGGCTCCATCCGCAAATTATGTTTGAAAATCCCTGAAATATTCAGTGAAAATCGAAGATGATCCCACAGTTCAGACGAAGAACAGTCAATCTCTATCGCAAAAAGAGATGCTTACTTATCTCTTCAACCACAACATAAATCGTTGAGACCAAATGGAGACTCTTGCAAAACATAGGAAAGCTAAGCGCGCAGAATCATCCACAGCATTACTGAGTCATATGTAGCCTTCAACCTTGTCTGTCGAGACATCTTGGCCACCCCACTTTCGCATGCGATCACCAGTTTTTTCCACCTGTAGTTACACATTATTGGTCAGTTCTAACTGGAAGTTTCAGGCAGGAGAAAAACACAGTCCCTTTTGGTTAAGTGTCACAGCCCTGTAGTCATGCAATTACATGCAAGATCACAGCACCTTCAGGCTCAACTGTTCAAGGCATAGGATTCAAAGGAATGCATCATGCATACAGACAATGGAATCTGACTATGATGAATGCAATCTGATTGAGATGATATGGATATTTGGTCGCGTAGTTGTTAATCAATGTGCAGAGTTTACAGAGAAAAGATCTTGGTGGCTCACCTCCTTACTCCAGTTTGTCTTGTAAAGAATAAACAATAAAATGAAAGTCTGTAGAGCAGTTCCAGCGATGAAGCCTCCCCAAATACCCTATCAAACGAACCATAATTCAGAAGTTAGCAAGGATATATGGATCAGAATGTCCATTGATGCAAAGAAAAGGGGGAAGCTGAACTACCGTTATTCCCAAATGAGCTACATAGCCAAGTATGCAACCGAGAGGCAATCCGAGCATGTAGTAGCAACCTAAGTTTATATATGCCACAAGGGCTTGCCATCCTCCTCCAACAGCAACACCTACCAAATAAAGACAAATATAGCATTCGAGATGTCGGAATAACAGGCAGATGGAAAAGATAAACTGCTGAAAATGCAACATTCATACCTGATATAACAGGCTGAACGCTGTTAAGAACCATTGTTATGCCAAGAAGCCAAGCTAGTTTCGCAACTGCTCGCTGCAATTCAATGCTGTTGGTGAAAATGATGGCAAAATGGTTTTTTGTCACAAGGATGATGACCATGGACAATAACCCGATAAGGAGAGACTGAAAGACTGTGACATAGATGCTGTATTTAGCTGCTCTAGGCCGCCCCCATCCAAGCTCGTTTGACACACGGACACTGAAGATAAGAAAGTTGAAACTTCAGAATCAGTGGTCCTATGTAACATGGCTATTTGTGATACCCGCCCTCTCAATTCTTAAACAACTTGCATCATAATCACATCAGCCATCACAAAGTATCCCAAAATAATAGAACTGATCGATGAGTTACCTTATAGCAGCATTTATACCGATGAATATCATGCCTTGCAATCCATTTACATTTGTGCTGAAACACAGACAAATGAATTGCATTATTCTAAGTGTTTGCAATTCCTCATGCTTCTTTGTACTAGTTTATGTAAACAATTAACAGATTCATAGTTCAGAAATACTCAACACAAAACTACCAACAAACTGAGCGACTTACCAGATGGAAAGGGAACCAACAGCAATCACCGCGTCTTCAAGATGACCAGCAAGGAGATTTATGCCCATCATATACCAAATCTCAAGGCAAAGCATCACAGCTGAAGCGATGGAAAGCCTAACAAAGGCCCATATCTCCTTAAAAGCAGCAGAAGAGAACCCTGACCACGCATCCCTACACCAACCAAAGACATAAACCACTTGGCCTAGCGCGATCACCCAGGATGTGATGTTATAAGCAGCAGCGGCACCTGTCATTCCCCAGCCCAATACAGAAATAAAAAGCCAGAGAAGCATGGCGTGGTCAATAAGAGCCACCAACCCAATCCACGCCATTACATTGACCTTGCTTTGGGCTTGTAGGAACTTCTGAGTGGGGAAATTGATAGCGAGTGAGAATAATTGCGGGATGATAAGAATAGTGAACTTTCCTGCAAGGTCGGCTATCCCAGGATCCTGTCCTGTAAGCCTAAGTAACGGTCCTGAAAATATGTAAATCGGCAAGATCACAACACAGCTAGCCAACAGGATAATCCAAGACCGCTGCATGTAAATTCCGAGCATATACACTTGCCCAGCACCGAAAGCTTGTCCACATAGAGTCTCAAGTGCACTTCCCATACCAAGCTACGATTTGAAACAACAATCATGAGTACATTAAAAACTCAAAAATAGAGTAACAAAAACCAACATCATAGTAGACTCATACAGGGCATGCATATTCTTCCCCTATAAAACAAAATATAAACAATATTAGAAACATACAGCAATACGAATACAACATATTTGCTCAATTATCCGTTCTATGCATTTAGCTAATTTAATGTCTCCTTTAGGCAATAATTACTCCATTTTAACAGTGGTTAATTCCCAACATATGCATGACATCAACACTACTATGGCTGATAACAGAGCCACTACCCCAAGAGCATCTATAGATTGCCATTAATCCCCTAATTCTAGCAAAATAAATACTTGGGATAAATATATGCCCATAATGTTGGTATGGGCAGATAGTGCTCTCAAAAGGGGAAGTGACAGTACATACATAGCCCATGACATAAATATCAACAACGTACGAGTTTCTCACATGGATTTCAACTAACTGATCTATACATGCTGATAAGTCCTTGGTTCACCTAAAGTTCAATCAATCATACCCAGCGGCCATGACTATGTACTCATCCAGCTTGGATGCATAATAAATTAGTTAGACCTTGATGTAAGTTACGTACATACGTTAACCATCTTCTTCTCTAATGCTTCCCGTCACCCACTCATATTAATGGATGTTGGAAATAAATGAAAATGAGTTACAGATAATATTGCTTCTTAGCATGTAGTTGCATAGGGATTTCTTATAAGCAATGTGGTAAATATTTATAGCAATCTCTGTAACTTATTTTCATCTCAAATTTGAGCGGGCGAGGGGAAAGTGCTAGAGAAGAAGATGGTTATTTCCCTGCCATAACACCTAAAATGGAGTATATAGTTGGCTCGCTATCAAATCAGGATCAACCTTTTCATCTTGAAGACATGGACCAAATTGGGTTAGAAAAGTCAGATTGGGTTTCTATAAGAACCACAAGCTTAATGCCGTGTCTCCTTACTTATTGTAATGAAACCCGACAATCCCTGGTTTCATTTCAAGTATCCTAACTTTTTTCCCAAATCCCACAATGATGGTCATAAATACTAGGATCCAAATATTAAATGGCCAAGTTAATTCATACTAGCAGACACTTATATAATTCGATAAAGATGAGTATATTGGTAGAATAATGTCATTTGAATTAGTCAAAGTGAAAATAGGCCAAAAAGTGATCAGTAACTATTACCCACAAAAATACGTAAAGACAAAAATGAGCCAACAATGCAGAATTGTACAAGAATGACACTATGAAATATCTAAATGCACACAAATTTTCAAATAAGACTACGTCACATGAAAATGATATAAATTTGAGATGAGACGGTCTCATTCCATACCTGCTACTGAATATATGTGGCATTTCAAAGCCCAGAAAAAGAATCATGGAGCATAAAAATAAAAGCAGAAGAAAACAAACTCATAGAATGTCATCCCAATTGAAACCCTAATTTAGTCAAAGCATGCTTTATATTATAGAAAAGATTTCTCCATCAATAAAGATACCATAAGTTCGTGTAAAAGAAGACTTTTGAAAATGACTACAAATGGATTTTTTAGACGGTGAATGTAAGACAGTGAGTGTTTAATAATTTTCGGTACCATAAAGCCGAACGAGAAGCATCCGATGACGGAGGTGGCGATGGTGACGGCGGAGAGCTCAAGATCGCCGATATGTCCAACAAAGATGGTGGTGAGAGTAGAAGTGCCAAACTGACATAGAATGTTGAGCACAATAGGAGCGGCTATCTTCCATAACTTCACTGACTCCACCCAAAACACACGCGCCGCCTCCTTCACGCTCTTCACCGCCGCGTAATCCGCCACCTCTGCGCCGTCTCGGACTCCGTTCAACAGCGGCACCTCCGCCATCTCCGCCCTCTATCTCTGCTTTCTCTCTCCTCCGGACGGCAATTCCGTTGTGCTGGGACTTCTGACGGATGGAGTACTGGAGTGAGAGTTATAATGAGGGCGGGTGTAATTAATATCGACATCGTGGTTGGTTTAGAGTGTGGACACGAGGCTGTCACGTGTTTTCTCCATTTCACTTTCTTTTTGGTTTGTTTCTAGTTGCCATATCAATGGACAATAACAAACCTTTTTTGATTAAAAAAAAAGGATTATCCGTATGAAGTAAATTTAGTAAGTAGTATTAGATATTCCCGCGGTTGGTTGCTGTTATCTAAACTACTTTATTTACTCTAATAACCTAAAAAAAAGCTCCATTAATTCCTCCTTCCTAATAATTATATGTACAAAACTTGATTAAAAAAATAATTATATATAAAAAAATAATTTATCCATGTAACTAAAACGAAGTGACACCCACACGTAAAAGTATCCCTGTAACAGTATAGAAAAGAGCTTATGTTATTCCCTTCTAAACCTTTAGTTATTAGACTTATTTTCCCACTCAATTTTTCCTACATAACAGCAAATAAGAATTTATAATAACAGGGTTGGTTCAAGGAGATCCAACACTTGTTTCTTGTGAACATAATAAATTTCAAGTACTACTATAATAACTTTGTCATAGCTAATGAAGGATCAAAGACTTTGAAAAAAAAAAAGGGTTCAATTCAGAGAGGAGATTTAAAACTACATGCCTTTTATATTAAGGGCTTATTCATTTGAGCCGTTAAAATTAGTGCTCCATAGTAATGGTTAGCAGCAATTAGGAACAGTACTTTTACATTAAGGGCTTATTCATTTGAACGATTAAAAATAGCGGTTCATAGTAATGGTTAGCAACAGTTAGTAATATTATTGACTAGTTAGCTAGGTTTGATCCTAAACTTATATGCACAAGTAAAAGTTAGGAGTATTTGAAGGCCATGTTCGGCAAAATTAGCAGTTCAAGTAGCGGATAGCGGTTCAAGGAGCGGATAGCGCTTCTAATTTAGCTGTTGGCAGATAGTTGTTTGGATGAGCAGCTAAAATAAATGTGTTCAGTAAATTTAGCTGTTAGGTTAGCTGATTAATGTAAATTAACATAAAAGGATATGGATCATTTTCAAAGATAAAATTTCCAAAGGATATTTTTTGGCAAAAAAAAATGAAACGCTAACTTTTGAATGCAAAACGTTAATACTATTAGTTTTTCAGAAACGCTGCTTAAAACGCTAAACGCTACTCAAAATACTAGTCAAAATACTATGTTACCGAATACTAAAAATTACTTAATGAGTGCATTGATTTAGTCAAAACGCCAAACGCTACTAAAAAAATGGTTGCCGAACATGCCCGAAGTAGTTGGAAACAGTTAAAAATAAGTAGTTGCAAAACGGTAAAACAAATAAGCCGTAAGTCAATAATATGCCCATCAGGATGATTTTTGAGCAAGGAAAATTTTAATGATGTCCCTTGTAAGTTGCCGAAGTCTAGAAGAAATAGGGGAATTATACGTAAGGCCCACATTGGAGTTCATATATATGTAATTACCCATTTCTCTACGTTGGGTACCCGCCCGATTGGGGTTCATATATATATATATATATATATATATATATATATATATATATATATATATATATATATATCTAGACACACACACACACACACATACACACGTTATTACCCATGTCTCAATCTTGGACCAAGATTGCTAATAACATAGGGCCAATTATCTTCTTATGTGTAGTCCAATATCTTCGACCTTTTGAAGTGTGCACAATACTTACAAGCCCATTCTATTTATATTTGTTCCATATCATTAAATTTAATACTTAAAAAATTATTTTATTTGGTACTTAAAAAGATACTCAAATTCATTATAAGAGAATAATTTTTAAATCTAAGGTCAATTAGAACTAGTCTCTCTGTAATTTTATAATTCAGATATAAGACCGTTATATCGGATCCTCTCTCCACATCTCGTCTGATGGTGAACTTTTTGGGATATGAGACCTGAATTTGGATTTTATATGAACTTCACATCATTAAAAATGCTAACACTATTTGGTATGATTGTAAATTGCAATTAGTCTAGGGCCCGATTTTATGCTATGGGTTGCCCACATATGACCCCAAAGTGGACTTTTAATCTCAAGCACGAGACCGTATACCAATGGGAATAAAATTGGGCCAACCTATTCATGGATGAAATTGAATGTGGACATTCATTGCAGATGTTCATAGAGATATGAAAATGTGATGTGGAATTGATTGCCGGGTTGTCTCTATACAAGGATCGAGTCATTTTAAGTTCAACTCAATCTTGAATCATTTCAAGTTCAGCTCAAGACAATATAGGCGAAAGATTACATGATTAACTTCTAAACTTTTTGGCGGGGGACTCACTAAATAATGACAAATAAGTACTTACAATAATATGAGTAATTTAAATAATGCGACACTTATTTTTTATGAGTACGTCTCAAATACAAATTTTAAGAATGAAAAAGAGTTCCGTTGGAATAGTTACATCCTATAAAGGTCTATAGTAGCTCAAGTACCGCAAATGAAGGATTAAAGACTATACGAAAAGGGGGGGTTTAGAGAGAAGATTTTAAAACCATATGTCTTTTACATTGCAAGTCTATTTGTTCCGGTGGTTAGTGGTTAGCAGAGTTTTGATCTTAAAATTACATATATAATCAGCGATTAGGAGTTACTAGATGTAGCACTTAGCATTTAAAGCGGCTAGAGCAGTTATGAATGATTAGTTGTTTTAAAAACGATTAAAAAAAAGTACCAAGTCTGTAATATAACCATCAAATCACATGACTTTGGAGAAGAAAATTTATAAGAAAGAATAATTTTGAATACAAGTAAAATATTCTCTTATGACTAGAAAGATAATGCTAAGTTATTTTAGGGTGAAGGACAGAAGGCAAACAATTGGCAATTTTGCATGAGACTTGTGCAAAGATGGATTTGTCACTTACAAACTGGTGATTATACAAATGACAGCTATAGAGCACTAAGGAAAGTGAAAAAAGGTTGTTGAACACTTGAACTTCGAATGGCGATTTCATTTAAAGGAAAATACGGTCATCAATTTTTCATTTATTTTATTGGAAGTACCAACAAAAAAGAAAAAAGAAAAAAGAAGGGGGTAGTGCCTTATATGGACAGATTTCAAAGCCAGAGCCAATGAGAAGATGAAACGTAGCTAATGCTGAGAGGTTCTCTACCAACTGTATTTTCTGGCCAGCCTGCTCTGCCCATTCCCCCCTCATTGCTGCTCATCAGCAAATGCCTTAAAATTCTGGAATTTTGTCAAATTTTTTGCCATTCAATCTCACGAGTCACTCACTACACCGAAAATGCATCAGTTTTAACTGACTTCTTCACTCTTTTATGACATGATATGATACTTGTAAATTTATAATCTTTTTATTAAACAATTGAGATTTTGCCGCTCGATCTATATAATGTTAATAGGGATACGATGTTTATATTTGAATCTTCCAAAACCCCATAAAAATGGGACCTGCATGGGAAGAAGAATTTGTTGTGAATAGTTGGAATTTTGTCTTATTAATACTTTTATCATTGAAGATGATTAGTTTTGCACAATGGCCATAAAATTATTGAAAATATTTTTGTCGTGGATAAGGATATTATAAAGTTATAAACTTTTTTCTTGCCCAAAAAAAATACAAATCTTTGTTTTTCTCTTTAGGTAAATTGCATTAAGTGACCTTAAAGCTCGTTAAATTTTGGGGTGGTAGAGTACAGAATTCAACGACAGGAGCAAACAAAGGCATAGGGGGTGTTGTGGTTGGTAAAGTATGATTTGGCTCACATTGATATCCAATTAATTTAATTTGCCCTACTATTGTTATACTGTGGTACTTTTTGTTAAGCCGGCTAAAATTTATTTTTAGCCCAAGGGCAGATCAGGTTTATAATTATAAAATAGTGCCCTATAGTAAATATTATTTTTTTCTTTGCTTTATTAACAGCCCACAAAAATATAAGATTCAATAAAAAGAGTTTTGCACATTAAATCACAATGCGTGTGTATGATTTTCAAATAGACTATCTTATGCGTCCAATGTTGATAAATCATAAAATAGATTACATACCACCACTTTTTATAAAGCAAGACAAAAAAAATAAAAAATAGATCACACTATCCCACGATATAGTGGGAAAAACTTGCATTTGAGGCATGTTTATAATACTTTTATTATGATATGGTGCTTGTAAATTAAATTTGTAATCTTTTTATTGAGCCATTGAAATTTTGTCAGTCTATTTACATAAATTTATATTTCTAAGATTGTCTATATTTATATCTCTCAATATTTTATAGAAATGAGACCTATATAGAGAGAAGAAGTTGTTGTAAACAATTAAAATTTTACCTTATTAATAGTTCTATTATTGAAAGTTAATAGTTTCACATATTGGCGATAAAATTATTGAAAATATTTTTGTCATGAACAAGGATATTAAATATTATAAAGTTGTAATATTTTTTCTGGCCAAAAAAAAAACTTTTTCTTTCTCTGTTGATATTCCATAAGTGACTTTAGATCTATTTAAATTGTGGAGGGAATACGGTACAAAATTCGACACCAGAGGAACAAATAAAGATGCAGGGGCTGCATTGGTTGGTAAAGTGCGATTTGACTCACATCTATGTCCTTTTCATTGAGTGTGCCCTGTTAACGTTACATTGCGGTACGTTTTGCTGAGTCCGGCTAAAATTTATATTGTTAGGTTTATTAATTATAAAATAGTGCGCTATAGTAAATATTGTTGTTTTATTTCTTTACTTTATTAACAACCCATAAAAATAGAATGATCAATAAAAGAGTTTCGTACAACATTAATTCACAGTATGCTTGTGCATAATTTGCAAAACAGACTATCTTTTGTGTACAAATTTGATAATCGTAAACTAAAATATGTGTGATGCAAATAAATCACACTATTCCATGATATATTGAAAAATCTTGAAATTAAGGCCTGTTTATGATCTTTTTATTATGGTATGATACTTGTAAATTTAAAATTTTTTTATTGAAAAAAAATGAGATTTTACTGCTATGTTTATTTTAATGTTAATGAGAGTAAGGTTATTTATATTTAGATCTCTCAAAACTTCATAAAAAAGGGATCTATATAGAAGAATTTGTTGTAAACAGGTCAGATTTGGCCTCAGTAATAGTTTTGTCATTGGAAGATGATTAGTTTAAAAAGAAAAGGTGACAAAATTATTGAAAATATTTTTGCTATGAATAAGGATACTACAAAGTTGTCATCTTTTTTCTTGCAAAAAAAAACAAAACTTTTTTTTTTCTCACTTTCGATCATGCGTGACGTGACCTTAAATCGATTTAAATTTTGGGAGGAGTACACAAAATTTAACTACAGAAGGGCAAACAGAGGCGCAGGGGGTGTGGCTGGTAATGTACGATTTGGCTCACGGCAATATCCTTTTCATTTGGTTTGCCCTATTAATGGTACATTGTGGTACTTTCTGCTAAGTTGTTAAAATTTATTTTTAGGCCAGGTATGAATTAGGTTTATTGATCATAAAACAGTGGCCTATAATAAATATTGTTATTTTATTTCTTTACTTTATTAACAACCCATAAAAATAGTAGAGTCAATAAAAAAAGTTCTATACATTAAATCACAACATGCGTGTGCCCAATTCTCAAAATAGACTTATGTTGTCCATGCAAGGTCTATTCTTTTCGCGGGTGAATTGGGTGGGTAAAAGGGTGAAGTGGATTGAAGGAGGTTAAGGTAGGTTGAAGTTCGTTGAATTTTTTTATGTGATAAATTGAATTTGGTTAAAATCGTGAAAGTATGTTGAAGTGGGTTGAAATAGGTTGAAGTGAGTTGAAGTATGTTGCGGTTGGTAATTTAGAATTGATTCATGAAAAGAACAGGCCCGCTATGTTTGATAAATCATAAATTGAAATATATGTAATGCACATAGATCACTGTCCCATGATATATTGGAAAAAACTTGAAATTAAGCGCCTATTTGTAATCTTTTCATTATGATATGATACTTGTAAATTTGTAATCGGTATTGAATAGTTGAGATTTGCCACTCTATTTATATAAATTTTAATAGGGTTAAAGCTGTCTATATTTAAATTTCCTAAGGCCTCATAAAAATAGGACCTTCGTGGGAAGAAGACGTCATTGTAGACAATTGAGATTTTGCCTTATTGATAGTTTTGTCATTGAAAGATGATTAGTTTCGCACAACATCGATAAAGTTGATGAAAATATTTTTGTGAAGGATATCGATGCTATAAAGTTGTAGTCTTTTTTTTTGTTGGGGCACTGATGATCAGTATTGATATTGATGAGTGATGACGAGGGTTGAAATTACAACCACAAAACATGACAGAGGGTTGATTAGCACTAATGAATGCTGATCAATGTTAATTGGTACTATAATAAGTGTTGATCAGTGTTGAATATTACTGATAAGAAGTTATGATAAATTGAAACAAAATATACCTTAAATTTCTCTGCCCATTCTCACATTGAATAACGGTTTCATTAAAATTGCCTTTACAATTAAACTAAAGAGCATATTGCAAGATTTAGATTTAATTTCAAGTATGGGATATTTGGTAGACAGCCTTTTGAAAAAAAATTTGACTAAAATATTTGGTGCACAAGCATCTCCCGTTCACGCAAGGTTCGGGGAAGGGCCGCACCCCAAGGGGTGAATTATAGGCAACCTGACATGACTTTGTCAGTTTTTTATCTCATAACTTTGTTAAAAAACATCTAATTCCATCAAATGATTTTTCTACAAATAATTAATTCAAATAGTTAACAACTAATAATTAACACAAATAACTAACTGTTATTTGTCAAACAGAATATTTGTATTTGAATAATCTAAATCCCTCTTTCTATAACTTTTTGACCTCCTTTTCTTAATTAGAGATCACACATATCATATGGTTCTTTAAAAAAAAAAAGAAAAGAAAAGAAAAGACAAGGTTGTTACTCAACCAAACGTGTTTAATTAGGTATCAAATTAAAGAAGATTGCTTGAAGGAGAAAGTTATGCTTTTCAATTTCCATATAATATAATGTGAACTCCTCCTTGGCAAATTCCAATATATGGTTCGTATGCAATGGATTATTTCTTGGCAAACATATACACATATATTGCACATTTATACGTATATATTACACGAAAGGGTGGACCTTCTTTGTCATCAATGATAAATACAAATACCTGGTTGGGTTGTTAAATATAGCCATAATTAGTTAGGTGTAAATGAATAATAATTTTAATTCATTTAATCTAAGGTTAATTGAAAACAAAATTTTGAGTTGAGAGTCAATTTTAGTATATGGGTTATTTGTGAGTTTTTAATTTGCTTAAGTGTAACAATACTTTAATTTTGTTGGTTGGAAAAGATAATTTAGTTCTATTTACTAGACTCGCAAGATTTATATTCACCCAGTTTACCAAAATGCAAGTTGCAGAATGGCGTATGTATATTTATCTGATCATATGTCTTCTTCATGTCTAGTTTTCGAAGGCATTGAATTCTCAGTTAGAAAAATTAATGGGCGACAAGGGGTCATGGCTTGAAATTTACTATGGATCCCCTTTGCCTTGGCGGCTCCTTGACTTTAGGAATGAGGAGCATGCACCAGGCTATGCAAGGCCAAAGACTTGGGGTTTGAATCCTAATTATGTCAGTTTTATGGTGAGTAATTTGTCTTACATATTTAAGAGGTGTTGGCTAGTTTAATCGGTAAAATTTTTTAGAGTTGTCACCAACGATTTGGATTTAAACCGAACATATGGCTATCAATCTATTATTCCACATATTATTCATTAATTTTGAAATAAAACTTCACTTTTGATCTTATATGTATTTGGATGCATTTGGTTAATTAAAGTGCACTAAATGTAGAATTTAACAGCTTGACAGGTGATTGGCTGAACCTAGCCCCACTGCAGAAAAAGAGGGAGAGAGACTTTATCAAAGCCAGTTGGATCTAGAGATGAATAGACAGGTAACCGGAAAAACCGGTCAACCAAACAAGTTTCCCTGTATGTGGTTTTCGTGTGCCGTCAAATTAATCAATTGGCGTGTCGGGCTGCCTAAAAATCAAAATCCCCCCACCCAACTGTTAGGCTAAGGCGCGTGCGTTCACGCTTACAAACTGCGCGTTAGGAATTTGTTTTTTTCTTTTTTCTGTTTTTTTATGCATTGAGGAGCATGAATTGAAACCCCAGTAAAGTCAGAGTGGGGTGGCCATTGGGTGGAGCCTGGAGGTACAGAAATCCAAGGCCCAAAAAAAGGTCCCCCCTAAATAATTGTTTTGTTTTTTCATTTTTCTTTTTATTAAGTAATGGCTGAATTAAATTAATGGAATTTAGGAAGTGTTTGGCCTTTGACCTTGTTGAACTCATATGCCCCATGCTCTCCATGCACATAGTCCATAGGCCCTGCCGCCCACCTTCTCTTTGAACTTTCATGTGGAGCCATGAAGCCAAATTGTGGTAACTAGTGGTCAAGTGTTATTTTAAAGGGAGAAGACAGCTAGCATCAAGGGTTAAATTTGTACTTTCCATTTTTTTAGGATTCATGTGAAATTTAGGTCATAATGTAATCACACACCTAAGTCTCAAGGGTAATTAACCCTCCTCCCCCCCCCAAAAAAAAAATTGTGTTACAAATAGAATATATGCATTGATTGGATATTAGATCATTTCATATCAGCAACACTTATAACAGCTACCACTTGGATATAAATTCTATGAAGATTAGATTGTAAGTTTGAAAATTTCAGCTGGTTCAACCCCATTGGATAACTCTGTCAAAGAGCGCTAGTGGGATGGGTTCTTTATCTTCCGAAACAATAGATTTTTTTTTTTTCTTGGAGAACTTAAGGAAACTATATTTCTATTTAAGTTTACATTACAGGGAAAGGGGGAAAAAAACGCTCTTCTGCAAATGTTTTCATGATATAGATTGGTGTGTACGCTGATCTGTCAGCTTAAAAACTAATGCAATTAATATGGTAAGATTATGACTAATTTGGATATTAATAACTCTCAAAAGAATACTCTTAGGAGCTAAAAGGGATAGGATGAGGTGATTATTTATATTCCACAAAACTCATAAAAACATATATTAATCATTTATGGTACGTTGAAATGCATGAGAGTGCGCGTACTCACACATAAGAAATGGGTACACAGAGAAATGTCCTGGTTGTAAGGCATGAACAGACGTGTGAATGCTTAAGCTTAATTGAATACATAATCTAAGCTTGGTTTTCCGTGTGTGGTAAGTGTTTGCCAACTGCAACCCTTAATTTGTAGATATTTCTCCTCCCTGGCTAATAAGAATCAATCCTTTTTTTGTGTGTGTGTGTGTTTTGGGTTTTTCTGATAAAATTCTCTTAATAAGCAATTTATTTTTTTTTTTGGGTTCAACGAGTGTAATTTTGTCAAAGGATGCATCTTTATTATAATAATAAATATAATAGATCATGACAATTAGATTTCTTCAGATTTCCTTTTGTGGACTAATGTTATTTGGGATTCCTTACAAGTTACTACTATGGGGTTGTGAATCTACTGTTAATTAACTTTGTATATTGGGAAATTCAAGGGTAGGAGGCTAGGAGCTTGTTTCTTTTCTTTTATCTTCTTCTTTTTCCTTCCCTTTTTATTAGCGAGGGATAGATTTAGAGCTGAGAAGCATATCAAATTGGGTCGATCCATTTAGTAAACGGGTTAATTTTATATTGACTTTGAAATAGCTTAAATTTGCCTACAACTGAAAAATAATATATTTTCACATTAAACGGTCAAATCATGCTGACTTCGAGTAGAAATAGCTTCAATTCGGATCGAGTTTGTATTTCTCTCAGTAACTTCGGATCGAATTCGTGTCGAGTCAGACTTTTCCGACTCTACGTAGATCTAAATGGCCAAATAATGTTCAACTTTTATAGAAAAAGTTACTCCTAAAATATGACTAATTCACGTGCCGTTTCTTAGAAGTGGGGTAATTTTGGATATTTTCAAGCGGGCAGGCTAGCTCCCATTTGTTATTCTATTTGCTAGAGAGTTATATATATATATATATATATATATATATATATATATATATATATATATATATATATATGCGCAATAAGATACCTTTTAGATATATATATATACTACAAGATAAATGTCTAATTTTGAGGGGAGTTTAGTCCGTCAAAAAGTGTGATGGAAATTGGAAATCATTTTGACGAGAACATTGTGAACATAGGTCTCAAAGTAAATTTTGACGAAGTATGTTTCTTTGAACTTGAATAATCAAATGCATATATTGTATAGAAATTTCATATTTCTGCCTTTGAATTAGAAACTAGATATGTGATTGGAGATTAAAGAGATAGATCCATCAAAGTAGGAGCTTCAATGTAAGAGATGCAACAATTATTGTTGCTGAAGCTGCAACATTACAGGACGGAGTTAAAAGCCATAACATAATCAGGATTCCAGAAGGTTGCAATTGAAGGATGCAACAAAATCACATCCAAGCACTATAGAATTCAGATTCCATGGTCTATTTAGTATCTACTTCATGATACAAAACAATGTCTTAGTCGATTTACGCAAGTTATGATCAAGTATATGTTTAGGGAAGCCAATCAAGTAGCGGACTAGACAATCACTATGACGTTAGCCTTTATTAGCTATATTTTTGGAACACGTCAATGTATCCTAAATACACTTTGATTGTTAAGAAAGATAGTAATTAAGACAAATCCCTTGCCAGAAAGAGGGTTTAAGTTGCAGTATTTTACCTTTCGAAAAGAAAAAGTTTTCATTACAAATTTGAATGATGTATTTCATTCAACTTCTTAGACCTATATTTTCACGCAACCAACATTAATAATCAAATATTCCCATCCCTCATAAATAAAAATAGTAAGGGTGAATACAAAATAGAATATTAATTTAATTTCGTTTATTTTCTTCAATCACTCTAATTTATGACAAGAAAATTAGTGTAAAACTTTTTTTTGGGTCCAGAAGAGACATAAAGTACGTTACAATATAATTGTAATACAAAAAGAAGCATGAAAATCGTTAAATTGGATGTTCATCACTTTCTTGGGAAATGTTTTACTAAGTTTGTACCATTGTTGACAGTTAGCGTAATTATATCATCAAAATTCGTAATTTGACATTTTGATGGTTAAAATAGTTATGTGTTATTATTTTGATTTTCTGCATTAGTGTCGTTACGTCTCTTTTTTGGGAGGAGGGGTGAAATCCTTTTCTCGCTTTAGTTCCTCCACCAAGTGAACAAAAATTATTAACTTATACAATAATATAAGAGATAAATAAAACCCATTAAAAATAGTAAAATTCATACACAAAAACTCAAAACAAATATCTCACTAAAAATATAATCAAATGAGTAAAATCTCAAATTGCATAACGTATCCCACATCAAGCAATCATTGAAGATATGTAGAAGGATTCTCATTTATCTCCCTAATTAAAATGATTAGTGGGATAATTTCTAAATCTCTCCCTAATATCATGATGATTTGTGCATCTAATTCTGAGCATATACAAGATTAATGATAAAATATCAACAAAAATTTTAATTTATTATGATTAGTTAAAAGGTCTTCTTGATGTGGACCAAAGAAAGTTCTTCTAGATGCTTTACAACAACATTACTTTTTGTTTTATGAACTCCTCCACAAGAGTGAATAAATAATGTGTCAACCACTTAACCAAACAGGGTCTTCCACTTTCTAGGACAAATTACCATCTTGCCCCTGATGTGCCGCGAGTTGGGAGTGATTCGTTTTCTGTTGGGCTGTCCCGACCAACCCCTAAAAGGACACTTTTCCCTTCATGTGATTGGGTTGTTACTTCGTTACCAAAATTACCCTTTGTCCTCTATTTTCTGCTCGTTAGGGATCCAAGCATGTTCAACGCACTGATGTCTCATGGAATACCTAAGCAAATACTCTCTATAAGGTGACATCTTGAAGTGTCTTAATACAATGAACTACTTCATCATTTCTCACGTTTTCAGAAAAGCTAATATGGTGGCCGATTGATTATCAAAATTAGGATAGAAACTCTCCTCGACTATCTTCTAGTAGACTTCACCTTGCAACGAACTTAGTGATATTATGTTTTCTGATGCGATGGGACAAACTCTTATAAAAAGAGATGTCTAATCGTTTTTGACCACTTAATATTGTTAAAAAAAACCCAAAAAAGAAGCAAATACACTACTTCTCCCATATTTATAGCAAAATTCAAAAAAATATGAAAAAAATAAAAATTAATTAAACATATTTATACTGTCAAAATGGATTTTCATCCAATAAAAACAATAATAAAGCAAACCTTGATGATGATGATGATGATGATATGAAATTAGAAAAATGGATGTTTATGACAATGAATATGGAATGTAAAGAGTGATTGTCAACTGTTAGCTTATTGTGTTCATTATTAACTAATTATAATCATTGTTAATTATAGCTATTTATATTAACTATGAATACTTAGCTTTTATTATATGAATGAAATATTTATGTACTATTAAAAGAGGCGAATTGACCATAATTCTATAATATTACGTTACATATAAAATTACATGTATGTGTGTAGGCAGATGCACTGAGATCAGGTGCATAATGCTTCATTTCATAGTACTTGGCAATTCAAACATAACTCAAACTATTTAATCTATGTTGAACCAACTCAAGTCTAGTTCAATCAAATCTTAATACTAACGAAATTTTATTCAATCTAATTCCCAATTCACATATTTTAATCATTTAATCTTTAATCCAAGTTAGTAAAATAATCCAACAATATAGTAATAAACCGAATATGAACATACACCTCTACTTTATCCTAATCGATCTCAAGGTGAACATTATCCAAAAAAGTTATCGATCTCAAGGTGAACATTATCCTAATCGATTCGCCCCTAGAGAGGGAAATGTAACCTTTTTCAGCCTTGGTTGCAACCTATAATTTAGATACAAAGTATATAATAGGAAAAGTTTTTTGATACTCCTAATTAATTAATTAATTAATTCAGACGAAAGTTTGGTGAGAGAATATCTAACACTCCTACAAGGCTACAAGGGAGATTTGCAACCATAAGGCAGTGTTTGGATGGAAGAGATTAGGTAATCTGGTTATTTTGTAATATAGAATATGGCTTTTAGGGGCAAATTAAAGTAGGAGGATTGCATTTAATTATGTAAATAAAGAAGAGACTTATCAGTTAGGCTAAATTTGGACGGGTGTCTAAGCTTGGAAATCTGGTTTCGACTTGGACACGTCATTGGATTAGCTACTTATTTATTCCCATTTTTCCATAAATAAATAAAGAGATCAAAAAAGGCCAAACAGGGGATTAGTGGCTCTTTTTGGATGGTTCATTAAACAAGTTTTCTTCCTTCTCTTCCCCAAATTACGTTTGCCTACACGCAATATAATGGTAACAAATTCACATTAAACCCACATTAGGGGGCCTTCTTCTGAAAATGAATCGTATCAGTGGATTTTTTTAAAAAAAAGAGAGAAAAAATATATATTTTTTTAAAAGATGATGGACAATTTTCTTTTTGTGTAAAATAATACGTAAAATTTTATACAATACAAGAGATGATGGGATGATTAATGTTCGAATCTACTTTTTCATAACTCTAATTTCAGTTACAGTGACTAGTATATATTTTAAGTTATTTATTTGATATATATTAATGTTAGTTACTAAGGTACAATGCATGAAAATAATGTGTCACTTCAAGTCTGGTAATTAACATAATTAAATAAGTAGAGGAATTCTTTTAAAAAAAAATATGATTAGTGAATATAACTACTAATCAAGGTAATTTTTTGAAAGTATGGATATGGTAATTGTTCTACATTCTAAAAAGATTACACGCCAATAACTAGAAACCTAAAAATAAGGCTAGTAGTATATGTTTATCTATTTGTATCAGCATAAGTTGGTTCAAGTAATTTGATACTTGTACCTCTTAAGTAAGGTCTCGGATTTAAGTCTTGTAAATGAAAAAAATATGTGATGAGAGAATTCTATCTTTATTAGGCCAATAGTATCTCGACTCCAGTGAAATGGATGATCCAAGACGGGAAAAAAAAAATCTATCCTTGTATATGTATGTTTCTTTTTCACCTTGGTTGAATTTTCTTTAACCTTTTTTAAAGCTCAAACTGCTCCATCTTTAAAGGGCAAAAAATTATTGGAAGAGCTTTCTTTTACTTTTACTCTTTTTTTTTTTAACCTCTACATAGAAGTTGTTGAAAACCTACACCAACATGGGTTTAAACAGAATAAATAATCATTTGCCCCCATCTTAAGAAACAAACAGCTTCAATTCCTTTGTGCTATTTGTCAAAGTACGATATCACCTTATTAAGTACAAATTAAGCAATGAAAAAAAAGACAACACTAATATTGTTTTTGGGTTAAAGATGTTCATTAGAGCATAAATTGGTAGAACAGTGTACTCCATGCATATATATTTTTAAAGCATTGCCTGACTTAGCCACTATTGGTTAAATAATATTTTTAAAGCATAAAAAATTGCCCAATATATATATATTTTTTCAAAAATAATACATATAATCAAAAGTATATATACTCCATGCATATACTCAACATGCATGGATTTTCAATGGGGGAGAAACAAGTAGAAAAGGTGGTGGTATTTTTTAATTAGCAAACAATAAATAAAATAATGACTTCAAGTGCATTGAAGTAGTAACACCCCCCCCCCAAAAAAAAAAAGGAATAAGATGCATAGGGAGTAATGTCATTTTGAGATAATATTGTATTGTTGGATATGTGGGGGGAATACTTCAATGGTGGAGGTGTGCGGAGCCTGGCCAACTCGATGCCACCCTTTTCGGTTGTTTTATTCATAAAAATGAAATTCTGAATTGAGACGTAATGTCCTTGCCGACACGTGCCGGTTGACCTGAGTGACTGGCAACCGGCTGAAGTGAAAACAGTTCGACAAACAAACTCCAGCTAATTGGAGTAGTTTTTGTTTTTGTTAGAACATTTTTTTGCCTTTTTTTAAACGGGGAGAATAGGAGGGAGCTTAAGTACTATAACTAGAGTTGAGAAACAGATCGGATCACATCGATTCATTTAATAAATGAATTAATTTTGTATCGGTATTGAAAATAATCTAGATTTGTCTGAAATTGAAAAATAATATATTTTCATAATAAACGGTCAAATCGCGTTGATTTCGGGTCGAAATCGATTCGGTTCATATCGGGTTCGAGTTTATCTTAGTAACTTCGGGTCGACTTCGTATCGTGCTATCGTGTCGGGTCGGACATTCACAACTCTAACTATAACACTCAATTGTTTTTTCCCCATAATTTTTATATTTGAAAAGGATAAATTTGAACGGCTTTTTAACTAAATTTTAGTAGACTAAAATAAAATATCTTTCCAAACTTACTCTACTTCATTTCTATAGAGTAGTATGTAGTATAAAATTTTTAAATCTAGGTATAACATAACCTATTTTTTTTAATTTTTACAATTCAAAAGTCAGATTATCATTAAAAAAAAGAGCATTTAACAAATGCTTAGCTATCATACATTTATAATGTATATAAAACACCCCAAATTTTAATATTAAAATATAAGATTTATTCTAAAGTAGTTACTGTTACATCTATTATTTATTTATTTATAATCTTCATTTTCTAATCAAATTTGCAAATACATTTTGTTTTTCACAAAATTGAAACATATTGAATTTGTGCACTGTTGTTCCAAACTTATATTGTTTTGAATTTTAAACAATTTAAAATTATAAATTATAAACTTCTAAAATTTTATTATTTTATATATCGTGAAGTATTTGGTCAAAATAGGCTGATAATACTGGCAGCATTTGGTACAATATAGTATTTGACTGGCCTATATGATAGAATACTTATAACAAATACAATATGAAAAACAAATTTACGGATTTATAATGTAGCATTTAAAGGCAGGAAATTGAATCCAAACTGGAATTGGATAACCTGACGGGCCCGTGACCCATGGCAGTATGAAAGCAACCATAGGGCTACGACCACGTGTGGACCTTTTCTCTTTCAAGTTTCAACCAATTTGGATTTCCATTCTCTCTCTTCTCTTGTGTTGTCCGGTCGCTCTGATTTTGGGGATTTTCCCCCCGTCACAGCCATGTTATTTAATCATCATCCATCATCATCTTTCTCTTTTTTCTTTTCTTTTTTTTTGGTTTTTGGTCTTGGGGGTTTGTGCTGTCCACGCGCCAAGCTCTCGTGTTTGAGTTGAGGACTCTCGGTGTGGGATTCCGGGTATATGAATAGGGACCAGCGAAATGTTCAAATAATTGGTGAAGGAGTCTCTGTTTGAATGCCTACTAATGCTTCTTTTTTTTTTTTTAATAATTTGTCAGAAAGTTAGGCTGCAATGGAAGGGGCGGCCTACAAACGCTTTTCAGCAAATAAATAACCAGCTTTCATTTTGAAAAAACTAATTTTAAAAGAAACTCATTTCACTTTAAAATTTACCCCATACATATAAATATATGATTTAATGTTAAGCAAACTTTTAACTTATGTATCATTTCACGACCGTAAAAACCAGAAATATAACACAATATATAATAGTACTTAAGTTTTTGATAAATAATATTTTAAAATGATTAGTGTGTAGCATGAATTTAAATCTTAGTACTAATATAATTATGACTATAAGATATCAATAGTAGTATTTTATGATTCGATGTAATTATGATGCAACTATGAGTAATTAGAAAGCCTTTGATTGTAAATATCTATCTTATTGATGTACATCTACCAATTGAGCTTGTTCAAGATTTGAAGAAGATAGTCAAATCTTTTTGGGAGACTACGGTAGAATTACTTCATGATAAATTAGACATATTTTATAATTCTAATCTTAAATAAGTCTCCATCCTTTCATCATATTTTAAAGAAATGTACAAATAAATGTCAATAGTTTGAAATGTTCCTTATTATAAAAGTAATACATATGTAGGACAGTTTCAAATTTATATAAACTGTATGATATAATTCAAGATAATTGTCAAACAAGTTATGAAATCTAAAGGTGTTTGAACGTAATTTCAAGTTAATCTTAACAAATTATAGTATTATTTAAGCTACAACCAGATACAACATTTTGTTCATTTATATAACACTCATAATGCAAAGAAATCGGTATACTAATACTCTATCAAGAATTGAAGTGTTATGCATTACACTGATAAGCGATAATATTCAAATTACTTGACTATTATAGAAGCCAAAAATCTAAACTTTCATACAGATGGCGGACTAAATTGAAAAATTCTTTAACTTGATAGAAAAGATGAAATAAATAAAAATAAAACCCTAAACAGCACAATAACTATTCTAAACGAAAGTCAATCTTCTAACAGAAAAAAGCCATAACTATACACTTATTTACCATTTTATTCCTAATCTGCTGTCTGTCTATTCACACCATAATTCATGAACCAATGTGGAGTTTCTGTTTCATTTCATGGGGTGATTTATGTCTGACAATGATCCAACAAACTGAGGGTCACGCGCGGAACACGAGAGTGGCTGTACTTATGGCGTGAAAGAGCTCCACAAGGTGGGATTGAGGGGGCTACGCGTTGGAGTTATCAGCACCGTTGGATTTGTTTTCTTTGGAGCCACGTTATCACTCTTCAGACGCCGATCCAACGGCCCTTATTCCATCTAGTCCCCACTCTCCAACTCTACGCAATCAACGCCTTTCGCATTTAAATATTTCCTTCCCTATCGCCTACTCTCTCTGTCTCATAATTTTTGTCCATATTTTAAATTTTCTCAAAATTGTCATATAATTTATTTGCCTTCAACCAAAGTATTTATTAAATTAGTTAATGTATTTAAATTGAATTAAAAAAGAGAAAAAGAAAGAAAAAAATCCCACGAAAGCAAAACGACAGTGGCCAACTTCTCTCTCTAGAGTGTAGAGCCCCATCTCGCTTATAATTATGAGAATCAATTCCTTCTCGCAAGAGAAACTCTCGCTCTTTGTTTCTCTCTTTCCTTCTCACAAGACATCACACCAATTGTATGAATTTTCTCTCTCCTGATTTCTGTTTTCCTTCTTGTTGTCCCCTTCTAATGCGTTAGTGCGGCCAAAACCACCATAAACCATCTCTCTTTCCAGAAACCAGCAACAACATAGAGAGATAGAGAGAGAGAGTGGGAGAAAGATCACATCTTTTGGGTTTCCGGCGAATATGACGTCTGGGTTTTCCGGCGATTTCTTCTACGGCGGTGGAGGCGGTGGCGGAGGAGGTGTCCGGCCTGCTATCGGCGGAGTACAAGGCGGGGTTGTTCCATATGGGTTCCGGCAACAACAACAACAACAGCAACAGCAGCAGCAGCAGCAACAGCTACAACAACAGCGGGGGATTTTCTCGGCGGATCAGATCAGCGCTCAACGAAGGGCGGATTTGTTGATGGGTAAGCGTTCTTTCGCCGATTTTCAATCTCAACAACAACAAATCAGTCTTCTTCAGCAGCAGCAGCAACAACAACAACAGCCGTTTGCGCTCTTGCAAAAACAACAGCAGTTTCAACAACAACAACCGCCACTTTCTCTCCTCCTTCAACAACAATACTTGATGAGATCCGTAAAACAGAGAACCAACAATTTCGCAGCATCTCCGATTTCTCCTCTTTCTTCTTCCATTGATCTTTCTTCCGCTAATAATTCCCGGTTCGGTTTGCCGGTTTACCAACAACAACTCCGGTCTCAACAACAACCACCACCTATCTCTATCCTCGCCCACAACAACCACCAATTCAACCTCACAAATAATAACAATTCTTCTTTAATCCAAAACTCCACCAACACTCTTCTTGCTCCCACAACCAGCAATAACACCCTAATGAAAAATCCGGGCTTTTCCCCATCTGGGTTTTCTAGTTCGGGTCCAAACCTGGTCCAACCGAAGCAGGAAATCGAGTACTCGAATATGAGTACCAATATGGGTATGAATCTGGTCCAGCCCAAACCCGACCCTGAGGATCACGGAATAATGAACAGCCTTCAAGAATTGGAGAAGGCGCTTTTGAATGACGATGAGGAAAACCAGCCGGAAAACGACGCCGTTTCAGTCATCACCAACAGCGAGTGGTCCGAGACCTTTCAGAATCTGATGAGTCCCGACCCGAGTCCGAGCCCAAATGCCAACAACACCCACCCGGGTTCGGGTTCTGCTAGTACCAGCGGCAGCAACAACACTACAACCACCCCTACAAACAACAATAACATGATATCTACCTCGCCGACGTCGTCCACGTCATCCTGCTGCTCCACGTCGGCATCGGCGTCTCCGCCGGCGGCGACTCCGCAAGTGCCAGCCAAGCAGCTGATCTCGGAAGCAGCGGCGGCGATTTCGGACGGAAAGATTGAATCCGCCATGGAAGTGATGAACCGGCTATCCCAGGTTGCCAATTCTGGGGGGAGCTCGGAACAAAGGCTGGCCTTTTACATGGGCCACGCGCTTCGGTCGCGCGTGAGTCCCAGCGAACACGCTCCCCCTGTTATGGAGCTCTTCCGAAAGGAGCATATGGCGGCCATGTATTCATTGTATGAGCTCTCTCATTGTTTCAAATTTGGTCTTTTGGCTGCCAATTTGGTGATGTTGGAGGCCATTACTTCCGCCCTTCATGAGGGTCTGAAAATTCATGTTGTGGATTTTGATATTGGGCATGGTGGTCAGTACATCAACCTCCTACGCGCCTTGGGGGAGCGTAGGGCTCAGTCGGGGAGCTCCGTGTCGAATGAGGTGAGGATCACCGTGGTTGAGACCGAGGTCAGTAATGCTGGGGCGGCGGGTGCGGAGGGTGTTAAGGATGGGCTGGTGAAATTGGCTGAGAAGGTGGGGATTAGTTTGAAGTTTGAGGCTTTGACTCGGAAGATCTCCGAGTTAACCCGGGAGTCACTGGGGTGTGAGGATGGGGAGGCCGTCGTGGTGAATTTTGCGTTCAAACTTTACCGGGTACCGGATGAGAGCGTGTCGATGGAGAATCTGAGGGACGAGCTCCTGCGGCGCGTGAAGGGCCTTAGGCCACGCGCCGTCACATTGGTGGAGCAGGATCTGAATGCAAATACGGCACCCTTCATGACGCGCGTGAGTGGCGCTTGTGAGTACTATGGAGCGTTGTTGGACTCGCTTGACTCGATGATGGCGAGAGATAACCCGGACCGGGTCCGGGTTGAGGAGGCCTTGGGGCGGAAGATGGCGAACTCGGTGGCATGCGAGGGCCGGGAACGGGTCGAGCGGGCGGAGGTGTTTGGGAAGTGGCGGGCGAGGATGAGTATGGCCGGGTTCGAGCTGAAGGCACTGAGTCAGAGTGTAGCCGAGTCAATGCGAGCCAAACTCAGCTCGGTTCTAGGCGGCAAGCCGGGTTTCACGGTCAAGGAGGAGAGCGGTGGGGTGGCGTTCGGGTGGATGGGACGAACTCTCACCGTCGCATCAGCCTGGCGTTAAGCTCACGCGCCACTTATTTGTTCCTTCCCAAACACATCCTTACGAAAAGATAATACTTTTTTAGCCCCCTTACCCACAATTGTCTGCTATTCGAGACTTTGTAGTTAATAATTAAATCTTTTTTTTTTTTATTGTTTTTGGGTTTGTTTTGTACCTTTTGTTATTAGCATGAAGAGAGAGAGAATGTAATGTAAGGCAAAGACACCCCCACCAAACTAAGTAATAAACAAGGGGAGGGTAAGGCAGTGTTTGGATGCGCGGAAAAGGAAAATTCTTGAGAGAGGGCAGTGGGTAGGATGGAATTGATTAATTTCTTTTTTCTTTTTTTTTTTGGGGATTAATTTGAAGGGAGGTGGGATTTGAGAAAGTTGTTTGGCAAATTGAGCTGACTTGTATGGATAGGTTCTCCAATTGGCAAAATATATGAATGGGCTCTACTATCTCTCAACTCTCTCTCTCTCTCTCTCCCTCCTACTTGACAGTAATCATTTTTGGTTTTTCTTTTTTTTTTGGCTTTTATGGTCTTGTTCCACCTCTCTTTGGATACTTGGATCATACAGTTGCCTTATTATTATTATTATTATTATTATTATTATTATTTGTTTTTTTAGGGAGCAGGTGAGAGTTTGTGTTGGTATGGGGAGTATATGTGTCTATTTAGTATTGGTTGTTATTTGTTTGGTGCGCCATCATTTTAGCTTCAAAAGGCTCAAGTAATACAATCAAAATTGACAACTTCCTGTGTGGCCTAGAAATGGGTATCTTCTATTGGCCAATATCTGCTCATGGGTAAATTTTCTTTACACAGAAGACGGTAATAGGTAAATTTTTAGAAACGATATCTCTATAAGAAGTTATGTTGGTATAGATAAAACTGCTTATAATTAAATCTTTTTACATTCTCTAAAAACGAAATTTACATTCAGAGTTTGTTGTTGTATGGTATTAGATAAATTTTCTTCGTAGAAAATGGTACTAGGAGCAATGGAATTTACATTTTTAAAGAAATAACATTGAAGGGTGGTTTACTTTTATTTTCATCTTTCAACTTTCCTCAACTTATGGAATCCTATTTTGCCTTTGACGTTCAATAAAAGAGCAGTCCGATGCGTAAGCATCCCGCGTTCATGCAGAGTCCGGAGAAAGGTCCCACTCCAAGGGATAAATTGTAGGTAGCCTAACCTAACCTTGTCAGTGGCTGATTCCAAGGCTTGCCTTTGATGTTCAATGATTATGCTTATTTAAATGTCATGGCCCTTATTATTTATCAGTAAATTTTATAATGTGTATAAGTTTTTTTTAATAATTTATTTATGATTAGGTCTTACTAATTCTTGATGCATATTGCTTGAAAGAATTGTTGAAATAAACAAGCTTCACATCACCTTTGGATGTCTAATCGGTGCATTCAAAATGATTAAAGTTAAAAATTAAAAGAAAATGTCAAGATTCACTCATAAGTGAAAAGGAGTTATAAAAGTCAAGGCTAGTTAGTTGAAGCTTTCTTTTTAAAAGTCAATTTCTTTATCATCAATTTTTAAAGTTACAAATTGCCCAACAAAAGAGGAGGAAAGAGGGGCAAGAGGTAAAAAGAGTTGGATTGCAATGAAAATCTAACCACAGCAAAAACATCCCCCTCCCAAAAAAAAAAAAAAATGTTAATATTTCCAGAACTTGCAATGACAGCCTTTATAAAAATATATATATATTTTGAATTCAAACAAGAAATTACTTCTAAAGTATTGACATAAAAAGTGTAAGATATGACGAGGATGACAGATAGTAAATTAGTAGCACTAACATATCAAACAATAGATTAGATGAGATTGCATTATATTGATATTTATTGTGCATTCACACATATTACCCACATTCTTTTTTGATAATTAGGTAATAAGAAACTAATATAAAACAACAATACAAAAAGCAATCCGGTGCATAAGTATCTCGCGTTCACGCAGGATCTGGAAAAGGGCCCTATCCCAAGGGGTGTATTGTAGGCAGCCTATCATGACTTTGTTAATAGCTGATTTCAAGACTCAAACCCGTGACATTTTGGTCACACATAGACAATGTTGCCGTTGCTCCAAGGCTAACTAATACATTTCAAACACTAGATAACAATGTGTGAAATAATGTAGCGGACAATTGAAGAGACTTGTTAACATGGATTTTCTTTCAGCAATTTTTTTTTTAATCAATTAGGGTTAATCCCACGGAAAAAAACTCGAAAACGGGCCAAATTGCAAATTAAAGCCCAACTATCTAAATGGGCCAATAGACTCGATGTTTGATCGTTGGGGCCATAGACTAAAGTCAGTGCCATAAAACTAAAATGTAGGGGTATAATTGTAAGACGATCTCAATTTTACCGTTGTGTTCAAATGCGGCCGTTATATATCCTACAGATTAACAAGGCTCCGCGTTCGTACCCAAAACAAAAGTTTTTCCGTTGAGGAGAGAGAAATTAGGAAGAGCAAGAAACTTCAATCACTAAAACGCAAGAAATTTCCGATCAATTGAAGGAAGCGTTTCAAGTAAGTCTCAAATTATTGATCTTTCACGAAGTTTCTTCTCAGCTCTTTCTTTTTTCCTGTTTTTATCGTTTTGAATTTGGGTAAATAGTGATTCTGTGCCAATTCTGTGTGGTAGATTGAATTTTTTTTGTGTTATTTTGGGATCCTGCGAATATGAACCAGCAGAAAGTTGCAGTTTTTGATTTTGAAATTTGAGGAGTTTGATCCTAATGTTCTTGAATCTGTGAATCGGCTAGGTTCTGGCATTCGTTTTCTCGGGCAAGCCATGAAAGTGTGTTTCTGTACTAATAGAAGAAAGTCTCTTGAAGCTGGAAGCCTAATAATAAACATGATAAATTGGTTAACACCCATTTGAAGTGAAATGGTATAAATTCTTTAGAATTGGTTATAGTTCAATGACTTCATATGATGGCGTATGTCTTTCCCATTGGGAAAGAAACCCTCTATGTGCGGGTGTATTTTGGTTGCTCGCAGCCTGTTTCTTCAGTGAAAGGAGAAACCCAACATTAAACATAGTTCTTAAATCTGGTGTAAGGGTGCTTTGTAAATCTTGTTGATGGCTAGTTGATTCATGGGTACTTTAGTTCATGTCAAACATCAATTTTGTTGTACTCATCCAGAAGCTCGGTGCCCAGAGTGATTGATCCAAATATGATGTCAAATGGAGCAACTTCTTGATGTTTTCTTCACTCGTTTTTGACATTGACATTTGAACAATGACTGCCTAGGTTCAATGAAAGTTGGATCCTTGGTGATAAAGCATTGAGTGAAGTCCATTTGTGTTGATTGTAACTGTGTGGTTGATTGTCTCACCCTGCAGTTCTGAAAGAAAGAAGACTGAATTTGTCCATAAAGTTGAATCAATGGCCTCATTTGAATCAGTAATTCAACCGAATGAAAATCGGTTTAGAGCTCCTGGGAAGCACCAATCAAAGGGAGGCAGGAAACCTCTTGGTGATGTGACTAACTCAAGCAAGCTGCCTGCCAAGCACAAGTCATCTGCAAAGAATTTCAACACTTTTAGGGTTCAAGAGCAGGTGCAACCTAATAATAAGAAGGGTAGAAAGCCTTTCGCTGACTTAACGAACTCGAATAAGCTATGTTCCAAGAAACAGTCATCCAAAAAGACCTGCACTAAGGTCCTATCTGGTAATGAAGGGCAATTGGACAGTTGCTCGTTGGCCAATGAAGGTTTTCTGCACAACCATGATGAGTGCATAAAGGCACAAAGACAATCTATGACTGTGAGCATGGACCATTTCCTGGAAATTGTTGGACTTAAAAGAGGTGACAAATATTGCATTTAACTTCAAGTTGATAATATAGTTCACCAGTAGTTCTATGATGAAATCTCTAAAGTACAATGTTCTTCACCTTCAGAGTGTCCTGCACTAGTGTCTACTACACAGATTGCTCAAGTTTCCATGGCCTTAGAATCAGAGGTTTGGCCCGACTTCTCATTATGATATCATAATTGTAGGGTGCAACTATAATCTGTGGTGGGTCGGCTATGTTTGACCTGAGCCCCATGGTTGAACCTCCTTTTGGACATTCGAGGCTTATATATGGACATTATGGCTCAGTCAGGCATTTGGTTTTGTCTTAACTTGGATATTTTGGAGCATGCATTCTGGTCCTCCTTCTTTTGAGTCTACTGTGAACCCTTGCAAGGTTGTGAAGCTTCCAGCCAAGCCTCGCTGAGATTGAGCCGGAGGTGGCTCAGACCCAGGCTCGACTCTGCTGATTACATCTCTCTTTGCGTATTCTTTCTTCTTCCGACTGTGTATCTAATGAAAATTTCCCCTTTTCAGCTGAAAACTGTCATGGAACTCGACAAGCTAGAGATAGACATGTTGGAAATCAGCTCTCCTCCAACTCCTCCAGCGCCAAAGTCACCACCTTCGCTGAAGTCTCCTGTGTCCCCTTTTTGGAGCATGGACTGGAAGAACCTGGAATTCTCACCTTTCAAGCTGAAGGACTCTCCACCCAGGAATTAGTTTCATGTCATGAAACCTAAATCTAATAGCAGTTCTTTGTTGCATTACTCAGTTTTTGTGGAATGGTATTGAGCCTGTTCTTGGATAGAGGGAGAGATCAGTACCTTTCTTGGGTTATCTCCATTCTCATTCACTCGCATTCTGTGAAATGAATCTGAACTTGCATTGTAAACTTGCATTCTCATTCACTCACATATTGTGAAATGAATCTAAACTTGCATTGTAAACTTGGAGCTAAAATGCCGAAAATTTTACAAGATCCCATTTTTGCAAACCTTTGATTGCATTACAACTGTTTTTAAGGATATGCCGAAAATTTCAGCTAGAATTCCTGGAACAATCAAAGCATTCCGTCATTTGGAGCCATTCCACAACCTGTTATAGGGCCTCCAATATTGGCATTGGGAGCTAAAAGCTCCCTTGGTTTTCAAGAAAAGTATATCCTTAACCTCTTAGATCCTTTTAATCTACATAAAACTAACCGTCTCCGTACTCCCATTAGTTTTAAGACCTCATTGTCCTTGTTAGATGGTGATTTATTGGCAAATCCTATTGAATTAAGAAGTATGGTTAGAGCATTGCAATATCTAACAATTACTAGGCTAGATATAGCATATGTTGTGTCTCTAAGTTCATGCATGCCCCTTGCACTTCATCTTTCGGCTGCCAAGCACCTTTAGAAGTATTTGCCGGGTATACTGGATCATAAACATATAAAGGACTTTTCCATCGTTGTTACTTATGCAGATACATACTAAGTTACCCTGATAGTTCTCAATGTACTAATGACTTTGCTACATTCCTAAGGCTCAATCTAATTTCTTGGCATTGCAAGAAACAACCAACTGTATCTTACTCCTCTGCAGAAGCCGAGCATAGAGCTGTTGCATATACGGCTACTAAATCCTTGTGCCTAATCTATCTTCTAGCTAAACTTGGACTTCTTATTACCACCTCTATTAAAGTGCTTTGTGATAGTATTGGTGCTACATAAATTGCTGCAAATCATGTACATGATCCAAGTAAACATATAAAGGTGGATTGTCACTTCACTTGTAAACATATCTCGCATGGGGACATATCGTCATTTCATAAAGTAATTGGAAATAGGCATGTCTTCTGCATTTTTCAACACTAGACTTCCACAAACTCCCCAAAATCCTACAATAAATCGAAGCACCCCACATGTAGAGCCCTGGAAGAATATTGCCCACTCATTTAAGTTTTTTGCTTCTAGAGCAGTGCATAAATACCGCACCGTACCGGTCAAGGAATACTGCAAGCTACTGTCCGGATTTGTACCAGTCAAATACTGCTATGTACAGCCAAATGCCGAATAATATAGTATTTCCGGTCAAATACTGCTCGGTACATTAAAATTTAAATTTTTTATATTCAATTTTTTTACTTTTTGAAATTCAAAACAGTTTGAGCCTGATATAACAGTACACAAATTCGACATGTCTCATTCCAGTGAAAAACCGTACAATGACCAGTACGCTATTTATAATTGAGTGATAATCTTCTCCTTCGGGTTTCTTAATGGATGCTTCATCTCTGGGACATCTTGGAAGGGGAGGCCCATAGAGTCCATTAATTCCAGTGAAGTCAAATTGCGGAGGCTTGCTGGGATCTAACTAGATCTAGAGATATGATTGCTTGATAGATCAAGGAGCTGCAAAGTTGTAAACAAGTCAAATTTTGAGGGAATAGGTCCTGTTAAAAGCTGTTTATTGCCTCAGTCCAATGAGCGCACAACTGTGACAAATGAAATTTCATCTGGAAACATGTCCTGTCAGTGATTGCTCGAAATAGCAATGTATGCCACTTAGCCATTGCACGATCACTGTAGTCAGAATAAAGAGACATGAGATACATTGGAATCGTCAAGCAGAAGCGGATCTAGAAATTTTGTACAATTTTTCTGTTTTTTTTGGGGGGGGGGGGGTGTTTGAAGAGGGGGTTATCTGAGAAAATTGACTTCCTATTGCATTGAACAAAAGAACAGTTTTACAACCAAATTTAATAGATCATTTTGAGCGACCCTTTCACTAGATAAAATTACATGTGTTTAAGGACTGTTAACCCAAAACCAATACCAAGGAAAGTTGCAATGGATATGCCGAAGATGCCAGCTAGAATTCCTGGGACCGTCAAAGTATTCCATCCTTTGGCAGTGGCCATCCCACAAGCTGTTGTAGGGCCTCCAATGTTGGCATTGGAAGCCAAAAGCAGCAGCTTCAGTTCAAAGCCGATCAACTTCCCTAATCCCAGAATGATGGCTAAATGGACTGTAACTTGTACTAATGCAAACAAGAAGATACTTGGTGCTGTGTTTATGACATTCCAAATGCTCCCGCTTGCACCAATCACCGCAAAAAAGACCTGTTGATGTATAATTACACTCTTGTCATGAATATATACTCTAATGCCAAAATTCCTATCAACGCCTAGTTACCACATCAACTTGTTATGTATGATTGTATGCAAGAGTGAAGACACTGTAGCAAACCAGGCGTTGAAGAGTTTATGGAACAAATGAACTGGTACTCTGCACCAAAGCCTAACAAATGGCTCATTTAAGCCAGGTTATGTTTTAGAACAGGCCAATATGGCTCACGGAAAGATATTCATGTTGGATTAGGGTGAGACGTATTTAGGCTCAGAGTTGTTGTCTCCAACAAGCAAATGCAATCAACATTAGCTAGCCAAGTTCCGATCAGTTCCACTTCCATTTAGGTTAGGTCCATTTGGGTTATGGTCAAAACCAAATTGCCCAACTTCAGTGATAGCTTGGATTTTGTTTCCAGTGGGATAATCAGGGCAGGTCAGTTTTTCCGGGTGTATAAATATAGCATAAAAAGCAAGGTGGAGCATAAACCAGAAGAATGAAGACAGTTATTTGCACTAGGAGAATGACCATCACAAAGAGACCAGTCAACCAGTGGAGAAGTGGTTCAGCCGTGTACCTGCATCAAAACCAAAGACATGGGTTCTGCAAAAGGTGCAAGGAAACTGAACACTGCAGGGAATAGTGTTGCTAGAGCCACTGATATAGCTGTGGCTATCGGAAGCATGGCTCCTTGGAGTCCAAACAATTTGGTTAAGCAGTCAGCTGATTTGCATGTAGCAAAAGATACAGCAATAGCAGCAGATAAGGCTAGCACAATGAACTTGTTCCCAGAATTGGACATTGAATCTATCCCAATCTCTGTTCAGAATTTACAGGAACAAATTGTCATCTCTTTTCGAGATCAATGGTGAGCTGGAAGACTACATAAAGCTGTGAAGTATTGTCCAAACTGAGCACAATATAACTATATAAACTAATATTTACATACCAGTGCTCAATTCTGAGGTCTCTGGAGGTACTTTAGAAGCTAATGCAAACAACACCATAAAGTAAATGGCACATATGACATTGTCAGCAGCTACTCCGGCTGCCATGACAGATGAAGAGATCCCAAGAGCCTCAGAAATTGCGACATAGTTGACAGCTGGAAATTAAAAGATGTTGGAAACTTATTCTTTTGGCATTTGGACAGCAGGTCTTGCTTACATTATTAGCACAGTATACACACACCAATATTTAAAGTTCCTTGTAGAATTTTGAAATTCCAAGTAACTTCGGAAAACTCTTCACACTTTGCTGTAGGTACCACGGCAGCAAATCAGTGTATCACAAAATATGAATAAAACTAAGCAAGGAGGCACACGTCATTATAAAATATTAACTATGTAATTCAATGGGTAAAACCCTTCAGCAACATGAATGTAAGTCACAATCATATCACTTCACAACAAAGGCATGTCAGCTGCAAGGGCCTGTTGTAATCTGAACCAAAGCAAAAATATTGTTACGCAAAATGATAGAACTAGGAAGCAAGTCCAAATAATTTCTGAACACAGAGATACAGCTAGAGAATGATGTCTATGATCAAGCACCAACTGCAGTTCCTTGGGAAATCTGCTGTTAAAATCAAGCAGTTAAACGTGTAATTATTGATCTTTCAACAACCCTTCTTAAGTTCCACTTATTTTCTATTGGAGACATCAGACATGGTTGCATCAATGAAAGAACTCCCATGTTCTAAGATAATCAGTTCATACGCTGGCATAAAAGTAGTGCACAAGTTCATAAATTCATGAAGCTTATACAATACTGAATCCATATTTTATCAATGATGGATATACCAGTCCTATAAAGTCTGAAGAGGCAAAAGATGCCTGCAACTTGTGAGGACTTCATCAGAAAGATTACCTCCACCAATATAACTTCCCATGAGAGCAGCCGCTATTTTCCAACTATCAGGACCAAGGGATCGCATAGGTACTATCCAATATGCAACCACTGTCCCAATCACCGTAGCCACTGTGATACAGAAGATGTACACCAAGCATCAGGAAGGTGTAATCATATGCTCACTGAACCAAATATGTAAACATGGATAATTATACAAAAATTTCAGAAGCAACCTGGGCAAAGCCCAGTCACATTATAGAAGGAAAACACATCTGTCAGAGAAAGAGAGCAAAACGAAAAAGGAGAGAGCGCAAGGCAAGCTATCATAAGTGGAACAAAAACCCAAATTGTAAGGTAATGCAATTACTCGCCTAATGAACGTTATAGAACACACTGATTTCTGTCTAATAAAAATGTTGTAAGCGTAAAAGAATAACCTGATCCAAGCAAGAATGCCAAGAGTAAACTCCCAGTTGATTGAATAACTCGCTGCATATCAGCTCTACACAAAAGCAAAGGAATGGTTAAAGGTAAGAGGAACCCCATCACGATAGAGTATGCTGGTGCTTCATAAGGGATAATCCTGAGATTACTCGCTGCTAGTCCAATCAAAATGCTCACAAGTGCAGCACTAACCATGCTCCCAATCTTGGTCTTCTCAGACCTTCAATCCCCAAAACATTCATTCACCTTACTTTGACAAAAAAGGTCATATAAGAATCAAAAAACTTAACAGTAATAAAGGAAAAAATCGCCACTTGATTCACTCTATACAGAACCGAACTTATCATGAAAAAAACAATTTAAAAACAACAGGGCATAATACACCATAATAATCGTTTTTTAGCATGAAGCATAGCACAAGAGTAGGCAAATTAAAAGAACCAGCTTTCTCTTATCTTTGCATATGTTCTTTTTTCTTATTTTTTTCTGTCCCTTTTCTACTAAAGCAATCAATTAATCAATACCAAATTTAAAAGAAAACACAGAAAAATAAAAAACAAAACAGGAGAAAGAACCCAACAATACAAAATTTTTGCGTGTATGTGTGACACAGAGGGGGAGAGAGAGAGAGAGAGAAATACCAAAGACCAAGAGTTCCGATGGCGAAAAGAGCAGTCCAAATGCCCCAGTTGTCATCCGACGAAATCAAAGGGGAATTGAATTTAAGCTGCGACCTCACAATAAAGAATCCTCCCAAATTAGGGTTTGTGCCAAAGAAACAACGATTTGGGGAAGCTCTGGTACTTATGGAAGACATTTTTGGGTGATTTTTGCAATTGAAAGTAGGAATTTGGGGGTGCATTGGATATTGCAGAAATCTGGGATTACTTGGACATGGGATTGGGACGAGAGAGAAAACAGATGAAGAAGGAAGATGAAGCTGGGTTGAGACGGGTGACCCCATTGCTACTACTACTGGTTCAGCTGAGTCAAGCCCAGCAGCCCAGGTAACGCTCACTGCTCCAAAGTTTCAAGCTTTTTGGCTTATCTATCTATGGAGTATGGACTATGACATTCATCTTCTCAATCACTATCACCATCCCAGTTGGGTCCCCCAAATTTGGTTTTTCTTCTTTTTCTTTTGTTTTCAGCTGTTTTCATTTCTTAAATTGCTGTGAGTGTTTAATGCATCCATATTTGTTACTCCTTATTTCATAATATTTTTTTTTTTGGTTCAAAAGAGATCACAAATCACACATATAATTAGTGTTAAAAAAAAAAGAAATATTGAAAAAGTTAATTTGTACTAGAAAATCAGTACTTAAATAGTAAAACTATTAGATGTGATTAATGTAAGATAGGGGATATGCACAATTACATCAAAAATAAGGGGGGAAAAAAGGACGTTTCTACGGAGAAGCACGTATATATTAAAACTCGTGTTTTATAGAGCTTTCTTGCCCTCATCAGAAGCAACACCACTTACATTAACATTCACTCGAGAGAGAGTTTAGACATAACATTCTTCATAGACTGGTAACAAGTAATAATACAAGAAAAGGAGCATACTTTTTTTCAGCCCCAACCACCCCCTCACAAAAAAAAAAACCAAAAAGAAAAAAAAAAACACACCTTGAAACCTATAGAGCAACACTGGTTCTCAATAAGTTAGCATAAATGCTGGAGAAGATCACCTTCTTCCTTTTATATTCAGCTGAACATATTACTGCAAAAGGCAGGGAAGAAAATTAGGGAAATCGAAATGCAGCAACATATAGCATCTGTGCGAAGTATGCTCCTGTGAATACCAACTGTACCTGAAAGGCTGACTGTGAAGATCTTTAACTTGAGCATATAGCATCTGTGCGGAGTAGAACCAACATGAAAATCGATTCACAGCGAATCAAGAAGCACTCGATAGTGAAATATCTAATGAAAAAACATGTCTTTAGGTTCTCATCATGATTAGATTTTAAGAGAGATGACTAGTTGAGATCATGAAGGAATTTGTCACTAACCTCATGACTTCCTCCAAACCTTGGGAATAGTCACAACAGCCATGACATAGAGTCTGTCATACATATCCTCTACAAATAGGAAGTAGGTATGCCTGCAAGACCTTTTGATGACCAAAGTTCCACAGAATCCCCAGAATCCGACTATGAACCCGAGCACCACACTTACATACAACCTTGGAAAGATGTCGGTACCATCATTCTCTTTTTGAGCGATATTATCCCCTTTGGACATGTTCTTGTAGGCTGGATCTCTAGTACATTCCGGGAGTGGAGTTCCACAAAGTCCAGGATTCCCCATATATGCTGCCGGATCCAAGTGTTGTAATTGAGTGCCCGTTGGAATTTGTCCAGATAAATTGTTATATGACAAATCCAATGTGCCCACGAAATTCAAATTAGCAAGGTTTGATGGGATTTGACCAGAAAGACGATTTCTTGATAGATCAAGGAACTCCAAAGATGTCATCTTGCCAATTTCTGGTGGAATAGATCCTGTTAAGTTGTTTCGTGCAAAGTCTAATGAAAGCAGACCTCTGAGGCATGAAATTCCGCTGGGAATATGTCCCTCCAGCTGATTGTCTGAAATAGCCATGTAAGTCACTACTCCCAAAGTATGCACAAAACTCTGCTCTTTTTTCTTCCACATAATCATATCAGACAGAGAATAACTTTCATCTCCATGTCTACCATCAGGGTAATAAACTCTACCTCCATATTCGTAATCGTGTACAGAATTTGTCATTGCTTGAAGATGGGAAATGCATTCTGGGATGGTCCCGGATATTTGGTTGTATGAAAGATCCAAAACCCGTAGGGAACTTAGTTGACAAAGGCTTAAAGGTAACTTGCCAAAGAACTTGTTACTTCGTAGGTCCAGTATTTCGATACCACTAGGAGTGCTCCCGTTGCCTACTGGGATATGCCCCATGCCTACTGGGATATGCCCACTGAAAGAGTTATGTGCAAGATCAAGGAAACGCAAGTTTGTCCAATTCTTTTGTAATGATATCTGCAGTTCTCCATTGAAGCCATTGTTGCGCATGGATAAATACTGAAGAGAATTCACGGCACCCAGAGAAGGTGGTAGTTTTCCAACAAAATTGTTGTTATCTAATCGAAGAGCCAGCAAACACTCAAAAGCCTGCCAACAATCTGGAAGCTCCCCAGACAACAAGTTGTCTGAGACGTCAAGAATTGTGAGGTGCGTTCTTGCTTTTGGACAAAATGAAGCAATGGAGCCGGAAAATCTATTGTTATTTAGGAGCAATACGGTAGCATTTCCGAGAAATGATGGTACAGCACCCTCCATGCGGTTCGAACTCAAATCTATTTTCTGGACCACTCCGAAGTTTGGCTTATTGTAATCTGGATTCACAGCAAAGCCAATGGCTGGTGGAATAGTTGGGAGCGGTCCATGAATCTCATTGTTAGACAAATTCAAATAGTTCAGCTTGGACAAAAAGGAGTCCCAAAAAGAAGTAGGAATGGTGTCAGAAATTCCAGTGTTGGATATATCAATGTAGGATAAGTTCACCGGGGTAACGAGCCACTTTGGGAAGTAAGGGCTCTTGCAGGATCTCAAAATTATTGTGTCTAATTGGAATGGAGGAACCCATTTGGCACTGATGTTAATCACAAGTTCAGGATTATCACTTAGGTCCACCACTTCTAGTCTTGAAAGATTTGACAAGTGGTGGTCTGAGAGTGTACCTCTCAAAGAATTGGAAGACAAAACCAACAACTCGAGCCCGGAAAGCTGTCCCAAACTTGGACTGATTGTGCCATTCAGTTGGTTACTATCGAGAATCAATTCTTCCAGTGAAGAAAATGCACCAATTGCATTTGGAATGGAGCCCCAAAGCCTATTGTTGCTTATATACAATGCAACCAGCGAGTTGTTTGCACACCCAGAAAAAGGTTCGATGATGCTCGAAAAATCGTTGCTTATGTTGTTATTGCTCAGTAGTAGCGTCTGTAAGCAGCACAAGTTACCCTGGGAAGGGGAAAATTGGATCCCTTGAAAATTGTTATATGAGAGATCAAGATGTTCAAGAGGATTTAGTTCAAAAATTGATCCAGGAACTAGACCTTCAAGAGCATTGGAAGAGAGATCAAGATACGAAAGCGAATGCATATTCCCAAGTACGGGAGATATAGAACCTTGAAATCTATTCGATTGGAGCTGAAGAACTGACAAGGAATGCATATTCCCAAAAGCATCAGGGATGGGACCTTGCAGTAAATTTCCATGGAGATGAAGATGCACAAGGGAATGCATATAATTCCCAAAAGTAGTAGGGATGGGACCTTGAATCCTATTTTCAGAGACGTCTAGATATTCAAGGCCAGTGCTAATCCTGCTCAAGTTTGACACCCACTGGAGAATTGAAGAGTCATGCAATTGGTTCTGTCCAAGATCAAGTACATGCAAAGTTGTTGAAGAATTTGTGTATGCAAGTGAGGAGGGAACCGATGAAGAAAGACTACACCAATCCATGCGAAGGCTGCTTAAACAAGGCAGGTTGTTAACAACTTGCATCCAGTCTGTGGCTAGACTAAGATCAACCGCGCTCAGTTTGATGTCCCTCAACAAAGTTAGATGGGAAAGCCACCCCAAGCTTTTTGCAAGAAGGGTTCCATGGTTAGCAAGATCAAGGGAGGTTAAGCTAGAAAGGTTGCCCAACTGATGAGGAATTTCCCCACCAAAACCAGCATAGGAGAGATTAAGGTACTTCAAATTATAGAAGGAACCGATGAAGCTAGGGATAGGTTGCCCTTGGAAACTATTCCAGCTGAGGTCCAAGTATTTCAAATGCTTGAGCTCAACTAGGGATGAACTCACGTTACCTTCCAGAGAACAGCCGCCTTGTGGATTGATAATCCCACGTAAATCGAGGCTGATGACATGACCGGAGCGATTACTGCAATGTATACCATACCAATTGCAACATTCTGGACCAACCCAAGAACTGAGCAACCCACAACTATCAGCTTGAATCCCCTGTTTGAAGGTTAGCAGGGCTTCTCTCTCCTTGCCAACACACTGGATGTTAATTCCAGTAGCTGTATGCTTGGAGGACAATGGTAACAACCAAGCAACCAGAAGCAGCAAATAAAAGCATGTTTCCGTGCAAGGATCCCACTTCATTCTCAACTTTTCTGAATTTCTCTCGGATTTTACCGGCTGTTTGTATAATGAAAGCTCCTTTTTTTTTTTCCCCCTTCTTTCTTCTTTTCTTCTTTTTTTGGAGAGCAAAAATGAGCAGTAAAATTTGTGTTGATGAAGAGTTTGGTTGATTTTGGTGGTTTATTTATAGAATTTGTCATGTGTGAGAGCTAGGTAGGCACTAGCAAGTCAATCATCCCCCCCCCCCCCAACCCCAAACAAAAGAAGAAATATCCAAGCAGTCAATTTCTTGGAGCCTATGTACGTGAACCAAGGACCAAGGGAATCCTACCTCCTAGGGCAGTTATTGACTTCATTACCCACAAATCTGTGTCTTGCTTAGGGCTGGTAAAAATTCGGATCCGGATAAATCGGACATTTGAACAAAAACTTCATACCTGGACCCTGTTCAGACTATAAATCGGACACTTTGACCAGACCCAGACCTGAATGTCCAATGTATTGACTCGATTGTCCGGATGACTGAATTGTTGATATTATTTTTAGACTTTGTGACCGAAATTTTGTGTGACCAAACCCGAACCCGATTTGTCATTGTCCAAACCCCATGTTCCGAAATTGTTTTCGTAAAAGTTTATAGAAAATTTGGACCAAAATAACACATAAATCTAATGGCCTGATTGTTCGAACCCAATTGTCCGATTGTCTGAATTTGTTCGAATCCGAAATGGTTCCAAAATCCGGACAACCCGAACTCGGATGCTCAAACCCAAACCTGACCCGGATTTGAATTCGGACATGATCGATTGTCCGAATTTTAAACTCGGACAAAAATTTTGGGACCGTACCCAGTTTTTTCCGGGTCGGATAAGGTCGGGTATCGGATCGGACGGATTTTTGCCAGCTCTGGTCTTGCTGTTTAATTCTAAATTAACCAAATAAAAAACAAATAACATTGAAAAGTGTCCTTAGTATGGATTTCTGGTCTAGTTCGAAGTGTTCGAGTGTTCTTTCTATGTTTGAATGTTGAGCATCAGATACAAATATGAGAGGGTTGTCTAGCGAGCACACAGAGATATAAAGTCCTGCCTATTTTTACTTGCTGAAAGATTCTTAACATTAGTTAGCATATGCACTAGATTACACATAGCTTATTAGCAAAATCTGCTAATTAAGGGTATGTCACCTACTATCAGAGCCGGCAAAGGAGATCAACTACACTTTGAATAGGTTCAGAAATCTAGAATCCAAATATGGTACAGTCCTAATTGCCTTACTATCTTATTGGCAAATGAAAACACAAGTATACATGGACCAAGACTTTAATTTCCCACCCCTCAAGTCTTGCAAATACCTCTGAATAGAGCCCTCGCATCACAATTATGCAAAAAAAAGTAAGCCCAAAATTCTTGACCTGGAAAAGTTCAGATTTATGACTTCAAATTGACAAATCAGTCTTTGAGTATTGCCCAGATACTGCCAATAGCTAAGCCAGCTGCTACTCTCTTTTGCCAGTCAAATTCTGTCTCCTCAGTCTCGCAAAGTCCAAATTGGGGCGGCTTCCCTGATGTCGAGGACAAATCTGTATTTATGGGCCCTTTAATATCCTCTTTTAGGGAAAGCAGAGGTGTACTGGCTTAAAAATAAGATTATGATTATGCATTAAAAAACTAGTGTTCTTGCCCACTAGTGAGGGTTAAAATAAGATCATTATATGATATATTGTATATATTTGTCAAAAACGTTAACCAGGGAATTAGTATATTGGTTGCATCCAACTATAAATTAGTATATTATGAACTTTAGATCCCGTGAAAGTAGAATTCAAACTGAGAACAATTATTGTCGTTGTTATAAGGATTATAGATGACTATCAAAATAATTTGCCACACTACGAAACAACAGTATATTTCAAGTTAAAAGTTATTTAGTATACGAAACAACAATCTATTTCAGTTAAAAGTTATTTGTGTAGCTGTTTTAGTTGGTTTCTTTTAAAGTTTTTTGGATTGAATATCTTCTTGATTAACAAAGTTTAAAGTATGAATGATGTGTTTTTGGTCGGATTTCGGTGGAAATTCGTGGGCGAAGACTTCCCCTCAAGTCTTGCAAATGCCTTCTATTGAGCCCTCACATCACAACTATAGTGCACCATAAGCAGCCTCTATGCTGAAGTATAAGCAAACACCACCACCAGCACTATGTGATCTAGCAAAGCAGAGGACCGAGGGTAGCCCACTGCTCGTGTTTCTCCTCTTTGGTCAGCCTGGCTTCCTTCATGCTTGCTTCAATCACAACAAGTCATAAATTACCTCCAGAAGAAGAACTTCAGTATATAATTTTGCAGTTTACCTCTTTGAGGTGAAATTTGACAACTTGAATTGTAAGCCTAAAAAGTAATTGCAGGACAACTTGAATTCCATGAAAATGCACTTGGAACGAGAACTTCCACTCTTGCATAGCCAACGGACCCTCTGGATGTAGTTGAAGACTGTCGAACACGAATCTTGTTGCACTTGCTTTCCCTAAAATGGAAGAGGAATGCTTTCCCTCTTTCATTCTTAGTTTCAAAGGATGGCATAATTCAACTCTTAACAATACAGAGAAAACAACATCATGTCCATGTCAAACTGAATGTGACTGTGGTTATTGTCATCAGCACGTGTCCAAATGACATCCCATAGATCAGGAGTATCTTGCTCAGAAATCGTTGCATTTTTATTCTTTGACGGAATCCAAGCTGTGGTAAAGAAAAATATGGCCTAAACTTTCTTCTACTACTTCCCCTTCCGGTAAACATACAGGCAAACCTCAAAGAAACCTGTGAAATTGCTGGGAACGGGGAGAGAAGCATTAATCCGGAGAAAACAGTGAACACCGACAGCTTCAGAAAGATAAGACACCCCTTATAATGCCAAAAATAAGTGGGTCTGCACTCTGCATCCTTTCTAGTGAGCTATGTCAGAATGTGCACACATTCTGCTCTTAGGACAACATTCCTTTTTCATCAAGAACAGCGAGCCACAGCAGCAACTTAACCTTAGGGGCTTCGAAAAGTTGGCAGCTCCATGCTACTGGTTCAGTTGAGCCCTGATAACTCTCACAACTCCCAATTTTTAAACTTTTTGTTGCATCCAACTATGAATTAGTATATTCATTCAGTAAGGATTATGAATGACCGTCAAATTAGTCTGCAAACAACAGTACTATTCGTATTTAGGTGAATCCATAAACAAATTATTGCAGGTCATCTTCCGCCATTTCCTGTCAAGAATTCAAGATGAACACAATAGTCAAAGGCAGAGGATACCATATCCATTTTAGAGCTTCCTGATTCAACATATTTATGTATACCACAAAAAGCAAGGTAGAATACCATATCCATTGTATAATGGGCATGCAATGCCATTTCTCGTTCACTACCAGAAGAAGTCTTGCCTATGCATTCACCTTCAGCTTACAGTTATGAAGGGATTACTGACAATTAGTTGTCTGTCATTCAAATGACGGCAATATTCGCAGCAAAAATTACTTAGGCATGTCAAACAAGAAATGGAAATAAGCATGTCTCAAGGATCTCTCAAGTACTAGAGTCCAACAAACTCCTAGAATCATTCATATGATAAATCCCAGGATCACACTATTTAACACTGCCCCAAATGTATTGTCATTATCATTCTGCTCTTCTTGTGTGTTATTTTCTCCCATTGTCATGCTATGCAATGCTTGATATGTAAAATGCTTGGAAATTCGGGTCGTTTGACCAGTCTTTCTCCAGTCAATGAGACCATAAATCCATACCCCAACCCATGAAAAAGAAAATGAAAGACAATGTATTTCCCTTGTTTTACATTGTGAATCTGTATGAGATAAATAAGTGATATTACACATCTCTCTTTTTAAGTAATTCCTGTTCGAAATTTGCACAGCCATAATCCATGATATTATTTGAGACAACCAAATCTCTGATCTAACACCTTCATCCACTGGCTGTTGAATCGGGCAATCCAGGCTACCATATACCCCACCCCAATCTTTCTCGAATAGCCCCTTACATTGTTACCCAAAGTAACGGTATCATCCGCAATCAAGAGCCTCCTTTCGAAAAGAACTCCAAAGAGTAAATTCCCAGGATAACTGGTTGCACCACAGGCACAGATCATAACAAGCAACAGCAACTACATCAACATCAACATTCATTTTAACTTGACAAGAGTTTTACAGATTATATTCTTCATTTTAACTTGACAGGAGTTTTACAGATTACATTGTTCATAGGCAATAGTAATTACATTCTTCATAGACAATAGTAATACAACTACATTAACATTCATTTTAAACTTGACGGGAGTATTACAGATTCCATTCTTCATAGACAATAGTAATACGGCAAGAAACCACACTTATTTGGTGTCTTCCTAGCAGAAATTGAAATCTACAGAGTAAGCCAGCTGTTAATGGCGAGGTAACATAGCACAGGCGAAGATCATCTTCTTCCTTGGGTACTGAAAGCTTAAGACATACCGTATAAGGCAGGGAAGAAAAAAAATCAGAGAATTGAAAATGCTGGAACATACTGAGCAGAGAAGAGGACTATCAAGGTGAGAAAAGATAGCAACTTTACCTCAAAGGCAAAATGTGATGATATTTAACTTGAGGGTAGAGGACTAACAAGCATCTGTAAATATAGAACCATCATGGAGGTATATTGGCAGTGAATGACGCAAAAAGAACTTTCTGATCTAAACAAGCTTTGAGTAATCAACGACAAAGCAAGATAAAAGATGATGCAAATGATGCATTATTAAATGAGTAAATCAACACTTGACCCCAAAGTGTTCGCATAACAAGAGAACTAATATTGATAAAGGATGAATTGCTGACTAACCTCATTGCCTCCTTCAAGCTCGAGCAATGGTCAATTGGCCACCGCAACTGCCACATAGTCCTCAAGAAATCTAAAAGAGGTGTGCCTCCAAGACCTTTTGATCACCAAAGTTCCACAAACTCCCCAGAATCTGACTATGAACCCAAGCACCACATTTATATACAACCCTGGAAACATATTGCTACCATCATTCTCTTCTTCTCGGCTGATACTATCCCCCTGCTTGGCCACATTACTAGATCAAGAAATTCCAAAGATTTCAGCTGACCAATTTTAAGTGGAAAGGATCCTGTTAAGTTGTTTCGTGCAAAATCCAATGAGATCAAACCTCTGACACACGAAATACCACTAGGAATTTGCCTTGGAGCTTATTGTCCAAAATAGCCATGTATTCAACAATCCCAAACTATCCTTAAAGCTCTTCTCTTTTCTCTTCCACATAATCATTTCAGAGATAGCGTAGAAATCATCAGAACATACACAACGAGGAACACGCTTTCTCATATGGGCAATGATTGTGTGTTGGTTCTGCACAGGATCTGTCATTGCTTGAAGATGGCAAATGCATTATGGGATGATCCCTGATATTTGGTCTTATGAAAGATCCACAATTTGAAGGTTACTTAGTCGACAAAGGCTTAAAAGCAACTTGCCAAAAAGCTTGTTATTTCGCAGGTTCAGGATTTGAATAGTATTGAGAATGCTGCTGATTCCGCTCGAGATACGCCCACTAAAGGAAATATACCCAAGATGAACACGCAAATTTTCCCAATTCTGTGCTGGTATTTGCAGTTTGCCGTCAAAGCTATTATTGCACATGGATAAATACACAAGTCCACCCAAAGCACTCATAGAAGGTTGCAGTTTTCCAGTAAAGTTATAGTTAGCAAGTCGAAGAGCTGTCAAAGACTTAAAATCCTCCCAACAATCCGTTGTAATTTGGGTGCAATGAAGAAGTAACATTTCCAAGAAACGATGGTATGGCACCCTTCATAAGGGTTGAACTTAGCTATAGTACTGTGATGCCAAAGTCAATGGATTGCAGATTTGGAAGCAGACCATAAATCTCATTATTAGACAAGCCCAAATAGTTCAAGTGGCCAATCATCCATCTGTTGACACTACCAATACCCCCAATGTGGAAGTTGCATTTCCCAAAGAGGCTGTTGGACCCATCCTAAAGGCTTCAACGCGCTTTTCCAAATGGGTTCCTGCAATATTTTAAGTATTCCTTCCTTTCACCGTCCCACTTCCAGAAAAGCAGAACATTTTGTAGTCCACTAAAGCATATCCTTTATTAATCAATTTGATCTTTGTGGTATGAATGTGCTGAATTCTAAACTAGAAATTGCTACTTATTCTTTTCAAACTAAATTTCCCACTATGAAGTTAGGTTGGACAACACTTTCTCATGAGCCACATTCTCTCTCTCTGTTTTAGCATGATGTAATGAATGACATAATGTTATGCTTAAGATTGACACAATTTTCTGAGGAACCCAGAAATTATGGAGATTCAAGTTTTCAACTTTCTCAATCCTCTGATATTGCTCTGTTTTCTGATGATTTCTCTTTCTACTTGTTCATTCATCCCAGTTGACAATTACCTTATAAACTGTGGTTCCAACACTAACATCAATGTTGATAATCGTGTGTTTGTTGGGGATTTAACAAAACCCAGTTTTCTCTCTCTAGGTTCCTCCTCAAAAACATCTCCAATTTCAGTTTCTAACCCTAGCCCATCTCAGAATTTGCCCCCAATTTACAACACAGCCAGGGTGTTTCCAAATGGTGCTCCTGCTACATTTGGGTTCAGCATCAAAAAATTGGGAGTTCACTTGGTACGTCTCCACTTTTGGCCTTTTAATTCTCAGAATTATAACCTTAGTTCTGCAATTTTTAGTGTTTCTGTTAATGGGTATTCACTGTTTCATAGATTTAGTGATTCTAAGTTGTTGTTGAAGGAGTTCATATTGAGAGTAGATACTGATAAGCTTGAAATTGTTTTTAGCCCTGAGGGTGAAGTGGGTTTAGGGTTTATCAATGCAATTGAAGTGATTTCAGCTCCTGATAACTTGATTCTTGATTACGGGGTTTTGTCTCTTGGTTCTGATGGTGTGAAAGAGTACAAAAATCTTTCATCCCGAGTTTTGGAGAGTGTTCATAGGATTAATGTGGGTGGTCTGAAGATAACCCCTTTTAATGATACCCTTTGGAGAACTTGGATCCCAGATGATGATTATCTGCTTATAAAATCAGCTGCTAAAAAGGTGAGCACCACCCATACTCCAAATTACAAGGCTAGCGGTGCTACTAGGGAGATTGCACCAGATAATGTTTATATGACGGCGCAGGAGATGGATATGGATAATGGGAATGCCTTCGTGGAATTCAACCTGACCTGGAATTTTCCCGTGATAGACCAAGCTCAGTATCTTGTAAGGTTACATTTCTGTGATATTGTAAGCGTTGCACTTAGGCAGCTCTATTTCAATTTGTATATCAATGGATTGATGGCGAAAGAAGTTGATTTGTCAAGCCTTACAATCTTTACACTTGCTGCACCTGTCTCTGTCGATTTCTTAGTGAGCATGGACCATTCTAGACCTATTCAGATTAGTGTTGGCCCCTCTGTACTGAGTACTACATCGAAGAAGAATGCTATTTTGAATGGAGTAGAGATCATGAAGATAGTGGACAGAAAGAATATTGAAACCGAACCAAAAAGAAAGAAGACATGGATTGTGCTGGGCTCTGTCCTAGGAGGTGTTGCAGTTTTGAGTTTGGTGATGGTTGGTGTGCTGCTTGGACTGAAATGCAGGAAGAAACCAGAACCTGCAGAAAGTCTGGGGTGGACTCCCTTGCGTGCTCCCACTGGAAGTCGATACAGTAGAGTTACAGAAACAAGTGCTTCCGCTAGACTGAATGGATCCAATAGCTTGAAGATCCCTTTTGAGGAAATACTAGTTGCAACAAACAACTTTGATAAAAGCCTAGTGATTGGTTCTGGTGGGTTTGGAATGGTATACAAAGGGGTTCTCAGAGATGGTACCAAGGTTGCTGTTAAAAGAGGTATGCCAGGTTCTAGACAGGGGCTTCCTGAGTTCCAAACTGAAATATCAGTTCTCTCAAAAATCCAGCATTGCCACCTTGTTTCAATGGTTGGCTATTGTGAGGAGCAGTCAGAGATGATCCTAGCATATGAATACATGGAGAAAGGACCTCTTAAAAACCACCTATATGGTTCTGGATTGCCACCATTATCTTGGAAGCAAAGGCTTGAAATTTGCATTGGGGCTGCTAGAGGTCTCCACTACCTTCATACAGGTTTTAACCAGGGAATCATCCATCGTGACATCAAATCTACAAATATTTTGCTCGATGAGAGCTATGTTGCGAAAGTAGCAGATTTTGGGCTTTCAAAATCTGGGCCCCCTCTTGATCAGACCCATGTAAGCACCGGTGTGAAAGGTAGTTTTGGTTATCTAGACCCAGAGTATTTCAGAAGGCAGCAGCTCACTGATAAATCCGATGTCTACTCATTTGGTGTTGTGATGCTCGAGGTTCTTTGTGCTAGACCCGCTGTAGATCCCTTACTCGCAAGGGAGCAGGTGAACTTAGCCGAATGGGCACTAAGTTTTCAGAAAAGAGGTCTTCTAGAGGAAATCGTCGATCCCCATCTCAAGGGTGAAATAAAGCCGAGCTCATTAAAGAAGTTTGGAGACACAGCACAAAAATGTTTAGCAGACTATGGTGTGGATAGGCCAACCATGGGTGATGTTCTTTGGAATTTGGAGCATGCGTTGCAGCTTGAAGTGGGTCGAACAACTGAAACGAATGAAACAAGTGACAGTTTCACTTCCGAGATTTCAACAACTAGAGTTGTGTCACCTGGCCCTATCAGTATTGAAGGCATTGGGGATACAAGCGATGAGAATTTAGGAATGCCAACTAGTGAAGTTTTCTCTCAGTTGATTAGCAGTGAAGGCAGATAACTGTGCCTAGATAAAGTTGCTTATCATTGTATACTACTATATGGATAATCATACTAAACCGTTGTAATTTCAATAGAACTTTCAGTCTCATGATGAACATCTCGGTCATATGCTCATAAAACCAGATTTACGTATTTCTGTTCATACTGGTCTTAGTTTGTTTCAGCTTAGCCCCAACTGGGTATAACTTATGGCCAACTGCGTCTTTGCACTGTCACTGGTACTTAACTATATTTGATATCATCAGACTGCCTGCTAGAAGTTATTTGACATTTGTTCAGGTCAAACTGTATTCAGTGCACTTGCAGCGTTGAAAATGCGATGACAAAACAGTAACAATCTGCAAAACTTTGCCAAGTTAAACTTAAGAAACAAAACTTAGCTTGCATACCTGATTACAAAGAGTGTTACATCATTAGAGGGAGATAGACGTGAAAGTCATACAGATGCAATTCAGTACTTGGACTTGAACCTAGCCATACCGCCATCGATGCAGCAAAGGGTTCCTTTTTTTTTTTTTTTAACGCAAAAATGTCATAGCTTATTAACCTTTCTGAAAAAAGCTTGAAAAAAAAAAAGATGCATTGTAAATAACCAGAGAAGGTATGGAATAGCAGAAGCAGCATCATAGTTTAAGTCCCTTAAGTCTTTTACCATTTTTGTATCGTTGTAGTGGGCAGCAAGCATTCAATTATTTCAGTCTGATCCGAAGACCATAACAAACACGAGAACATGGATTGATCATGAAGAGAGCTCCATGACTTTCTACAGTTCGTAACTTATTCAGCGGTGCAGCATCAAAAAAACCATACGAGTTACAACAGCATTAGTTCAACAGCTATGTTTTTATTTGGTTAAGAGGCATCTCCAACAAAGGCAGAGTGCATACTACAGAACAATTGCCAAGTAGAAAGGCTTATACAATACAAGAATCTGCGAAGAACAAATTTGATTCACCTGAATGCTGGAATTAGTCTGCAACCAATGAGAAGAACCACAAGATAGCGAAAATGTCTGATTGTATGTCTGCATTGACAATCAACCAATCAGCAATGTCAACTGTAACAATATATCAGCAAAGCGTTAGTAGTCCAATGGTTAGGATAATTGCCTTCCAAGTAATAGACCCGGGTATGCTGGGTATGACTCCCGGCTGACACAATTTACATTTTATTTTTCCCGCTCCCTCTTAGAGCATTCCCAGCCAAAGTTCCAATTTTTGGAACTCTGGCGGTCTGGCTTGCCATGTCAACAAAAGTTTCACAATTTTGGAACTTGCATTCCATCACTTCTCCAACCTATGGAACTCAATTTTAATCATCCAATGAAAATATTTATCATAGACCCACCTTAAAACACATAACCTATTTTTAAAATTATTTAAAAATTATATACTTACTTTAAAAAAAAGAAAAAACAAAAAAATATTAAAAAAGTCAAAAAGTGGCCCGCGGGGAGAAACTCCTGCCCGTTTTCCCCCGCGTGGCACACTTTCTTCTCTCATCTCATGTGCTGACAAGTGGCAGCATGGGCCCGCGTTTCCCCTTTTCACGCTACGCTGCGAATGCTCTTACGTCTGTGCGTCAGTTGATTAGAGATTCCAGTTTTACTCCAATAAATGCTGCATCACCCTGGAATGTCCAGGGCAGCATTCTTCTTTAATAAACCTGAGGGGCGTGAGGCTAATACGTTATTGTTTCTTTTGTTCCCCCCCCCCCCCTTCGGACGACTAATATATACAGTATAATACATGACATCAAAAAAATCCTCACCTGTAACTCTAGCCGCGATTCTATGATCACCTTTAACGTTTAATCTTACATGCAAGCATACAGCATCCGTAGTTTTGTAAAGTACAAAACTACTGTGATAACATCAAAACTGAAGCAAGTGTTCTCAAGACCAGAGTAAACTGCTGATTAACATCTGCAAATACAAACCCACTTCAGACCTCCATCGCCAGCCATTTTCATCTTGACACCCATAACAGTACTTCTAGAGCTAATGCTCCAGTCATCAGCAACGATTCACACAAGATGGGTATTCTCATGCTCCTCTGATATTGCCATCGAAGGCTAAAAAAGCTCTTGTATCATAATTCAGGCAGAATAGAACACCAATGTCTTATTTTTCCATCAAACGAGATGTGCGCCAGCTCTAAATTATTGAAGAAGTTGGTTTTCCTTCTTGTTTTGCCATGTAACTTCCAGAGAACGATGGATGTTTGAATTCATCAACTCCGGAGTAGATTCAGTTTCATTGCACAACCATGAACATTAATAATGATAAACTGATAATAAGCATCCCACCGCTCCAGAAGCAAAGAAATTAAGCATAAATATTAAAGTAGGCCGAAAATACACGACATTTTCATGTATTCATAAAAAATGCAAGTCAGACTTCAATATTGCCAAGAACGGTAAGCAGAAGTGCCAGAGAAACACCAGCAGAGCCTGATTTCTAGTCAAAATTTGCTCCGCAAGCAAAGATACAAAACACCAATGGGGAAGAAAAGATAAGAAAAGGAATGCAAGACCGAACAGCAAAAGGTGAAAATGGTTCTTGTATCATCAGTTCACACCTCCAAGACTCCAACAAAGACATTGTCCCTCACTCAAAGGCTTTTTCCCAATCATCCACAACATCTGCATTTTCATCAAGAGGGGCGTCTGCAGGTTGAGCACTTTGCAAGCTTGAAGAAACCCTGGTCTCCAATTCGTTTTCAGAGATGGGAGGAGCCGCCTTCTGTTTTCCCAGCTCCACGACTCTGTGCGATGAAGACCCTCCTGCAGATGCAGAAGCAGACTCAGGGTTCAGAACAGTCCAACGGTTTACAGTCTCGGTGACAGGAGCCTCCCGACCTTTCCACACTGAGGGAGCCGCATCCACAGAACCAGTAGACCATTCTTCATCACCCCATGAATCTTCGATCCAATTAGATTCCTTAGAAACTGCTTTTCTCCATGGGTTGCCCTTGAGAGCGGCGGCAGCAGATGACCCTCCACCCCATGGATTTGCACCCGAGGCTGCGGCTGCCCCAGCACTGCCAGCCTGTTGGATGGCAGATGCTCCTTGATACACTGACCCGTTATCCAACCTTCTCATTGCAGTTGCTGCCCGAACAGGATCACTGAACACTGCCAGTGCATTCTTGTCATTCAACCAAACAAGCTCACATTCACCACCGAACCTGAGAACCAATGTGCTGATGTCTGCATCACTTGGGAGATCGAGCAGGGCAACAACAAGCCTGGGATCCATATCGACCAGAGGATCAAAAACTGGTGGATGATATGCACTCACTGTAGCTACCCCCTTAGGACCCAAAATCCGGGGTGGGGCTTTGGATTTCAGGGTGGCATGAACCACTATGAACCTCTTTGGCTCCCTACCAGCAGAACTGATCATGAGCTTCCATCTCTCTGCTATGACAATGACTGCATCCCGCTTGTCCTTCGGCATTGGACAAAAGACATGAGACCTAACACTACTTGTGTTTCCTCTGTTTTTGCCAAGAACCAAGTATTTGCATCTCTCCTCCACTGCGAGTACCCATTTTGGATCACGTCTCAATAATTCTGCGAGCATTTGCGACACGGCAGGGTTCTCACCAAAATGAAGAGCATCCAAACTAGGCGGACTAATGTCGAAAGCATCTGCAAGGACACGCTTCCTCTCAAGCTTGGCACACTCATCGTCACACATAAGCTTCCTCTGCCCAAGTGGAACTCTCTTTTCACTTCCCTCAACAGGCTGAAGTGTTACAGGCAGCTTCTGTAGAATAGAGGCTTCAAGCACATTATCGGCATTAAAACCAGAGCTACCACCCCCAGCATCACAGGGCACTGTTGCTGAAATCCGACCACAGGAGCACGTGATTGCCACAGGAAATTCACATCTTAGATCAGGACAAGAAGACCCTGGGTGACAAAAAGCTGTACATGTGTGCCTGCAATCTCGCCTTGGAGCACCGCATGCTTGTCCACAAGAAGCCCTTGAACCCGAATCCGAAGGATCACAGGATGGATCACACGGTGGGGGATGGCAAGTCCTTGCACAGGCATGCAATCCGCACCGTCTGGTCTTCCCACATAATTTGTTACACCTAATGTCCTTTGATCCACAAGGAATGTTGCGCAAAACAACATGACCTCCAATGCATTCCTTTGCTATGGGGATTGAGCACGGTGGGCAATCACCAAAGTGGCAACTATGAGTAGACTGATGACCACAAGGCTGAGGAACCGAGCAAGGATATTGGCATGAAGGAGGAGGTGTACCGCAGGGTAAAGGTGGTGGGATTGAAGTCCTTCCACATGCGCAAGTGAGGTCTGCAAAAATAGTCTCCAAGCAAGGAGGACAATGGCCACTGTGACAGAATGATTCACAAGAATGCTGCCCACATCTCAACTTCTTCCCGCAAGGCATGGAGCAGAAATGAGGGTTCCAGCCTTCAGAAACAGTATTGCTGGAACCGGAAAGTGGGCAGCAACGCTCACTGCAGCGATGCCTTCCGCAATTCTTCTTACGTCCACATGGCCGATCGCAAACAAATTTTTCATCAGCTGAGGTTGTCTTATAGCACTCCACGGTGCGCGAGGTAGACCCACAACGGCATTTCTGAGTGACAAGCTCATAGCAGCGAGGACAACAACCAGAATGGCACTTCTCCTTGCAACGATGCATACCACAAGGAAGAAGCTTGCCACAAGTTCCCGAACATGTCGGAATTGCGTCGAGACAACTTTTTCGTTGATCCCGTAAGGCTGTCTTCCCACAGCAACAAGTCTTTACCTTGCTAGGTATCAATTCACACTCCCCACATGGGCCTGGATGGCAAGTTTCAGCACAATCATGATTCCCACACCTCAGCTTCTTTCCACATGTAGAATTGCAAGGGAAGAGACCACTGTCTACATTTATCCCACCCTTCACAGACATATCTCCACAAAGAAGCACCTCAGTCTTCTTCTTGCAGAAGCAAGAGGCACTGATAGGAACCTTACAGGGTTCACAACGACCTACATGACAAAGCCAACCACACCGGTGACGCCCACACTCAAGGAGCTTATCACAAATCTGACCACACGTTTGCACAGACTTCCGATCAGAACATCTTGTGGTAATTACTTTCTTTCCGCAAGGGCAGGACCGTGGGGGTGCAAAAGCCTTGCATGGGGGGCATGGACCAGGGTGGCATTGCAACACACAAACATGGGGGCAGAGATCCTCCTTGTTTGGACAAGCCCCGGGGAGTTCCCTCTCTAATGGCTTCCCACAGGGTTCACCACAAGAGTGCGGAGTCAAGTACAAATCTGAAGGAGGATCCTGCCTCTTCCCACAAAAGCAAACATAACGAATATCCTTGGATGCGGTTAGCTGCACAGATTGACACCCAGGACACCGCCAATTAAAGCCCTGGCTCTTCTCAGCAGAAGTGTCAATTGATGTGGGTGCACGAGCCCATTTCTTGATGCAATTCAAATGGAAAATCGAATAGCAACTGGAACAAGACCAAACAGGTGCTGACCTCTTAACCATATCATAACAAATCATACATTCCACAGTTCCTTTCGTAAGCTTGTCCTGAATCTCTTGCACTAGTTGAGGCAAATCGGAATCCACAGCATTGCCATTACCCCCCTTCCTCCAATAACTCCTCTCCCTGTGGTTACTTCCCCTATCTTCCCCCCTCACTCCCACGCCCTCTTGTGGTTCAGCTCGTTCCCTCCTATAATGCTGAGGCCGACCCACATGGCTCCGACCACCACCGCCACTACCCCCTCTATGCCCTCTATTGCCCCTGTCCATTTGTACTGGCCTAACATTCACATTCACCTCACCCCCATTTCCACTAGGATTCTCATTCAAATTCTGCGGGGGTGCAATCATAACCCCAGGACCTCGAGGCACCCAATGTTGACGGCCATTTTGGCCGGGAAATCTAGACCGACTTCTGCGATCAGTCTGAGGTTGAGAACTCATAATTCGAAAAAGACACCCCACACAAGAACTCCCAGCCAGCAAACAACAACACCCACAATCAAAAAATGGGATTGGATATGTACAAATTCACAAACCCTTGATTCTTATACCTGAAATAACAGCAATATTTTCATAATGAATCAGAAACCCAGATATTCAAACAGGTCGGTGCAACAAACCTAACTAAAAGGACAAATTTTTTCCCAACATCACAGCCCTATGTCATACAAATAAACCCAAATCCCCAATTACTAGAACAGCAGAAAAAATGCAAAGACTGATTGAAATGGGAGAACCCCAAAATGTTCAATCTAGACTGTATTGTCTATCCAATTCAAGAAAGCACGAAATTTAAACTTGAGCGAAAAAAGAAAGCAAAGACAAGCCAAAATTTAATCGACCAACCAGAAGAACGAGAAAAATGATAATGGGGCTCTTTGATTGTTCCTCTTCCCTCCTTGTTTCTCTCTCTTACTCTCTTCTGAGGCTAAGCGAGGAGAACTTCACGGAGCTTTAATGGAGAGAGAGAAAACCCTGATCAAACGGTAAATGCTTAAACGCAGAAATGAGGGGTACTCGTAATTTATACTAAGCCCAGCCAGACAAAATAAATAAATAAATAAATAAATAAAATGAGCAATTTAAAAAAAGGGAAAATGAAATATTAGGAGGAGACTTGGAGGCCAAGGGAGTCGAGAACAACTCGTTGACGAGCGCGTGGTTACTTGAGGCTCACACTTGTGGCCGCCTCTTTATATTCTTCCCAAAATGAAAATAAAAATAAAAATAATTAATTTCATAAACCGACCCCAAGTCAGAGCAGCAGTAAAGCCCATTTGTTTGGGCCCCGAATTGAGGTTGGCCCACAACCAAATGGACCTTAATGGACTCTTTTGTGTATTGCTTTTGGGCTATAAATGTGTTCTGCATAAGGGTAAATGGGTTCATCTCATTTGGACCCATCTACGACTTGTTATACAACTATTTCTGTTATTGATGGTTAATGCTGACTAAGTAATGCTATCATACGTGTTAATAACTGCTAATTTTGAATCACATTAAAGACGGACCAATAGCTCAGTCGATAATTAATCTACCATAATTATTGTGTAGAGATAGATCTAATTAAATGAACTGATACTCAACTGATGATGTGTTCTAAAATAGTGAAGTATTAAGATAGTCTAAAACTTAGTAAATATCAAATTACACTAGTTAAATCAAATAGTATGGTACATAATGCACTTTAAATAAATGACCAAATTCTAATGTAATGAATAGAGTGATAAAACTTTAGCAAGCACATAATCTATGTAATAGAATTGCAGAACTCCAGATCATGTCAATTATATTGGTTATCTAATTTTGATCACTATGGTATTCATATAGGCCAGTAGAAAATCTCATCTATTAAATTATTTGAAAAAAAAACTAATATTTTGCATGTATCAATAAGTATATTTGTATATCAATTTTGCAAAATAATATAATAAAGCAATATAAAACAAATAGCAACGTGATCAGTGTTACTTTCAGGTTTTAAACTCTTGTCAATGGACAGGACTGTCAAACAGATCAGGTCGGGTTAAGTTATACCGTATACGTATGATGTGTTGCACTGAGTTGTTATGCACATATTTTGGGCGACTTGATATGTTGTTTTAGAGTTTTTTGGCAGCATTGCTGTTGATATTTTCCGTTTTCAAGTGATATTTTGCATGTTATGTTCCATTGTTCATAACTGTCAGGGTGTTGCTGTTGACCTGTAGCATTTGACATGAGTCCAGGGTTCTCGAATTTGCAACATTTTGTGGCCAACGTTATATAGTCGATGTTGATTGTTGAAGGCATTTACATGCTTTATTGAGTATCTGTCTTTGTAGATGGACGCTTTGTAGTTTTCATTGAATTAAATGATTAATACAGTGATTGCAACTTCACTAACAGATTTATGAAGATGAAGAATGGTCATTTGGGTATTGTGAACAAGGTGCTGGAGTCTTTAGCTGCCCTTATGGTAAAAACCCTATGTATACATATCGTGAAAGAATTGTCCTTGGGCAAACAGACCTTTATATCTCCAAGGTCAATCAGATTTTGAGAGAACTGAGTAGAGAGTGGCCTCGCTTTACTTATGACTTGCTATCAAGAAACTGCAATCACTTCTGTGATGAGTTATGTGAAAGACTGGGTGTTCTGAAAATTCCAGGTGTGACATCATTGCAAATCCTCATCTATTTTCCCTTCACTGTTGACTATATCCATGGGTGAAACTTCACAATTCACATGCATTAGTTGCTGCCATTATGAGTTGGTGTGGCTTATTCATGGGATTGGCTTCTCTGTTTTTTTTTTTTTTTGGGGGGCGGGGCGTATGGGCTATGTAGTTAGTAGCTGATATAAAATGAGGTAAATATGAAATGCTACATCTCGTGTGCGAAGCAAGAAACCCATGTTAAGACATCAACGAGTTTCAAGGTGCTGCACTGCAACTGCAATTCAAGTGCTGTTGTGTTTATACGCCATACATGATCAAAATGTGTCAAGAATTTGATACTTGCAGTTACCATTTCAATTGAAGCTTGAATATTACTCATGGACACACGGATGCATGATATCATATATGTCACCGGACAGTTCCAATCAGGCAAAAAGTTGCTCAGCATGATCAGCCCAAATCCAAAGATCCACATCCATACTGGAGCACGAGTAATCTAGTATCAGAATCAAGTTCTTTAATTGTGGCATCTATAACAGCTTACGCTTCCTGTTTCAATTGATATCTGGCTTAATTCTTTTATTCCTATGCAAGTCACTTGTAACTCTTTAGGACTTGTTTCCCCAGTTCTAGTTTGAATAAGTAATCTTCAAAGTGAGTTGTAGTGCTAAAATGGCCGGGGGGGGGGGGGACCTTTTCCGTCTTGTCCTGTGACTTAAGAATGAGATAGGGGCCCCGAAATGGGATTACCTTTCTCATTTTCCTTGTTGCTGTTTCCTTTTGCTCATGTTCTTCTCTTTCCTTTCTTTTTGTTTTCTTTTGTTTTTTTTGGGAGGGGGGGATTCAGGATGGAGCTTTTTCATCATGCCTTCAGTTCATGTCTGCTTGGGGTTTATGATTAGGTTTGGCTTACTAATGAGTTAGAAGTGATAGATCCTTCTGTTGTTTCTAGTATAGTTGCTGATGGAATTCTTGTACCTTCTGGTTCTTGCAGGTTGGGTTAATCGTTTTGCCAATGTTGGCGATGCTGCCATTGAAATAACTGATTGTGTAAGACGCTACTTAGCTCGTTGTGTATGCTATTTTTGCAACTTTAAAAAAGACTTCCTGTTTGGCCTACCGCAATTGCATTTTAACAATCATACATGTTCATTCCCTAGAGATCTTTGAGAAACATCTGTTCACCTCTTGTGAATCTTGGATTGTCATTTCCCCTGTTGATGGTAGCTTTGGCGGGCTTTGTGATAGTATGGAAGGCTTAGGTTGGACTTGCCGGAAGGTAGAGGGCTAGAAAATTGTGAATCAGCCAGTGCTGATGAGGCAGGATGGGTTACCGCTTTGGCGTATGGTACCATCTGCCTGGTAGTGCTGTGTGGTAATGAGTATTGTTTGTTGATGGCGAGGTAAAGGAGTTGTGTCCATTGTACTGCAGCAGTACAAAGGCTCTAGCATTGCTTGACATATGTCATGAAAGTGAGTCTTGTCTGCCTTTTGGGTACTTCTTCGCAGTAAACCATGATTGATAGCCATCTCTCTGTAGTCTTAGTGGAAAATTCTGCTGACCTGTTCTTCCTTAATATCCTTTGTTTTCTAGGGTAGTTTGTTCTTTTTTCTGCTTTAGTCTCTAATTCGAAAGAGCACTGTACTGCGCTGTCATCTGGCTAATATCCAATGTTCCTGCAGTTGAAGCAAGATAAGACAGAGATTGTCTCAGCCAGCATGGTGGCATACCGATTCCTTGCAGGCATCGCCACAAATTCCAGCTCACAGCCAGACAGCCCAAATGCCAACAGGTCTTCCCCGAGATTCCAAGTTTCATGGTTTAAGAATCTTTTATTGGCTGGCGACAAACCATCAACAAGTTCAGTTCTCGAGGAGCCAGATCAGGAGCTAGTTCGCCAGCAGCAGCAGACACAAGAGGATGATGGAGAACCACTACTGCTGCGATCGATCAATCAACATGATGCTTGATGTGAAGATTTTACATGTATTGGTAGATGACAGAATCTAGGGAGTGTTTGCCAGTGAATTTGCTGTGTATCCTTTGCAAAACCCTCACCCTCTCTCTGAAAGTTGTACTTGCTACAATCTGCAATTGTATGATGTTCAATATGAAATGTATACTCTTTCAATTTCCTCATCAAACTGAGAAGCTGCTCGTACTCTTCGGTCTTCTATTTGAATTCCGTTGTGGTTCAAAAGCTCGCATGCACAAGCACACAGTAGTTCAGACATATACTAATCACCTGGAGTAATAGCTTTTTCTTTCTTCATTTTTTGGGGTTATACACGAAGAATGTACATGAACAACAAGGGCTCAACGAACTATTCATTGCTATAAAATTCTAGGGACGTTAGATAAGTTGACACATGATTTACTATGTTGATCAATTGAGATTGCATTGTCAGTAGTTTTATATTACTCATATTTTTAGTGAAACAAAACGAACAGTAAGCTAATTTTTGCTTGCATGGGTTTTTTTATTATGATTTTTATTGCCTTGTAGTAGGCTTGTGGAGTCAACTATTGTTTGAAGACTACCCAATAATATTGTTTTATCTTTAAGTTTTTTTAAAAAATTAAAAATTTATACTTAAAAGTTCAAAAATCTGTCACCCATCCAAAAGAAAAAAATATTCAAACATTTGTTGAAGATCTTCCAATGGGGGTTTCCACTTTGAACGCTCAAGCCCTCACCGAAACCCTACCTCGCAATCCTGTCCCTTCTTTAAAACCGTAAACCTCCTCTTCATTATCGGCTCATAGTCTCTACAAAACCCTAACCCTAACCCTAACCCTACGTCCCTCATCATACATCGAATTTATCTTGATCATTTTACTCATATTTTCTGCTTATACAATCTAATTCCCTTTCTAATCAAGAGAACTTCCTCTTCAGAATGGCTTTTAGACTTTGCAATTCTTGTTGCTAAGCACGGTTTAGGATCTTATGAAAACAACATTATACTGAATGCATTTGTTAGTTATATGTATCATGTATGGTTAAATTGGCTCATTCAATTTGTAAATAATAATGCAATACTCGATTTTCAGAAATGCAAATTTTAAACATGTCACAAGATAAGAAAAAACAGATGTTTTTAAAGATAGCTAGCAGAGAGGGATATACGTGAGTCAGAAACAAAGCCACAGCTTGTACATTCAAGTGTTACTGTTAACCACTTTTAGTAATAGCTAATTTTGTAAAATATTTCAAGTTGTTTGTAATTATATATATGATGAAGATAGTCCTTCCGGTGTTGCCATTTTGATTTCTGTTTGCTGTTTCTGTTTTTTCTCTCATCATGAAGAATGACAGTTCAACAATCCTCCATTTGTAGTCTCTAACAATTCTCCAATTCTACTGCTTCTCCCTCCTTCGTTCCCCTCACTCCACTTTTTCAGCAATGCTCACGCTCAAACCCACCGCTCTCTCTTCTTTCTCCTCCTCCAATCCAATCCCATATCTCTTTAAACCCCTCCATAAACCCTACCACCCCTTAAGCCCAAAACCCTCCTCTTTCCCCATCATCAAGTCAATTCTCCAATACAATCGCAAACCCCAGCTCGCCGGCACCACGCCAAGGGTGGTGGTCATCACCTCCGGCAAAGGCGGCGTAGGAAAAACTACCACCACTGCCAACCTCGGCATCTCACTTGCCCGCCATGGCTTCTCCGTCGTCGCCATTGATGCTGATGTGGGGCTACGCAACCTCGACCTTCTTCTGGGTTTGGAGAATCGGGTCAATTACACTGCTCTTGAGGTTCTTAATGGTGATTGTCGCCTTGACCAAGCCCTAGTTCGGGATAAAAGATGGTCGAACTTTGAGCTGCTTTGTATTTCCAAACCCAGATCGAAACTCCCACTTGGGTTTGGTGGGAAAGCTCTAATTTGGTTAGTTGATGCACTTAAACATCGAAATGAGGGGTGCCCAGATTTCATAATCATTGATTGCCCAGCTGGGATTGATGCTGGATTCATTACTGCAATTACTCCTGCAAATGAAGCGGTTTTGGTTACAACCCCGGATATTACTAGTCTTAGGGATGCTGATAGGGTCACTGGGTTGTTGGAATGTGATGGGATTAAGGATATTAAGATGATTGTGAATAGGGTTAGGACTGATATGATTAAGGGGGAAGATATGATGTCTGTGTTGGATGTTCAAGAGATGCTGGGTTTGGCTTTGTTGGGTGTGATTCCTGAGGATACAGAGGTGATTCGGAGCACAAATCGTGGGTACCCTTTGGTTTTGAACAAACCTCCTACTTTGGCTGGGTTGGCTTTTGAGCAGGCTGCTTGGAGGCTTGTGGAGCAGGATAGTATGACTGCTGTGATGGTTGAGGAGCAGCCCAAGAAACGCGGGTTTTTCTCTTTCTTTGGAGGATGAGTTGTTGAGTGTATGAATGTTTGGTGAATTTTCAAGAAATTTAGTTTTTGGGATCATGTGGGAGGTAACTGTTGGTTAGGAGGATGCATCAAGGGCTTATGTGTACAGATGTCTAGGTAAATTTTTTACCCTTTGAAATTTTGCATTGGTTCTGGTCTTTTCTTATCAAATAGCTAGACAATTCTGGAAAGTGCGCCTGAGATACTTGTTCTGTGATTGTTCAGCTTTATGTTGCATTAATTGAATGCAAGCTTGTGTTTCTGATTTTCAGATTGCTGGAATACTACTACTTTTTTAAGTATGGGAAATGAATTATTGATGGCTTTCCCTGTATGACTATATTCTTTTGTTCCTTGAGTTCTAGTTTCTGGGACGACTTGTTTGAGTTGACCTACTGATTTGGTATGTGAGTCCTACGATTGCATTGTAAATTGGGAAAGAGACTTGATTTTGGCGATTTTCTTATGCATTATTGCTCGCTTCTGAGAACGGCATATTGAAACCTGTCCATGGGTTAATCTTGATGCAGCTACGTCCCCCTTTCTGTTGTAGCTTGTTATGTGAATGATTGGATTTTGTCTGCAGATTGTCTGCCTGTTAATTTCAGGGTTTGCTGTCTGTTGCTGATAATATCCTAAATGCTATGACTTTTGAAGGAAATCATGTATACTCTGAACAAATTGCAACTTGTTCAAGAACATTTTGATTGTATTTGAGAAAATAGATGGTCAATTTTTTTTACAGTACTTCGGTCCGCATATGCATTTAATGCTGAGTTTACTATCTTTAAATATCTTGGGTTGTCATTTGAATGTGCTAAGAGCACAATGAGCTGCTTCTAGGGCCAAAAAAAAATTATGTCATTTAGCTTTTTGTCGGGAGATGAATATTTTGCAGGAAGATAATAAAACCTAAAGTAGGAACTAGGAGGGGTGGAAAAAAAAAGTTTAGGGAGCGTTTTGATCTTTATTCTACTAGAATTTCTCCTGTATTTGGCTGAACAAGGAGTTATGGTCATGTGGCCTTCCAACCTGCTTAGACTTTTCATGTATTAATTGCAAAAACTTAAGGACAGACTTTAAGATTCCCTTAAATACCTAGTTGATATTTAGAATCTTAGATTACCTTAAACTAGGCGGATGTTTCTATAGCCTCTGTTGTATTTAGGTTAACTTAAACTAGGCTGGTGGGCCGTTCAGCAACTTACCAAATCCCATACCTCTCTCTCTCTCTCTCTCCCCCCCCCCCCCCCCCCCCCCCCCCCCCCCCCCCCCCCCCCCCCCCCCCCCTTTTTGGGAGGATCCATTTCCTGATATACAGTTTGGAATTGGTTGGCGATGATTCAAACTTTCCACAGTTGCGGTTTAAATTATTGGGCAAAATGCTGTTTAACTACAAATTTTGTCCTATAACCATGGGACTAGATGGAAAATTTGCTTGGGTGAAGGCTGGTGGTATAACAATGAATTTGAGATCTAGAGGATCTTAGGGGCCGCGTGGTCTACGGGATTGGGAATGCATTTTTGTGATTTGGAATTGGTTTATGAATTCTCGCTCTCCTTTTTTGGTGTATGTGAGTTTAAAGTGGGAATAACTCTAAATATTACTAATCCCATGCTTGGTGTGTGAGATTATGACTGGTATTGGTATTTAACGGTTGCAGCTGAATTCCCAGTCCCAAGTACGAACTCCCTCCATGGGTAGCTAGTGTGAATGGAAGGCTTCTATCCCAATCCCATTCTCTGATTTATTTCCATTCCCATAGGCCAAATGGGAAATGTATTACCTCATCCTATATTCCCATTTCCATTGGCTTTATTGCCACATGTCGATGCCTCCTTAAGGGCTGGAGATTCTTCTTAATATTTCGGAGGTTACTCATGTTGGGATCTTTTTGACGGTGTCTCTATCATATTCATTCCCATCTTCGGAGCAAGGGAGTTGGCTGTCATTCTAAATATTTGTGGCTCTTCCATACTTGGTTCGTCGAGCTCTAAGAAGATTGAGGAGGCATGGAATATTGTTCTTTTTGTTGTACTCTGTCTTTGAAGTACAGGAGAAGGTGGGGACCGTGGGGCACATGAGAGGGTGTCTAGCTGTAGGACTAGTTAATGGATGGCATGAGAAAGTTGATGGACTAGAAAATACATGAACATGTGACTTTATTCTTCTGGGCAACTGAATGAAAGAAGCGCTTCTCTTATTGAGTTTGTGCAAGGCAGACACTCAGAGTTGAGCTAAGCAAAAGTCAAACCTCAAGTTGAACACTTGATTCTCTAAAAAGGAAGCCGCGGGGGGGGGGGGGGGGGGGGGGGGGGGGGGGGGGCTTTATAGTTGATGAAATCTTTACAGTAAGCCAATGTCACAGTTGCTTTCATGCTAGTTTCTGTGAATAAATTTCGGGTCAAGGTTAGGATAGACGAGTTTGGATTGTAATGACAGTGCCCGGATGATGTAGATGGTCAAGAAAGGCTTGTTACTATAGTGTAAATTAGGGGGTACTTGGCACTCTAGCTATGATTCCTGGGCAGTTATTTGGTGATTTGAGGGGCCACTATGTTTCTGTTTCTGTGCTGGTGTGTCTTTTACATATTATTCTTTTTTTGTTTTGATTTGATAAGGAAAAGGTATAATATTATAAAGGAGGGAATTTACAAGGAAGGGTGCTAATACAGCATCCAACAAAAGCTAATTACAAGCCAAGAATAAGCTCTCCGCAAAATTAATGACTTCCAACAAGGAGGAAGAAAAACCTCGTCCTCCCGAAAGAAAAGAGTCTTGAGCCATTTGCTTTTACATATTACACTGTTGCATATTATTCTATTTCTACCATGATTATAATGGTGGTGGTGGTTTAGACATCATACTCATTAGACAACATGGGACAAACAAGGTTCAAGCTCTATATTACAAGGAAGCTTTTTTCAGGGAAAGATTAAAGTTAAGAGGATATAGGATGTGAGGTTTACCACTTTTAGGGAGTTGCTGAAGCTGTTGGAATTTCAATTGCAATATTATGTAGTGGGGGAATTTTAAGTATGTATTGGTTGGGTTAGTGTTTGAAGGAAGTGAGAGATGATGATGTTGAAGATAGGAGGAGAGAGACTAATGTAATGGGAACTCTAATTGCACTTCATTACTTTCCTCGGATCTTACCTTGCACATAGAATGGCATATATGTGGAGCAAGATAGCAGCTCACTCAATCATAACCAAGATATCTCCCCCCTCCCCCTTTTCAATTTTTTTAATCTAGATTTTTCAATTGCTAGATATTGATTCTAGTATGTTAGCTATTTATTAGCATATGTTCTAGCCTTCTAGGGTTGCTACAAACTAGTCTTTTCTAGATATGTTTTTCATTTTTTTTCATATTATTTTAAGAAGATTTTTTAGATAATATTTTCAGCATTATTTTAACAAGGATTTTCATATTATATTGGCCAACCCTATTAATCCCACGCAAGTCCGCATAGAGAATCAACTTCAATTCGAGCTCATTCAAGCTCGATGCTATACACATTATCGCCAAAGTACGATCTTCGTAAGATAGGGAGAATCAACTTCAATTCGAGCTCATTCAAGCTCGATGTTATACACATTATCGCCAAAGTACGATCTTGGCAAGATAGGGAGAACATAATGAAGGTATGATCCTTGCAATGTCAAGTTTTGCATTTCTAAGATAACGAGGAGAGAGAAAGGGGAAAGTTAATAAATATGACACTTAATATCATAATTGCTGATTATAAATTAACCTTTCAGCATAATTTGGAGAATCAACACACACGCACTCGCACACACGCACACACGCATGTGTGGGGGTGTGTGTCTGTCTATGTATGTATGTATGTATACATACATACATGCATACATAACCAAAATATATATATATATATATATATATGCACACACACGTGTGTGTGTGTGTGTGTGTGTGTGTGTGTGCATGTGTGTGTGTGTGTGTGTGTATATATGGCGTGCTTGACAATGAAAGCATTCTAATCTTGAATAGACGGAGAAGGTAGAAAATGTAGTGCAAGATAAAGACATATGAAATTCTACAGAGGTCAATTCATTCAAAAGTGTGAGAGAATGTCGAGCATATAAAATCACCAGCTGAGATGTGGAAAGAATTAGAAGTTGTATGTTCCAAATTTAAATATAAAAAGTAAAAGGATGAATTATGGTATAGTAGTGCATGGGAAGAGGGAGAAGATCTAGTTCGTAGAATACATGATGCTACGAAAAGCATCTCGGAATGGGGAGCAATAAATCAAAGTGGAGAATCAATTGTGAAAAAGAAAAGGCGTATCATGAAAAAGGAAAGACATATGATGAGTCGAAGGATGAAGACACTGAAGCAAATGAGTCATTTGGCATGACTTTCAATGTTGAAAAATCAGAAATTACTCAAGTCTCCATCCAAAAAGAAGATATTTCACATGATAGACATGGTGAAGAAAGCCTTTAGATTCATGATCAATCTACAAAAGGGGAAAAAATTTCTTCAGCATCTCAAGCACATGCAGAAGCCTCCCTGACAAATTCACAAGATCGAGATGCTCCCATCAATCAAAGGAAGAATTTGGATGATAGTCCCAAGCCATTGCCACCGATTGAAGAAGACATCTCAAGTCTCAGCAACCAGGGAAGAACCCAAGAAGTGTTGAACAGTATGTGTGATGCCTCACGTAGATGTAACTCAGATAATACAAGAAATTATGGAAGAAAATGTGGTCACATATATTCAGAAGACATTTTGTTAGAGAAGAATGGGTGGATAGGGTGCAATTTTTCAACTCAAGAGAGTTAAATCAAGCAAAGTGTAAGATGCATCTTGGAGGTCACAAGAAGAAAAAGAGGCAAGTATGGGAGATGGTGAAGATACAAAGGAAAGATACAAAGGAACTCCCTGCTTTCTAGGATATCAAATTCAAGGGAAACAACATTATGCAAGGCCAAGCGCCTACAACTCAACATTCAATGCTCAATATTTTTCAGATTAGGGGGGGTGTTGAAACTATAATATGAAAAATATTGTTAAAATAATATCAAAAATCATGAAAAACGTATCTACAAAATATTAGTCTATAGCCACCCTAGAAGGCTATAATATAGACTAATTAATATGCTAGTATACTAGGGCCTATATCTAGCAATTGAAAAAACTATATTAAAAAAAAAAAATGAAAGGGGAGAGATGTCTTGGTGAATGGTGATGATGTCGGTGAGTGAGCTGGTAAGTTGCTTCATATACGTGCCATTGTACGCCCAGGACAATATCCAATGGAAGTAATAAAGTGAAATTAAAGTCCCCTTTACATTACTGTCTCTCCTCTTGAGCATTATCATCTCTCACTCCCTTAAAATATTGAGCTATCAAATCTTAAAATTCACCCACTACATTATTTCAATCTAATATCACAATTTAAATTCCGATAGAAGTTATGGGTTGCTGTTCTTTGCAGTTTACACCCATAGAACCTTGGTTTCAGTTATTCAGGAGTAGGAATTCATCTTTCACTTGTTTGGTGTGAATTTACTCTAGAAGATCCAGCTCTCTTGCTTATGTGCGACCTATATGTTCTGGTTGGTCATTTAAATGAAGGGAATCAAGCAGGCAATATCTGTTTCTGAGTGCTTGGGTTGAACAGGACCTTTCTAACTATGCTTCCTTGGCTTCTCACCTAGCTTATGTGCCTGCTTGCTTTTTTCCTCAGTTTTTTATAGTCTCCTCATCGTGAAATATTAGTGGCACAATTTTTGCTGATTCAAATGTGGTGATTATTATTATTTTTTTTTTTTTACTGCACGGCGGTTTCCTGCTTTCATTGTTCATCTGTTCTATGTTCTTTCCCCTTCCTACTGCTTGTGCTTCCTTCGTAATTAACACCCTGCTCAGTCGCTCAGCCAGAAAAGGAACCAAGCCAGAAATATCGCATATCAGTATCAACAAAGCTATTACTAATTTACCATGCCAGTGTACATGGCTAGAATGCAATTTGATCCTCTGATTAGAAATCATAGCTTACAGTTACATTTGCTAGAGAAGTATTGTAGGATACAACAATAGTAACAATCAATCTTGCCTGTACGAGACTAAGGTTTTTTTTTTTGGGTTTTTTGGGGGGGGGGGGTTGCCCATCTAAACTTAAGTAGTATGCTACAGGCCTCGCGACCCCTCATTTCCCCCACTGAAACTCCACAGCAAAATGGCAGATCTCCATAGTCTTCTAAAGAAATGCCAAAAAAGTTCAGTCTCAACCTGGACATGCATCATCATTTTGTTGGTATTTTGGCCTTCCATTGCTTAATAGCTTCAAGAAGGGTGTAGTTTGGCATTATAAATTTGTGAGGAAGTGAGAGGTTTGTTGTAGGCGATGTGTCATTGTCTGTTAACCACTGCTCTATTGCCCTGCGTTCATATGTGTATCCATCTGCTGCTACATATGGGTCCTCCATTACATCCTGTCAAACAAGTCAAGTGATATTCCAGATTGTAGGTTGCAAATCGATGACGCCTACAATTTGGGGAAAAAAAACAAATATCTAAGAAGATGTGCAAAAGTGGGATACCTTGAGAATAGGGCAGACGAAGTGAGCTGGCATTGCTGTAGGGCCCCTTGAAGCTGATCCTTTGGCACTGTCAGCTACTTCTTTCAATCTCTCAAGGGCAGGAAGGACTTTGTCTCTAAGGTCAGGCCGATCTTTACCTCTAAGCTCAGCACATTGTAGTCCTAATAAAGCCAGTTCAAGCGTCTCCTTCTCTGGCCATTGCCCGGCTTCTAGATCCAAGACTTCCATCAAATTACCTTCGTCTAAAGCATCCTCAACCATATAGGCTATGCCTACTGCAGGTTTTGCTGTCAGCAACTGCAGGATCACCACCCCTAGGGCATATATGTCTGATTTAGTTGAAACCCTCCCTGTCCTTTGATATTCAGGGTCAATGTAGCATAGAGTACCAACAGGACTAGTTTCCTTATAGATCGTCTTGAGGTACACGGATGTGGGCTCCACATTGATCATTGTCCCGAGACCAGCGTCACCGATCTTGCTAACTAGGTTTTGATCAAGCAAGATATTTGCTGGTTTAAGGTCACGGTGGATAATAGGGTTCGGCTTTGTGCTGTGGAGAAATGCCAGGGCAGTTGCCACCTCCCAGCAGATCCTGAACCTTTCATACCATAGGAGAGGAGGAGTATTCCCCTTTCGGAAGAGCCTGTCATCAAGGCTACCATTTTCCATGTACTCATAGACTAGAGAACTCTCTTCAGGAACAGCACCAAGTAGTAGCAGCAAGTTTGGATGACGAATTGAGCTCAATATTTCCAGCTGTAGATTCAAGTGTTTCCAGAGTTAGTTATTTGGGAATGTCATGTTTAGCCCTAGGAACTACGTTGTCGATTTAGTTTTGAATCTGTTTAAACAGTTGGATTGCATATTTGGATTGGATTACAGCTTGTTTCAGGTCTGCTCAAATTTAGCTCTGCTATCAGTTTCTTCAAAGGCTGCAGGAAAATGCAACTGACATTGGTAAGACAAATCTTGGGTTAGGTGATGGGATACTGATTAGTTTTGCCAGGTGTAGCCTGTTTTGATATGTCTAAATCATTCATAGCATTTTCTTGAAATGAATCCTCATACCTCCTGAAGGAATTGCTTGTTGGTGGCACTGTGTTTGGAGTGGAGGACCTTTACTGCCATGGTGGTGTGATGCAACTTGCACTTATAGACAGTCCCAAATGCACCCATGCCAATCTTAAATTCTTCAGAAAAGGAAGAGGTGGCTGCCACTATCTCGTCCCAGGTGAACTTCCGGTACTGACTAATAATTGGATGTGGAAGCAACTGCTTCGCCTTATTCTCTTCCACCTCACGAGCAGCTTTACTCTCTGCTTTGTTCTCTGGAGCATGTCTTCCTATAGCTGAAGCTCCATTTTGTGCAGTTTTATGTTTACTTTTTTCCAAGCTTTCTAGTTCTTTCGCCTTCTCCCGCTTCAGCTTTATTGCTTCTTCCATAGTCAGCTTGCTCAAATCATCAAGCTGGTCAAGTGGAAGCAGAAACTACTAGAGGTGAAAAAAACATAAGTGGGGCATGGAGGACATATGATAGCCTTTATTTTTCTTTTTTCTGTTTTCTGGTTTTTTTTGGGGTGGGGGGTTGGGAGAAATCGATTGATCAAGTATTGACTGTTGCATAAATCACAGTTAAGACATTTATTGGTATTGCATGTGGGAAGGTTGCATAATATGAACCCATATATCCTGTGCAGGATTCTAGGACAATGCTGATTTGGTTTGTTTTCGTTTAATTGTCTAAACAAGCACATCTAGTTCCTTGGCACTAAGAGCTTACCTTCTCATTGATGTCGCTATTTTGAGCAAGCTCATACATCTGCTCAATATGCTTTAATTCCATCCTCAGCTTCTCAAGCTGGGAAATCTGCAGTTTATATCTGAGAATTAATCCACCAGAAGTAGCTGCACACACGCATACGCATAACCCTAACCCCCCCCCCCCCCCCAAAAGAAAAGAAGAAAAAAGTGGTGTGCAGAACAGTGAGAAGATGATGCCATACCTGGGTTAGTGAAGCACCCGTTGCTGAACCGCCAGGCTGCTGCCATTGGGTTGGAGAACCCACAAAAGAACCTGTTGCAGGATTTCCCGCAAACGATCTTATGCGAGGAGTACCCACGAAAGAACCAGAGGGGGGAGTGCCTACGTAAGAACCACCTGTAGGAGTGCCCAGAAAAGAGACCGAGGGAGGAGTGCCTGCAAAAGAACTTGAAGGAGGAGTGCTCGCAAATGAACCTGTGGGTGGAGTGCTTACAAAAGAGCTCGTGGGTGGAGTACCCACAAAAGTGCCTCCAGGGGATGTTTGTTCTGAAAGCCATGACTCTGAGCTGCTCGAACCTTGACTGGTGAAACTTGTATTTGCAGCATTCTCATCCACCTTTGTATCTGTATAGGTGTGATGCCTGAGTTCAGCAGATTCAGACTTATGTATTGGTTTAAATTCGAGGTGCATCTGCTGGGCACTGAAAGTCGAGGATTTTGAAACAGTTGTTGGGTCTGTCAACAAGCCGCTGCCTTAGACTTATGCTTAATAGTTATGGTATGAGATAGGCTCCAACAGTTAACTTTTAAGGTTTAGACACTTAGCGTGTATGTACTTACATCTTGGTGATGAAGGTCCGCTCTTCAACAGACGAGCTGGGTGGGAAAGCAGACAGCAAAGTAAGAAAACAGAGCAAATTATCGCATTCTCTCTTTATTTGAAAAAATTAACTCTGATGGAGGTTGAGATTAATATGTTGGGAGTGGCATATTCACCTAGAGTGAGTGAAGAAGAGCTCAGAGAACTATCTATCGATATATTTGACAAACTACTTATGTCATCTACAGCGATCACAGATGGTTGTTCTGAATCTGCAGGGCGTATCTGCTGCAACTTTCCATCACAAATAACGTAGACTGAACAAAAGTCTGGAGCAGTTTCTGATATAACTTGTGATAGGTTCTGGTTCTCTCCCAACATCCTTCTCAGTGACAAGTTTTTCCTGCAAAAGCTTCTTTGTCAATAATATCCATGAAGTAACATAGGGAACCTAGCGACTTCAAGCATGAATTGATCTGGCAAATTGATCATTTGGATCAGCTTGCGTGAGAATGGAATGATCTTATGTTACGTTCGAGTTGGATTTGGATATACTATCTTTTCATTATTATGCCTGGTAAGGCCCGGTTCTTTTTCAGCTGTTGGCGTAAGATTAATTTGTAAGTTGCAAGGAGTTGTAAACAGCTGTAAGAAGTCATAAGCGGGGAAGTGCTCCAAGAAGCTTTGAAGTTGTTTAGTACCTTGAAAAGAGACTAGTAGATGAAATCCCTATAACGAGATGTCTTATTGATAGTCTTTCGACCTCTAATGATACAGCCATCGCAATATCATCCGATTCGAGCATCACAATCTCTGATTTTACCTTCATTAAGAGAAAATCAATTTTTCAAATGATGAGAATATATACAAACATCACACAACCATAGCCTGTCGGTGTTCTCAATTGAACATTTGATTACAGAAATGGTGAGTATTTGGTACCTTTTGGGCTTTCAGGTTTTGCTGATAAGGAAGGAGGTTCTTCTTTTTCTTCCACTCAACTTCCTGCCTATAACCTGCTGCTACGTCTTCTCGAACCTGTGCTATTGGCAGCCAATTTCCCACTGAAAGCATGTTTAAAAACGCTAAAATTAGGATTCCTTGCAAATCCTTCTCAAAGAAAAAAAGATCTGTTTATGAGGAGTACGTACTAGTGATGGAACCCAACAAACCCACCTAATAATCCCCAAAACTGAAACACACACAAAGAAACAGAAAAACAGAGCATCAGAATTTTTGCAAATAGAGTTGGATCTGATATACTGACTTGGTGTAGGAACCGCTGTAATTTTGGGGTAGACATGCAAGAGCTTAAAGGTGACATTGCCATTGCCCTCAGGAAGGAACTTGTCCATGGCCCATCTGAGAATGTACTTGCTTTTACGCCCTCCGGTTAGCCCCACCGCCACTATTAGTCCATCTCCACCCTCATTCGCTACCTTTTCCTCCATATCTTGACCCTACAGCCGATCTGATAACGTATCAAACGCCCTACAAAATTTACATCAAAAACATAAAAGAAAAACACGTCGGAAATCTCTTCAAAGACATCTGATAAAATTGGAACGATACAGAGAAGGACATATCCAATTAATGAGTAAATTAACTTACCTACTTAATTAGCTCTAAAATCAAAGCCCTTGATGATTGATCAGCTTCTTATTTGCAGGATGAAACTAAATGTTGGAGTCTTTGTGCTTTCTACTATCTATCTGCCTTCTCTTTCAATTAAATAGTCCCTATACAACTAGTGATTATATATTCATTGAGTCGTATTAAAATCAGAACTAGGAAAGAAAGGACCAACAGTTGCACGTCTTTGAGGGTTCAACACCCAAATGCTGGAAGATTTAAGGTGATTATAAGAGTTGACTATTATTTATAACTTGCAAACAGACAATTTTATGTATTCAGCCAGGTCTCTCCTACTTCGAAATATTTGGAATATCCAATATATTCATATAAAATTTTGGTGAAATATCTCAAGTGTGATATAGTCATGCTCCCTTGCCTTTTTTTTTGTGTGTGTGTATGTGTTGTTGCTGATCTTTTGTTAACTGGAGTTAATCTAGTGCCACCTTGTACATAAGTATTTAGAGTTCTTCAAATTTAGGTCTCCACCATTCACAGGATTTAAACTCGAGATCGTATTAAATTTGTATGGTTCTATAAGAATCAGTCTCTCTATTAATAGCAATATTTGTGGGGTTAAGACTGCTTATATCTGAATCTTTTTAGATTTCATCGAAATAGAATTCTTACTAGTGATGTTGTTATATTATGGAACATCCCTTGTTGATACCTTTTGTATATGCTCAACTAGCATTTAGCATAGATATGCTAATTAATCAACATCCCTAAAAAAATGATTTGATTGACAATAGAAACTAATTTGATGTATCCTAGTATACTTTTAATAATGATAATAATTGACATGTAAGAGTTGCAGCCAACTATGTGGTTTTTGTTTCTTTAGACAGCAGGCATGAATATTTTCTTATTATTTGTAAGAGGCAAAGGAAACACAAACAACCCCCCCCCCCCTCCCCGCCAATCAGCAAACTTTGACCATTTTTTCAATTTCAACCTTTTCTTTTCAATAATTGCATGTGTGCACGTTCTTTATATCTATCATAATCACTCTTTCATAGAAACGACAAAAAACAAAATTTAGAGGCAATTTGGTCCCCAAAAAAAAATAAAATAGATTGGATGACTACTTGCATAGAAGTATTAATACCCAAAAATTGGTTCATTGAATGTAGATATATATGGTGAAACCGCTGATCTACCTATAGTAGATTGACATGCTTATCTTTGCTCCATCCTCCCCATCTACATTAATTAAGTGAAAGAGGGAGGGTGGTGTGGGTTGGACCCTGAGCCCTGATAGCTTTATCTCCCTTCCTCTAAACTGATTTGTCTATTGGGTCTTTCTTAAAATATGGGGTCCAGGGATGACCCATGTTTACCAATGTGTGTGTGTGTGTGTGTGTATATATATATATATGTATATGAGGTGAAACCGTGAAAGTATATAGACGAGTAATAATTTGAATGTATCCTACTAAAATGTGTATATTGGTTGGATTAAGAATTCTATTATTGAATCAAATTGTTCCTAGGTTGATATAGTTAGATTGCATTGACTTTCTTCTTCTTTATTAGTTATTTATTTTTAAGGTCTACTTATTTTTTTAAAATTTCATTATTGTTTTAGGTGAGACAAATGTTAGCTATTACTAGAACACTACACATATAACCTTTCTGAGATGGACTATCACTAATAAAGTTGACCTATCAAGATGTCATTTGGATCTATCCACTAAGCCAATAAATACCCAAGATCAATAATTAATAGCTAATTACAAAACTATTGATAAATTGTTAGTTTTAAATCTTGTAGTGCTCAATGCAGTACGCTCTCTTTGTTTTTGTGCCTTGAATGAAAACCTGTGTTATCATGCACTTGACATAATAATAATAATAATAATAATAATAATAATAATAATAATAATAATAATAACTGCTTTCAGTATGAGTTCTGCTTTTACAGTGTCATTATGTGCCCAATTAATAAAGAGATGGAAATGACTTAATATGACTATTCAATTATAGGGTTTAACTTAATATGATAGTCAATGTATACTGAAAATTGGGATGGGACTGAAATTTTGATCTCTCTGCCGAATTCCAATGCATTGATTACGCGTAATGACCCAACGTTTATTCCCTCCCTTGATTAAGTTCTTGCAAATGCCTTCAAATTCAACCTTCATTTATGAAGCAGAATCAACAAAAATGAGGGAAAAAAATTGAAAAAAAAATTCCATTCAAGATATGACGTCTTTAAAAATGGCTATCTTACTATATATAATCAACGAGATTTACATGTGTTGCCTTACTACACACTATAATACGTTATATGAGTTAGAATAATTAAATTTTTAGTTATTACAATTAATTATCAATTGAAGTTGTTTAGGGTTTGTGTCTGCCCAATGTCACAGATAAGAGTCCCACATCGGAAAAGTAATTGGAGGGTCCTGGGCTTGTAAGTGGTGGCACTGCACACCTCATCAGATTGACCTTTTGGTGAGACGATAATGGCCGCGTGACACAAAGTGCCCAACCAGAGGTATTCTAAGCGCAAATTAGTACATACACTTAGGAGCATGTATTCTTATTGCCACATATATGTGTATTTTTAACATGTAGTTATCATACGACCAGTTAATTTCTCTTATGTGGCTTCTCAGACTCCTGAATGTACGGTGTACGATAAGCTTATATAAAGAAACAAGACACTTCCGTAAAATTTCTTTTCACATGTAGATGCTTAGTTCCCGCCTTCTTAACAATGGTTCCTTAGCTGCACGCCTAAGTAACAATTTTCTTCATAAAACTTATCTTAGTAATGTGCGTCTAAAGTCCTGCTATATCTCAATGACAATGATAAATTGGTTATTACAAACTAAAACTGCATGGAGTTTGGGCCTATGTCCTATTGTTTTTAGAACATTATGTACACGTTAACTATTCTCAGTCAGAAATTTAAGCCAGCAATAGTCGCAAATAGAGTAGAGATATTTAACTTGTCTCTACTCTTATAGTGTCACATATTAGCTAGCTAGTTAAGTTGGTCGAATCTTTCGAAAATTATAGAGGTGACCCACATTCAAAATTTTCCTATATTGGTTTAATGCATCTCTACATCACACAGGAGAGAGGCAAAAGAGAAGAAAAGACCATACCATTTTCCGATCTATGAACTAATCTAAAGAAGTATTCAATTCCTCCGAACTCTGGCCATGCCCAAAACGACCATCACACTGTCTTTTATGCCATTGACAAATTGGAAATAGGCATGTCTCCAAGATCTCTTGATCACTAACGTTCCACAAACTCCCCAAAATCCTACAATGAACCCAAGCACCAAACTTACGTACAGCCCAGGAAAAATACCAGCATGATCATCATCATCCTCATTCTCATCTGCATGGGTTGTATTGTTTTCCTTTGGAATGTTAGAAGGCGGTTGATCTCCGGAACATTTTGGGAGTGGATCAGCACAGAGCCCGGGGTTTCCCATGTATGATGAAGGTTCAAAGCCCTGTAGTTGAGTACCCAGGGGAATTCTTCCAGATAAGTTGTTGTTTGACAAGTCCAAGATTTCCAAAGAGCTCACTTTGGATAGGCTTGTTGGAATTTCACCACCGAGTTGGTTGTTCGACAAATCCAGAAACTGTAGAGATGTCAGCTGACTGATTTTGGGTGTAATGCTTCCATTCAATCTATTTTGCGATAAGTTTAAGAACACTAGATCAGTGAGATTTGAAACTCCGTCAGGAATTGGTCCTTCTAACTTATTGTTTGAAATATCAATAGCTTTAACTTGTCCAAGAGAATCCCTGAAGCGATTCTGAAGCTCCATTCTTTTCTTTTCCACATAATCCATGCAGCATCATAATACGTTGTCAAACCGCCTCCTGGATTTGGATACAAGAGATTTAGAAGGAATGGTGAAAGATCGTGGGAATTGGACATTGCTCTGAGATTGTAAATGCAAATTGGAATGAATCCAGAGAAGTGATTAGATGAGAGATCCAAGAGCTGCAGTGCAGACAATTCACAAAGGCTTGATGGTAGAATCCCAAGGAAACTATTACTCGGCAGGCTAAGAACAATTAGCCCACTAAAACTATTCCCAATCCAGTTGGGTATATGCCCCGTTAGAGAGTTATATGATGGATCTAGGATTATCAAGGATGTACAATTCTGCAGGGCCACAGGCAGCTTTCCAGAAATGCTGTTGTTGCGCAAATGAAGTGCTTCGAGCTTCCACAGCCTACCGATATTGACAGGTAAATTTCCAGAAAAATAGTTGTTATCCAACCGGAGGGTTGTTAATTGATCAAAGTAGCCCCAACAATTTGGAAGCTCCCCTGATAACAGGTTGTCTGAGAGGTCCAGATAGGAGATAACCACTTTGGTTTTTTGACAAAGAAAGGATGCCACCTCTGACAATTGGTTGTCATTTAGCCTCAACGAGCTAGCGTTTCCAAGAAATGATGGTATTGCACCCGTAAACAAGTTGGAACTCAAGTCCATCTCAGATGATGTACCAAAAACAAAGGACAGATCTGGTAGAATTCCACTAAACTTGTTATAGGAAATATTCAAGTGCCAAAAACTGGATGGCAATGAATTCCAAAAAGACAGAGGCATAGTGTCAGAAATCCCTGTATCTGATATATCAAGGAAGGAGAAGTTCATCTGCGTAAGAAGCCATTTTGGGGAATAAGGGCCCAGCTTGCAGGAGCGTAGATGAATATAATCCAATTGGAATGGAGGAATCCAATTGGCACTAATATTAACCACAAGCTTCGGGATATTAGACAAGCAACTCAACCTTGAAAGGTTCGAGAAGTGGTGGTTCGAGAGTACACCTTCCAAGAAGTTGTTCTCAAGTGACAAACTCTCAAGCTTGGAAAGGTGTCCCAAAAATGGACTGATTGTGCCATTCAGTTGGTTAGAATGTAGAAGTAATTCACGTAGTGAAGAAAATGCGCCAATCGCATCAGGCACAGAACCCCAAAGACGGTTGAAACGCATGTTCAGAAACACCAATGACTCGTGTACACATGAGTGAGACCAAGTCTGGATGATGGTAGAGAGATCACTAGTTATGTTATTCATTTCTAAAATTACTTCTTGCAAGCTGCATAAATTTCCGAGGATATATGGATTCCACCTGCTCCCTTGAAAGTTGTTGGAGAGATCACGGTGCACAAGAGATTTTAGGTTTGACATTGACTCGGGAAAGGGATCTTCAAATCTATTATTTGAAAGGGAAGAGTGGAAAGGGAATCCATTCTACCTATAGCACTAGGAATAGGGCCAGTAATCTCATTGGATGAGAGGTCAAGGTGTTCAAGGTTAGAACTGAGTGCAGTGAAGTTGAACAACCTTGGAACATCCTACTGTCGTTCAATTTGTTATCAGCAAAATTAAGGAGATGCAAATCGACCGAGGTATTTGTGTACACAACTGATGAGGGGATTGATGGGGAAAGACTACACCCATACATTTGAAGGTTCGTTAAAAAGGGGAGCTTGCTAACAACTTGCATCCAGTCTGTGGCTTGACTGAGATTAACCCAACTCAAGTTGATGTCCCTCAATGAAGTTAGATGGGAAAGCCAACCCAAAGTTCCTACATAAAGGTCACCAGAAGCACTAAGATCAAGAGAGGTTAAGCTTGAAAGATTTGCCAGCTGATGCGGAATTTCCCCTTGAAAACCAGTTCTGGAGAGATTGAGGTACTTCAAACCACGAAACGAACCAATGAAGCTAGGAATGACGGTAAAGCTTTCAAGAAAATTGAAGCTAAGGTCCAAATATTTCAAATGTTTTAGCCTAGGGAATGAAGGACTTATTTTGCCTTCTACACAGCCGAAATTCCCTGCATGAAGATCAAGCCTGATGACATGATTGGTACGATTCTCACAGCGGATGCCGTGCTACTGGCAGCAGTCAGACTCGCCATCCCACGCAGTAAGCAACCCACAATGATCAACCTGAATCCCCTGCTTGAATTGGAGCAAAGCTTCCCTCTCCTCCCCAATACACTGGATCATGTTGTTTCGATTACTAATGTTGCTCTGGCCGAAACCACAACTGAAAAGAACAGTAAGATCCAAGCAAACAGGAGTACACAGTGAGCATAGTCTCGCTTCATGTTGTGAAACTGAATAATAAAATTTATAATCTAATAACATTGAAATATATAGGGGGAAAAAATACAAGGCAAAAAAAGTTGTGCTAATGCAGACCGTGTATAATTTTAGCTATTTGATTTGATAGTTGTTGCCATTTCATTGGAGCCTTTATATTATGTTTAAGCTTGGAGCGTAACTGAGACGGTGGACGGGAAAATTTGATCGTTCTTTGCCGGCGCATCATCCAGTAAGTAACTTCTTGCATTGTATATGTATTGACTGATGACCAAGACTTAAATACCACCACTCAACACTTATCCAAGTCTTCCTAAACAACTTCAAATTCTTCTTGATCATTTACCAATCAACTTTGAGCTATGAAAAATTCTCAATCTTGAGGTGTCATAGTCCACGAGCCAAACCGCAAAGAATAGTGTTCACAGACCATCTCAATCAAAAGTTTAAGCTGACGGTTGAAGGTTTAGGAATAGGTTTACACTTTAACACGCTCCCTCACGCAAATGTTCATTGGGCTTAAAGCGTGGATGCTACAAAGGCTCCCCTACTTTGCGCAATAAATTAATATGGGGACTGCTGAAATTCAAACTTAAGATCTCTAGCTCATAAAGACTTTGATATCATGTTCACAGACCATCTCAACCAAAAAATTAAGCTAATTGTTGAAGGTTTATGAACAGGTTTATACTCTAACAAATAGCAAGAGTGTTGTTTGGCACGTACGTAAGATTTTTAGATTCAAATATTATAAATGGAGATGAAAACCAATGAAATTTTGGCCTAACTTTTGTACTGCTTGGCTAATTAATGTGCCATTCCCATTTTTCCATTTGCTGGTCAGAATAATGTATCTTCTTATTACTTTTGGCATGTCATTAAGCAAAAAATTTCAAGTTTCAACAACCCTGATTAATTAAGAGTATTTCTATGTCAAATTTGATTTTCAAAATGCTCAACAATAATGTTGAAAAAGTTTTGTGATTTTTTTTCTAAAGTAGGTGCTCACCACAATCAGCAATGTGACTTTATTGATTTCATATTATAATTTTAATTAGATTTTAACAAATTTTGTAGCTGAATTAATAGTTTTAGTCTTAGACATATTTTTTTGAACTATTTGTCCAACCACCTCTTAAATTTACATTATAAATATATTTTTTTGGATGAAATGATTTCACTCAAAAGTCATCATCATGAACCTTTTTTTAAGTAGGCATCCTATCTAGAACAAGATAAGACGACATTTAAGCAAAACATAAGGAAAAATACTTTAGACCAAGCATATATACCAGGGGCAGATCTAGCTTTGGTGCAGTGGGGTCAATCAACATCCCTCTTCCCAAACGTATATATTAAAAATTAAAACTTTGACAGAGCCACACGGAATTTTTCGTGCCTCAGCGGTTGGATTGTGTGTTTTATCCTTTGCTCGTTTTGAGGTCGCAGGCTCAAGCCCTACTTTACACATGTTCTCATTGTTTTATCGTTTTAATTTCTTTCATTTTCGAAACTCACAGTCTCAAACTGTCTGCCCCTGCCTCTCATTCGCGTTTCTGTTCCAACGGTGGCGAAAACCCATAAACCCTAACCCTCTCCATCCTCTTCCTCCACTGCGACGTTGCTCCAGCCACCGTCCACCGGAACCTCCGACCTCAACAGTCGACTTACAGGCAGCCTAGGCGCCCAACTGCCACTAGCATTTGCCCCGGCCAGCTCTATGCATGACTACTTGCGTCTGACTTCGTTCGTTGCCTCTCCCCTCTCCAAATTTATAAGCTGTCCTTTAATCATTTTACTAATGCTAGTTTAAATACTTTAATTGACTTTCTTTGTTGCTTTAATTTACAATTGCACGATTCTTTTTAGGTAACCAATCATAATAATGTAATTATTTATTTATATATTACATAGTTGGTTGCATTACTTACTTTAGTACATAATACCTATCACATTCAACGACAACAATTGAAACAACAACCCCAAGTGTGGGTCCCAATTGCGCAAGGCTTGGGGCGATCCAAATGTAAACAGTCTAACTTTGCATGTTATTATTATTCACAGAGAAGTCGATTCCAATAGACGCACAGAAGATTTGAGAAAACATTTTAGAGTTGAAAATCTTTCGATGCAAAAGGGAGCGAAACAAGAAAAACTAGCAAGCTGTAACCCCCCCAAAAAAAAAGAAGAGGTATGCACGGTACCACATAAATATTAGCATACACAACTACTATCAACGCAAGATAGATGATAACTACATCCGCGCACCACCAAATCCTATGCTCTCGAGATCCAAGGGATGGCAAGTAGTGTGCTACCTAAGGTTTGCAGCCTTAATCATAGACTTCCATAGTTTCCGATCGTGATTCATGTCTTCATTAATCCCAAAGTCTTTAAATCATGTCTAATCATTTCATTTTAGCTCATCCTAGGTCTACTTCGACTTCTTCTACACTTCAGAAGAATAACCATCTCACATCTTTTCACTGGTGGGTCCGACAAATCATCATCATTTCTGCTACCAACTTTCTTTCATCTTGAGCCTTTTTGACTGGCTAATATTCTTCACCAAACAATCATGCTGATTTAACAATTATATGATAAACTCCCCCTTTAAATCTTAATAGAACCTTCTCATCGCATAATACCTCTGAAGTATTCCTCCATTTTTATCAACCCACATCACTTCGATCGTTGCGGTCGTTGGCGGATGTTGCGGCATGCCGTGATTTGAGGCTAGTTACTTTGGTCTAACTTTTATGTAAGTCCTTGTGACATTACTTTGGACATGACACCAACGGAAAAAAATTCTCGACAATGGCTCTCTAATAAGCGAGCATGCACTGCTATCAAATCAAATTTCAAACTTGAACAATATTATTGTTGAATTTTGTATTTTTTTTCCTAAAGTAGGTAGCTTAGATTTTACAAATCTCATATTATAATAATAATAATAATAATAATAATAATAATAATAATAATAACAACAATTTTCAGTGTAAGTTTTGTTTTTACGGAGTCAATCTCATATTATAGTTTCTAACTAAATTTTTAATGAAAAGGTGTTTGTAATTTGTATGTCAGGTTTAAAGCTGTTTGTAAAAGTTTTCAAAATTCTGCGGAGAATAAATAATTTAAAACATTTGATTTCAACGTATTGGAATTCACACAAAATAGATATAAACAGATGTTAGTATGCGACTTTTAGTGGTTGTCAATTATTTTAATTGGTAAAGTTTCTCGACTATTAGAAAGTTGAATTCGTATCCTATCTATATTAATTGAGCTTTGCATTTCATTTACACTAACAAAGGGAGAAAAAAGTATGTGACTTAGGGGGTTTTTTTTTTTTCCCTTTTGGATAGATGTGACTTTCATTGTCCATGTATAATATTTTCATGTGTCACACTGTCATGTGATTATTTCATTTACAGATCACTTCAATATATGTTTAATTATTTTGACTCTATGCTTTTTTTTTCCTCCCCTTCTACTTATCATGACACTATTGTTTATGTTAGTATTATTTTAAATTATTTTGCAAATATTTGTATAAGACTGTTTTACAATTTATTTTTACAATATAATTTATATGTATAATTAGGCCATATTTTCAATTAGACCTGACAAATGAATCATTCGATTCGGGTTGGGGACGGGTTAAGTTTGGGTCGAGTCATATTTTAGGCTAAGTGACATTTCAGGTTGGGTCGGGTCGGATTGAATTAGGCGAATTTCGGTTCGGGCCGATTTCGGGTCAATCAACTTTTGGTCTAGTACACTTGTCATGCAAAAACAAGCAAGTTTGTAGAAAATTTCGGTTCTGGTCAATTCAGATTTTGAGGTCCACTTTCGGGTGAGCATATTTCGGATGTTCGGTCGAGTATGGGTTTTGGTCATTCGGGTCGGGTTTCGGATATCGGGCGAATTTTGTCAAATCTATTTCCAATCAAACCATTAAATAATACACATCATATTCATTTTCAGACGACATAATCTTGCGTGAAAGTTTCTATTATGATCGTTTTCTATTGAATGAGCCATCATTGTTGCAAATCAGACACTATACTTGTTTTGCTTTGCTTGGTAGTATTTTTCAAGAATAATTCACTTTCCTTTTCCCTCTCTTATAATGCATTTTTTAATCTGAAATTACCTTCAATGGTGGGTCTCTTAAAAAGACTTTCTTCTTATCCCACTTACTTTTTATATAAATGAAATATCGGCAACAACGAAATCTCCCGAATGACTCCAATTGTGGCTCCTCAAATTGATGGTGAAATTATAATGCTAATCATCAAATTTCATAGATGATTAATTAACCCAAATCTTTTTCTACACTGAGCCCGCCTTCATTGCAGCATTTGTGGACTTCTTTTCCTCCTAATGGGCCCAATCAACAGGCCCTATACTTGAAAAAGGACCGTTTTGCGGGTTGAAAAAGAGCAAAATACTGCTTGATTCACGGTCGGTAAAAATTCATCGGATTTGATTATCTGAATTTATTCGACTTGAAAAAATCGGATATAGTTACAAAATATTCATCCGAATTTCACATTCGGACAATCGGTCATATTTGAATTTAAATTTAGGTCGGATTTGAGTTTGGGCATTCGGGTTCTAATTATCCAGATTTTTGAACCGTTTCGAATTCCGACAACCATGTTTGGACAATCGGATAATTAGGTTTATGTGTAAATTTGATCCAAATTCTCTAACAAATTTTATAAGGACAACTTCGAACAACTGAATTTGGATATAGACAAATCAGGTTCAGATTCGGTCGCACAAAATTTCAATCACAATGTCTAAAAATCGTATCATAAATCCGGACATCCCAACAATCGAGTTTAGGCATCAAACATCCAAGTCTGAGTCCGAATCTAATTAAAGTGTTCGATTTATAATTTGAATAGGGTCCAAATATAAACTTTTTATCTAAATAATCGATTTATCTGAACCCAAATTGATGTGGATCCAAATTTTTGATGTCTGTAAACTATGGGTGGGCAATGGATTGGGTTGGGTGGGACTGGGCCAACCTATTAACTAAACGGGCTAGCCTGGGTCAAGTACATTTATTAATGGGTTGGATTGGGTTATAGTTATGGGTCACATGAACCCAACCTACCCATTACCCGCCCATTAACACCTAAGGAGTGTTTTTGGTTAGTTAATTTTTCAACTAATGTATTTATAATTTTTCAACCAAATTAAATTAGTTCAAATTCAAAGTTAGAAAATACATAATCAAGCTAATAAACGTGTCCAGTCAAGTCAACCCATAGGAGGCCCGCTTTGGGTTCGTTTAAAAACGAAACAAACTTGCGTAAAATAACGGTGCATAATAATTATTGCTATGTACAAAATGTTGATAATGAGGTTAACTAATTGAAAGATGTAAACTAGTATGTCAATCAAGTTAAAAAATAATGGGTCATTAAACGGGCCGTTAATAGGCCTGTCCAATACAACCTGTTAATATATCTTAATGGATTACTTCATTAATAACCCAAATTATTATTAATCCGACCTTTTATTATCCTTATTTTAAATTAGCCGATCATTTAACTTGATAAATACTCGATTCATTGTCCACCTTTAAAGTAGACTATGACCTTACTATCCCCCTCAAATCGCGCTTATTTTAAGACCGCCTTCTTTTTCTGTCTTCTCTTTTCTTTCTTTTTCCGTATTTTTTTAATTTTCCTTTTTCTTTTCTCTCTCCTCTAAAAAAAAAAAAAAAGAACAATTTTCACCTGCTTCCAGAGACTTATCCTCAGCCTCTGCCTCTCCCTCTCCCTCTGATCCCTCTCTATAAATCCGCCCACTTCATCGCTCCCCCTCAATCAACTCCCCTCCACAAAACCACCCTCATAAAAAATCAAATCCAAAATTTACAAACTCAAGATGTTACCAAATTCCAGAAAACCCATACCATCATCATCTCTTGTAACCCTCTTCCTCTGCTTTTCTCCTCCTCCCCTGTTTTTCTTTTCCTCCCCTTCCCCTGTTGTTCTCCCAAATTTCTCATCTTTTCCCCCTTTTTTTGTGTAAAAACAGGTGAAACATAACGAGGTCTACATTTGGGCAATAGGGTTACTCCTCCTCCTCTGCACCACCGTCGAAGGGCGGCAAGTTGGTGGCGGAGGTGGTGGTGGTGGTGGAAGTTGGGTGAATGTGGAATACAGAGCAGTGAACTGCAGAAAACACAGTGCATTTGTAACTGATTTCGGGGCAAAAGGAGATGGGAAGACATTGAACACAAATGCCTTCCAATCCGCCGTCGACCACCTCAGTAAGCTGGCCCCTGACGGCGGCGCTCAGCTGATTGTGCCGCCGGGCCGGTGGTTGACGGGGAGTTTCTCTCTCACCAGCCACTTCACTCTTTACCTTCATAAGGATGCTGTCCTTCTTGCTTCTCAGGTCTGTTTTTCTTTCTTAGCTTTTTTCTGTTCTTTTTCACCAGATCATTTCTTTTATTTTAATGTCTTTTTGGTTAGTACTAGTTGCACTGGATTAGTATTCTTTATGTTTATCTTTTGCAGAAAGTGAGAATGTTTCATATCTTCAGTCGGAATGCTTATATGATTATACTTTCACCCGACACATAAGTAATTATATATTAAAAATATAATATATAAAAAATATATTTTAAAAAAATATAAATTAAATACAGGGGTGCGTGCATACGGATATTTAAAATAATTTACCTTAAGCCAATCTTTATCACGTACTTTAGTTGGTAGGAGAAAGCTTAGAGGAAAAACAACGGCTGGCTCACGAGGAGGAAAAGGAGCAGGGAGAGTGTGGTGAGGCGAGGGAAGAATTGCAGCAATCAACTTGCGCCGCACGCCGAATGGGGAGCCTCGGGTCCTCGAGCTCACTTGTGAGGTTTGTTTTGTTTTTTGAAAATATTTTTTAATTAGTTTTTTAAATTTTAAAAATAAAGTTGTATGTTGTAGAGTGGGTTTATAGGTATTATTCTATGATTGAATGTAGGATTTATATATATTATTTTATTTGGTGAGGTAAAGTGGTGAGTATTCCACTAAAAAGAGTGAGAATTGTGAGGTAAAAAATTGAAGAGAGGATTGATGTAACAGTAGTAGGCTCCCATCAGTGAGTCAAAAAATTAGCTCACCATTGGGTTTGCTCTTAGTCCAATTTGTTATGTGGTGAATTCTAGATCATTTTGCACTAATGAATGGATAGGTAAGATCAAAATTTGTTTACGTTGTAAAGGGAGGTATAAAAGTCAATGTAGACAAAATTCGAATCTAAGTTTCTAATAACAATTCTCAAAAAATTACCAACTGAACTGAATTAAACCATTGTTCAAATTTTTTTTTTTTTGGTTTTTGCGCGATGAGACGAGCGCCAATTTTCATATAGACGTGATTTAAATTCAGATCTCTAATAACAAATTTTAAAAATTTTATCGATTGAGCCATCTATTGAGTGAGACTAGCCAGAGATGAATAACTTCAACACAGAATGTATCATTGTTTCTGTGTATGCGCATGCTTCAGTGTAGGCCCCTCAACCTGCATGCTATCAATATTTTTTTTGGCCATATTTTCTACAAAATAAAAGTAAACAGAAGAAAAAGAAAAACTCCATTCATTTGATGATCCAACCCGTCAACGTCAAGTGTTGTTTGTTCATAAATTTTCCTAGGGCATTCCCTGCTTATCCTCAACGTGCACTACTGACAACTCTATGAATGCAAAGTGGGTCCAACTCTTCGAAAATTACAAATACAGTTTAAGAATTACTTTAAGCAGATTTTTAAATTAACGGTTAAAGATTTAAAGATATCTTATAAGAGGTACAAATATTAATGAAGGCGAGATTTGAAGACATAATCTATGGGGTGATGATACAGATTTTGAAAATTTTGAATTCACAGAGTGGATGTGTAGAGGTTTAGAGCAATAATAATGATTAAGATAGCAAAGTCAAAAGTTAATTATTGGCTGTACAAATTCAAGCAGTGGTTGAGGCCTTTTCATTTTTGAGCTCTTTGAGAGGTTTAGGTTTAGGTAGTTTTTAGTAGGTCAGTGGTACTTAACACTATATATGCTTTTGCGTGTTGGCAAGTAGTGGCATTTACTTACTTAGGTCAGGGTGGGGTCCATATTATCTTTTCTTTAACTGATGTTGTTAACCTAACAAGGTAAAGAATAGATACCGCTAACCACCGCTGTTTGCTCCATAAATAACGGTGTTAACTGTGGCATCTACATGCCACACCAAATGCCAGGACGATGGTGACAGGGTCCCCCCCCCCCCCCCAAAAAAAAAAAAATTGTGTGCTTGCTATATGTATATTTTTTAAAAAAAAATGGTGTGCTTGCTGTATTAGGAATGAAGATTATTTGTCCAATAAGTGGGATGTCAGGTCTATAAATCTACGACCATGTATAATATATATCCTTCCCGTTTGACAAATAATTGTTAACTGTTGGCTGTTGGTATATATTATGAATTGTTAACTGTTGAAATATTTGTTGATTACGTCGGAAAAGTATTAAATAATATCCCAAACGGATCAACCATATTTGAGAGGGCATATGATATACGTATTTTAAAAATGTAGTAGATTGATGACGATCGATCACTTTCACTTAAAATAAATAATGACGTTAAGAGGAGCTTTCGGTAAATATATTGATGATGACTTTCATTTTAAATAAATATAAATATACATAATAATAATAGTGGATGGTTGGGACCGGGGAGTTTCAATTTAATTTATACAAGATCCAAAATAAAAGAATAATCTGAAACACACGAAGAACTTAATGAACAATTAATTTGTTAGCGATCCTCAAAAACAAAAAAACAAAAAAGAAAAAGAAAAAAAGAAAAGATTATAGTAGACATGGTTAATCAAAAATAGGTCAAGAGATTCCCAAGAATGACAAAGACAGAGGCCAACTTTTGACTTCAAAGGGTGAGCACGAAAGCTTTGGCATGCATCGTGATCTAGTCTATCGTACTGATGGGTGCTAAGGTTAGGGCACGTGTGTAGATGCCAGACTTTAAGCATAGGCAAGCTTTATGCTTTTCCAAAAATAATAATTAATTAATGGGTTAAATGAGATCATCACATTATGGTCTTATCCTTTAAAAAAAAAAAAAAAAAATCTCCGATTCTACGCAAGATAAGTGGAACAACACTATGCTTACATTCCTTAGGTTTGATTTCACGACATGAGCCGCCATATCGAAAAATGAATTTGGATTTGAATTTATAGTTGGAAAAATTAGTAAGAACGGTGAGACTGATAAATCAAGTTTCTCTAAAATCTATTAGATTTAAACTTCATTTACATTCACATCTACATCCATTTTTTATTTGAGTTGGAGGACTATATAGATCGACGTAACGCCTACCAAAGAACATAACAAATTTAGGGAGTGTAATGCGAGGAAAAGACGAACAAATACACAATTGATGTAGTATGTCTCCAAGCCTAGACCAAGGCGTTACGGAACCACAGAATTAATGTCAATTAATTATTGTTATTTTGACAATTTGGCCATTTTGTTAACAACTTAGCATGGGTGAGCCGGCTCAATTATTGCTGCCATATTTTTTTGTTTGTTAATGAGAAAAGAAAGCCTAAGAAAAATACGTGTAATTGATTAACTTCTGACGTATATGTGTGTGGACGTACAGAGTGTGAAGGATTATCCAGTACTTGCGCCATTGCCTTCCTACGGTAAAGGAAGGGACGCCCCTGCTGGTCGTTATGCTAGCCTCATCTTCGGAACCAATCTTACAGATGTCGTCATCACAGGTAACTTCTCGCGATATTCAGACTCCGTATAAGTAGGACCCACATTAAAAGGAACTGTTGTTGTTGTTGTTGCATCCAAAATATATACAGTAGTTCATCTTACGTGAGATCGGCTCACAAAAAACTAAGTAAGATGTCAATGAGACATAAGCCAACAAGTTACATGTCCATTACACGTAATGCGGCATTGATCATTTCTCAATAACTTACTGCGAGATTATCTCATCCATGAATTTCAGAAAAAAATCTCTTATCATTAACCATCAGTCTTTGTGTTCATATAAGATAATCTTATAAGATACCGCTCTGATGAAAAGAGACTAGTCTTTAAGAAGGCTAGCTTCTATGAATTAGCCTTATAAGACCTTGATTTAATGGAAGTTAACTAAGATCGTAATAAAGAACTGATTTTTTGCACGTGTGGGTTTTTCGGATCTTTGATCCTTCATTTAACTGGACTTCAGTTACTATTAGCCATAAAAAAAATTAAGCTCTCCCACTAGAATTTTTTTTTTTTATTTACTACAAGATTCAAACTTGAGACCTTGGTCGTATAATTAGATAATAATGTGATTTGATTATTGTAGGGAATAATGGGACGATCGACGGCCAAGGTGAATGGTGGTGGGAAAAATACAAGGCCAAGGAGCTTACAGAGACCAGGCCCTACTTGATTGAGCTTATGTACTCGAATAATGTCCAAATCACTAATCTCACCTTGCGTGACTCCCCTAATTGGAACGTTCATCCTGTTTACTGCAGGTAATTAATGTATTTTTCTTTTAAATCCGTCATCATTAGACATATTTCCAGGTGAAACTAGTAATTAACAACTTCGACATTGATTAACGATAATGATGATTAACTCAAGAAAAGCCTTAGTTAAACTAAATATATATTGCAGCGATCTGATCATCCATGGACTGACCATCCTTGCACCCACTCATTCTAAGAACACCGATGGCATCGATCCTGGTAATTCATTTGTTACCTTATTCACTTTCCTTTCGAAATAAATTTAGACCTAACGAATGGGTCATAAATGTTCGAGTACTAATCAGATGTAATTTATTTGGATCTATGTTATTGTTACGACAGATTCATGCTCAAATGTGTGGATAGAGAACAACTACATCGTATCAGGAGACGACTGCATAGCGATCAAGAGTGGATGGGACGAGTACGGAATCAAGTTCAACATGCCGACCCAGCACGTGATCATCCGTCACCTCACGTGCATCTCCCCCACCAGTGCCACCATCGCTCTCGGCAGCGAGATGTCGGGTGGGATCCGGGACGTACGGGCCGAGCACATAACCGCCATCGACACTGAGTCAGGGGTCCGGATCAAGACCTCCCCTGGGCGAGGCGCCTTTGTGAAGGATATCTACGTGAGGCAAATGACAATGAAAACAATGAAGTATGTGTTTTGGATGACCGGGCACTACGGATCCGACCCGGATAATCACTTCAACCCGCGGGCGCTCCCAGATGTGGAGAACATCAACTACCGGGACATGGTGGCAGAGAACGTGACCATGGCGGCCAACTTGGAAGGGATCAAGGGGGATGCTTTTAAGGGCGTTTGTGTGTCGAATGTGACAATCGGGTTGAGCAAGAAGCCCAAGGAGATCCAGTGGAACTGCACCGACGTCGTAGGCGTTACTAGCCGGGTCACGCCGCGGGCTTGCGGGTCCTTGAGGGAGACAAACGGATTGGAGTGCCCCTTCCCGGAGGATAAGTTGCCTATTGAGAGCGTGCAACTTAGAGCTTGCTTGGCTCCTGCCCTTCATAAGTAACGATGTATGGGGTAGGTCATATTGCCTGTTTTTGACAGGTTCTATCAACTATCGGAAAAAAATGATGTATGGGCTCGAACGTTGGTCCGTCTTTGTATGTTACGTTCTATGTAATGTCTTGTTGTGTACTTGTAGCAAGTTGAGACGTCTAAGTCTTAAATTATCGAAGAAATACGGTCATGAGGGTAGTAAATTGGGTGGATTCTAATGAATCCATGAGTCGAGATGAGAGTTCGATCATGTATGCTATACCTGTAGGTATGAGTATGCATGTTGCCCCATAAAAGCTAATGAAGGGCGCTTTTGATGCGAGTTGTTATAATTGCCTTGTAAAAGTATTTAGACTTCTAATCGCATCATTTATTGTTGTACGTAACTTATTTTAGCATGATACAGTATGGTTTAAGCTAAACTTTAAAATATGATGACGTCTGATTAACAAACTTATTGAGATTAACTGTAATGACTTTTGCATATATCTTCTTACAACAATAACTTCCAGATGTGTGGGTTTCCGCTTACACGAGGTTTGTACACATCTAAATGTATGATGTCTTACCCCTGCAAATTAACACGCATGTAAGTATAGAAATCGATTTCAAGAGATCCGCAAAAAGTTTTTAAAAAATCTTTTTTGAGGTGAAAAACTTTTGGAACACATTAGATAATAGAAAATATTAAGATGGATACTTTACCAAACACATTGGAAGATAGAAACATCACACAACAATGTGGGAACTCAATCAATAAGATAACAAGAAGCAACGTAGAAATTAACTAGGTCGCATTATCTGTTTTTGACAGGTTCCATCGAGGATTTAAAAAAATGATGTTATGGGGTAGAAAGTGAATATGTCTTTGCATGTGCTATGTAATGTGTTGTTGGTTACCTTTAGCAAATTGAGACGTCTAAGTCTTAATCTATCCAAGAGATAGGCTCATGAGGATATATAGTAAGTTTGGTGGATTTTAATCAATCAATGCCATCCATTTTGAGGTGAGAGTTAATAATGAATTAATGATGCATGATTTAAGCCAAAATTAAACTAAAATGAATTAATGATATACGATTAATGAAATCACTTACAATTAACTGTATTGACTTTTGTTCCCCTTACATGCTAAAAATTAAAAAAATAAATAGATAACGAACCTTAAAAGAAAATAATCTCGAAAAGGAGAACATAAATTGATTAATAAACATAATTACATAAACATGGCATATACATAGACTACAACAACAACAACATCACCACCTCCCAGTGTGGGTCCCGCTTTCGCGGGGTCTGGGGAGATCCAACTGTAGGCAACCTTACCTCTACCGGCATTCCTACCCGTAGAGATTGTTTCCAAGAGGCATATACATAGACTACTTATACTCAATAATTGACCAAAGAATTCCACCCTTCAAATCCTAAAAGCATTTGTAAAACTATTAAAATTTTTAAATCTTTCTTAGTGTGTCAAAAATAAAAGAAAGGAAGTAAGATCTGCCTTGATTGTGTCCAACTTGATATTTCTTTCCTTTAGTATGTATTTGAATGTTTGACATTTGCATTTTTGTCTCTATAATTGAAGCAAATCTCCCTTCCATTTTGTCTCAATATTTATAAATTTTTTCAAAAAAAATATTTAAGTTTTTTTTTAAGGCCAAACTTAAATAATGAACTTTTTTTTGTTTACTATTTAGGTGAGAAAAGTATTGCAAAAACAAATCTTCAAATGTAAAATAAGAAAGAAAAAGAAGAATTTATTTTTCCCAAATTATACAGTCTAAATTTCATTGATCTGCCACCTAACTTTCCCTCAACATGAAGTGCCCATGATTTCTTCTTTCTATAAAATTCCCCAATTTGCTCTTCATTCTCTTCTTACATTGCAGAGAGTGAAAGAATTTCCACTCCAGCCATGGCCATGCCTCTAATATCCCATACACCCCACGTAAGGGTCTACAAAACCCCCCCCCCCCCAAAAAAAAAATTTTTATTTTTCTAAATTATAGGAGATTGATATTATATAGATATATTTTGAATCCGAATTTCGGTATCATCCTAGATTATTTTCATTTTCTTTCGTGATTACGCATTGTACATAGTTTTAACTACACTTTGACGTTGAACAGGATAGTCGGGTGGTATTAGCCCTGTTGTTGATAGTTGTAGTAGTACTAAACAGCAGCTTAGTAGAATGCCGCGAGATCAAGGAGCCGGGAACCTCAAAACAACCAAGTGGGTGCAGAAAACATAGGGCGTATTTGACAGACTTTGGCGGAGTAGGAGATGGCAAGACATCCAACACCAAGGCTTTTAAAGCCGCCATCGCCAACCTCAGCAAGGTGGCGGAAGATGGTGGCGCGGAACTTTATGTGCCACCAGGGAAGTGGTTGACCGGCAGCTTCAATCTCACTAGCCACCTCACTCTATACATTCACAAGGATGCCCTTCTCATTGCTTCTCAGGTTCTCCTACCAACCTCCCCCTTCCCCCCCCCCCCCCCCCCCCCCAACCCAAAAAAAAAGGGTCCAAACTGGTTAGGCATTACGTGTACTCTACTATTATTCTGTTTTAGCTCTGTTTGGTTATTAACTAAATTTCCGTCATTTTATGAACTGCTTTCCAGTCTCGGTCATTTAGCGTAAATTTTAATATTCTGCATCACGAAATAAGACTGATGCTCATACGCTTATCATAGAAAAGAGTTTAATTAGTACGTGTTAGTATATATAATAGTAAAAGAAGTAGAGGACAATTTAATGAGACGGTTCGCTTTGGTGTTTATAATTTCAACTATTTCAATCGTATAAAAAGTGGACAACCGAATATACCAAGTTGAATAAAACGATTATGAAAATTATGAATATTACTACTGTTGTATTTGAGCTAATTAATGCTTAAAACAGGATGAATCAGAATGGCCTGTTCTTCCACCATTGCCATCCTATGGAAGGGGCAGGGATGCTCCCGCTGGGAGATATGCTAGTCTTATCTTCGGCACCAATCTTACTGATATTGTAATCACGGGTAATTAATCTCACAACCTTAATCACCCTCTATCTTTCTTCAAATTACTTTTGCTAATTAGCTACATGATCAAGATACTGTAATCTTTGTAATTTTGTTCATTTCGACTGACAAACAGGCGGCAACGCGACCATTGATGGCCAAGGAGCTTACTGGTGGGACCAGTTCAAGAAGAAAGAGCTCAAGTTGACGCGACCTTATTTAATCGAGATTATGTATTCTGATCAGGTTCAGATCTTTAATCTAACTTTGCTCAACTCCCCTTCTTGGAATGTCCATCCTATATACAGCAAGTAAGCTTCTGTAGCCCTATTTGTACATATTCACACAAATTACATTGTCTTCTGTACTGAATTATGTGAATGTCCTATTGTCTGAACCAACCAGTGTTCGATCATCCAACGCCAGCAATTAGATTTAAATCTGATAGGGGGGCTGATTTTCCTTGTCAATATTAATTACTGGTTTTCAATCAGCTTCTCTTTTTTTTTTGGGGTCACAGCAACGTGATAATCCATGGCGTAACTATCAGTGCTCCCTTGGATTCTCCTAACACAGATGGGATAAACCCAGGTACGTTCTGCTCTGCTCAAATAGGTTTGATGTGACTTGTCCATGTACATGTAGGTGTAGCAAATGCTATAGAATATCTCATAGTTTTCCCACTTTCATGCAGATTCATGCACCAATGTTCGAATCGAAGACAGCTACATAGTCTCAGGAGATGACTGTATCGCGATAAAAAGTGGTTGGGATGAATATGGGATCAAAGTCGGAATGCCAACTGAACATGTCAGAATAAGGAGAGTGACCTGCATTTCCCCGACTAGTGCCACAATTGCCCTAGGAAGCGAAATGTCAGGTGGGATACAAGACGTAAGGGCAGAGGACATCACAGCCATTAACACAGAATCTGCTGTTAGAATCAAGACAGCCCCAGGGAGGGGCGCCTTTGTTAAGGACATATTTGTGAAAGGCATGACCCTAAAGACCATGAAGTATGTCTTCTGGATGACAGGCGATTATGGGTCCCACCCTGACCCGGGCTACGATCCTAAGGCACTGCCCATTGTGAAGAATATTAACTACAGAGACATAACAGCTGAGGACGTTCAGATGTCTGCAAAGCTAGCAGGGATTGAGAACGATGCGTTCACTGGGATTTGCATATCAAATGTGACTATTTCCTTGGCTGAGAAGCCTAAGAAGGTGCAGTGGAACTGCACAAATGTTGAAGGGGTTACTAGTAGGGTTACCCCAAAAGCTTGTGATTTGTTGCCTGATAAGAATGCTGGCAAACTTGTGGATTGTCCCTTCCCTACTGACAAGCTACCTATTGATGATTTCGAGTTGAAGACTTGCCCTTCGAGGCCCAGCCCCCCCTAAACATTAGGAGATTATACATATAACTGTCTTCGATAATTAAGTGAATAATTTTATGAGTTCGAATTTCACATACACATGATGAATGAAGCCAACTGAACAGAAATTCTTCTTGTAGAAAAATCTCATGGTTTCTCGAAGAGAGAGAGTCCTTTTTGGCTAGCTGCTGAAGCTAACAGTCTCCATCTGGCTGCTGTCTTGAATGAGACAGTGTCACCAAAACAAACTGTATGACTAGATTTGACATTGCACAGCTAAAATTGAACCACTATGATTTGAGATTTCTCATTGTACACTACGAAATCACTTTCCAATACATATCTTCTAATCCAACATATGAGTTCATTTACAAGGCTCGGCTTTTAGTTAGCAACGCCATCGTTTTCCCTCAACAGAAAATGTCGGACATAAGCTTTTGACTCTATCGTGACTTCGTGTCCAGAATGATCAGAACTAGGTTGAGCAAACGGTGATCCTGAGAGCAATTGCAGGGGCTTCAAAAGTGGTATTCAGGTCGGATACAAAGCTGCTGAATATCGTCATGAGATTGATCACTTCTCAGCCTGATCTCATATAGCGTTGGCCAAAGTTTACCAGTAACTGCAGATAAGAAATCGAAGTTATGAATTATTGACGTGCCTCATTATCATAAACCAAACACTAGCAACAACAGGAAAAGAAACATCGTAGCCACATTTCACAATCAAGAAAGTTCCAAATCCAACCAGGAAAAACACGACAGCCTCATCGACAGAATTCTCAATAGATAGAAACCTGTGTTGGAAACAAATGATACTTGATGATTTTGAACATCGTTACAACGCAAACAATCAAATAAAGCTAAAACGCCACCCAATAAGACTCCCGGAAGATACCTAAGCCCGACACTTGAACATGTACCTGTCTCATACTCTCATGCACTTATGCCTCACATCCTCTGACCATAGTTACAGGATCATGGGTTGATAGAGTGTTAGATTGAAGATGGCTCACCACTTAAACCAACATCCTATAATTAAGGACATTCGAATATCCCATCCAAAAGAGAATGACCAGAGGAATGGCCATGCATCTCAGTTATCATGCTAGAAAATTCGTTTTTTGAGTAAAAGATGATATAGGCTTTTAAGGATGTCTCCAGAAAGCCATACACTAGCTGCAAAACAACCGCCCCAGGAATTGCAGCACTAACCAAAGATTCGCTGTTTGTCAGCATCCCATGCTATGCCATTCAGAACATCCAAACCCTACAATATGGCAAATGTCTCACTTAAGACATTCTTTGGGAAAAGCACGGACGAGAAGACCAAAGGGGTACACTTGTGCCCAGTTGACACTTACCCTTTCACCTGCTGCTACCAATGACTCCCTGAAAAGGCAAGACAAGCGAACCAAGCGTCAACCGCCTGATGGAGAACACGAGGAAATGGTTGCAAACAACAGAAAGATGGTACGAAAACAGAACCTTAAACTCGGAAGAAGAATCCATGAAGACACAGTGCCATCTCCTGGTGCTATTCTAGCAATGCAATCAGTCTGCCAAGTGAGAATGAACAAAAGGAGTAATGCATGCACCCCGTATCAGCATAAACCATGATTCTGAAGTACAAACTTATTTGCCCTTGAATCCAAAAAATTTTCCATTGAAACAATGTGGACAAAAGATTTTAGTTAATTGCATAGAAGACTTTTAATCCGGAAACCTATTTGGGTAGTTAGAAAACAAAATGAAAGAAGTTCTTGATTTTTTTTGGGGGGGGGGGGGGGGATCGAGAAGAAAAGGTTTTTCTTCCTCAAATAAAGAATGATAGAAATTATCTAAACATAGAAGAAAGCTTCACAGTGTTGGATGGTAATTTCAAGCATGGAGTGCAGGTTCTGCACTTCGGCTTGACAACAGAACTCTGAAAAGGCCCGTATTGAAATAGCATATTCACAATCTCCTGTTGAAACTTAAGTCAGTCCCAACTCTGAAAAGGCCAGCATTGAAATATCATATTCACAATCTCCCGTAGAAAGTTAAGTCAGCCTCAGCAGTTGTGCTGAATGATGGTCTTTTGGATATGAAAAGGGTTGTTCTCTACAAATGGAACTATGGAAGTACTTCAAAAAGATTCAGGCAGCAATGTCAAAATCACAAAGGGCATAGCCCAAATTCACAAGAATTAAAATTCAAAAACTGTTGCAAACGACTAAACCCCTGATATCAATATCTTCACAACATAAATACACAATTACCTGCCAGACATTTGCCCACACTTCACCATTCACAAACTCCAGCTCATTTAGGTTGTGTACCTCAAGACCTTCATACCTGACTGTATGCTTTTGTATCACTGCACACACAAGTACCAAACTTACTTCAGCTCATGTATACGATCACACACAGGAGAGCACCCAAGAAATAAATAATCCCCAAACCCAAAAATATAAGACATATATTCTATAATGGAGCAGCAAGTGAGGGCCAAATGTGCATCAACGCTTCATCTATGACACACAAACAGGTGTACAAGTCATCAGGGCATTGCAGTTTCTATCTTTCACATTTGATTTTTTTCCCCTTGAACTTTCCTGTTTCCTAGGTTCCATGTGGCTCAAAAGAACAAGCAGATGTAGAATAGATTATAGGCCAAAAGACAACTAATCTGTATTGCTTAGGATTAACTGAAAGTAGTCTCAAGCAAAAGATATGAACATACAAAAAAGCGAAAAGTAAAACTCAATTTGGGATGCCTCTTGACGGGAGTAGAGATAAGACTGCCTATATCTAGATCTCCCCAGACCTTGCAAAAGCAAGATGCACTCTGGGAGTTGATGTTGTTGTTGTAAAACTCAACTTAGGAGAATACTATAGGCTCAAGACACACACCTTTCATAGATTGGGGATCTAATTTATATAATGTTGAAGAACCATCACTTCCAAACAAGATTTTCCCATCAGTTGCCAGACCCCAGCCATCTTTCATATCATGAGTAAATTTCATCATCTGCAATAAGCATACATGCAAGATAGCCGTCAAATATTAGAAATACACAATCAACAGCAGAACGAAGGGCCACATGAAATAAAGTCATAAGAGGAAAAATGCCTTTCAAAACTAAAACAGTAAAGCATGTCAGAGGATGAGATACAAGGCTATTTACGCATAGAACGAAATCAGGGCAACTTGATCAACAATGAAACCCACAGTGAGAGATGAAAGAAATTTGCTGCCATTTTCACAGGGAAATTGAGCAAGAGACAGAAAGTAAGTAGAAGACAAATCACAAGATAAGTGACTTGTAATAGAAGGTGCACATTTGAAATAACTTCATAGGGATAGAAGGGCAAGTACGGACTTTGCTTAGATTATTTCTGTCATAAATGAAACCAGTTTTCTTCAACCAGGTTACTTGATACAACCTACAGAAGAATATCATCCAAGCATCAGAAATTAAGTTTTAATTATTGTAGTATATTTTTCACCATGGATCATATATATATATAAAAAAAAACTGAAAGAAAATAGGGGGAAATACGATTATTCAAAGGCATATTCAAATTGTGGAAATTCCCCAATCTATTCACTTTATGTAAACACTGCTTTCTGTTATCCTCTCTTTTGGCAGGCAATCAGTAGTTGTTTAGCATTTTCAACAACATCGAGCAACAGAGCCCTCCAGAATTCTATAATTTCGCTCTGTGCTATTCTAGCAGAAGTTGCTTTAAAAAGTTCTTTAGCTAGTACGTATGCGTTCAGCAGTTAAAAAATGGGGTAGTTCTATGCTCAATACAGATCATGTGATGCCCCTTCAGGGATAGCAATAGTGGTAGAATGACTGGTCTCCAAAAGGAAGACCAGGGTTTGTAAAATTTAACCATCCAAAAAGGGAAAAAAAATTACACATCGCATGATGCAACAATATACAAATTTTTTGCCAGAAAATACCGTATATCCAGTCCAGATCCACAGAGGCAGGATAACGGTTGCCTGAAGTGCCTCTACGTCAAAGGGGGCCTCAAGATTAAATTACTAGCTGAGACATGGAGCCTTGTGTATCATAAAGTACTAGTAAAAGTATTGCTAGTATCCTCAGATATAAGATTCATCATTCATAAGTCAATTCTTCATCAGTTCATACAAAACATAAAACATTTACTGCTTGGTGAGTTGGTTCCACTGGACAAGATTAAATTACTAGCTGAGACATGGAGCCTTGTGTATCATAAAGTATTAGTAAAACTATTGCTAGTATCCTCAGATATAAGATTCATCATTCATAAGTCAATTCTTCATCAGTTCATACAAAACATAAAACATTTACTGCTTGGTGAGTTGGTTCCACTAGAACCTAAAGTGCTACTTAAAAAATCAAAATGAAGCTCTATGTAGACTGTGTGTATTGCAGGGTTAAAAGTTCTACCGCCTCCATCTCCCCACCCCCCTTCCTGAAAACAAATTTTTCCATCCCAAATTGACTTCCCTTCAAGCTTAAATGCAATTTTAACCAATTCTATTCATTGTCTCCACTAAACCTACTATTTATCGATTAATATTTCAGTTTTTAAAGTGTCCCCTTTTCCCATTTGGGAAGAAAACAATGGGATGGAGGGAGTGTATACGTTTAAAACTACTTCTTAACTACTAATGATACAGACCTTTCGCCGAGAAGAGTTAGTCCTTCCCCAAAATAGGAGTCATCCATCTTCTGTTGAGCCTCAACCTAATAAATTCAGGAGAAAAAAAAAAGATCAAATAAAAGAAGTGCACAGAAGGTTAGTAAAGAAGAAAACTATTTTGGAAACTAATAAATAATAGGAAACATTCTTCGCATAGGAAAATCCAGCATCAAGTTCATTTTGCAGAGTAGAGGAGAGTAAAATCTACAGTAGCTGATCAAGCAGCCAGTTTCCCTATAAGTAGAATAGACTGCACAATAACTCAAATTACAAAAGGGAATCTCTATTTTCATTCCTTATTATAATTACTCCAGTCATTATGAACTAGTGTAGTTAACATTATTGCCGCTGGTAGGTAAGTGCAGAGTTATAGGACCATTGACCACATTACGAGGAAAATAAAGACACCCAGCAGGAGGATCACATCCAGTACATTCAATTTTTAGGTGGCTCAAAGCAAAAATGAGCTATAAAGTTCTCCAGTGGATAAGAATACACTGAATAAAAAAATTTTTAAAAAAAAAGAGTTGGTGGTAACTAGCACAGTTGGTAAAGTCTGTGACGATTGTTGCCAAGGACCTACGTTCAAATCCCGCCTACATCGGCCTTTTAGCCTAATATGCACCCAAACAAATACTACACTGAACCAAAAAAGTAGGAACCTTGATACTAACAATTTGAGTTCCAGTCTCACGAATTGAATAAAATAAGGGAAGAACTAACTCAAAAGTTTCAAAATGAGATTTTGTTGGCCCACAATGCAGAATAATGTACCTTCCCAGTTTGCAGGGCTACTCTTCTGACTGATGACTGCAAAGATGAAATGCTAGTCAGATACAAACTATGAAAGTACAAAACTTCCAAATTATAGGTGGAAAAGTCACTAGGTGCTAAATCAACCAAATTAACTCTATCATCATATTAACACACTTTGGATGGTTGAGATATAGAAAGTTAGAAAAGCAGAGGAGATAGACGCTCAGGAAGCCCAAGCGAACTTTTCTGACAGTTGTATCATTGGAAATTTGGAAGCCCCTATCACTTCTTGTCCTTATGTTAAAACACAAAGGAGTATGTTCAATTCATCAAGTGACATCAATTGCACGAATTACATAGATATATAGAAGTCCATTGAATCATCCAATCAAGGATTCAAAATGCGTTTCTGGTCACAATTGCGATTTTGGCCCAATATGGAAAAATCGCTCTAATACGGAAATCGCGTTCCATATCGCGGCTAAAACACTGTTCGGCCAACTCAAAAACCTTTCTGATGCGGCCGTTTCGTCGCGAATCCACCACATTTTAAATCCATGCTTCCAATATTGCTGACTGCTAGAAGAAAACACATGGAAGTTCATGCATTCCCCGATGTGGCAATATTGCATAGGCAGGGAGGGGGGAGCCTCACCTTTCCATAAAGGCCAGTGGATTCATAAAGAGTATCGTTTCCCCAATAGAGAAGACCCTGAAAGCAAAGCACAAATCCATGTCATTCTCTAGCCAATGCAAAATCCTTTGATTGGAGGAAACGGCCATTCGCCAGAAAACCCTCCAGCTCCCATTTTATTTACTCACCAACCTAAAAATGCCGTGCATGACACTTGAAAACAAACAACATAAACACAATTGGCAATCTTCAGTTCTTGTGATTCAACATAGATAGAGAAGGAAAAAGACAGCTTCAGTGCTCAAAACTTATCATGCAACAAGATAATCGAGAAAAAAAGTACTCATAATTTTTATGTCAACCCAACTTTAACTTTATATCACACCAGGATATTAGATCCCAAATCCAGGCCAAATCTGCACAATAATGCCGCCAATTTTCGATCCTTCTCAAATTGAACAATCTCTTGATTGTCTATATGCAGAACTCGTTGAAATTCTTCCCTGCAATGCCTTATATTGCGTTATATCACTTGAGACCGACTCATATGAAGGCCAAAAGAGAGTGCAAGAACGCACGATATCACATCTAGACTTAGCCCTGGCCTATAGTACATAATGGCAAACATAGACCCAATGCTAAATTAATGTTGATAACACCTAAAAAATAGCAAATGAATTTCATAGGATGCAAGTCCAACACCAATTCAAGAATCGCACTTATTGATCCCTACCCAAAACCTTGTAGCAGTTTCCAATCACTCCCGCATAAGAAATTGCCAAGTCTATTAGAAATTGTTACCAATTTGCAAAGGAACTCACTTTCCCAAAAGCTTAATTATGATTTTTAGAAGCCAGATAATATTTTTCAACATATAACCATCTAATAAAATTCAAAACAAACGAACCTGCGTAAAAGCCCTGCGATCATGAGGGTACTCTTTGACAACTTCAATTGTATAAATTTGAGGCAACTGGGCTTTCTGGGAATCATAAGGAGGTGCGAACCAGGTGCTCGACGAATTGCCTAAGAGAACCAGGAGAGAGAGAGCCAACACAGCAAAGACGACTCGAGCGAGCCATTTGTAACGATGAAGTGGGGATTGAGAAAGCATGGGGAAGGGTTGAACTGAGTTGGGATTGGATCGCTGCTGAGTCTTCTTCCTCCTAAGCGATCCACCGCCCGCCATCAACAACCAGAGAACTCCATGAGCGTCTTCTTTACATGGTTACATACACTGCTCAAAGTCAAACGTTTTTCATTGATTGACAAATGGGCTCGATGGGGCGCTATCATATCGATGATGGATTGATCGGATTCATTAGCCTGAATTATGGGTTTTGTACAAATCGGGCCGAAACAACTAGGCAGTAGTGATTGGATTGTTTGCAGATGTGATCTTGGAAACATAGGGTTAGTGTGGGTCAAAACTCAATGGGTAATTTGGAACCCAAAAAGTAGTGGGCATTTTGTGTGAAGACTTACCAATTTTGATCTTAGGCCTGTTTTTTTCATAGGTAAATTTTAAAGTATTAATTTTAATTTATTTTAATCTATTTCAATTTAATTTAATTTATTTCAATCTATTTCAATCTATTTCAACCCACTTCTATTATTTTCACTAAGTTCAATTTATCACATAATAAAAATTCGTCCCACTTCAACCTATTTCAACCTATTTCAATCCACTTCACTCTTTTATCCATCCCAATTACCCACAAAAAGAATAGACTCTTACCATGGGTTTATATAGTATAGTGTGTAGAATTGTTTTTGGACTCTTCTTATATGCTTTATTTAATTGGCCCTAATTCACTCTTCAAACAAATTATAATTAAAAAAATAAGGATTTTTATCAGATATTTAGAGGATGCATGTGGATATATATTCTCTTCAAATTACTTTTTTATAATTAGTTTAGTAAAGAGAAGTTAAGAATCCAAACAAAAATAAGTTCAGTTTAATAAAAATAAATTCAATTAAATTCAAACAAATTTGGCAAAAATAAATTGGAAAGAGTGATAGGGTTTGAATCAAGAGTAGTTGTGTCATTTATACATACAAGAATGATAGGGTTTGAACCAAGAGTAGCAATTGTTTTTATAAATCTAACCTAATCTTTAATTGTAAATGTCAATTTGTATCACAATTAATCCTAACACGTCTTCTTATTTGAATAAATTCATTGTTAAATTATATTATTCAATAATAATAAATTGATTTTATGCTTACAACTGCTCAAGAATAATATCATGTGTAATTGATCCTAGGTATGAAAACAAATTGAAAATCAGTATTTTTGTACCCAGAATCCCCAAAAAAAAAAAAAAAAGGTAGGAGGGGAAACAACGTAATAATTAGACCATGTTAGGATTATTCCCTATCTTAGATTAAATGTATGACAATATTTATGCTAGTTGAGAATTTGTAAGCCAAAATCAATACTATATAGACATTTGTATCTCTTTTATGTTTGTGAGAAAGTTGAAAAATATATTGCTTATAATTCCTTTTTTTTGGATGAGTGTTTATGACTAATTCTCGATTATTAATAATCATGATTCAAAATAAGCAGATGAAATTTTATGTATGTTTTTAAATTTTAATTGACTATCTACCTTAGAGAGATAAGAGCATTCCAGCGGGGGAGCGCATTCTAGTAGGGCCCATGCATGCATTCCAGTTTTCTACCATCACCCTTTCCATTGTGCGTTCCTTGCCCCTTGCCATGAGGGTTGGACCGCCTGTCAGTCCATCCACCCATTGCAATTTTTGCTTATCCTTTTTGTGTTTTTTTTATTTTTTATTTTCCTTAAAAATATTGTTTAGATGGTTGAAAAAATAATGTAGTCATGAAAGTGGATTCATGATAAATATTTTATTAGATAATCCAATTTAATTTTTATATGTTAAAAAAGTAAAAAAATACAAATATCAAAAAATAAAACTTCTGCTAATATAACAAGGTGGAATTTCTAACATATGAAACACAGGTACAGATGCTCCGAAGGAAAGTAAAAAAGTTCATTGTCCTGTTTGGCAAAGAGCTTTTTGAAGAGCTTTTTGGCCAAAAAGAGCTTATTTGACCAAAATTAGCTTTTTGACCAAGTAAAAAGCCTAACTTGGGTGTTTGGTGAAAGAGCTTTTTAAAAGAGTTTTTTGGATCCAAAAAGTTAATTTGAAAAAGCTAATTTCATGAGCTTTTTGGAAAAGCTTTTTGAAGAATTAGCTTTTTGTCTCACAACTTTATCAGAAACAGCTAATTTTACCAAACAGTTTTTCAACAAACAGCTAACTCAAACAGCTAACTCAAACAGCTAACAGCTAATACAAACAGCTAACAGCTAATAGCTGTTTGCCAAACAGGGCCTATATTATTGCTTCATAATGTACGTAGCCAAATGCATCAAGGATTCGGTCGGGTCGCGTTCACAGCTCGGGCCGGTTCGGATTCAAGAATCAGCCAATTAGAGATTTAGAATGGGCGTTGACGGGCGTTAAGTCTTGGTCTCCACTGTATTTCTCGTTGTAACGTTCATATATGTACACATAAAAAACGGAACATTCCAGATATGCCACCTAGGCCGAACGTTCTCGAATCCCTCTAATATTAGGTAAACAGCTCACAACTCATCGTCTTGCTCAAACCCTACAGCCAACCTCGTCGTTTCGGGTTCGAATTTGAAAAATTCTCAGAAAAATCTCCCGCAAAAAATAACTGGAATTCTGGAGGGTAGTAGAAGACTCCAGAACCGGAGAAATAGGAAAGGCTACTCCTCACTTTGCTATAAAAATCTCCCCTTCTCTCTTTCCCTTCAACGTCTGTGTCTGAGAAATTCGAAGCGCACTAATCTCCAGTCTCCATCTTCGATTCTCTCTCTTGCTAGCTCTCTTTCTTTCTTTCTCTCTCCTAGGGTTTGATTGGAGCAGCAATGGCGGACGTCCAGATGGGCGAGGCAGAGACCTTCGCATTCCAGGCTGAGATCAACCAACTTCTGAGTCTCATCATCAACACTTTCTACTCTAACAAGGAGATTTTCCTTCGTGAGCTCATCAGCAATGCCTCTGATGTATGTCTCGTGATTCATTCTCTTGATTTTGGTTTCAATTGGCCTGTTTTAGATTGTGATTTGATAGCTAATTGATTGATTGAATTATTGGTTGATTGACAGGCATTGGATAAGATTAGATTTGAGAGTTTGACGGACAAGAGCAAGCTGGATGCGCAGCCTGAGTTGTTCATCAGGCTTGTTCCAGATAAGGCTAACAAGACCCTGTCGATCATTGACAGTGGTATTGGTATGACCAAAGCAGGTATCTCTCTCATCCTATTGCTCCATCTCGTGTAGAATACGGCCAATTGATGTTAAAACAAAGTTTTGTAACTCTTATGACTATGAAACACAGAAGATGAGCAAAATATCTTGCAGAAGTGGTGTGGCCTTAATTTATTAACGGTGATCGTCCTTCTAATTATCAATCGGTGTTGTTTTATTGATTCTGTTTCTAGAATGTGACAATGTGGTTATGATTACTAGTCTGGCTCCTGTATAGCTTTCTAGCGATGTGACTACTATTACTTGATCGTGAGCTAATCAATCGCGCGTATAAATTATTGATGATGTTGCGTAATTTAAGGTGTTATTGATGATGATCATCCTTGGATGTACATGTCATTGATTCTATTGATTAGAATTTGACAATGTGATTGTAAATAATCTCAGAATGGGGCTTGCATTGTCCTGGAGATGTGACTAAAACTAGTTTACTGAAATGAGCCTGTTGCCTAGCATGTAACAATGTGGTCATGGATTATGAGTGAATAGAGCTTGTATACTTGTTTGAAAATGTGATTGATGTTATTTTATTGTAATGTAGTGAATTCTTGGTCCGATCAATGAGGACATAGAAGTTTTTTCTACTAAGATTTTCAGTTATGGAAACTAAGGGGGAGTTCATTGGTGTTATGTGTGATTAATGTGAAACTAGGTTTATGTGAATGCTAGATTTGTGCTTGTTCCGTTTACGTAGCATTCCATTTGGCAATACGAATGCCATGGTTGAGAAAAAATTTGTGAGTGGTTGAGGGTTTCTCTGCATGATTCACTGTGAATGTTGTTTTTGCCAATGATGATATATCCATCTTGTGTGAGGAGTAGTGGACCCAAGTTCATGGGTAGCAGGAAGAACCCCCTAGGTGAGGCTACATTCAAATGACATTGATGGATATCTCTGAGGTTCCTTGGTCTTTCATCTTGTGTACATAGGATCCCTTCCCGTTTGCCCTCTTGAGTGTTTTCCACTTGAAATGTTGTTATAGATTTGGCCTTGTCTGCGTGTTGAATTTCTTCTATGATGTGAGTTGTTCATGATTTGAGTTACATGATTTGATCTGGTATTAGCAAAGATAATTTTAGTGAGATACCATGCTATTAGTAGATGGTATCCATGTATGCTTGAGAATCATTCTTATGCATTGTCATTGTAATCATACAGACTTGGTGAACAACTTGGGTACTATTGCCCGATCTGGGACCAAGGAATTCATGGAGGCATTGCAGGCTGGAGCAGATGTTAGCATGATTGGGCAATTTGGGGTTGGTTTCTACTCTGCATACTTGGTTGCTGAAAAGGTCGTCGTTACCACCAAACACAATGATGATGAGCAGTACATCTGGGAGTCCCAGGCTGGTGGATCCTTCACTGTTACAAGGGATGTCAGTGGTGAACAACTGGGAAGGGGTACCAAAATTACCTTGTACCTCAAAGAGGACCAGGTATATTATAGTTTCAGTTACATGTTGTGAATTTTATCTCATGAGAAGTTTTGAGTTCTGATGTATAATTCGCTAATATGCACAGTTGGAATACTTGGAAGAAAGGAGGATCAAGGACCTTGTCAAAAAGCACTCTGAATTCATTAGCTACCCAATTTACCTTTGGACTGAGAAGACTACTGAGAAGGAAATTAGCGATGATGAAGATGATGAGCCCAAGAAGGATGAGGAGGGTGATGTTGAAGATGTCGATGAGGAGAAAGAGAAGGACAAGAAGAAGAAGAAGAAAATCAAGGAAGTCTCTCACGAGTGGCAGCTCATCAACAAACAGAAACCAATCTGGCTGCGCAAGCCCGAAGAGATTACAAAGGAAGAGTACGCTTCCTTCTACAAGAGCTTGACCAATGACTGGGAAGACCACCTTGCTGTCAAGCACTTCTCTGTTGAGGGGCAGCTTGAATTCAAGGCCATCCTCTTTGTTCCAAGGAGGGCACCATTTGATCTCTTTGACACTCGTAAGAAGCTCAACAACATCAAGCTCTATGTCAGAAGGGTCTTCATAATGGACAACTGTGAGGAGCTCATCCCAGAATACCTCAGCTTTGTGAAGGGTGTTGTTGACTCTGATGACCTGCCACTCAACATCTCCCGTGAGATGCTGCAGCAAAACAAGATTCTGAAGGTGATTAGGAAGAATCTGGTGAAGAAATGTATTGAGATGTTCAATGAGATTGCAGAGAACAAGGAGGACTACAACAAGTTCTATGACGCCTTCTCTAAGAACATCAAGTTGGGTATCCACGAGGACAGCCAGAACAGGGCTAAATTGGCTGAGCTCCTCCGATACCACTCAACTAAGAGCGGCGATGAGATGACAAGTCTCAAGGACTATGTCACCCGAATGAAGGAGGGACAGAAGGACATTTACTACATCACCGGTGAAAGCAAGAAGGCGGTGGAGAACTCCCCATTCTTGGAAAGGCTTAAGAAGAAGGGATACGAAGTGCTCTTCATGGTCGATGCCATTGATGAGTATGCCGTTGGGCAGCTCAAGGAATACGATGGCAAGAAGCTTGTCTCCGCCACCAAGGAAGGATTGAAGCTTGATGAGGAAACTGAGGAAGAGAAGAAAAAGAAGGAAGAGAAAAAGAAGTCGTTCGAAAACCTCTGCAAGGTGATCAAGGAAATCTTGGGTGACAAAGTTGAAAAGGTTGTGGTCTCTGACAGGATAGTCGACTCCCCATGCTGTTTGGTGACTGGCGAGTATGGATGGACAGCCAACATGGAGAGAATCATGAAGGCTCAAGCACTGAGGGACAGCAGCATGAGCTCATACATGTCCAGCAAGAAGACTATGGAGATCAACCCTGACAATGGAATCATGGAGGAGCTCAGGAAGAGGGCTGAGGCTGACAAGAACGACAAGTCAGTGAAGGACCTTGTGATGCTCCTTTTCGAAACTGCCCTCTTGACCTCAGGTTTCAGCCTGGAGGACCCCAACACCTTCGCTGCCAGGATCCACAGGATGTTGAAGCTCGGGCTCAGCATTGACGAGGAGGAAGCTGCTGAGGATGCAGATATGCCTGCTCTCGAAGAGGCTGGTGCTGAGGAGAGCAAGATGGAGGAGGTCGATTAAGGGGCCTTACCTGTCTTGTATACACCATATTTCTGTCCCCGTTGTTGATAGAGAGTATTAACTTTTGTCGTGAGGGTCTTAGCCTAAAGATGTTTTGGTAGTAGAGGGGAGCTAATTCTCCTCTCAGTCTTTTGTGTCCTTAGTCTGTCACTATGAGTCTCTTGTTTACGTCTTAAATGTGGGTCATGTAGCATGTCTACCATCTCGAGTCAAGGTCAATGGTTAATACATTTGTTATCTGCATATGTTGCCGCGTTTACCCCTTTCCCATCACCCGTCTACCTATGCGCAATGTTTGGTTAGGTTGCCTCTCACAGAGTGCAATTGTGATTGATGCTGTTTGGCTTGATCACAATTGAGTTTGGCATGGCGGAATCAAATCGTGCATTTACTATTCTGACACGGATCTTGTTTGAAACTCTGAACTGGGAAATTCTTTGGCATAACTTGCTGTAAATTTAGAAGGACCTTGAAATTCGTTTTTTAGTTTAACATGATTGACCTATTTATTGGAAAAGGCAATATAATCTTATTTTAAATTTTTTTTTTTTGAAAAAAGACCTTGTCTCCTCAAATTTGTTTAGAATTTTGAGGTAAAAAATCGTGAGACTGAGCCCTTGTATTCAAAATTCAGATGAAGGCTGAGGCTGAAAGGAGAGTCTCAATTAATGACAGTAACAATGGAAATGATAATGATGCGAACATGAGCATTCGCAATACATAAAATTCGCAATAAATAAAATTGATACGGAGGACTTAATAGTATGATTTAATATTTACTACATTCATGTTTTTTATATCATAATTGTTAATATAATTTTTTGCCGGTTGAAAACTCATTCCACCCTATGCCTAAAAAATTGCGGCTCATGAGAAAAGTCGTCAATGTAGCGAGAATGAGTCTTCTACTGATAATATTGAGGAAAGTGAAAGCTCCGGAAGCCATTTGACAATGTTGAATGGGACACCGAGGTTTCTGAGGAGAAAGAAAGGAAGAAAGAGGAAGCGGATTGAACTGTCAATACTAATGTGCGACAGAAATCAAGGCAAAGATGGACTTATCGGTTCCAATATAAATTGTTGAAAAGGCTTTAAAGTTGCTGATTGGAACAGGATTTCTGCTACTAGAAGAATTAAAAGTACCTTGAGAAAATAATCCCAAAAAGAAAAAGTAGACATGATGCTTATAATTATAATGATCTACCACTGCCGTTCTATTAGCATGGGTCTTTTGTTAGCATCACAAGTTGGAATTTTTTTGTATGGTATTCATATTCTTGGGGTCTTCAAGTAAAAGCGCAACGAAGGGACCCGCAAAAGGCTTGAGGAATGTTTGATTGGAGGCTTCAAGTTCTCGTTCTAGATGTTTTGTTGGAGTTTTAAGGAGATGGGACATGATACCTAATGGTATTAGCTCCCAAGTTCCAAGTTCCCACATTGCAGGGCTCACACAAGACATGCTCCCTTGGTTGTCTGAAGCTTCATGCTACCATTCTTGATAAACAGTTAATATGTCAAAATTCCAATGTCCATTATGGAGGCCATGAAATCCATTAAAGGGGAGGAGTCTAGCAGAACAACTGTATATTGCAGAAAACAGTTCAGAAGACAAAATGCCAATAGTCAAAACTACTACCAGCTACATCCCAAAAACGATCAATATTTTTCTAGATAAATAAAGGAAGCCACTATCAAGACAAGACTCGGAGCCAATACAGGTTTCAGTAAGAGCCTTACGAACTACGCTCTACGCAAAGCTTCCGGGTGCAGCAGATCCACCACCAAATCCTCCAGCACCACCAGCACCACGTCCAAAGCCTGGCCTTCTACCCGCACCCTGCATATTCAGAATACAAGTGAATCTATATATGATCTGGTAATATAGATATTAGATATGAACATGTGGAGACGAATGGCAAAACAACAATAACAAACAACAGGAATCTTGCTGAGGCAGGTCCGGAGATATCCACACATACGATAGTCATGTACCATACGCAAGGAGGCCGTTTCGAAGAGAATTCCTTAATAGGAGGCAAATGGGATATGGTGGAAACGTAAGAGTGAGTCACCATCCTTGGATGCACAAGAAGCTACTAGAGTTGTGAGCACAAAGAACTCGAAACTGTCTTTACACCTTGAAATTGACATAAGCCTGTTTATCAGTCCAATAATCAAATGAAGCAAATATGGAGGTTTCTTCATTTCGAACACTAAATTTTCCATTCAGATGCAACTGTTTCACTGAGCTAGCAAAAGCCTTTTGATAGGATTAACAGTTTATTCAAAGCCTTGGTTTCTGGGAGATCCATTGAAGCGCTCAATTACTGCAGTGTGCAAGCATTTATCGGCCTAGAGCCAACTTCGAGAGCACGCGTCTAAGCTGAGTCAAAACAAACCGAATCTAGCATACTTTCATACAACAATATAATTGAGAAATAATGTAACCAAAACAAAAGGAGATCTGAAGTTCCGAAAGCATGAATGGCTTTCCCTTCCAAGTTCAAACCAGATCACAAAAGCGAATAGCTTGATGACACCTATACTGAAGCAAGTTACTAGATAATCGTAAATATTTGGTAAGTAACATGGTAGTTGGTGACCACGAGCATACAGCGGCTATTGAAAGACGTCTACCAGTACATATCGCATACACTCTTATTTAACAATACTTGTGAATTTAAGAAACTTACACTGAATGATGGTTGGTAGTCAGCAGGAGCTCCACCCTTTTCACCACCAAATTCTCCAGGTGGGCCACGAGGACCACCACGGTACCCATCACGATCGCCAAATCTTGGTCGGTCACCATCAAATCGAGGAGGACCACTATAAAAGACATAAAGAATAAAATTGTTCATCGCATAAAATACAGGCAAAATTAGACCTAGGAGACACAATGCAACTCAGAAACGAAGTGAAAAGTCATATTATCAATACCGTGGACGATCACCAGGACCACCCATGGGGCGACCAGCAGGCTTCATCTGCTTCTTCAAGGTGGCTGGCACAATCTCAGATGGTAGGTTGAGGTAAGTCCTCAAAAACTCAATGCCATCGTTTGTCAAGTACCAGTAATAGTGCATCCATGCAAACGTCTCCCTGACATACTCCTTTGACTTGAAGCTCTGCATGAGCTTAATCACTTGCAGATTTGGGACATCGATATCAGGATGTTTTGCAAGGTTGAAGTCTTTCTTGGCATAGCAAACACCCTCTGCAATCACAAGGTTAATTAACAACTACCCACGGCTCAATTCGCTCTTTTTGATTTGAAGCAAACTTCTAGAGCTCTTTTTGTTTAACATGAAAGACAAATACTTTACTCTTGGCATACCCAGGAACATAGACAGTTAAGACACATCATCATCAATAAAAACTCTGGGGTTAAAGAATTCCACACAAAAATGTAGGTTAATTTTACAACTCATGACTCATGAGGCATCAGAGCATATCAGAGAAAACCTCAAATACTGAAAAATTTATCACAGCACAATTCATTGAACAACAAGAGCTTTGTATTCAAAGCAAGCCAAAAATTTAGCAATTTGAATTGGGGATAGGACATCCAGAGTTAAAAAGTTATAACATGATTCCAGTAACATCTAATAAGATAAAATTGCTGATTTTGATCTAATTCACCTCCATGGCCTATAATCATTACATCAATCCTTAATGGGTAATATCCCAACCCAATGCACCCCATCAAACAAATGGCTCCATAAACCAAACGAAGTGAAAACAAATTAATCAATATAACTAGCAAATGAACTCAAGCCCACCAATCATTCAACATACAATCAAACCAAGAATTGATTGAGGGGAAAAAGGAGGAACCTTGGAAGAGGTATTTGCAAATCTCCTTGCGATTCTTCTCTGGGATAATCTGAAATTGTAACAGCCAAAACAATAACATTAAAGCCATTGTTAGTTGAAGTTAAGCAGCAAACGAAGACAGGGGAGGAGAGAGAATGAGCACCATGGCTGCTCTTGAGGTTGCAGAGGAAGCTGAGGCAGAAGAAGAGGCGTCAAGGTCTCAGCAGCTTCCAGCAAGGGCGTAGGAAAAACCCTAAAATGGTCGGGTATTATATTTGCGCGTCCCGGCTGGTCGGTTTGGGCTTCTCTTTGGGCTCTGCATTTGGCATTGAAGCCCAATACACTCCAGCAAATCAAACCCCTGTGTCAAGCTACCCAAAATAATAATAATAATAATAATAATGGTGGTGATGATGATGATGATGATGATGATGATGATATTATAAAGGTGTAATTGAAGGGGTTTTAAGTTTTAATACACCCTTGCTATCCCTCCCCAAAAAGAAAAAAAAAAAAGTTTTAACAAAGGGGTTGTAGAAATTAAATTGACAAATAATTCACCCCATATTTAATTGTTATCAGTATGTCTCCTACAAAAGTCAGTATGACATTCTAGATAACAAGTTATCTACTTTTTCTATGTAATAATCATTTTTTTTTGTATTTTTAAATAAATGGTAGGATATACAAGTGACTTAAAAACTTTAGATAACTTTTTTTGTATAAAATCTATCCAAACAATCTCAAATAGTAGGAAGGGAGAAAACCTTTTATTATATTGTGAACGACAATAACATAATGTGCGTGTATTCAACATGTACTGTGCAAGAACTACTATGGTACAATAAGAACTTATACCCTTTTGATACTCGATGGATATGTGTGTGCATGTATGCTTTTATATATATATATATATATATATATATATATATATATATATATATATATATATATATATATATATATATATATATATATATATGGATATATGATGATACAATTTAATTGTCCAACTTTTATAAAGACAAACCCTTTTTTATTTCCATTTAAATATATCTTTATGTATATAAAGAGTTTTATGGGGAAAAAAAAATAAAGATAAAGAGTTCCGCATAAAAGTGTAACTTCTTTAAAATTTTATACTTCATAAAGAAGATTAAGACTAATGCTCTATAAGACATTAATCAAAGCTTTAAAGGAAACGTAATCTCGCCATTTTATACCTTAATAGATCGTTCACATTTTATGCTAAAGAAAAAATATATATATATACATAACCTCCTTCTTCCCCCCACCTCCCACACAAAAAAAAAAGAAAAGAAAAAGGCAGAGAGAGAGAGAGAGAGATTGAACATCACTCTATGATCCTGCATGTACAAACTTACCATAATTTCAGTGATTGCAGCTTCCTAGAGATTCATCATTCTTGACGTTGGAGTGTTGGAACTGTGAAATCTTCATCTTCATTAAATGGCTAACAACTTTTTTTTTTTAAAAAAATTCATCCATATAATAAAGTTGCATATTAATCGTGAGCATTTTTTTTATAATAAGGGTAGCTCGGTGCACAAGCATCCCGTGTTCAATACCAAATGATATAGAAGTATTATATTCATTTTATTCACGAGTCTCGAAATTGAAATACTTTTTTTTCTAGTTGCGCATGGAAGAGGGGCTATACCGCGTTCAAGAATATTATTACTTTTTACCATTTGTGTGCCACGCAACGCTAGCACAATTACCATACAAAAGCTTCCTGAGTTCTATATGTAGGGCTTGAAAAATTGTAACTCTAAACTGAAATACATTTGTGCTTATGAAGTTATTTATTATACTTATTATCGGTCGCTTAGGACGTGTTCGGTAAAATTAGTTATTTTAGTAATGATTAGCTGTTTTACTAGTTGTTAGCGATTTCAATAGCGAATAGTTGTGATCTACAAGTGGTTAGTTGTTTCAATTAGCAATTTAAAATAAATGCGTTTGATAAATATAACTGTTGAAGTAACAGATTTATGTAAAATAACTAAAAAGGACACAATAAATAAATATTTTTAGTAAATAAAAAGAAAAAATTTGAAATTGATAATGCAATCATGAGGTAGAGGTTCTTAAAAAAGCCACTTTTATTAACTTTTGAAAAATACTATATAAACCTCTAACCACTACGATACTATATCATCTACTATTTTACCGAAAGCTTTTAAGCAGTGATTTATAATATTTTGTCCACTACAAATCATTAATGTTTACTTCAACTTCTATTACCGAACACAGCTTTAGACGGGTCTTTGTTGATTTAAAAAAAGAAAATATAAAAGAAAAGGAAGAGAATGAGAGTGCAATTTTGCAATATGCAAATGTAGTCAAACTCTATATATTTTACGCATGAACTTCTCCCGCCGTGTCTCACTCTTACTCTTGTCCAGCAACGAGTCCAGGCGGTGTACTGAAGTCTGAAGCGCTCACTCGCTCACTCAGCCCTCTGCATCTTTTTACTACATTTGTCAAATTTTTATTCACAAGCAACTCTTGATTAAAAACCCTACAAATATCGATCCTTTATCTGTTTCGGCTTCCATTTTCAATCAACTCAATTTCTACTCTCATTCGCTTACCTTTCCGTACACGATCAAGCTTCGTCCTCGGTGTTCTTCCGAATTTTTCGTCAACATTGGCGAATTTTGATTACAGGTGACGAAACGAGCTTTTTGATCCTGATTTTCTTCGCTTGTAGTTGTAAGAGTTGATTGTTTTTTGCTTCAACTTTCAGAAATTCAGTGTTTTTCGTAGTGAGAGTCGAGGAATTTAGCGGACAAGAATGAGTTGCGAGAATGCATCATCGAGTAGCGAAGTGGCTTCGGACTCGCCGGAAATCGCCGGAGGATTTCGGTGCGTAAAATTCTTCGTTGTTTTAGTTTTACGATGGATTTTTGCTGTTTTTCGCTTTGGATTATTTTGATGATTGTATCGTATGAAATTTTGACGTTGCAGAAGATCGAGGATTTCGTATACTAGAGAATTCTTGATGTCTCTGGCTGAATTCGACGCTTGCAAGCAGTTGCCTAGTGGAGTTGATCAGTCGATTCTCAGGTGACTTGCATTTTCACTGTACACTCGAGATATTCATTTTCTTTTTTTAAAAAAAAAAAGAAAAGATATGATGTATAGCATTCTCGTTGTTCATCTTGATCTTAAAGGTGATAAGAAGAATTTTCTGTAAATGATCACAGCCTCAACCTAGTGATTCTGTCGTTGTGATCATGCAGAAGAATTTTAAACACGCTCCAGAAAACAGGATTGATCCTTACGTAACATTGAGCATTCTGTTTATTGTTTGATTCATGTGTTTAACTGCTGATTGTTTTCAATTGCGTATTTGTTAGTCCGCAGTGAGACTTATCAGCCTGCTTTTAGCGACCATGTAGAACTCATTTCTTTCGAGTCCTTTACTTAATTGTCTTGTGTTGGTCAATTTGGATGTCCGGACCTATTAGCTGAAAATAGTATGGCGCAATGGCATGCATGTATCTATCCGTAAAGCTTCAATTTATTTAAATCATTTGCAGTGTCCAAGTTTCTGCTGAAAAATTTTGGTGTATTTACTAGATGGTTACTTCTGAAACAACTTGTTTCCTTCACAATCGTAACTTTTGTATTCGCCTGAAAATAGTAGGATTTTTTGGAAATAAATGTAGATGCGGATCTGGCAGTGTTTGAATTGATTGTGGTTTGACTTTTGGTTTGACATCTTAAGTTCTATTCCTTACCTTGTTTGTTTTCTATCAGTGAGCTGTGTGCTGCAAACAGCAGCACAGCTGAACAGAAGCAACTAATAGGGAAAGAACCTATCTTCTATGGAGAGACATCAGGCAGTTCTTCAAGAGAACCTGCAGAAAGATGGGGCAGTTGTAAGTTGAGGCCTAAGGAGAGTAACACAGCAGGTATGAATGATATCAGCTTCTTGTTGATTTGTGATCAGCAATTTGTTGCCTAGCGGTCTTTGCTCTCGAGAATGCCTTATAATGAACAATGCCAATAATGTTTTGCCTGGTTAAGATGTTGAGTTGAAGATTAACGATAAGTGACATAGCATTTATCTTGGATTAGTAGTATCCATCCATAACCAATCATCGTCCTTCCGTTGTAACGCTCTCATCGATAGAAGGTAACATGATAAAATAGAAAGGTGAAATCTTGCTGTTACGGGATAGTTGCGTATAGCTTCAGAACATCCTAAAGGATAGCTCCTGTCATACTTCGAAGTTTGGATGCTACAATGACACTTGTTTTGTTTAGCTTGATGGAATGTAGTCCGAATACTTTCGGTATGTTCCATGCACAAAGACAATTAGCCTGCCATCCAAATGCCTCTAATAAGCATCAACCCCCCCCCCCCAAAAAAGGAAAAAAAGAAAAAACAAAACAAGCATCTCTTCCACTAAGGGTTAAGATGCATCATCAAAAAGGTTCTTTGATGCATTATCCTTTCCAGTCATTTAATTTGCTTCACCATCATGAATTGCATGTGAATGTAATCGTCTCAAAGAATGGCCTTTGTACTACTACTATTTGAAGCTAAATAGAAGAGGACGCTCAATCATCTAATATTGTACAGATTTTGAAAGATGGCGATCTCAACGGCTATCACAAAATTCTGGAGATACTGGGAATTTAAGAAGTTATTTCCAACAGCATAATGGTATCCTGGGAAGCTGGTCTGGTTCAAAGATATTACTAGATGGCTCTGAGGAGTCCACTTCAGAATCCCAAGGGCATAGGCCGTCTCTGTTGAGTAGGTGCAGTGAACCATATCGTCCTCCAGCCTTTTATAAGGTCTGTCTCCAGGCTGCATTCCCTCCCCCCCCCCCCCCAAAAAAAAAAACAGAATAGAGAGTGTCAAGGAGAAAGGAAGGTGTTTATTCTTAATACCTGTGTGCTATCCAAGTAAAATGCTTTATTGGAACGTTCCTGTGTTTGTTAAGTGGTTAAAATGGGAAGAAATCACATTTTGCTTGATCCAGGCAACAAGCCACTCAGGAGGCCAAAGTCATGTCTCCAGCAATGAAACATTGGGTAGTGGTGGAGACCCTGGCAACAAGAGAGCAATGGACGAAAGATGGAGAAAAGGCAATATCCATCTATCCTTTGGTTCTGATGTTTTTTGTGGACTTTTGGGTTTGGAACACAGTCGCAATCACAGTTCAGTAATGGTATCTCTCTAACTATCCAATCTAGTTAGTGGCTTGGCACTAACTCTGTGACTTCATTGACAGTTTCTTGTGAGTTGGCCGGAAATGAGCAGTTGAAAGAAATTAAAGAGAAGCTGGAACTCCGTCCAGATGATCAAAAAGAAGATGTTGATCCAGGTGCTCATGCTAAACTGGAGGGGCGCTTTGATGCGCCGGTGACAGTAAGCAACAAAGCTTCTGTACCTACGTATCTTTCTGGATCAGTTGAACCCTCTTCTTTTATAAGTGAAGCTGCTGAGATATATACCAAGACAGGATATGCGAGTCATAGCCATCTAGCACAGGTAAATAGGAGTGAATGTGTTATCTTTGTCTTTGAACTTAGATCATCTGGACAACCTAGGCTACAAGAGCAAGTAAACAGGTGATGATCTAGCATTATTACTGGCATGGTCTAGATGAGCCATGATATGTTTGAAAGCAACAGTATCTAAACTGGCTAAAGTTACTCATGCATTAGCCATCTTAAAGATTGCTAGTTTCACCTTGCTCCTCACCATAAATCAGTTTTTTTCCTTCACAAAAATGTTAAATGGAAAAAAGAGACAGAGAAAGTGAGAGCCAATTAATCAGTCATGAACGGGCAATGCAACCTGATGCTATTCCCAGTACATTCAGATATTAGCTGGTTCATTAGTTGAACTAGCTGACAAGTCTTCCTACACCAGATCATTGTCCAGTTTCACGTCAGTCAGCCAGTTAGGTCCTGGTGAGTTTGAAGAAACAAACACAAAATCCGAATCTTTTTTTTTTTTTTTTGTCCATAATATTAATTATAGTACCATGCACCTCGAACCAAGGAAGCCCTATCATAGTGCTGCTATCCATCTTTGGAAATGTTTTGCAAGTTTCTCATGTATGAGCTCTGTAGAAAACACTGATTGCTAATGTCTCCTTGCACATTTTTGGAAAAGAAATATAGATCTTACTAGCTCTCTATGGTTTACCTGTATCCAAATGGGTTCTGGCTCACTAAGACATATTTCTCAAACTTCACAGCTTCTCTTAATGTCAATTTTATCTGTGATTCTTTAAGAAAGTTCTAGTTCTGTGAAGTTATATGATCTCCGGAACTTTTTTTCTTGGAATTGATTATATGCCATTGTGGTAGAATAAACCCTGTATGCGCTGACAGTTAATGCAAAAATTTGTGACCTAAATGGTAATATAATAATTTGACTATGGTTCCTGTTTAACTTAATGTTCTTTTAGCTTCCACAGGTGCAAGAGATGCCATCTAAGAACCAAACTTGGCGGAATTCTGGAGGGATCAGTGATGCAGAGAAGCTACAAGAACAGCTTTTGGATAGGTGTCACTTATTTGCCCTTGTTGATTTGGAAGAATCAGATAACATTAGTCCTATCTTTTCTGAGAAGGTAGGTCTTGAGTTCTACTTCTGCATCCCTATGATTTCAGGAATAATTTCTCTGGGGAGGTTATCCTGTATCTCAACATTGTTTCCAAGGGTTGTAGTAGTCATGATCTGTCAAAGAGCTGTGTAGTTGAAGGGGGCTGAAATATGATTTTACCAATGAAAAAACCGGCTTAATGTTATGTTTAGTTAGTTACTCCCTACGTGTTAATTTCTAGAATGTCCATTTCTGTTGTCGCAAATTAGGCACAATATTTGATGGTTGATTGACATTATCAATAATTTGACATTTTAGATCATGTAGTGTTTTGGATTAGACATATTATGCATATCCCTAATAGGGAGAACTTGATAGGAGCATAAGATAACATAGGCATGCATAAATCTAATAAAGCTACTGTCCGTTGACAACTGTTCTTTTGGTTCAGTTAGTTAATTTTATGGTTCTGGGGTAGCCGGCCTCGACTGATGAGAAAGTTAAATAAGCGGTGGCAGGCATTTGGGAGAGTCACTTTGCAACGACATTTGTTTTATTTTGAAGTGGAAATTTGTGACTGCCTTACCGACGATTGCGCTAGTTGTCTTGACTCGTAATATAACCTACAGCAAGGACATTCTTGCTGTAGGTTATATTAAGCACTTGATAAAATCAAAACAGCTCTTAGGTGGATCTGCTTAGATTCCCCCCCCCCCCAAAAAAAAAAAAAAAAGGGATGTCAAGCTCCCTTCTCTGCAGTAGAAGTTGATAAGAAGGAGACGAACTGAGGGAAGGAGATTTATTCGGTGAGCTGACAGCTTATTCATTTGGCAAGCTTACCTTCTACTTCACTGTAGTCATGGTTGCTTAACAGCAAACCACCATACTGCAGGAGAGGATCGATGTTTGCAAGGCATGCCAACGAGTTTTAAGTTAGGATTTCATCTCCTGCAATATATTCATTTCCAACCTTCATTTGTCTGTTTCCTTTGGGCAGAATAACACCATTGTGGAAGAAGACGCTTCAAAATCTCAATCAAAGTTTCTTGACTGGTTTGCAGACAGTGGTATGTAATAACACTAATCTTCATATCATATAGTTGATCTCTTCTAGCTTGGCACGTTTGACATATTGCTTTCATATGAAACCACTGGGCACAAACACTTTCTTGACTATCATCTTCCAGAAAAGATTGCTAGTAACATCTCACCTTGGGATGACAAAAATGGGATGGAAGCTTGGGGAGAAGCTACTGGATTGATGGACAAAACTTTGCATTGTGCTCAAGGAGCCTCCATTAGTGAGGCAAGGAAGGCTAATTTTGCAGAATGCAGAAGCTCCAATTCTGTTGTACAAAACAGCTACTTCCCTGCTGGCTCCAGCAAGCTTCAGTTGGATAAAAGTACGAGAGATCAAAATCTGGACTCTGCTTCTGTAGTTTGTGCTTGTGTTAGAGGAGGGTTGGAGCCTGACCCTCTTCCCGAATTTGGTCGAGATTCTGATTCGAGTCTTGAGATCCTTCTGCATGATGAGGACAGTTTGATCGCAATCGATGACACCTACATCTTCCAGCTAGATGAGCAAAATCCTTCTCTAAATATCGCATCAAAAGGTGGAAGGAGCGCTTCTTCATCAATTGGTTCTAACAAGTTGAAGTCAGAAAGCCTTCACCAAATTCTGAGTTTGCCAGATCCATGGTCGATAGAATCTCAAATGAATGCCCAGAAGCTGTTTGCCAATCCTTCAGATTCTCAAGCTTATCTCAGAGCTGCATCCACATTCCAGGATCCAAGGAAGATTTACCGCAAGGGCTATGACCCATTTGCCCCCAATCTCGTTTCCCATCCTTTCGGACAGCTGCTAGTGGAGCCACGGCCATATGAACCATTAGTCCAGCAACTCCTCTCAGCAGCAATGCGACATGGCGAAAGCTTCAGTCCTCATATCCACAACACCATCCCACCTCAGCCTGTGATCTATCAGCAACCTCATCAAATCCCGTATTTCCAACCAGAGCCATTCCCATTAACAAGTCATGCTTCCCATTATCAAAGAAATGTGAATCCGACCCTTGACATTGGCAGGGGAGGTACCTTGAAATAAAGCTTTTGTTGATCTGTAAACTTGACTAGTTGTCTCACTCCAAAAGTTGAGAAACTTCGATATTCCATTTGTCTTGCAGGTATGCTCGGTGAAGAGGGAAGCAAGTCGGCATTCTGTCATCTCCTCCAGATGCAAATGAGGCTGGCACAGATGAATCTTGATGTAGTATCCAGTGCTGACGAAAGAGTCTATGGTAGACCAATGGGCCACTGGTACCGGTAAGAAGTCCTATTCAGGGTCGGCACTATAATCATGGATGAGCGCGTTGTTGTTTGTGAATGTAGAAATCTGATTTGAAAATTAGAATATCGTCATAGTGGATAGCTTAAAGAAAAATTGAACCTAAGTAGGAGCCTAGGTATATCAGAAATTCCACTGGGTAAAAAATTGTGAAGAGCAGAAAACAAGAGAGGGACAAGAGCAAGAGAGAAAGAAAAAAGAGTTAAAGAGTAAATAAGGGTAAATCTTAGATAAAAGATCTTCTCATATATTGCGTCTAAGTAGTGCATATAACTGCAAATTGTAGGTTGATTGGTGAATTCTATCCAATGCTTCTGGTCTCAATAGTCAATATCTAGTTTCCTAGTATAATTCATATGTGATTACCGTAAAGGCACAAGTTTGAACTAAATATAGAATCTATATGGTACTGAATATTGGTAACTGATAAATAATTTTTTCTCGTCTTTGGCTCTTTCTTAACACTACTATTGTCCCTGTTTATTTCCGTTTGCTCTCTAGCATTTCTCATCCTATTACCGAAAATTTTTTACCCAATGTTGTCAAAAAATATTCATGGCACATTTGAAGTAGTTTCTTTGTCTGTCATGGGAGTATCTTCAAACCCTATCTGAATCTCCACGGGTCATTACTTAGTGGTGCTGATGACTTAATTGATTTTTTTGTGTTATCTAAACTGTAATGGTCGTGTTGATTAAATTTAAACCACATATTACTTTTCTTTGTTTCTCTTCCTGTCCCTGCTCACCGTTGGGATGGAGAGTCCGAATTTTTGTGTGTGGTTCCAGGTCATAATCCCGTAGATCTTAGTAGGCCACCTTGCTTGTGGTGAAAGCCACATATGACTTGGCTTGAAAGTTGCCAGCATTTTAATGACAAGCCATTGACAAATATAAATCAAGTCATGACTCCGATTTAGCCGAATCTATACCTGATTTTTGATAAGATTATGACGGTCTAGATAATCAATACCCATTTGGCTTCTTCGTTGAAATTTTGATCTTTCAAAACACACCAATATATTGCAAGAAAGGGCTTTGAGAGTTCTTCAGTGCTTGCCTCGTATTGAAGCTTTTTAAAGCGGTTTTTGATCAACACTTCTACTTATGTTTAGGAGTATTACTTGCTCGAATTCAAACTATTTTGTCCAATTGTCGTATTCAGATTCAATGACAATTGTATATGGTTCAAACAAGATTTTATAATCTTACAAGGTTTTAAAAGTCAGATAGATTTGTATAAACATTCCACATAGTATTTTTCAAATGATCAACATGCTCGATTAACGAATCAACATTCAATATTCATCAACTCACCATTTTACGTGCCAAAAGAAGAGCAAAGAAAGAACCTCTGCCATCAAAGTCAAAGTTTATAAAAAAACAAAAAAAACTGAATGCAAGAACCAAATATTTTGCCCTATTGCAAACAAAATCTCTACTATAACTTGTAACCCTCATAAAAAACATACAAAAGCCACGATCTAATGCACCTTCAATCAACACAAATACTGATTCTTCAGCAAATTAACCTGCACTTAAATGACATCCATCCTGCCAATGGCACCACCTAACGTTTGCGTTATAAACCTCCCTTATCTTGCCTACCACTTTCATTGGATCCATCATGGTTTTACCTATTACTGTCATTGTCGTGTTCTGCTCGTCGAGTATTACACAAGTTACACCTTAAAGAGAATGTATCCGGGGTGTCATGACGTCGACATTTACATATTGAATAATTTCATTTAGGGGCCTTTGCCCCTCTTTCACACCCTCAAAAAAAAAAAAAAAAAGCATATGCCACATGTAAATAGTGCGTATAATATACAGTAAACATAGATTGACATATGGTGAATTCAAAATTGTAAGTTATAATACCTTAGATTTTAAATTTGATTTCTAATTTCTAATAATTTGAATATAATTATTACAACTTATAAATTGTGTAAAATCATCTTTTCATCCATAATTTAACATAATTCTAAAATATATGTCTTCGTGGACATTGTTGATCTGATCATGGATCATTTAATCCTTTTGTCAGAATTGTCGATGAATATTTAAGGTTAGCAATTCATAATTAAATGTAATTATTAAAAATTTGATAATTTTAAAACATAAAATATATTAATTTAAGATGAGACAATACATTTAAAAGTGTCTTGCTGTAAGACATACATCATCATCTTATAAATAAACTTTTCTACGACTTTTGTACACTAGATTTATTTTATGTGGTCTCACCGACATTAGCACTAGATAAAAAATTTGGTTGTGGATCTAGATAATATGAAAAAAATTTAGATTCCATCTAAAATGAGTGTAAATTTAACGATCAAAGAGAATGTAATATTTACTGACCTTTCATTTGGATTTTCTAGCTTATAGGTAGAGAGAGCATATTTGAATTGTTATGCGCTCACTTTAGATCCACATATTTACTAAAATGGATAGATATGCTCACTTTTATTGTCCACATCGATATAGTGGTAGGTCCATAACTTTTTTTAATAATGTCTAGGTATTAAGTTCACTATATTTTCAAAAGACTACTAACATTTTATCGATGTTCATTGCAAAGTTTTTAGCAATCTTATGCAAAATTTTTACATTGACAGATATTTGTAGAGATGTTGCTCGTATAAAGTATACATGCACCCACCTAATTTTTAACAGGAAGGAAAGGACCACGCAAGCACAGTAAAAAAGTCAACTTTCTTTTTTTCTTTTTTCTTTTTTTTTGGGCTCTTCTTAATTGTTAGAAACTAAGGAGAAGTTTCGCTCCAGATGTCCAACCAGAAAACCAAACCCACAAATCTTGACCTTCTTTTGCCCCCTTTTTGAAAAAGAGAGCAAACAGGGGAGTGATCAAGAAATCTTATATTGGTATTCTAAAAAAAAAAAATTATAAATCAAACAAATTCACTATCCATTACACCCTTAAATAACCCTCATTATAACAAATTAAAGGCAACAATCAAGTATTTGTACCAGCCCACATAAACATGGCCCACATTGGACAGAGTTGTCGTTAACTGTTGTAATCCGCCGCTCCCGACGATCCATGTAGACAATGCATGAGGGGGACGCCAGTTCCTTGGGCTTCTCGGGCTGTTTTGCAGGCCCAACTGACACTATCGTTGTGTAATAAACCTTCCTCAATCTGGCCGCGACTTCCACTACATCCATGCTTCCTGTCACTGTGAGTTTCTTCTCTCTCAGGTCAAGTGAGATAGCATTTACCCCTGCAGCAGTAAATCGATATAGTTATAGATAAGATAATACAAACAAGCAAATCGGCACACTTGCCTTTGCTCCACCTCCCCATCTAGGTTCGAATTTTGTTGAAGGAAAGAAAGCAAAATATCTAAATAAGGAAGCTAGTTAGTTTGTTGAGAGTTAGTTATGAATAATGCTCTCACTCTCTCTCTCTCTCGGTTTTTCTGTTTTGCTTTAGCATCTTTTATAAGGCCTTGATATGAGAGATACACATGATACGAAGGATACACATAATGAAGAAGTTTTATCTCTCTATCTTTTCTCTGCTCATTCACATTAAGCTCATCCATGGCTGACACTCAACATGGTATCAGAGCAATGGAGTCAAGCTCCATTGATGAGCGTCAAGTGCAGTAAGAAATCCGAAAAGTTTCGCATCATAGATATCTTTCATTTTTTTGCATTCGATCGTTGAGTTGATTCATCAACAGATCTAGCTGAATATTTCATCCTATTTCGATTGGTCTATTCTGTTTTTTTTGGATTGATTTGTACTTCACATATCTTCATTCTTTTACCTGGTTTCTTTGATATACAAACAAGCTTAAGTTGAAATGTCAGCAGAGAGAATTCGATCACAAAATGTTACATATAGTGATCTTCAAAATCCGCTATTCATTCATCCCTCTGATGGACCTGCGTCACTGGCTATTGGCGAGAAGCTTGTTGGTGCAAAGAATTATCGAACATGGAGAAGATCAGTGGAGATTGGATTGTCAACCAAGAGGAAATTGGCATTCGTACAAGGAACATTACCAAGACCAACAGATGATGCAGCTAAGACAGAACAGTGGGATGCCTGTAACAATCTGGTAATAGCCTGGCTTATGAATGCTGTATCTGATACAATTGCTAGATCTATCCTATATGTTCAATCTGCACGAGAGGTCTGGATTCAATTAGAGAAGAGATTTTGCCTGAGTAATGGATCTAGAAAGTACAGTTTAAATAAAGAAGTATATGCTATGAAGCAAGATAGGATTTCAATGTCAGAGTACTATACTAAGATGAAATGTATATGGGAGGAGTTGGATTCAATGATTGAACTGCCTCAGTTTACTCAGACAAATGATGAAATCAATGCTTTTTTGAGAGCACTGACCAAACAACAAGAGGAACAAAAATTGTTCCAATTTTTGAATGGACTGGATGACATCTATAGCACTCAAAGGAGTCAAATTCTACTCATGACTCCCTTGCCTAGTGTGGAAACAGTGTGTGCCATGCTACAGCAAGAAGAGATCCAAAGAGAGGTGCTAGATGAAGTCAAATCTTATCACGAGTCTTCAGCCTTGTTCAGCAAAGGTCCAGAAGAAAGATGTGGTCAATGTGGAAACAAAGGTCATGACAGGGAGAAGTGCTGGCAGTTGATTGGTTACCCGAGCTGGCATCCTAGATCAAAGAAATTTCCTCAAAAGAAGGTGAACAAGGAAGGATCAAAGAATCAGAAGTTCAATAAGTTCAAGGTTGGAAATGAGAAAAGGATAGCAGCTCAAGTGGAAAGTGCAGACAGCAGGAGTGGAGGTTCGGTTACTCTGACACAGCAGCAAATTGAACAGTTGTTGAAGCTTCTTCCACAGCAAAGCAAGCAAGGAGAAGACAGTGAAGAGGACTATGAGGATTTTGCTGGTAATGCATTTTGTTCCTGTATATCTTCTAGGACAGATGCATGGATACTTGATACAGGTGCAACAGATCACATGTCACCTGTATACAAGATGTTTACAAATCCAAAAATCTCTAAGCAAAAGCCTCATATAAACATGCCTGATAGAAGTACTGCACCCATTACACATGTAGGAGAAGTTCATCTAGCCAATGGTCTTAAACTACAACAGGCTTTGTGTGTACCAGATTTTAAATTCAATCTGGTGTCAGTCTCCAGATTAACTCAGGATGAAGATTGCTTTGTGGCTTTCTATCCTAATTTTTGTCTCATACAGGACTGTGCCTCAAGAACAGTTAAGGGAGTTGGAAAGCAGCGAGGAGGACTCTACTATTTGGTCAATGAAGATCTGGCAAAACATAAGGTAACATTCATGAATAAGTCTGTAACTGTAACTGGTCAGACTTGTGCTGCAACTAGTTTAGTTGATCATTTGGCTAGGCAAAGGCTTGTGCCAAGTAAGTGTGTGACTACAGCAGGTGAGTGTGTTGTTTCCAAGGAAACATTATGGCATTTAAGGTTAGGACATGCTCCACTGTCAAAAATAAAAGATATTGCAGGTTCCACCAAGAATGTTTTTGATGAAATCTGTCTTACTTGTCCAATGTCCAAGTTCTTTAAATTGCCATTTAACTTGAGGACTTCAAAGACACATCACATTTTTGAAATTGTACACATGGATATATGGGGTCCATATAGGGTACCTACTCACAGAGGTTGTAGATACTTTATGACACTTGTGGATGATAAAAGCAGAGCAACATGGACCTATCTCATGCAGCAAAAGTCACAAGCATTGCAATTATTGGAAACTTTCTCTAATTATGTGCAGAATCATTTTAACACCTCTATTAAGGTGCTTAGAACTGATAATGCACTTGAGTTTGACTCTCAGCAATGTCAAGATTTTTTTGGTCGCTTGGGTATTATTCATCAAACCACTTGTGTTGATAAACCTCAGCAAAATGGGGTGGCCGAGAGAAAACACAGACATCTTCTAGAAATGGCAAGAGCATTGAGGCTGCAAGCTGCACTGCCTCTTTCTTTCTGGGGTCATTGTATACTAACTGCTACACACCTCATCAACAAGCTACCCACTCCTGTTCTAGGGAACTTGACACCTTATGAGGCACTGCTCCAAAAAAGACCAGATTATAGCTTGCTCAGAGTGTTTGGTTGCCTTGCTTTTGCTGCCAATCCTGATAGGATTCGAGATAAATTGCACCCTAGGGGTGTACCTTGTGTCTTTCTTGGATATCCTCAGTCTCAAAAAGGCTATAAACTTCTCAACTTACTCACTCATAAGATGTTTGTCTCTCGGGATGTTACATTTGTTGAACATATATTTCCTTATAGTCCATACAGTTCTGCCCAATGTATGCAACCTATACCATCAGTTCAATCCCAATTTTCACCTTCTTATGAAGATTTCCTCATCAATCCCTCTCCTCATATCACAGAAAACTCACCAGAGCCAGTTTCTACTGACTCCAGTTCTCTGTCCCCAGTCCATTCTTCATCAACAGTCAATGAGCAAATTCCTTCCCCAGCTCCTACCTCTTCCTTCTCTGATCCTGCATTACCTAGTCTCAGAAGGTCCACTCGCACCACTAAGCAACCAGGGTGGCTGCAAGATTATATTGCTTCTACCACTACCACTACAAATATTCACTATGCTATGACTGCCCTTGTCAAGTCCAAATTTTACTCCTTTCTGTCAGCTCTGTCTGACACACATGATCCTACTTTATTTCAAGAAGCTGCTCAAGACCTCAAATGGTGTACAGCTATGAATGCGGAATTGGATGCCTTAGAAAGAAATCAAACTTGGGAAATAACTACACTACCAGAGGGAAGAAAGGCCATTGGCTGCAAGTGGATTTATAAAACCAAGTTTAATTGAGATGGTAGTATCAACAAGTACAAAGCCCGGCTTGTCATTCAAGGCTGTAGACAGCAACAAGGGGTGGATTATCACGAGACCTTTGCTCCAGTAGCTAAAATGACCACGGTCAGAGCTCTGTTAGCTATTGCTGCAGCCAAGGGTTGGACTTTATCTCAAATGGATGTGTCCAATGCCTTTTTACATGGAGACTTATATGAGGAAGTGTACATGCATCTTCCCCAAGGATATACTGGGTATGGAAGCAGAATATCTGCAGATACAGTGCCTGTTTCAGTCAGGGGGAGTGGTAAAGTGTGCAAGCTGCTAAAATCGCTATATGGACTCAAACAGGCTCCCAGACAGTGGTTTGCAAAGCTGTCTTCAGCACTTATCAGCTTTGGTTATGAGCAATCAAAGGCTGATTATTCATTGTTTACAAAGCAAACTACAAACAGCTTCACTGCAGTTTTGGTGTATGTGGATGACATGGTGATTACTGGAGATGACCAGCAAGAGATGTTAAAGCTTAAACAACAGTTGAGCTCTCAATTTCATATGAAGGATTTGGGAGAATTGAGATATTTTCTTGGCTTGGAAGTAATCAGAACAGCACAAGGTATTTTTGTATCTCAAAAGAAATATGTGCAGGACCTAATCAAGGAGACAGAACAAACTGATTCTAAGCCCCTGAGATTACCAATGGATCCACATCTCAAGCTTACATCAGATCAAGGAAATGTTTTGGTCAATGGAGATAAGTATAGGAGGCTGATTGGGAAGTTGATTTACTTGACAATCACTAGGCCTGATGTAAGCTTTGCAGTTCAGGTGCTTAGTCAATTTATGACAAAGCCAACTACAGAACATATGAAGGCAGCTATTAATGTGGTCAGATATTTGAAGTCTGCTCCTGGGCAAGGAATACTCATGGCTAATAGCTCAGCAGCGCAGTTAACAGCATTTTGTGATTCTGACTGAGCAAGCTGTCCTACAACCAGGAGGTCTACCACAGGGTACTGTATATTGCTAGACAAGTCTCCAATTTCATGGAAAACAAAGAAACAGCCTGTTGTTGCCAGATCTTCTGCAGAGGCAGAATATAGATCTATGGCTGTGACCTACTGTGAAGTGTTGTGACTGTTGCAGTTGTTTAAAGATTTGGGACTCAGGAAGCTTGTACCTGTGACGTTGAAATGTGACAATCAAGCAGCGCTGCACATAGCAGCAAACCCCGTGTTTCATGAAAGAACAAAGCACATAGAGGTGGATTGTCACTTTGTCAGAGATCAGTTGAAGGCAGGCACAATCAAAACTAGCTATGTTCCTTCTCACCAACAACTGGCTGATATGTTGACTAAAGTTGTACCTGTGTAGCAGCATCAAAGGCTTCTTTCCAAGTTGGGTGTTTCTTGCTTGTTTCAACCTCCAACTTGAGGGGGAGTGTTGAAGGAAAGAAAGCAAAATATCTAAATAAGGAAGCTAGTTAGTTTGTTGAGAGTTAGTTATGAATAATGCTCTCACTCTCTCTCTCTCTCGGTTTTTCTGTTTTGCTTTAGCATCTTTTATAAGGCCTTGATATGAGAGATACACATGATACGAAGGATACACATAATGAAGAAGTTTTATCTCTCTATCTTTTTTCTGCTCATTCACATTAAGCTCATCCATGGCTGACAGTCAACAAATTTAGGTGGAGACTTTCCTTTGCCAATTAACTGAAAGAGGGAGGAGATGTGTCACTGTGTGGATTGGACGTGGGTCGTGACAGCTTTATCCCCCTTTCTCTAACCTTGTTGGCTTCTTCAATTTTCTATGAAATAGAGGCCTAATAGGTGACCCATATTTATCATTGCATAAGATAATATGAAGATTAGAATTTTTTAATACCTTGAACAATAGAAGCCATTTTCATGGCTCTTTGCTTGCATTTTGTGTTATCGTGGACATCCAAGCTCAAAACCAACCTCTGAATAATAGGGGAACAAAAAATAATTGTCAGTATAGTTAAATTAAAAATGCAAGGCCCCTAGTAAAATCACGAATAAACAGTAGCTTATATAAAACAGAATTGATTGTGTTACGTAAGAATAAACGCCCTTTCAATTCATAAATAAATTAAACAAAATTGATAGATCGGATCTTACGTTCATTTTTTTTGATCGAGAAACACGATGACAATCAGATTCAATGCGAATTTCACGAGGAACGAAAGCTTTTTCTTAGAGAAGAGTTGGAGGAGAACGCGAGAGAGAGAGGGGGGGGGCCATGGCATCTAAATGAAGGAAAATTGGTAGGTCGTATCACTATTTATATATAGACGCAATTTGGAGGTGCACTTAGCGGGACCAAAACGACGTTGTAATATGACCTACCGCTCCGTGAGTGCCGACTGTTAGTACAGTACATGCCGTGTATGACCTGGCCATCAACAATGGAGTTGGGGACTATTGGTTGCGTGCCACGTGGTTACATTACAGTGGCCGGCACTCAGTGTTGAGTAGAAAATTGTGCGCCCATGTCGGCATGTCATGTGCAACTCAGCACGCCACCGATGACTTTGACCTACAAGTCGATTTTCACACTTTCTTAACCTGTTAATTAAGGTGTTGTTCTATTTGTTGGTAAATCTAAAATTATCAGCATCAATTAACTTCAATTTATTTTAATTTATTTTAATCTATTTTATAAATTTTAATAAAAAATATTCACTTTAATCAACTTAAACTCACTTCAATTCACTTCCTATTATTTTGATCAATTTTTACCCATCATTGAAAAAAAATTAACTTATTTCAGCCAACTTCAATCAACTTTGATAAAAAGAATACTCACTTCAGCCTGCTTTAATCCACTATAACCAATCTTAATCAACTTCATTCATTTACCAACTAATATTTTCTAGCGAAAAAAGCAAGTCCTAAATTAATTCACTCTCTAATATTCCAATAACACAATTGAGATTGGGGAGGGGTTAATTGACATGATCGTACAAACGGTAAATGAGCTGGTGACGTATCAAACATATGATTAATTAAATATCATGCGTACGATTGAAAATATAAAACACGTCCACTTTGATTATCTTGTAAAGTATATAATCATGGGCTATGATATACACAACGATTGAATTAGGTAATATATTAATAGATGAAATTAAATTTGATTATTCACTATCGTTTTGAAGTTGGTTTGATACCCCAACTTAGGAGCTTGAGCTACCTGTGTAAATCAACCGTCGAAAGTTCCATTTTTGCCAATGTCAATTAACTTTCCTGCTCATGTACATTGTTTTCCCCGAATTACATTATTTGTCTGTGGAATTGGGCCTTATCCTTAGCCCAAGTATTTATCAATAAATTTTAACTTTTGAAAACTTAAATTAACAAATTATTTAGTTGTTTAATTTAGGTTGTAATGAGTGGTGCGATGGGTGACATCACAATGGGGTGACCTAATTTGACACTTTACTGGGTAATACCTTGTGTCAATGGCAGTAATTATGATTCAAAAAGGTATATATGTATATGAAAAGAAAAAAGGTTAAAGAGGATAAAAATGATAAAGATGCGACAAGGAAAGTATCTAATTTAGCTTTTAAGGGCACATAAATGATAGAATGGCTGATTTCAAAAGGAAAGATTTGTCCCTTAAAAGAATGTCATATTTAAGGTCTAGTCTTTTTGTTAGAAAATATAGATTGAAAAATAAGTGAAATTGGTTGATAGTGCTATAAATGGTTTAAAATGTGCATTTTTTTGTTGAAGTGGATTGGCTTTTTTTTATATGACGGGTAAAAGTTGGTTAAAATAGTGAAAAATTGATTAAAGTTGATTGAAGTTAATTAGAGTGGGTTAAACTATGTATTTTTTTAATAAAGCTGGTTAAAATTGCTAAATTGGTATTGCCCAATGAAAAGTACAGGCCTCAATATATTTAGGAAAGAGGGGGGCCAAAACCGTATGAAGAACATGTAATCCTTGTACCCTTAGGCCCTGTTTTTTTGAGTTGGTCAATTCTAAAATACCAATCTCAACTTATTTCAACCCACTTCAACTTACTTCAACCTACTTTAACTATTTTAATTAAGTTCAATTTATCAGATAAAAAAATTCAATCTACTTCAACCTACTTCAACGCACCTCAACCTACTTTACCCTTTTACATACCCCAATTTAGCTACGAAAAGAACAGGCCCTTATTTTAGGTATAAAAGATTCGAAAGCTTGATTTTTTTGTCCTCAATTAAAATAGAGATGCCTACGTTTGTTTTGATTCAGGTGCATATGCCTCTTTGAATTAATTAATTAATAATAATAGGTTAACTATTATTAACTTACGGCCTGTTCTTTTTCTTGGCAAATACAGGTTAACAAATAGATGAAGTGGGTTGAGATTGGTAGAAGTGGATTGAAACTGGTCAAAGTTGATATTTTTTGTTGAAGTTAGGCTATGTTCTTTTAGTAGTTTAAAGAACCCAACCCACTCCTTTCCCCCTTCCCACTCTGTCCCACATTTAAACAAAAATACCACTTCTTCCCACTCTCACCCACTTCTACCTATAATTACTATTTGACATAATTTGAAAACTCTTATAATTGATATAATTTTACGTCTGAGTAGTCTGATACCAATTATGAAGAGTTTTATTTATTTTTCAGATGTTATTGGAATATTTGTAAGTTGTGCCATAAATTACACATGAAATTATTTATGTTGTACATATTAAAGAAATGGCAATTTTTGTATTTTTTAAATTTTTCCGTTGATAAGCAAATGTTAGTGATTCGTGACTGGTAGATGTTTTCAGTTAAATTTATATATGCAACAGATGATTGAGAACTGGGGACTATCACCGGCAAGCTGAGGAGGTGGTCGGGGTTTTCGCAGGTGGCCGGGGGGTTCGCACGGTTCTGAGATGGGTAGATCGAGGGGGCTGGCCGGGGTGTCCGCAGGCTAGCTGAGCTATTCGGAGGTGGTTGCAGGCGTGCTGCTGCTGACAGTGACAGGCCGACTGGCGCTGTGCACGCCGGAGACTTTAAACGGGAGAGAGGGGTGTGCTAAAGTTGTGAGGAGAGCTGAGAGTTTAGAGAGAGCTAAGAGGTGAGAGTGTAGAGAGAGAGAAGAGAGGAGAGCTGAGATTTTAGAGAAAGAGGAGAGTTGAGCGTACAGATACACGACACATGTCATATTCTTATTAGATTTTTGGATTACAGTTGGATATAATAAGATTGTGTCCGGATAATATTTTTAGTAATATCTGATTTCGAATTTCAAACTAATTTCATCAGTATCATTAACGTAATTAAGAATCGAGGAATAGTAACGTCTAATTTCAGTCAGACAGTGCAAAAATATTGCAAAATGTGAATAATTAATTTGCACCCAAAAAATGAAAATTGTCTATGTAATTTTCAGTTCAACAATCAATTAATCGTAACCCAATCAAAGTAAACCATATTTGCGCAATGTACAGTACGATATTTAACTTTAAATTTCGGTGAAAATTAACAAATTCTGAAAATATACAATAAAAATTAACATCCGCAACTGATTCAACTCATTTATAGAAATTTAAATTTTTTTGGGGGCAACAACGACCATCAAATAATATTTTGTAACCGGCTAAACACATAAAGAAATTTTTTTCTATTCAAAATTTAATTTTAAGATCGTTACTTACTATCATTAAAAAAAAAACTACATTAAAATACAAAAATATATAACTTAAACCAACTTTCCCACTTCATTCAACTCATTTCAACTCCTGCCCACTCTCATTCACTCCTTCCCCCTTTTTCCACATTTAAAAAAAAAAAATATCACTCTTACTAACTCTTACCCACTCCTTCCCCCCTTTCCCACAATCACCCATCCCACACCCATCATTTTTCACTGAAAAGAACATGGCTTTAGTAGATGTAGGTGGAAGTGGGTTGAAGTTGAAATAAATTAGTATATTTTTTTTTGGTATAATGGATGGAAGTTGGTTAACGTAAAAAATGGAAATAATTTAATAAGTGATTAATGTAAAAAAGTGAGAATAATTTTTTTTGGGTATAATTTAATAAGAATTAGGGTCTTCTTCAACACTGGCAACATGCCAACATAGTAGTGTCTAGTGTACAAGTATTGAGGGTAGGCCGTAGGCTTGAAAGCCCTTAGAAAGATCGGTAACTTGGACCACTTGGGCCTGACTTTTGGGCTCATCCTTCTTTTTGGGCTCTTCTTTCTTCATGGTTTCATCCTTCTTCTTCTCAGGCTCCTTTGCAGGCCCAACTGAGATTATCTCTCAGTCTGATTAACTTTTCTTAGTTTGCTCACTATTGCCGCTGAATCCATGTCCCGTATCAATGTCAACTTTTTCTTTCTCATGTCCATTAAGATTGATTCTAAATTTCTAATCCTGCAAAATTCATCCTTCACAATTCAGCTGTCATGTCCTCCCGAAAGGAAAATCTAATACAATAACATCCCGCATACATGAATCTCATTCGAACAGAATCGGAGAATATCCAAATATATGTAGCATTCGTAGGTCCTACATTCGCATAATTTAGAAAGATCCAGGTACAGAAAACCTTATTTTCGAAAGTTTTATTAGAATATTAATACTAATAATTGAGAAATCAAGTTATGAAGATATATACCAGGCACAGCGGAGACCATCTACATGGCCTTTTGCTTGCATTTTCCATCATGGACATCAACCTTCAGCACCACCTTCTGATCAAACCCAGAAAGATGGTAATCGAATCAGATCATGAATGATTAAACAATCTAATTAAAAGGGGATTAAGAGAAGATGGTTATTATATGCATTGAAAACAGACCAGTATGTAATTTCCTAGTAATGAATTTAATATCGTAGCTTATAATGCCCCAAGTTTAGATTTCGATATCTAATTTCCTAGTATAATTTAAATATAATTACCTCGACGATATAAGTATCATCTGTTTATATATACAGTGTTGTCTAATTCATTCTCATTTTTAATTAAGTATTTCTTAAGACTACTATTAATATTATTGTCTTTGTTTGTTTCATTTCTTCTCTGCCCTCTTCGTACGCACATATGGCTTTTCCCTTTCCTTCTCCCTCCACAGTTGGAAAAAAGGGATCCAAATTCAACCCTCTCAGTGTCCAGGCTGGCTTTATGGTTGCAACTAATCCAGTATGTTTTTTTTTCCCTTTTTTTTTTGGGTTTAGATCTTATGTCAAAGATCTAATGGGCACACCATGCTTGTCGTGAATAACGTGGAGAACTTGCCATCGTACTAAGTAATTCAATGGGCGGCAAGGACACAATAAAAATAACACGTGTGAGACTTTGGTGGACTAGGTTTATTTTATGGGTTGCACCCACATTAGCAGTAGATAAAAAATTCGTATGTGAATCTGGATAATATGAAAAATTTAGTCTCCATTTAAAATGAGTGTAAATTTTAACTATGAAAGAGAATTTAACATTTACTATCCTTTAATTTGGACTTTCCTGCGTACGACAAGAGAAAAAACGTACATATTTGAATTGTTATTTCGTGGTTTCAGATCTACATCTTTACTAAAATGGATAGATACTCTTATTTATATTATTTAGGTCAATATAGTGGCAGGTCCATTACAAAATTTTTAGCTATCTTACGTAAAATTTTGAGAAATTTTTACATCGATACGGATATTTGTCAAGACGTTGTTTCATATAAAGTATAAATGCATCTAATTGATTACCCAAAGTTCAACTAATTTATTTAGATTATTGAATTTGGGGTAATTACAGCCACATGTAGCCAGTATTCGAATTTAAGTCCATGAGGAAGTTGTGATCATGCTTGATTATTCAGATGAATTTGTACAAATATTAATTATAGCCATTACTTATTATCTCATACGGGATGAATTATGAATATACTTGGAGAACAAGTCAAGAAATCAATAGTCACCCACCCACCCACGCAATTAAAGTTAAAAAGTCAACTATTTTTTTCTTTTTTCTAGTACTTAGAAACTGAGTCGAAATTTTTCCATCCTGTTTGAAAAAGAGAGAGAAAAAGGGGGTGATTAAAAAATCTTACATGAATATCCAAAAAATAAAAAAAAAAATCACAGACGAAACAAATTCACTCTCTATTATACCCTTAAATAAACTTGGCCGTTATTACAGCAAATTAATAGTAACCATTTAGCAGTAGTGTTACCCCACGTAAATACGACCCATATTAGAAAAAATTATTATTGCTAGTTGTTGTAATCTAGTAGTAGTGCCAAGGCCAAGGGTGCACGTAGACGATGTACGGAGGGGGCTCCGGTTCCTTGTGCCCTTTTTCATTAGGCTTCTCGGGCTCCTTTGGAGGCCCAATTGAGACTACCGTTGTGCGGTAAACCTTCCTCAATTTGTTCACCACTTCCACCATGTCCATCGTTCCTATTAGTGTCAGTTTATTCTCTTTCGCGTCAAGTGAAATGTCATCTACCCCTGCAGTAGTAAATCATTCCCAAAATAGAGAAAAAAAAAAAAACACCCATTATTATTTTCTTATTTGTTTTTTTTTTTTGAGGGCGGGGGGCAAATATGGACATTAATTTCAAAGGGAATTTTTCATCCGATTGTACGAGGACAAGAGTTTTTGAATACCTTGAAAAGAAGAAGCTATTTTCATGACTTTTTGCTTGCATTTTGCGTCATCGTGGACATCCAAGCTCAAAACCATCTTCTGAATAATAGAGGAACAAAAAAAAAGTTGTCAATATAGTTAAATCAAAAATGCACGGCCCCTAGTAAAATCACAAATAAACAGAACCTTATGTAAAAATAAAATTGATAGTGTTACATAAGACTAAAACCCCTTTAAAATCATGGATAAATGAAAATATATTGATAAACCGAATCTCACCTTCATTTTTCTTGACCGATAAATACAATAACAACCGGATTCAATGTGAATTTCACTATGATTATAAAGAAAGCTTTTTCTTAGAAAAAAAGGAGGAGAAATATTAGAGACAGTATTGGCATGCAAGTGAAGTAGAAATAATAGGTGGTATCTCTATTTATAGACGCACTTTGGAGGGGTCTTGAACAATTCAATATTACACAAAGCTTGCTTCGCAATGTAGGCGCACTTAATTAGTGGGACCAAAACGACGTCGTCATAAGACGTCCCTCATTGTGAACGCTGACTATATATTCGTACGTGCCGTGTATGACGTCGTGATCAATAATGGAAAACGTGGCGGATTTACAGTGGGGTTACCCATCATTAGGTAGAAAATTGTCAGTCCATGTCAATGTCATGTGCAAATCAGCTGGTCACCGATGACTTTGTTTTGTAAGTCAATTTGCAGTCTTTCTTTACTTGTGAATCAAATTAATTACGGCTATAAAAGTTTAAGAGCATTTTCAACCTGAATTTTAAATTTTAAAATTTCATCCTATTATATCAGTAAAAATTTTATTTTCTGAAACTTATATTTTTTTGCTTCTTCAATCTCTGAAAATTTAATATGAATTTCTAACAAAATATTTATTATGAGTCCACCCTATGATATTTTTTACCATGCATCTAAATAACATTTTAAGCAAAAAAGAGGATTAACAAAAAAAAAGACAAAAAACTGCAATGCGTCTGGGAATGGCCTGACGTTCCTCCACGTAGGGTAATTTTTGTGATAGCAAATAAAGGCTCGACACGTGACACAGGAGTTCCCACGCGTAGAATCCGTGTGACCGGCTGGGGATGCTCTAATAACACAATTGAGGGAGGGGAGGGGGAGGGTGCATGTTAATTTGACATTGTTGTACAAATTGTGAATGAGATGGTGACTAATCAAACGCACAATTAAATATCACGTGTACGACGCGCTGAAGATATAAGATATGATTGTCTTGATCATCTTGTGAAGTATTTATGGAATATGATATATACAAGGATTGAATTATGTAATATATTGATAGACAGAACTAAATCTGATTATTCATTACGATTTTCAAGTTGAATCGATGTCCTGACTTACAAGCTAAGACTACCCGTGTCGACCAACTATTGAAAGTTTCATTCTTGACATCGATTAACTGCTCTTTTCACACACAGGGATTTCCCCTTGTTAAGAGTATTTGTCTGTGGGATTGAGCCTTGTCCTTGACGCTATTATTTATCAATAAATAAATTTCAACGATTGCAAACTTAAATTAACAAATTAGTGGTTTAATTTATGTCTTGATCAGTGGTGTGAGATGGGTGACATCACAAGGCTCTATATACATTAGTCTCTTCTCTAGTTCATGTTTATTCATTTTTAACATATTTATATTACTTTCACACTGAGAATTATGTACACCCAGGAGCACATTATATATATTTTTCAGGGTGTATTTGTCATATATTTTATATTTTATATTTTAATATATAATTGTTTATGTGTCACATGGGAATACATACACTCGAATGTATGATATAGGCTTTGCTTTTATTCATCTATTTTCCCCAAAAAAAATGAAAAACCAAAACATATGCAGCATGCCGATGTCATTGTTAGGAGGCAATTTTACCACTTATATAATATAATATATCAAAAATGTGGGCTCACACATGTATAGGTAATAAAAACTTATTAGTTATTACAGCTTATTTATTTACACTGTTTATGTTTAATGAAACAACCCATTTCAAAAGGAGAAACTGTGATCACTGATCACCAACCCCAACCATTTCAGGGGGTGCATAATTTGCCATTTAACTGGGTAATATACCATGTGCCAAGGGCAGCAGTAACCGTGATTCAAAAGGGTATAAAAAGGAAAACAAAAGGCTAAATATTCATTTAAAGAGGATAAAAATGATAAAGACATTTTAAGTATCATACGTACCCAATTCAGCCCCTCTAAGGATAGATTTAAGATTCGTGGTAGAATGACTGATTTCAAAAAAAAAAATTAAATAAAGTCTGATTCTTCGTAAGTTATATTCGTATGTAAAATTTACCTATAAATAAAAAAAAAAAAAAACTACCATACCGTACCCAATTTATTTCGAAAAAAGGGAGGCCAAAAATTGTATGAAGGCCATGTAAACCTTGTAGCCTTATTTTAGACATAAAAGATTTGGAAGCTTGATTTTTTTATCCTTGAATTAATTAAAATAGAGATGCCTATGTTGTTTTGATTCAAGTGCATATGCCTCTTTGAATTAATTAATTAATAATAGGTTAACTATGGTAAGCTTAATTATAGTATTAAACAAGGGGATCAATGAATGTGTACATCACTACATCCAACTTCCAACTTCGAACTTCCAGCCGTGTTTAGCGTGACAACTTGCAACCATTGCACTAATCTAAATCAAATTATTATAATCACTCTGTGCCATGTTAGCCAAGAACCCTTAAAATTTATAATATGCACACTATGAGGAACACAAGTGCAAGATAACAAATTGAAAATGAGTATGCATTAAATTTGAATATTGTGCGTTTTAGTCAGTTCAATTGGTATAGTTTTTAAAAATTGTTACAAGAAACCTAAGTGTTAATGTCACCTGCATTGATCCTCGTACGGTCGTACCTCATTCGCACCAAAAAAACAAAAAGAATGCGGTCTAACAACTTTTTTCGATTAAGTTTTGTGTTGATGGCGTGCTCATCACTGCAATCTTTCAAATTAAATCAAATTACATTAAGTGATCTCTCATACCAAATTACATCAAGAGAAGGATTTAGTAGACTTTAGTCACATATGCGCACTCACACATTCTTACATCAAGTCAAGAGAAGAAAAATAAACAATTTTGTTATGCGGAAAATGCACACCATACTCTTAAAACAAACTCCCTCTGCTTTGTGTTCACTATTAAGTACATGTATTATTTTCTTAGTCCGATTTCACGATCAAAACTACAATTCTCAAAACTCTCATTGAGAAAAATTAGAGTAATTAATGTCATTCGATGACTTTTAATCCGTTCTGCTCCCAAGAGGTCAAAAATTCATACTTTATTTTTTCTAGGGATCGCAAAACTAGGAATTTTGGTTATCTACGTCATTTAATCCTTATTTTTCACCCTTTCAACATATTTGATTGTCAAATACCACGGGGAGGACTTTTCTTTCTATTTTTTTTTTTTTGGGGGGGGGGGGGGAGGGAGACAGAAAGATGCACAAACTTGCATTCACATACTTACTTAGAAAGATTAGAACACATGTGTTGAACAAGAGTCCAAGACCAATAATTCAATTACCTTAGAATAAATGAATTTAACACATTAAGCCTTTAATTTCCACATCCCAAATTGAAACAAAAGGTTGACCCTTCAGTCTTCATAAACTCAAAACCCTGAACAACTAATCCTTCCTTAATTAATTACTTATAGTTCGGCCTTTATTTGCTTAACAAATAACACAAGAATTAGGGTCTTCTTCAACACTAGCAACATAGTAGTGTCTAGGGTACAAGTATAGAGGGTATGCATGAAATGCCTTAGAAACATCAGTAACTTGGGCCTGATTTTTGGGCTCATCCTTCTTTTTGGGCGGCTCTTTCTTCTTGGGTTCATCCTTCTTGGGCTCATCCTTCTTCTTCTCAGGCTCCTTTGCAGGCCCAACTGAGATTATCTCCGTCTGATAAACTTTTCTTAGTTTGCTCACTATTGCCACTGGATCCATGTCTCCTATCAGTGTCAACTTTTTCTCTTTCATGTCCATTGAGATTGATTCTAGTCCTGCAATATTTATCATTCACAATTCAGTTGGCCCCCCAAAAGGAAATTCTAATTCAATCACAACAACTATGAATCTCATTTGAATAGAATCCGAGAATATCCAAATATACGCGACCTTATTTTTACCAATAGAAGGAGCGTCTTGAAACAACGGTAAGATTGTTTCTGTGTGATCAAAAAGTCATGGATTCGAGTCTTAGAATTAGCCACTGATAAAATTAAATTAGGCTGCCTATAATTCACCCCTTGGAGTGGGTTCATTTTCCGAATCCCATGTGAGCGCGGGATGCTTGTGTATCATATTGCTGTTTATTTTTACAAAATACAACAACTCCCACTCCCCCTTTGTGGGTCCTATATTCGCATGATTTGGAGAGATCCTGATATACAACGCCTTGCCCCCGAAAATTTTATTAGAATATTAATACTAATAATTGAGAAATCAAGTTATGAAGATATATACCATGAACAGCGGAGACCATTTTCATGGCCTTTTGCTTGCATTTTCCATCATGGACATCAACTTTCAGCACCACCTTCTGATCAAACCCAGAAAGATGGTAATTGAATCAGATCATGAATGATTAAACAATCTAATTAAAAAGGGATTAAGAGAAGATGGTTATTATATGCGTTGAAAAAAGAGCAGTAATACTAGATTATTTCATCAAGTTATGAAGAATACACTGAAAATAATCAAGAGAAATGGGGAAAACTGTTGGGAGAAAATTATAGTTGTGACTGACCTTCATGTTTTTCTGGATATTTCTGATCAGAATAGTAAGAGATCTGTGAGCTCGAGTCTTTACCTGTGAGAGAGAGAGAGAGAGAGAGGGACAGGGCGACAGAGAGAGATGCAAGTGAAGTACAAAGTGAGATCTAATTGTTTGAGCATTTATTGAGGGAGGCGTCAAAAGCAGGGTCAACAATGGCGTGTGAAACTGATGCCAATGTATTAGCATTAATTTGTGATAGTTGCTGCAACCATACGACGTCGTTCTGTTGCCGTGTTTATTTTTGTTTGCTATCTTTAATTAGTTGATTAGGACAACAACAATATTGGAGTGTGACTAAAACATTTGAACTTTGGAGAGCTGCTGGTCATTGGTCATAGTAACATTGCTAATGCATAGTTATTAGTTAGCGTTTAATCAAAATATATATTACACTCGAGAGTATGTACTTTTGTATATACACATTATTAATTATATATGAAAAATATATACATATATGATAAATATGTCCTTTAACAATATATAAATGGAATACGAAAGTACATACTCCAATCCCAGATGTGCGTAATAAATTGTCGTATTTAATTAGGCGATTTTTTTGGACAGTACTTTGAGTAAATTCAACTCCTGAATGCTTGAATTAGTACCTCAAATAACATAAACACTAACATAAGTATTGGTAACTACTCAAATGCTAGGTTGGTATTGGGAACTTGATCTCCCCCCCCCCCCCCAAAAAAAGAAATGTTACCACAATAATAGAAACCGCAACGAAATGAAAATGCTACTTTCAAATGTTACTGATGAACAAAATCTCGTAAATCTAAATAATAAGTAATACGGTGATAAATTGAGTACTGGTATTTTTTTAATTTACACTAAAATAACATTCTAGAACACATGATAAATAGATCATTCTTATAGTTAATTAGTTATAACTTGTAAGGAAATAAACGGATAAAAATCAAATTCTCAAATTAATGGAAAAGAATAAGATAATGAAATCGCATATTTTTCATACAAATTATATCCTAATCTCCAATATATAGACTCTGGTTATAATATATAGTTAATTTTCTTAACAATTTAAAAAATAACATCCAATATTTCTATAGTTCTCTTTCCAAAATAAACAAATATATAAAGATTCATTTGTTCAGTTTATACCACATCATCAAATCTAAAAAGACTCAGGCGGTCAAGCCTATGACGTAAATGGATCCCCACAACCCAACATATATGTGGTGACTTTTCTGCATCAATCGTACAGCTAGGCCGCAAAATAAGAATAGACATCGAAAATGACCTTTTTTCTTTTTCCTCGTAGAATATAAAATAAAAAATGAAGGAAAATGAAGAGGAAGGAAACAAGTCAAGTCCAAGTCAATTTGATCCGTACAAGATCCGGACCCGCACCGAACTTCGCTCCGCCTTCCACATGAACACAGTGGCCGCGCTTTCCCCATTTTTGTCATTGACCTCATAATGTCATGTGCATCCGCCCCTTATGGAGTTTATTTCTGCATTACTATTCTACTCCTAATAATTTCGACAATAAATAAGTGGTACTAGTAACTCACATCTACCATCAAGTATCATCGTATGATTAATAGAAATTAGACTGTCGATAAACTTAATTAATAAAATCTTTGTAAATTATTGCTAGAGATATACGTTTAAATTTCATCGACATTCATCCCCCCCAAAAAAAAAAACCCATAGTGTGATTGAAAATTAGACTATATTTCATCGAGTATAATGCATTATATTCTTCCATCACATTCATACATGGATCAAAGGGATAATTTTTGGTCCAACTACAAAATTTTAATACATCTGCATTATCTAATCACATTCTCTTTACAATAATTTTAATATAAAAATTTTTACACATTCCCAATTAAAACAAAAGGTCGACCCTTCAATCCTTACTGACTCAAAAAGCTGAACAACTAATCCTTCTTTAATTTATTATATCAGAGCTTTTAATTGTCTAAAACTCAACATATAACACAATAGTTTGGGTCTTCTTCAACACTTGCAACATAGTAGTGTCTAGGGTATAAGTATTGAGGGTATACTTCGAAAGCCTTGACGAGGTCAGTCAGTTGAGCTACTTGGGCCTGATTTTTGGGCTCCTCTTTCTTTTTGGGCTCCTCTTTCTTTTTGGGCTCATCCTTCTTCTTCTCTGCCTCCTTCGCAGGCCCAACTGAGATTATGTCTGCCTGGTAAACCTTTCTCAGCTTGGTCACTGCTAATACTGGATCGATGTCTCCTGTTAGTGTCATCTTCTTCTCTTTCATGTCAACTGAGATTGAATCTAGCCCTGCAGTATGCATCATTCACGATTATTAACACAACTCCCAAACAAAACAGATTCAGATATAGACAGTCTTACGTTTTGTAAGCAGTACTGACACTGATATTATCCGAACTATTAGAAATTAAATATTAGAGAACAATTGAGAAATTAATCAAGTTATCAATGTATACCAGGAATAGTGGAGACCATCTTCATGGCTTTTTGCTTGCATTTTCCATCGTGCACATCCAATTTCAGCACCACCTTCTGAAACACCAGAAAATTTCAGGCAGGAAAATTCAGAATAATTGATAGTTAGGACCTGTTCTTTCCGTGGATAAATTCCAAAACACCAACCTCAACCCACGTCAACCTACTTCAACCCACTTCAACCCACTTCACCCTCTTACTCACCCCAATTTATCCACGAAAAGAACAGGCCCTTATATTATATATATATTTTTTAAAGTCATTAATCAAACAATCCAGGATGGTTGTAGCTAAATCCTATCATGCATGATTAAACAACCCAGGATAAATCCCACTGAAATTTTGGAAAATCAGCCTGATCATTACATGAATCAGTGAAGAACTCTGAAAATATAGAGAACAGGGAAAAGCTGCTTTTTAAAAATTAAAAAAAAGAAAGTGATATATTCTTACCATCATATTTTTGAGGTTAGCTCTGCAAACGTTAAGAGATCCGAGGAAAGATTTGATGATGGGCGAATATTTATTGAGAGAGAATGGAGGAGTCAATGGCCAAGTCAAAAAGGGAGTGTTAATGATGTATCAGCACGCGGCAATCATAGTGTATGCTGTGAGCGCAGCACCAATACGACGTCGTCTGAAAATGGGTAACTAATTTAAGGGGACACTTCCTTTCACTGAATTTATCTTTTATTTTTGGCATGCTCATTTTAGTTTGGTGTTGTTTGTGAAGGACCTACAGAGGACTCCCTATCTGTCCTCTTCAGCAAAACTAATCATTTGGTTGACTAACAACAGTTGGCTGGATAATTATAATCTTTTAATCAATTATATTAATTTTTTTATTAACTGTAGAATTATTTTACTGGCTCAAATTGATATAAATAAATAAAAAGAACATCGATAATTTATAAGAGGAAAACTGGTATAAGATCCTTTATTAAAAAAATATTGTGTTTCCTAATGTAAATATTTTACAATACAACATGCACGTAGAGTTGTAGATTATATAGATATTTGCATATTTGATCTAAAATGTAAATACTTTGTGAAAAACTGCAAAGATGTTTTCAGCATATGCATTTATGTTTTATATGAAAACATCTTTTGTGTCATGAAATGCAAACATTTTGAGAAAAATGATCCTTATATTAGTCCTCCCTTTACAATATAAGAGTATAAAATTTACAGATACGTGCGTGAGAACAAGCAGACAAACGTTTTTAAAATGCCAATAGCTAATTTTTTTATTAACTTTGTATGTTGCACATGAAACAATATAAATTGTTAAAATGTTGTGCAAAATACTAATTTACTTAATAATAGTATTTAAATAATAATCCTTTGAACTTTGCTAAAAATTTTATTTCAATTATAAATTCGTTACAAGGCCATTTTTTATATGCTATTGAGCATTGAGGACCGAAATTGTCATTGAAATAACAAGTAACACATTCATTTCCATAATTTGAGTTATAGTTATATTTATATATTAGCAGTGCCTTTCACAAGTTTTGACAAAATAGTAAAACAAGAAGTTTTATATATGTTCCCATTCTTCATAATGATTAATGACAAAAACATAGAAAATATTATCATTGTTATTGTAACCTAATAGAGAAAGATATAAAAAACCCCATGCAAAAGCCAGCAAAAAATTAGAACGAACCCACCCCCCAAAAAAAAGTGAGAATTTTTTTTTTTGGGGGGGGGGGATTTTGAATTATTAATTTTAAAAATAAGTAAATGAGGCCCATTCTTCATAATGATTAATGACAGATACGTGCAAACTGCAAAGGCCAGACCCCAGCGAAGCTGCTCTTAGCCTTCGTCAATCGTCATGAAATTGACGTCATGAGCAATGACGACCTCTTCGCTTGATTGCTTACAGTTGTGTAATGTACGAATGTATCTGTCATTCTCAAAATAAGTTTGCCAGCAAATAAGCAATGAATAGGACGTCACATATAGTCACATAGTATCAAACACAGTAAAGTACATACCATACACCCCAAAGTATATATTTTTAATAATCATGTGAGCAAAATAATAATAATTTATATGACAAGTAGACATGGAGAGAGCGTCCGGCAGAATTGAATTAGACTTTTTGCTAAAGTGCCTCCAAGAGTTAGGTTTTCATTCCACTTGGATTTCATGGATCAAATAATGTATCACTTCAGTTTCGTACTCAATCATTGTTAATGATAAACTTAATGGCCTTTTTACTCCGACAAGAGGAATTAGATAAGGAGATCCCTCTTCCCCTTTTCTTTTTATCCTATGTATGGAAGGCTTACACAATATGCTTCTAAAATAAGCTAATACTCCAAGATCTGGAGTAGGAGTTAAGATTTGCCCTTCTTCTGTCAAAATTTCATACCTACTCTTCACTGATGACTGCCTATTATTTTGCAAAACTAACATAGAAAAGTTGTACTAAACTCAAAAGCATCATTGACTTCTTTTGTTCAACTTCAGGATAATTAGTCAATTACCACAAATCTGCATTGACTTTCTCGCGTAACGTGACGAATACACAAAAGCAACTAGTGACCGCAATATTTAATAGTCCGCATCGAGAGTCTTTGGGTAAATATTTAGGATGCCCAGTTTTTCAGGGTCGGCCTTCTTACTCAACGTTCCAGGAAATTATCAACAAAGCAGCTACAAAATTAGAAGGATGGAAAGCAAATTGCCTATCTAAAGTAGGTAGAACAATTCTCATACAGTCACATTTAGAATCACTTCCAGCGCACACAATGCAATGCTTCGAGTTACCATCAAAAACAAGCAGTTACCTAGATAAATGTAATAGAGAATTCTTCTGGAAAAAGTCTAACACAGAAAAAGGCATGCCACTTATAGCGTGGGATAAAGTTTGTAGTCCTAAAAGCAAAGGCGGATTGGGGTTGCAGAAAACAGAAGCCGTTAACAAGGCCTTTCAGTGTAAAATGGCCTGGAAGATACTTACTAATGTTCCTAGTCTTTGGGTCAAATCTATGAGGGCCAAGTACCTACACTCTACAAACCTATTTTACTGTACACGAAAAAATACGGATTCTCCAGTTTGGAAGAGTTTACTGAAATGTAGAAGTCTACTCCAAAAAGGTATTATCTGGAAAATAGGCAGAGGGGATGAGATCTCCTTTTGGTTTGATAACTGGGTTGAAAACAGGAATTTAGTTGCGATCCTGGGTGTGTCCGAAGATAGTATTGCCCACCCTGAAGCTAAAGTTTGCGAATTTATTCGGGATATTTCAGAATGGGATGTTCCTAAACTAAGTCAAATCCTCAATAATCATCATGTTGTCTAGAAGATACAGGGTATCCCTAAATCCATCCATGAAACTAGTGACTCCTTTTGTTGGGGATTGAATAGCTCAGGTACCTTTACAACAAAATCAGCTACATGGGCAGCTCATAGCATCCATTCGCATAACTTATCATCATGGTCTTATAAATGGATTTGGAATATTGACACGTTGCCTAAAATTAAAGTCTTCCGTTGGCAACTTTGTCATAATTCCCTACCTGCAAGAGGTACTCTTCTTAAAAGGGGGCTTAATTTCAGCACAGTATGCCCCCTCTGTCTATGTGATATCGAGTCTACAGAACATCTCTTTAAAGATTGCCAAATGGTCAAGAAAGTTTGGGATCTAGCGGCAATGCATCGATGGATTCCATCTGCCTCATCTCCTACAGGATGCCAAGATTTTTTGCATTGTTTAAACAAGATGCATTCCTTCCACAATCCAACCTTGGAACAGAAATTCTCATTTATCTTGTGAAGTATTTGGAAATCTATGACTGCAACAGTTTTGAACAATGAGATTTTCAATCCTGTTGCGTGCATAGTGCGAGCAAAAAAAGCAAATGCAGAGTGGCGAATTTGAACTCGTCTGTTGGTTGACCATTTTTTTAGGGGACCTTCTTCTTTCCCTACTACCTCACTTCATCTTGTGAGGTGGTATCCCCCATCACCGGAATTCGTCAAACTCAATTTTGATGGATCCCTCATCAACTCATTAGTAGCAGGAGGCTTCATCATCCGGGACTGGACGGGCAAACTTGTGAAAGCAGGAGCGCATTTTTACAGTAATACATCTATTCTAGTTGCAGAAACGATAGTATTGCGAGACGAACTACGGTTAGCAATTCAGGCTTGATTCAAGCAAATAGCTATTGAAGGTGATAATAAGATAGTGATTCAAACAGTTAAAGGACATATTCAAATTCCTTGGCAAATATCGAATATTATCAAAGATATACATCTATGGCAGACTCAAGGTATCCAGTTACTCATCACCCACATTTTCAGGATAGCAAATATGACAGCTGACTGGCTTTTCAAATTTGGACACTCAATTGCAGCGTCCTTCTCTTCAGATATTTGTTTTTCTCCATTTCTTATTGTTATTTTGGCAGATGGTGTAGTTGGGCGTGCTCCTGTGAGAAGAGGCGCTTAACATCCTTTTAGTTTTATTTATCCTTGTTAAAAAAAAAATACTTTGAAAAATGTATATGTATGACAAGGGGAGTACATATTCCTAGAAATATGTAATAATTTGCCCACACATAGTGAACATCACAATTGATGCGTTTTCTATGATCCAACTACAAATCTGATTAGCTATAACTTTCATGGGTACATTGGGTAGTTGGCGGTATACAAACATATTTATTTCCTTATATGGTGAAGATCAGAATATTACCAAGTAAGTTTATTATCTATATAAAGGCGTTAAAATAAAACAAAATATCTCTTTCGATTGTTACATGTCACTCGCATGTAGTTTGTTGTTTTCATATTTTCTTTATCCTTGCGATTAAAAGAGTCTTAAAAGTTAAAATATCATTTCGACTCCTTCACCATCTTTATCTTTCTATTTTGTTTTAGAAAAAATAACACTTTACACAATAAAAGATTCTGATTTTCAATATTATCAAAACCTGATAATGGTTTATAATACTAGAGTTGCAAATAAAGATTCTAATAATAAAATAATTTGATTTTCAAAAATATGCGCAAACCTTATTTCAAATCTAATGACATGATATCTTCAATAATAATTATAGCTTTTAATAGAGATCCAATTATTATGAAAGTTACAAAGTATGAGATTATATTTATACTATAAAATTTTCAAATATTAATGTATTTACCATCACAAGACTTATAAAATTTCCAATAAAGTTACAAAGCATGAGATTATATTTATAGGATAAAATTTTCAAATATTAATGTGTTTACCATGACAAGACTCATAAAATTTCTAAAGCTAAAAATTCACAATTTAAAGTAGAAAAACTTGCATATATGAATCTCATACATTGTATAGGTCCTTAACTCTAGTTATGATATTATATCCACCACAAGACTTATCAAAGTCTGCCACAAATGTCATTTGCGATTGTTTTTTCACATTTTGTGGCCGCTTTTTCGGATACAAATTGGCGTTTTTCTGGTAGTGTTCTGTAACAGCCCGACCCTAATGATCATATTAATTATATTAAATCATCTTACTTACAAATTAATCAGGTTGGGCCCCGCATTTCAATCTAATATTTGTTTTGGACCTATCACAGGATCATGGATGCTTTACCATAATCATTGAGCACGAGTAGCACTATTGGGCGCTTTAGCTTACGTGATACAAACTGATCTTATATTGATGTTATGAGACAAGATAAGATGTCACATCAAGGGAGTATAGTTAAGGTACCTATGAAGTATATAAGCCTATAGGGGCTATCGACTACTAGGTGCTACTAAGTCATTATTCCTTAGACACATGTTTGGCAGTGGCAATGGTGGTTAGTAATAAATGTGTGGGGAATATTTGGAATATTAGGGGACATGCTGGAATTCAGGTCATTGACCTAGATCATAGAAATATGTATGTCTCCATTTAGGCAATCCACATCGGGAATATATGAAAGAAAATTCTATAGTGTGGGTCGGTCGATGATGACTACACCTATTAATCAAAATTTACGGGTACTTGGAAATTATCATGAATTTGGAAACTACTATGAATGGGTTTTAGTGGCATACCTCGGAAAACACTTGACAGTAAATCACGCACATTTAGAGTGAAGTGATGAAGGTAGATCAATATAATTTTGTGAACGTTGACAGTCGCAAGATGCCTATGCTAATGTACGTAAGTTAAGGAGTGACTTTAGTAAATGATTATATGAAGAAACGATTGCGGATACATGGTTAGTGCGGTATCAACAAGTCTGAAACAAGAGTTGCATGGGGAGCAAAGTGGTACCACTTGGCGGATGAAACATTCATAACTAGTTTAGTAATAGCGCATGGAGTTAGGAGTTCATTGGGAAAAAGCTCATGTCTGGCCAAGGCTATTATAGAAAATTCTAGAGTGATGATCATAGTAGAAACTGACGACTAAGCATGAACAACAAAGACCTATAATGAGAATAGTTTAATAGAGTAAGGATAAGTCTCACACTTATACCAGTTATTAGACCAAAATAGCGATAACGCCATTGTCTCCTGTCATGTTTGCGACGTTCATTAAGCAAACAATTAGCAGTATACAAGAACGGAAACAAAAATAAGAAAACGTCAAGTCAATAGCTTTTTACGTGCTAACAATTAGTACATAGCTCAAGGGATTCAATTAGTTATTAGATCAAGAGATCCAAGCAAATCTCATAATCCTGCACTAATCAAAAACAGAATCACGTATGTAAAGCAGGAATGAGGTTACATCTGTCGATTCAAACTGCCAACGCCCATTTTTCATTATAAAGGAGAGAGAATCTCAAGGACCAGGTACGTACACTGCCTGTGATATTCGAAAATTCACATATTTTCTCAGCAAAGCAAAGTAACACAAGATTCATTCAATGAACCAAGTTTCACAGTGTTTTGTCATATAAACAAGTGACCCCGACCAGTGACCAAGCATTGGGGCTTATGCCCATCAATATACCCGCGCACGGCGTCAACTCAGGCTTCTCGATCGGCCTAGGGGGTGAGCACCCAAAGTATGATCGTTTCAAGATGTACATCGACCAAGGGGTTCACTTTCAGATAATAATCAGCAAGTCAATTTCAATTCGTAATGCTCTCTCTCCTGTTTGCAAAGCAAAATGTTTTGAAATGCGGCCGGCCCAACGAATTTCACATAAAACTTATTTTACTGCATGGTATTGTACGTATTGGGCTTCGGCTCACCATTCAAATGTTTTATGTTTTTGGTTTTAGGCGTGGGGAGAATCGAATAGTCATCCTCCTGTGGCACCAGAAAGCAGCAAAACAATGGACATTACTGATCGCCAGCCAGGCAACACTCACAGTGATGATAGGTTAGTAACCTGGGGACTGTGAGATGTTACTTTGTGAAACATGAAGATAATAATGACTAGCATGGGTACATCAAGTTATCACATGGGAGATAAATGGTATGAGTAGAGAGGTTTAGTAAATCAGAGAGCCTTGTTCCATTCTGGAACGGCGGTAATGCCTCCAATCAAAGGCTTCCGCTACAAATCAACAGTAAATAGGCAATTAAACTACAGTAATCAGACATTAAAAATTGGGGGCGTTACATGTTCGAACCTATTACCAATTTAATAGAAAATAAAAACTCGTTTATAATTTAAGATTTTGGGGCTTCATAGTTTGGTTCTTCTTAAACAAGGTCTAAGGTACGAGTCTTGTGGATATAAAAAATTTGTGATAGAATTCTATCATTTTATGGACTAACAATAGCTTGATTTTGATAAAATAAAGGCTTAAAGACCAAAAAGAAAATTCCTAAGATTTTGGAGAAATCGTTAAGGTAGTCTTTAGTTGATGAAAAAATGGTTTTGCCAAAAAATGATTTCAGTAGAAAATATTTTTATAAGCAAAATGAATTTTCATGTCACATTTTTCGTTATTTGGTGGGAAATAAATCATTTTCTATGGAGAACAAAAAAGGGTCAATTGAATTGTTTAAATAGCCAAAAAAAAAAAAATGTGAATGAATCAACTCTCATAGCGAAATGTGGCTAAGTGAAGTAATGTTAAGCATAAAATTCATATTTGAGTTTATTTTATCATTTTCTATCAGATGATCAAGTTTCAATTCAAGCCATTTGCAACATTTTAGTAACGAAAAACATCGACTGAATCATCGCGGTGGAAAAAACTGTTGACTAAATGAAAGAGTGGTGAGATCAAATTCTAAATTTGGACTTATTTAACCTTTCCTATCCTAAATCCTAATAACAAGTTCCGATCTAAACGGTTGAAATTATTTTAGTGGTAAACAATGTCGACTGAATTATTTATATAACAAAAATTTTCGACCGGATTGTTGTGACATAGATAAATGTAGACTAATGATGGAAAAGTTGAGCTCAAAATTAGGATTTGAATTTATTTTAATCTTTCCCATCTGGTAGTCAAGTTTCGGTTGAAACCATTGAAGTCGAATTTTGCCTCTAAATTTCACCTGACTACATCGTTAGAAAGTTAAAGGAAAAAAATCACCTTCCTTTTTTCTTTCCTCAAAATGAAACTCATCTTCCCCATTACAGAGAAATAATTTTCATTCGAAAATAGTTTTCCATCTTTTAATGTGCCAAACAACGAAAAATTGAAAAAATTATTTTTTAGAAAAATTATCTTTCCCCAACAAACACTACTTAAATTTAAAATCTCCAAATAAATTCGCATTAATTGCATCTATGATATTGTCAACCAACCCCCCTCTTCCCCCAATCAATGTGGAGTTTTACTTTTACACGAGCTGCCTCATGGGCCGTGGGCCTCATCATATAAAAACAATATAAAGAACTTAGTGGTCTCTTCATAAATTCATGGAGGCGGAATTCAGGCCATAAATTGGGCCTCGGATTCACTTCACTTCACATATTGGGCCTTGCTTTTAATAAGTTGAAAATACATAGAGGATTGTCCCATATTGCAATGGGAGAATAGGCCAGAGAGCTAAATATATTTGAGTTGACCCAACCCAATATGGCAATTTTGAATTAGCTATTTGAAGGAAAAAAGTGACCGCCATTTAAGGCATTGAGTTATTTACAGGTAATGTAATTAATGTTATGATGCAATTAAGATTAGATAGTTTATTGTAATTATGCTTACAAGACAATTGTTATTTATACTAGTCTGTTACAGCAAAATAATATAATGAAACACAATTATAAAATCATTTGTATTACAAAATTATTTACATTCAGCCAAACATTACTTCATCGGTTTTTTCTTCTTAAAGACAAAGAGAGTCACCTGTCCTATGAATAGCGATAACTTTTTTTTTTAAATACTGTAAATAGAGGGAAACTTTTATGCTCTTATAATGACTTATTACAAATCGTTTTATTTTGTAGATACGTGAATTGATCAAGAAGATTTATATCTCTGCATCGATGGCTCCAATATTTAGGAATCACACCTCAAAAAAGTGTATAAATTAACTACCATAAATATTTTACTTTATGATATTAAGAATAGACAAATTATTATATACACCTAAAAATATGTACTTATATTGCTCGCTCTCTCTCTCTCTCTCTCTCTCTCTCTCTCTGTATACATATGTATGCATGTATACATATTTTTCAATGTGTATTTGTCATATGAGCAGTTATTAATATATATTTTGCTTATGTGACTTTCGGGAGCACAGGCGGATTTATGACTATGGGAGGGGTGTCCATGGATACTACCAACCTAAAAAAAACTCTAATGAGCTTCTTTGGACCTTTTAAAAATATTATGGGTGGACACTTCTAAAATAGGCCCTAAAAAACTCTAGATTCTCATTGCTAAGGCTTGTCTACTGAGGAGGAAGAAATGCGAACCGTAAAAAATTTGGCCCATCTGAACATCTTAGGTTTCATTTCAAAAAAAAAAAAATGCCAATTTCTGAAATAACCACCCCACTGCCCTGCAGTCTCGGCTCTCCCTCGTGTCTCGTGCGTCTACTTCCCATTCTCCATGAACGCCTCTTTCCTCTCCATCTGAAATCCGCCCTTGTCACAGCCCAGCCACAGACGCTGCCATTGCCAGCCGAGCCCCACCAGTCAGTTGTCGACCGTCGCCGGAATTTCCAGCAGGCAACAGTAGCACTCACGGTCTCAAACTCTCAATCTCACGCACTCAACAGCCCGCAGGTCAGATTTTGGCTGGGTTAGAAACTTAGGGTTTCGATTTGAGTTATTTGGCGATTTTAATTACTTCTAATTGTTTCTTCTCAACCAGTGTTGTGTAGATAGCGATTTATTAGTGAATTGTTCAAGTGTTCAACAATAAACATCTACTTCGACTCCGACGATTAAATATGCTTTGTTCTTTTCAAAATTTTCTGTTGTTTTGGTTAATTTTTCATGCCGAAGTTCAATTTAAATGTTTGATTGTGGTCTTTCTGGCAGTTGGTTCATTGTTTTTGCAAAGTTCAGTTTAAATTATTGATCAGTAGATGTTTGATTTCGGTCTCTCTGGCAGTTGATTTTGCTTTGTTCTTTCCAGAATTTTCTGTTGTTTTGGTGATTGATTAGCTTTTAGAGTGAACTATTGTGTTGCTTCTTGCTTTCGAATGTCATAAGCACTCCTAGCAACTCCACCACATTGAGTAGGAAAAAGATCATGTGTGTGCCTGCAAAGTTAATTTTCAAGACAATTAGTTAGTTTCTAACTAAGTCGAACCTTTAGTTTGCACATCCAAATTGGACTAGAGATGCTAAGGGAGCAATAACCCAATAACAGTATAATATTCTCAAGACCAAAATGGTTTGAATGTGGTTTGGTTGTTATGTATCGATTCCAAAAAATGAAAAAATGTAAAGGACAATTGTGATAGTAGATTATTGTAATATTTCACGTATTGTGCAAGCTTTATTTTACGGTCCATATGGTGATGAATGTTCGTGGGCGGACACCCCTAATTCGATACCCTTGATCCGTCACTATTCGGGAATACATAGTCTCGGGTGTATAAGATAGATTTTGTTAAGAATATGAATGACAAGCCCTTTCCAAAAAAGAATATCAATGACAAGACTATTTCGTATTTCCCATTATAAAATCTATGAGAAGTCAACTTATATTTCTCTTGAAAAAATTTCGTTTTTTAGAAAAATCAACTTGAATAAGTTTTGAACCAAGAGAATTAACAAAATTCAGGATAATTAATTAATTAATTAATTAGGTATCGTTTGTACATTTCAGTTCACACACGTTTCTCTGTCATACCTTTGAGAATTGAGACCATACATTTTCATCCCCCTTCGGAGCATGTGACTGAATCATGGAGCACCATGTGTTTCCATGAAGTTAGGCCGCCTTTCTTCTTTGAACCCAACGTAGATGGTGGAAACACATTGGACATCTCCTTTTCCCTTATCATTTCCGAATCAAAGTGCCCATTCTTTGTGTGGAAAGAAAACAGATTGAAGTATGCATATGTGGTTTGAGTCAATCACGTATGAATTGCTATGTCAATATGTCATGAACAACACTGAATTGCCTAATAAAGCACCATGTTGGACAAATAATAATGTTAACACATTAATTGCTGGGATTATAAAAGTGACGTTAAGTAGCTTCGAGCCTGCGTGTGTATTTGTAAGTCACTATACCCATTGCCAATTGATCTGATCTCATAGAATATTGGACAATTTCAATCGCGTTGCTAATAGTGAAACTTCTCCAAAACTCAATTGAACAGACGAAGTCAATACACCCAAGGCATCCAGTTGGTTTGATTTATTTGCTTCCATGGCATAAAAAGACAGGATATTTGAATCGACAAATCAAATTTGAAGTCAAATGGTTGATATCAAAATGAAAAATTTTATAGATTTAACTAATACTTATGCACTAGTTACCTGCCTAATGACTTGTCAATTGGATAAAAATTAAAAAGACAGATTTTTGATAAAAGTCTTTCGTTGCTGCCATTCATTTTGGTTATGATTATCCTGTTCAATCAGGTATATTACGTAAGAGCCCTGTTATGTCAAGGTCACCATTACCTTAATGATCCACTTGTTATGTTTTTTCATCACTCATACATGAAAAGATAGTAAACCAACGAACCATGAGTGATGGTAGATGGAAAGGCATCCCCCTCATCTCTTTATGAGGCTACCTAGGAATAACATGGACATGCCTATAGCATCACCCCAAGATATTTTTTACCCATAGGTGGCAACATATCATTGGTCCTAATTTTCCTCCAAAAATTCCTAAAAGTTTGGCCTTCAAAAAAAAAAAAACTAAATTAGGATCTCTTCCCACTACTTTAGGCTAAGACAATACAGCACATCAGAATGTGCTTAACTTAAACTAAGTACAATTAGCACTCAATTAATTACAAACGTGTCAGTTTTTTATTGGATGCTAAAGCCTCTAACTCTCTCAGCCGCTTCAGGTGCCTTATGAATATTTATTTATTTTTTTATAATTTTCCACTCTCTCTGCTTAGCAAAATAGAAAACGCAACCCTAACTTCAACTCCATCTTGTTCTGTTGTGTGCCATCTCTCTCACTTTCTCTCTCTAAAAATTTCTCACTCCTCTCGACCTTCAATGGTGTCGATGAATCCGAATTCGCCGGAAGGGTTTTACTTAGACGCCAATGGCATGGCGTTGCCAGGGCTCAATCCGTTCTCGAATTCACCGGCGACGGCAAATTCTCCGGCGACGGCGGTGAATACGACGGAGTCTTCTCCGGCGGATGATTCCGGCAATAAGAAGGTTCGGAAACCCTATACGATTACGAAGTCTAGAGAGAGTTGGACTGAGCCTGAGCATGATAAGTTCCTCGAAGCATTGCAGCTGTAATTTTCTATCACTCTCATTCTCATTTGAATTTTTGACACCCCATGTTGTTGACTGTTCATTGGTTTTTGTGATTGAGTGTAGCGAGTTTCATTGGTTTTCGTGATTGTACTTGGTGAAATTTTTGATGTGATGTTAGTCTTTACGATTGTGTTCAATGTGTGAATTTGATTGGTTCCCGCTAAAAATCGCAGGTTTTGTGGTATTGGTGAGCTTCGGAAGTGAATTGTGTGAATAATTTAGGGTTTTGTGTATTGATTGCTTGAAATTTTTGCTAAGCTTGTGAATGGAATTCTCGTGCGATTGCTGTCAAATTATTCTGGATATTGATTGTGGGGGACAAAATTAAGCCAGTTGATGTACGGAATGGGCCATCTCCTTATACAGTTAGTGGTTCCTTAGTTTTGATGAGATCTATGTAACTATATCATTTCTCCCTTTTCTATATGAAAGCCAACTGCCTGTAAAATTGTCAGCGCATACATTTTTGCAACACTGGTTGGATGGTTTATGGGGGCAAAGCTTATAGGAATATTGGTTTTTGAAGATCAAATTTTTCACATTTTCCTTAGTGGAGGAAAGAAAAATTTGTTGTGTTATTAGAATACCATGTCCTTCCATGAGCCCATTTCATGCGTGGCAGACTTCCGATTTGAGACCCAAGAATGAGGAATGTAACATCAATTTTGGCTCTGTTTCTGTTTCTGACATTTTACATGTCATGGCCTGGTAAGCTGATCACTTTGGTTTTGTAAGCCAGCAATCAAATATTTTGAACCAAGAAAGTACAGTAATGTGTTGGACTTCGATTGGGATTCAGAGAAACATGTCTTATAGTTTGACTTTGACAAGTGTAAAATCGTTGGCCAAGAAGTCACTGATTAGCATCTTCGTACAGTCAGTCTTGAATGTTAGTTGTTAGGCTAAATTCTTTACATTTTTCTAGTGGTTTTGCTTGTTGCAAAGTTCTGTTCACGAGAAGGCTGCATTAAAGCATGTTATGCTCATCCATTTCCCTTGATTTTCTGCAGCTTTGACCGTGATTGGAAAAAGATAGAAGCTTTTGTTGGGTCAAAGACTGTTATTCAGGTAAAGTCCACTCCATGCAAGTATTCTAAACCTTTCAGTGTTGATTTGAGATGCGCCATTGGTGTCTTGCTTTGATGTCCCACCAATAGTTCTAATGTATCTTATATGTTTGCTGCTGCTTCTTTTATGCTGTCTGTCTTAGACCTTCAAATGTAAGCAATCCATTCATTTATCTGTTGATGGCACAAGCTATAAATTCTGTTGACTACAGCTTTTATTTTTTGGGAAATAAAAGTTTATTGCTGCTCTCAAAATGTCAAACTGTGAGGTTCCTATACATACATGCTGAAGATTGTATTAACTCATGCAGATACGAAGTCATGCTCAGAAGTACTTTCTGAAGGTTCAAAAAAGTGGCAGCAATGAGCATCTGCCCCCTCCTCGACCAAAACGGAAAGCTGCCCATCCTTATCCGCAGAAAGCTCCCAAGAATGGTAAGCGCTTACTTTCGGGGTCCATATCATAATTTTCTTCTAATATCTTTATGAAATCTAGCTCATACACAGTCCTTTTTGGCAGCTGCATCACTCCCGCAGCCAGCTGGCCCTTTCCAATCATCTTTTGAACCCAGACTTCAAAGACCAGATTCAGCACCTATGCGAAGGCATCCTAATAATAGTACACTTCCATCTTCTTGGGTTGCCAACTCTCGAACAGTTGGTGTACCAGATGGGATAAAAGGTCTGTTTACTGTGTATTTACTGTGCTTTATGAGTGTGTATGGTGATTTTCCTGCTTTTGGCTGGATTTTAACCTGTTGCTGTTTCCTTGTAGGTGATATCAGAACTACGGGGACACCCACTACCAACAACTATTCTAGTAGTACTGAAAGCACTGCAATGGCCCGGGCTACCGGTAAAGTGAACGAGCCACTGAATCATGGCCCTGGATTAAGAGGTGATATTACTGATTTAAATATTAGTTATCCAAGTTCTGGATGGACAAGATTCAAATGCTGGCTTCTGGTAAACTTGTCTGTTATGACAAGTATACTAACATGACAGGGGGGAGGGGGCGTATTCGGGTTACCAACTGGTTTGCACAGCCTGTAGTAAATATGTGATCTAAGACCTGCTGTTAGCTGCAGCTTATGTGACATTTTCTTTTTGCCTTTCTTCCTTTTTTTTTTGGGGGGGGGGGGGGGGGGGTGGGTTGTTTAAAACATGGAAAGTCCAGGGTTTTGTTGTCATTCTTGCAGCTGTCGTTGCATTTGTGTGCGTAACACCTCCTCATTACAAATCATGATTTGAGTAGGCTGTATCTTCTTGAACTTTACTTCACCATAAAGGCACAAACACTGAATTTGTCTTACAAAGAAGAATAATGACAAAGCACATGCCTAATTCTAATGCTAATGAATTACAAAAAGGCCTATGGTGCTGTCAAGCATATCAGGGTATCTTCTGTTTATGTCTTTTGTTGCTTTGTTATCTGTTTGTTAGTTTAATTTGAGATATTCCTGTGTTATTGTGTTCTTAATTTTGTCATCAAGCCTTCACCTATTTTTATATGCATGACATGACATGATGCACTTAACCCTTGATGCAGTTCTGCCTGATTTTGCTCAAGTGTACAACTTCATTGGGAGTGTCTTTGATCCAGAAGCCAGTGATCACTTGCGAAGACTTAAAACGATGGACCCAATTGATGTTGAAACGGTATTTTCCCACTCCGGCATATCTATTTGAATTTGTGTTGTTCATAGAATTTTCTTAGTGGTCATTGCATTTGCTCTTTTGATGTATGGAATGTCTATTTTTATCATCCATGTTGTACCTTGCAAAGGAGATTGCCTTGGCTTTGGCATTTCTGCTACTTCTTCTATGTGTCTACTTTACGACACGTAGATGTTCACTTGTGTAAGACCTTTAGAAAGTCTTTAGAATTGAATCCTTAAACTTCAGATTAGCCTAATTGATTGTAACAACTATGAAGATCAGATAACACATATACTGTGCTCTGATTTACCAATTAGATGTCTTTCTCCTTGTGTGCTTTGTTTTGTTTTCTAATAAATAGTTGCTTCTGCTTCTCACTTTTCTGTCTCGTTTACCTTAGAGATTCACTTTTAAATTACACCCATGTCTTACAAAACCGAAGCAGCGTGAACATGTGAATTTGTGTGTAGAAATGGGACTGATATATATATGCCTGTAGACTGCCCTTTGCATCGTTCTTGCTCAGAATATGGAGAATATAGTGTCATAGGTTAATCTCCCCATCGTTTTGGCTTAGCTTTCAGGGGAGTGATATCATGCTTTACTTTGCTTTTTTTTTCTTTTTTCTTCTTTTGGAAATAAAAGATGAAATTCTTTACTTTACTCTATGGTGACACTTCTTTGAATCTCTTTCCCCCAGGTATTGCTATTGATGAGAAACCTCTCCATCAATTTGACCAGTCCCGAGTTCCAGGATCATGTAAGTGAAATCTGACTTGTTTTTAATTTTTTAACTTTTAGTTTCTAAAAGCAGTTTAGTTTCATGTTTGTGTAAAGTGAGTTTTTTGTTTGGTGTTCTTTACCTTTTGGGACGCTTTGTTTTTTACACTTACATGACATAAATCTTTTATCCTGACTTCTTCCATAACTAGAGTGTAATGTTTAATTGTGATGGACATTCGGTTGAGTATCACTCTCTGCTGGAAGTTATGATCTCCGAACAACTGGTATGAGAAAAGAACCGCTTTCTGTTTCATGGCCATAAGAAGTGTATATACATTTCAGCAGGACCAGAAGTCCACTGGCAACACGGTAACCTAGACCAAGAATCTGGCTTAGGCAGTTTCTTTCTGTTTCTTTTTTTTTTTGGTGGCGGGGGGGGGGGGGTTGTTGCAAATGTATTGACCTTACCTCTAAATTGACTTACTGCTCTTGTTGGACCCTTAATTTAGAAAGGCTTCTCTTGGCTGGCTGCTAATCCATAGCAACAGAAGTAATTTGCTTTAGTCTGCAATATGTTGGGTGCAACAGAAATAAAACTAAAAAGGCTGCCTAAGTGACTTTTTGGCTGTGTGGAAAGTTGAGAATGCTAGTAACAATATGCTAGTAACTTTATGTTTGACCCGTAGATGTTATGTGTAGCACCAAAGTCCAAGATTTGCAACACAATTTTTCTTATAATATAATTCAACCTCATCTTGTCTTGGATTTAGCCTGAAATGTCCATGATTGTCGAATCTCATAAATTCTCCGAGCAACCCAACTGACTAGAGCGCATGCCACCTAGTTTGGTGTACGGTCTTTGGTGTAAGAATGACGTCTATGTACAGTGTACCTTATACCAAAAAAAAAAAAAAAAGAGGTCTATCATCTATGTAGTCATTATAGGGAACAAGGGAAACGATGGTGAAAGTGAATGTATGCCTTTTAAAAATATATACATAAAATAGAAGTTAGTAATTTGGTATCCACTATTGGTTGCATTGATGTTTCTAAGAGTTGATAAAAATTGACACCCCAAGCATAGGCAAGTCTACTTATCTGCTGTGCTTGCAAATTCCCAACTATGATAATCTTACACGGTATCTTGGCCTACTGTCAGATTTTGGTATTGTACTGAGTTCCATCTGTCTTTGCTTATAACACATATGAGTTCCAGTCCTGGGCTGTACTAATTAATCTTTCCTCTTTGGTGACAGAGAAGGCTGCTCGCATCATATGACATCGACTCTGGTGGCATAAGTGCCAGCTTCTGTGGCGGCTGATCTGACAATAATAGTAGTCTCTTGCCGTAGGCAGCAATAACCCACTCCTCGCCATCCCTAGTTCTTGTTTTTGAGTTGCAGGACTGAGATAATATTAACCCAGCATTCTCGGCTTCTTGCTAATATGTCCTTATGTACATAGTGGAAATTTGAAAGAGAAAATGTTGAATGTTGTCTTCCTGTTTGTAAAGCTTGAGCATGTTACTGGAGGTCATACATGTATAGGAGGCTCTGTATAGTACGAGTCTTTTTGTTCGCCATATGTAGCCGTGTAATGCTGTGCAGATTACGGGTTTCTCATTTAAATGGGTTGTACCAGAGTTGTATATTGAGATGATGATAGTGTTAAAAACTTCGAAGTGGAAATGTATATAGACAGTTAAAATAATAACTTACCCTGGTATCGGCGAGTTATACCATCTTGGCGTGTGAACTGATTGCTGAATCTTTGGTGATGCCGGTAGCGGTAGATGTGGTGGTGGGGGCGGTGGTTATACGTTTAGGTCAGTATTGACAGGTATTTGACTACCCAAAACGTGCTTTGTACTTCAGTAGAACCAAATGTACCAGCATATACCTTATATTATGTGACCCAGAAGGTGCTGCATACTTGACTAGAGCCATATGTCCCAGTATATATACTACTAGTATGCTATGTGATCTGTAGCACTATGTTCGAGTCTTTGTAGATTGCGAATCATATGCAGTAATACTTACATACTAAGACAATCAAGCGTGATTTTGTTTCTTTGTTGTGAACCTGCTATTCAATTAATTATCAAGCCAAAATTACAATATAAGAGATGGGCTCCAAACCTCATTTCTCTTTAAGTTCATTTTGTTTCACATAATGGTTGCAACCAAACAGATTAGACCCTTGAATGAAACCTAACAGAGCAGACCCTTAAATCAGCTAGAAGTTAACGAATCGTAGCCCAGTTTTTGTTAGAAAAAATATAAATGAGGCTCTAGTTTCTGAAATCGACTAGTAATTTGGGACGGAGGGAATACTTATGTTATGCCATGAGATGCAAAGCCCACCTAAGAATTAAGAGACAAACGCTCACCATCACAAACTTGATCTTGAACACCTTAAAGCCTCATCCCAGCAGGTAAAGCAAAGAAGCCACCTTTAGAAGGTCAAAATAGATGGATACATTGAACCGTGCTATTCTTTTTACTATTATTACATTCATTGTTGAGTAACATCTCAAACAAGAAAACCTACTCATCCTCATAATTCTAACATCAATGCTGCTCAGATTGATCATCTTTCTTAAGAGTTTCATACACAAATTGGGCAGTAAGAAGATCAACAATCCCAGAACCAACAGATTTAAACACAGTGATCTCACTTTCACTCTTCCTCCCAAGCTTTTCTCCTTTGATCAACTCCACCAAACTCCCACACACATCATCTTTTGAGATCACTCCTCTCTCAAATGCACCCACAAGCTCCCCTGCTTCCTCCATTGCAACATGATTATCAACAAACACTCTCCCTCTTCTCAATGCCTCATCATCACACTCCATCATTGACGGTTTAAACGAGCCAACGAGGTTGAGATGAGCCCCCTTCTTCAACCTCTCACCCTTAACCAAAGCTCTCTCAGAATTAGTTGCACAACTCACTATATCACCCAACCCAATCACCTCATCCAAACACCCACAATGCTCAAAACTCACCCCATCAAAAATTGGCTCCTTCTTACCCCTCAATCTCGCCGCCAACTCGGCGGCTCGATCATGGGTCCGGTTCCAGATGATTACCCTCTTAATACTAGGCCTAATACTCAAATGGGCAGTGATCAAATGTGGGGATAAGTTCCCAGAACCCACCATAACAAGAATTTCAGAATTAGGGTTTGACAAATATGAAGATGCCAAGGCTGAAACAGAGGAAGTTCTGAAAAGGGTAAGATCAGTGGCATCAAATAGGGCTAGGGTTTGGCCTGTGATTGAGCTGAAGAGGGCATAGCAAGCATGAATGCTGGGTAAGGTTAGGGAGGAATTTTGGGGGTGGGAAGTTACCAATTTGACCCCAGTGTAGGGGATAGAAGGGGAGGAGGAGAAGGAGGGCATGAGGAGAAGAGAGGAATTTTGGGAGGTGGAGTGAGAGTGGCGAGTTGGAGTGGAGACGGAGAGAGAGGCGGTTGGGAGGGTGGTTTGGAGATGGGTAATTAGGGTTTCGTGGTTGAGGATTGAGTGGAGGGTGGTGGTGGAGATGAATAGCGGGGTGGTGGCGGCGGCGATGTTGGGAAGTGTTGTCATGGTGGACTGAGAGAGAACAGAATGGATGATCGGAGGAGTTGGGATGATTTCAGTATATGAAGGGAAATAGAGAAGAATATTGGCTATACCCAAAGAAGTTTCAGAGTAGTTGGTTTGTAGATGTGGAAATTTCCGGGTATTTTCAGCCGCTTTTTCTCCAAATTCCATGAAAAATTTAGGGAAGTTCCTAAGTGAATGATCATTCTTAAAAAGAATCTAATCAACACTTTTCTCTTTTAATGTGTAAAGGGATAGATTGATCCACCAAAGTGAAATTCAAGTACGAATTTCTAATATGATTGATCAAGACGTCCCATGTAATCTGGGCAAAAGATGATGAACTAATTACAAACAGTTGCACACGTTTCAATACAGGGCATTAATCAAAGCTAATTTTTAGAAATTCCTAATTAATTTTAATATTTATTTTCCACCCCTGCCCTCTCTGATTTTCTCTCTCCTCCATTTCCCTCCTCCCCCAGGCCCCATCCCTTCATCCATTAACCTCTTGGCTGCACGACTAAGAACAAAGCCATGGGATAGGAGCACTACTGCACTAGTATAAGTTTGATTTTCTTTCAATTGACCATTTAGATCTAAGTATTCAGCCTTATTTCAAATGAAATTAAAATGCTTCATTTTGGTCGTATGGTTCATATGTTTTGCCGGCGAAGCTGGCCTACCACTAGGGTGTCGTTTAGTATTACCGGCTTCGCAGGCAACTGATAACTGGAAAGACAAAGTTTTACCAGAAATTGGAGTGGCCATAGCGACAATAATATGTTGGTGGAAGCTCTTTTGAACGATGGATGGTTGTGCTGGGGGGATACTGACGCCAACGACGATGCCGAAGGGCAGGCGGTGGGCACAGTGGACATGATGGAAAGTGGTGGTGTTGCTTCATGTTGTGCTTTTTTTTTCCCCCCCCCCTGAAAATCTGTGAACTGCAAGGTCAATTTTTGAATAGAAAAGTCTACATTAAATAAAGTTATTATCATAATTAAATTTCTTTTCATTTTTCAATGTAACATTGTGCATTTATTGATCCTTAACTGTTACCTTTAGGGCTATCAAGACGAGACCAATTTAATTATCAGATATTTTTAAGCTACGTTGCTAGAAAAATAATGGCTTTTATAATGGATCAAGGGGGCAAACAGTCGATGTAGCTTTTATTCGAACCTAATGGAACAGTAGTTAAACACTCAGTTATTAAAGGTTGCCATCTCATCGTTTGCTAAATGGCAAATATATGCACAGAAAATGACCAATCTCAACAAGACAATCTCGCAAACAAAACGGCAGTAATCGATCAATACACTCAACATATCAAAAGAAGACATTGAAGGACAATAATCCCAGAAAGTATATAATGGTTAAATATTCCCAAAAGTAATCAGTTTTTCACATTCAGCTACAAGTAAAAGTGCTGCCCAAAAAGCAACTTATTGTTCCAGTCTTCTAGCTAACAAATTTAGTGAAAAAAAGTGTTCCTACTCATCATCCGAATCCGAGCCTTCTGAACTAGAATTTTTACCCTTCCTACGAGCATCACCATTGGCGGCAGGGCCCTTCTTGGTGTCCGGCCCTTCATCTTCATCTTCGCTGTACTCGCTTTCATAATCATCATCGTATTCTTCCTCCTCATTCTCTTCTTCTTCCTCGGCTCCTTCCTCGAATGAAGGCCCGTCTTCTGCAATCACACCACCCCTTGTGCCAGCCCTAGTTCTCTTGAGAACCTTCACCTTCAAGGCTGTCTTTATGTCACACCCAATCCAAGAATCACACAAACAGTGAGCAGTTAAACTGTAATTGCCCTCTGCAGGGGCCTGGAACTTCCCCATAACCAAGCGAGACCCACTCTTAACTTTCTCAACTGCTTCCCTAACTGCAGTGCTCGTTTCCTTGGCACTGGCCCCTGAAACTTCCATCATCTCCCCAATTGCCTTTGAAGCAGCGGTTACTGCTGTCGCTTCATCCATGAAGCTGATCTTTTGGGAGAACCAAACATTGTTTGAGTTCTGGTCGGCAAGGAGAAACCAAAAGTTTTCATCCTTGTGATTTGGGTAGTAAGGGGCATGGGGAAGTGCACCTATCAAACCATTTGCACGCTCAAGTTTAACCCAAGCTTGCAGAGTCACAATGTCGCTCTCTTGGATGCCCTCTTCACCTTCAGTCTCGCACTTTACTTCCATGGATAGTGAAGGCATCATCTCAAGCACCCTTTCTACATCCTCAATTTCAGCAGCAGAGAAACCAGCTGCTTGAGAAAGCAACTCTGCACGCTCTTGGGGTGTCATATCTCGGAGCTCCTCAAAAGTTCGCACTTTCTGCAGAGATATCAAGGCAAAGCTTTAGTCACATCTGGATTAAAAAAAATAATTAGTCTGAAATTTTATCCACAGCATATAATTTAATGAAAAGGTGTTTTTTGGTATATCCAGTGGGAAGTGGGAAGTGTTCCCAGGATTATCATTTACATTAATTGCAAGACCAAGACAGGAACTAAGGACATAGAAATATAGAATGAGCTTAAAAAGGACACAACGAGGAGCAACAATAGGAATGATCACTTCAGAATTCCCAACCCATCGAGGGAACAATGGGTTCCAAACTTCCAATTGCCAGTGTGGGGTTAGAAAATAGATATGCAGAAGCTACATTAGATGCCAAATAGAAGTCTAAACTACATAGTGTCTTCCATGCGGAGGAAGAAGGAAATTCATATAACTGAATGCCATAAGAAACTAGTGGCTGGCATTTGCTACTCTCAATTGACTACTAGCTAGATACCTAGTTACTTAGCTAGTAAAGGAGAGGCAAACGGACAGCAATACATGTCGGCAGCATTAGCTAAGCATTATTGATGAAATCTAAGTAAAAGTATTTCTTTAGTGCAATTTTCACCATTTCTGCCAACTGCATGAACCCCTTCCCCCCAAAACGCACAGCCACAGGCAGCCTTAATTCAAATAAATAAATAAATCTACCACCAGCAACAAAAGAGTTACTGGAGAGCCGACCCTCCCACCAGACATTCTTAGAACACTAGATGGAATTCCATGCTGAATACACAAAATTTAAGCATTTTGCGAAGTCACAGAACCTTAGAGTTAAGGATCACAATCAAATCATATTGAACTTGTTAGTGTGTCCACAAACCTTGCGTGCAATCTTTTTGGTAACAGCCTCACTAAAATGTGGAAGCTGCAAGAAAGATGCAATGCCTTCGGTTGATCCTCCACCAGCTTTTCTAGCACTGAGTGGAACAGCCTGCACACAATAAATCATGTATAGATAAGAAATTGCATGATTTATACAGAACCATGGAAAAGGATCCTGGACGAAGGACAACATATGATCAAAGAGTCATAGCTTAACAGTTGACACTGGCACAGAGACTCAAATTGAGAATGGCCGAAGACTCAACAAAGTACTTCCATTTCTTTTCATCTTTGTGATGCGCGCCAACAATATTGGAATAAAATATGCAGTGACACAAAGAAATAGGCAGAGAAGCAATGAAGCATGATAGGTAGAATAGGAACTACGATCTCCTCATGAACTAACAAAGTTTCAGGAGCCTCAGCTCCTTGCAGACTAAACCTCGAAGTCGAAAGATGATCAATACAAAATAGTTAGGTGCCTGAAATTATTTTCAGCCACCACAAGGATGGACCCAGGCTTCAACAGTGCCTCCTTTTCCTCAACAGAATATGTCAACCAGGTACATTGTGCCTGTAATTCTGAACGTAAATCCCGGTCGTAAACATCATAAGAGAAAACACTCTTATATAGCATACAGACAAGATTCCAAAAGAGAACCTAGATTTCATGCCCTACTTTCAAGCCAAAAATCGGACTCGTTTTTAACAAACGGTAAAGCTGCATTAAATGCCACTTTGTATGAAGAGGAAAACTACACATTTTCACATTCTTGTTCAGAAACTGGTGGCTGCATGTAGGAGGTTAGATTATTAACTTCAAATATAGTCACTACACCATTACTAGTCTTCTTAATTTTGATAACTGAAAGCTCGAATTTGAGAAACAGAGAAACCATTGTTGAAAAGGTTTGATTTCAGCGTATATATTTATTTTTTGGGTGATGAGTAACCAAGAGTTATATTAATGAGACACGAAGGAGGCTACACCCATATACAAAAGGGGCAATTTCAAGAATCATCATGCCCTCAAGCTCTCATGCATGATTCTATCTGCTAACTCCAAAAGAGACACCTTTGTACCACAGTCGAGCACTTGGCTCCAACTATATAACAACAACAACAACATCACCACCTCCCAGTGTGGGTCCCGCTTTCGCGGGGCCTGGGGAGATCCAAATGTAAGCAGCCTTACCCCTACCGATATCCCTACCCGTACGGAGGCTGATTGGCTCCAACTATATAACATACTCAAAAAATAGAACTTGAAATCCTGAAGCGATAAAGCTTTGCCCTCAAAAATCCATCAGTTCCTCTCTTTTCAAGTACACCAACAAATAGCCAACAGAACCAGCTTCCAAATCCCAAGAACCCAACTGTTCTTCAATCTCCTTCTCCAGGCTACCAAAACATCACCAATATTAGAAGGCAGAACCCAACTAACCCCCTATCAAAGAAAGAGACAAAAGCCAAAGCGAGGAGACCCAATGACAGTGAACAAATAGGCAGTCCACCGATTCTTCCACCTCAGAGCAGATTGTCCACCTGCTGATAAATTGAAATTTCTCCTTTTAAGCATTTCATCCGTGGGAGCCTTGCCCCTTAGTTGCCGCCCATGCAAGAGAGCAAGCTTTTAAAGGAGCTTTAGAGTTCCATATGGCCTTCACCGGAAAGTTTGATCACAGTTCTCAAGTGAGGAATAAATAAACTCAATTACACCAATAGGCTAAATGACTGTATCTAGTGAAAGATCCAACTATGATAGAATTAAAGATTGGCAAGGTATTTCAAAAATGGGTACGGGGAATAGAAAGCCGGGAGCATAAAATTCTGTGCACAGCGTGCCCGATGCGAATTTTGTGCTATTATCTATATTTCTGGTTGCTCCAAACCACTGAGTCAGATACCAAAGTACAGACCAAGACCTACGCTCCCATCCCTAGTCCATCTAAGCAAGGGCTGAACCTCAATTATAATTATATTTTGTGCTATGTAGCAACAAGCCAACAACCACAGGTTCAGCTTGAATAAATCGGCAACTACAAGGACTCCTAGATGGAGACAGGCATATTTGCAAAATCATAAATATCATTAATTTTTAAGTCCAGGCAACCACCAACTTCAAATTAAGCCAACACCAAAGATTTCAACAAATAAATCTAGTTGTTCACATCACCTGGATAACACATTGAGAAAGCTCAACTACTCCAACTGCAGGCCTGAGCCATCCATGCCCCTGAGCCGTGCGCGGTATCAAAGCCATCTAGCAAAACATAAACGAACAACCGGAATAACATCTACATCAGCGTAAGAGATTACAAAAAGGTAGAAGAAGACCAAGGGGAAGGACGGAGTGCAATCATGAGATAAAAAGACACAATAGAAATATAGACCCAATTCTCTAATGTGATTTCTGATAAACCACCAGATTCTCTAATTTCTACATTTTTGGAACTTCACATCCTGCATGAACACTCTTTCCCAGCTACAGTTATGACAGCAGGACAAACAGATGCTACTGCAATGTTGCCGGCTTGCCGCCTAACACCATAAAATAAGTTATACACAGAGGAGTGTAGGACAAACACAAAAAAACCCCCTGTTTTAGGCCAATGTCAAAGATGATAACCAGCCAAAGTTTGGCAATTGTAACTCCTGTCTATATAGTGGAGAACAGAGAGCTAAAGTAAAAAACAAGGGAATAATCAAATTTCTAATGGTTTATAAAATGTGTTGTTTATTGCACTAGTTCAACAGGTGCCACAAATATCCAGCACGAACTAAAAGAAACTTACCTTCATCAACTCTTCAAGCAGACGTGGTGCAAGTTCCAGGACACGCTTCAGATCATCATTCAGTGTTGCAGGCAGTCCTGCTGTTTCCCGAGTTAAGTGGGCTTGAATTAACAATTGCGTCTGAGCAGAGAAGGAATCAAGAATGTGAGCAACTAGCTTTCAAGTCCCACCTACTTAGATGAATTATGCTGAAACCAGCACTTATACCTTAACTAGTTGGGGATGCTGCTTCAAAAATTTAGCTTGCTCTTGCTTGATATTTTTGCTGTCTAGATTCAACTCACTTCTGACTAACAGCAACAGCTTGTGGAGCGGTTCATCATCAATCCTCCGAACTGGAATTTCCATGTATTCTGATGCCTTAATGAATACATCCAAAACTTTGCTGGAAATAGAGGGATACAATACACATAATCAAAAACAACAAACTTGAAAAGAATGATCAGAGAAAGAGCAATACATGAATTTCAAGCAGTTGACTGTCATATTGTTTAGAAATTTCATGACAACACATGGCATGCACCAAGAGACAGAGTTCCAATATCACATAACATCAACAGTCACAACAATTGAAATAACAGCTAAATTATCGTATCAATGACTATCAATAGCTTTCGATGTAATCTTAAACTTAACAACAGCTAACAGATGGCATTGCCTACCAACTAGACTAGACTCTCTCCCAAACACAAGGACAACCTCTTCCAGGCCGTGCTACTTGGACACTTTACCACTCTAGAGTGCATATCTAAAACCTAAAGAGAACTTAACTGATATAAAGCTTTAAGCTGAAAAGCTACCTTGGGGCCAAGGATGGTTTCATCAAGTGGTAGTAGGTCAGAAGTGTTTGATGCATGACATAATTCCCAGTGTATTTTGATGACCTTGAGAGATAGATAACAGCTATCACCAACGGCAACAGGATACAAACTCCAACAATCCAAAGCAACAGTATCCCTCCAGATGCCCCATCAATATTTAACAGAAACTGTGGGAGAGCTATTCCCATTTGAAATCCCTACAGACATTCATGAGATAACCCATCGTTAAGAGTTCACAATATCTCTTCCAGAAAAACATAAGTGGATGAGAATGACACCGACAACAAATTACTCAGCAGTAGACAAGAGAGGGTACCTGTCTCCCATCTGGATGACCATATTTTTCGTAATTCTCACGGGAAATTGGGTCAGTTAAAGCCTGGTAAGCTTTTGAAATATACTCCACAAAATACTTGTTGGCCTCTGCAGAATCAAATGATAGAAATTTGAACTATTTTGAGGTAATAATCTTAGCCAATTATGAAAATAGAGTAACATTCATTAAATCAGCCTCTACCTGGATCTGGATTTTTATCAGGATGGTACTGGACGGAAAGCCTCCTATATGCCTTCTTTATTTCTGACTCTGAAGCACCGGATTCCAAACCAAGAATACTAAATGGCTCAAAGACTTGAATCTGAATATTGAACATAACAGCAACCAAATTAAGTGAGGGAATATGCCATCCACGTCAGCCCCAATTGCAGCATTATTATAAAGTTTTGCATGAACATCAATGAAGTTAAGAGTCTAGAAATAGAAGTAGGGAGAGATAACATCTAGCAGGATAATCATTCTTCACAACAAACACACCAACATATTTTTCTTCCATAAGATACATACCTCACGGCTCATATTTTTTATGTAATAAACCAGAAAAGCCATAATGACCCAGAGCAGCACAAGCGTCAGGTTACCACAAGTAGAGAAGTTTGAGATCTGTAAATCATAGACAAGAAAAGGCAAAACAGAAAGTCAATTATGCAATAATGTTACAGCGAAGCAGCCACAAGACTAGGACTACGAATCATTGACTACTCACCCTTTTGAACAATGATTTATGGTATTTTCCGGACCGTGCACATACAGCACATTGACAATGTATGCTTTTCGTCTTCTTTGTAGAAGCACGAAATAACTTCAGTATAGTGTAAGGCACCAAAGGCAGTGCCATCATAGTCAAGATAAATATAGGGAACAATGAACTATTCTCTTCAGAAGCCGCCATCTTTTTTTGATAAGAAGAAACTTAGGTAAAATCCTTCCCCCTGCAAAAATAACAGCAGCTAAAAATCTGTCACAGTCATGTTGTTTCTGGGATTTCATGACATGTCCATATATCATACTGTCAACAACAAAATAAAACAACCTGGAGGTCAGGACTGGCACTACAGTTCTATAAAACTCAGATGAATGAGATTTGAGTGGTTGTATTGCAATACTCGGCAAAAAAGCGAGTTAAAAGGGCAACATGTATCCATTTTGCTCTCAGCCTTCACTAGCTATTGACTGTAATTATGAGCTGGGAATAAAAATCTCCCAAACAATTCAACAATCTGACATGAATAAACCCTCGAACTAGGTCAATCCTCTGCCAGATTATTTACACTACCCATCAGTATCTTGAATTGGGCACTACACTAACACAAAAAGCACTGATAAATATAAGCTGAAACACTCAACAAATCCCATTTGGTCCAACTGAGACCATGACCCATCAACATGAAACACCAATTACAACACAAACCCATCACAGTTGAAAGGCATGCAAATCAAACAATTCAAACCCATCACGGAAAATGAAACTAATATCATCCGCGGACCAAAACCCCACAAGATCTCGATCTGGGTATGGAAGAAAGACTAAGTTTTGAACTCGTACAGCCACGATTTTGTCGACCCCAAAAACCCCAGAATGGAAAAGGTCAGGTATTAGCAGAAAGAAATCACTTATTACAACAAAATGCAAAAGGGTGATGACTGATTGATGATGGAAATGACATACAAATAAAGCTAACCAAAAAAGGAGAAATCAACAGCCAATTAAGCTAGATAAACACAAAATAGCAAAAGAGGGATTTGCCTGGAGTAGAGAAGCCGCCTCCTCAATTGGACTTCCTCGCCGACGATCTAGCCGAGGAAGGGAAGCATGGGGAGAGAGAAAGGGAGTGGTGAGGAGGGGGAAGGTAGGAAGGTGTTGTAAGGGGGGTTTTGTTGTCTCAGAGCAGCACCGGGCTCTGATTTGATTATCCGAGGAGCAGATATTTTTTCTTTTTTTGTTTACGATTCCATTTTTTCTTCTCTTTTTTTTTTGTTGGGGTTTCCCCCATTCTCATGGTCTCGCAGACTCATTCGTAATATTACAACATGAGCAGCCTTTTTTGTTTTTTTTTTTTTTTTGGGGGATCATGCTATGGTTTTTCCTTTTGACCATCACGTTAGCAGCTGTGAAATCTCCTCCACATTGTACCAGATGGTCAATCTTTTACACACTAATACTGATTCAGAAAGTCAAATATGAGCAAACCCATTCAATCTTTACATTAGTATTCCTCTTTAGAGAGCAATTGAAAGGATCAGAGTGCGAAAATCAATTACTTAAATAATTTTTTTTTTACTTCTTGTACACATACGAAGATGACGTATTTTTGTGTGTATATGATCTCAAGAGGAAGAGATTCTAAATTTGTATATGCTACAATTCTAGGTAATGCCACCTCCTCTTTAGAGAAATGTTATATGTTAAAGCTAAATATTGTATAGATCGACAGCACAAGTGACATTTTGTTTATGTCCTCAATCTGCAAAGACATGGCAATAGCTGGTATGGTTTTGGACTTTGAACATTTTACCCAAATAACATAAAAACTAGTTACCATAGTGTGAACTAGTTTGTTTAAAAAGACTGAAAAAGATAGAGAGAAGAGTAGATACACCCATCTGTAGCGCCGACAATACAAAACAAGAAGAGAAGCATACTAAATCCAAGTCCAACTTCATGCTTGTGGGGTTTAGAAGGTTAGAATTTAAATGTAACATTACCATTGAAATGCAGAGAAGTAGTCACAATCAGACCACCCCTTTTTTTGGGGTAAATTGGTAAATATTTCAGAGAGAATCGAACCTTGATCTTCATGCTGTAAATCAGTCAGTCTACCATTAAGCTACCCGTAAAGGTGCTGCCACAGTACCTCTGGACCATAATTAAAAATCATGGTATTTTTTTAAAAAAATGTTGTACTACTGGGTAGTCCCCATCCAAATGGGCCCCTTTTGCAGGGTCTAACCCAATGAGTTTAGCGGGTGGGGAAAAAGGTGTACAAATATCAGAGTAGGCCCAATGGAGGCCTTATCTTAAACAGGCCTTTTTATGGGGCTCGTTGGCCTAAGCAAATTGCTCCCCATAGGAAATCACCTCCCTCATGCTGTTGAAGACCGGAGAGTTCGCTTGAAAGACCTTAATCTTAAAGCTCATCGCTGAGTAATCCAATAACTAGCTAGAACCAAATGTGATTTGCTTCTCCCTTTTGTTTAAATTCCATTATTTTCACAGGTCCTTATGAATCAGTCTCGATGCTAGCAATGACGTTTGCACGAATAAGATTGCAAATACCTGGATCTTTCCAGATTTTGTGTAAGAGAGATCACACTGATTGCTTTTGATGTTGTTTCTAAATTTCTGTAGTTGATGATACGTAAAAGTACATATATGGTTGATACGTATTACCAAGGAAGATCAATTGGAATGACCCATCAAACCACTCACATGCATGTGAATGATAATTATATCCTTCACCAACTACAGCACACTTCTTGGGGTTCTTATTTGGGGGCACTCCATGTTATCGCAGAATAGGATCAGCTATGTGATGGGATTTGATGTTTTCCCTTGGGAATTTGACTGAAACAGGAAAAAGGCAAACAAAACGGGAAGAATATAGTAGAATGGGGACCAATTATTGGTGGATTAAACAGTTATCTAAACTCAATCGAACACTCATTTTGCCTCAGAAGCATTCTTTTAATTCGTTTTCTTGCCAAACCCCATGATGGCTTAGCTTCACCCCCCTCCCCCCTCCCCCAACCCTACTCCTCTTTGGACTTTGACAGTGTGCAACTCTTTTTTTTTTTTTTTTAAATTTCATTATGTAACATAATTCATTGACACATTTTGTACTACAAGCACCGTTTTTTTATTTTTTATAAAGTGTGGATTTTGTGTATCCGATTATATTGTTCAACAAACTTCAGCAACATATTTATGAAATATGAACTCAGAATCTCTACATGTATAAAAGAGCTCAAATAATATATTAAAAAAGTAGGTCAGCATGGTACTTGAATTAAGAGTTACCATGTTTAATAACGTGTTCTATTATCGGGCCGCCTAACACCATTAATTAACACTCACAACACGTATATAAATTCTCTTATATTGACTTATTACAGAGCACACCAGTAAGGGTTGAGGTAGAAGGACTACAGACTACATGTGATGCTCCTTGCGACATTTAGGTGTCATACTGAAGCTTTGTTATTCCAAGAAGCAAGAATCAATCTTGTCAACTTTGAACGTTCCTAATCAAATCAAACTCTTGAGTCAAACAATTTTGGGTTTGTGTGTTTGCGTGGGTATCATTAGTATAGATTTTGACAAAAGTGGTCCTTTTTTAGTTAAATATGAGCGAAAATTCAAACCCATGGTCTCTTATTCAATGAGCCCATTGGGTTGTTACTAAAAAGAGAGAGGAGAAAGGACAAGCACTTTCAATTCTAAGCCTAAGGAGGTTGGCCCAAATACAACCTCTTATTATGTACTCTCGTTTTTTGGATGAAGAATCAAGATTTTGGGTTCATATTTAAGCAAGACTATCAATGAAAATGGGCTTGATGATTCAGTCACTTGTGCAAGACGCCAATAAAAGTTGGTCCATACGTAGTCTCGAAAACTATCCTCCTTGTTGTGAGATTGAGTGACTTTTAGAGCATCAATTGAAGTTTATTTCTTAATTGTTAAATTTGATGATGTGGAACAAATAGAAATAAAGTGGAATTGTTGTTATTGAGGAAGCTCCAAAGAACCTAGTTTCGCACCCTACATGAATACCTTCGCAAGACAATTTATAGATCCAGAGAATCAAACCGAGGTTTCCGATGTCATTCACGCTCCAAGCATTTGGCTAACGAAGGTAGTCCATGATGCCATATAACTAAAGTAACTACTAACAACGAGACACGCTAATCACAGGTACAATTCTCTCCAATTTCAACATGTTTCTCATTTGAGATGCGTTCCACCTTGTCATAAGGTTCATGTATGTGTGCTCTGTGGTTAATGCTGCCCATAGGTTGGGAACCTTTGCTTGCATAATTGTATGAGACATCATAGGGCGGCTAATTAGTATCAAATCCTTTATCCAATTCCACTGAAATTCCTCCTCTGAGAGGCATAAAGCAACATGTCCCATCAATTTATAAGTGAGAGGCTATCATATATATGAGCAGATAGTGACCAAAAAGAGCCATATTCTTTCTATATAATTCAGTAACATTTAGTATTATTAATTCCACACCATTGGATACTATTCAGCAACTTTGGTACGAGTACCGTCCGTACTATGTAGTATAATTCGACACCTTGTAGTACACTGTATCATTACATATCATTAATATATATATATATCGCTTAGTAGTACATTTCACTACCACTATATTTAAGAATAAGCGCAATCCCTAAATTGAAAAAAGGGCCCCTTGTCCCAGGCATGAGAAGGAGAATAGAATACTTTTCTCTTACACTGATTACTGTCATCAAATCTTTCTTGATGATGACAATCACTCCAAAAACTTTATTTGGTCTGATTATGTTATGCATTATATAGTTACAACTTGCAAGTAACAATGAATTGTCAAATAGTCATTTTCATCAATGCAATTGAACGTAATATTAGGTGATTTTTATTTTTATTTTTTTGGGCAAAGGAGAGGCATCAAGAGCGATGTAGGATGGAATTCAGACCTAATATCTGGTAATAATTTCGAAGGATTTTAATAGTTAAGCTACCTCATACTCATCATATGCTACGGTCAAGTATTGAATATCAAACCGGACTTGACTTGCATTTACAACTAGAGCTGGGTAGCGGGTCGGTTTGGGTCGACCCATTTAATAAACAGGTTAATTTTATGTCAGCCTTGAAAATAGTTCAGATTTACTCAAACATGTTTTCATGCTAAGCGGTCAAATTGTGTCGACTTTGGGCCAGAATCGGTTCGATTTGTATTTCTCTCAGTAACTTCAAGTTGGATTCAGGTCGTGTTATCGCGTCGGATCAGACTTTTTCAGTTCTATTTACAATATTTCTCATAGCCAAATTATAATTTTCTCTCTATTTGAGTGGTGATGTGATGGTCGGGACAAGAGAGAGAGAGTTAACATCAGATGAGTTCTAAAAACTGAGGTAGGGGTGGTCCTGCTTTCTTTGAATTATGTACTTGTATTTCTTTTCATTTATTCTCTCATCTTTTAAGCTTTATTTGTCTCTTTAGGGAATGTAGGTCTCTGTTGTACCATCCTTTTTTCCCATCATTGTCGCTGGAGCCCTGGAAGTCCATCTTTTTCTCTTTGTTTCTTTATAAATGTACACCTATTTCCTTTATTAAAAAAAATGTACCTATTTCCTACCCAAAAAAGAGAGTAGGTATATATGGTCTAGTTTGACTGCTTTTTTTTAATAATTAAATACCATAAAGTAAGAACAAAGCCAACACAGACTAAGACCGATAGTACAAAATAAAAAGAACACAACAACTACAAGTATCACCTTAGAAAAATAATACTATAAAACCCCATTCTTACAATAGCCCCACTCGAAAGACTCATTTCCTGGTCTAGCTTGACTGTTTAAGGCCTCCTTTTATGCTGGGACTTTTTCTTAAAACAAATTTTCCATGGAATGTATGAATTAGCTGTTCAATCCTTTTCCCTTTTCTTTTTTTTTCTTTCTTAGTAAAGAAGAAGGGTTTCGAATCCATGTCTAGTTTTCCAGGAATCTTGTGACATGTTCATAACCCATTTTTGTGCTTGATCAACAGTTGTAGTTTTAGCAGGTTTTACGAAAATTAAGAAAACTAGATGAATATCATGGTAAGAATTAATTGAGAAGATCTTGTCAAGTTGGGAAGAAGATATGAGAGGAGAAGGGTTTGTTTTTCAGAAATTTTAGTTAGCATGCTCCAGCAAATTGCAAAGTAAAAGCCCGAAGGAAGGGTAATTGAGGTAATGAAGGAGTGCTTTTTGCTTGCCACATGCATCATTAGTTCATTGGAAAAATGATCATATATTAAACGTTCATCGATGCTTACAGGTTGTGAAAATTAAGTTGAAAATGACAGGATTGAAAAAGTTAACGTCTAAAATCTAAAGGGTGCAAACTTTGAAAAAACCCGATCTTTTGTCTTTAGCCTCGAATCTGAGAATTCAATTTTAATACGATATTATCAAAGAAATATCACGATACTAGGCGTTTTGATACTAAAGCTTGCCAAATTATTACAGGCCAATCCTACTGCTTCTGGTCCTAGGGTTTCCACAATTGAGGGGGAAGAAAAACTGGGGCGTATCACTCGAATTATTGATCCAGTACTGGGCGTAGCTTTTCCTCTATGTAAGTTGCCGAATATTTGCAGCGCTTGGTAGTTAAGGGTCGAAGATACTGCGGGTCAGCCAATTAATGTGACTTGTGAGATACGCCAATTATTAGGAAATAATCGAGTCAATTACCTACGTAATTGATGCAATTAATTAAATATTGATGGAAAGATGATTTGTCGATTTACCAACGGATGAATCCACATATCAATGGCTCCTTTTTCCACCTTTTTTCTTAATGGAGTTAAATTTTGAGTATTCGATATTAAGATTTAATATAAAAATAAAATACAATTGATTTAAATAGTTTAACACGTGCTCCTTAATTAACTAATATTTCAAGTTTGAATCATATAAAATGAAAATTTATGACAGAAGAGCTACATCTCTCATAGTTATAGGCAAATTGACAACAGTTTAACTCTACATATAAAGTACAAAAGAGCAAACAAAATACAAGAGAAAAAACCATCATCAAATCCACCAAAAGTAGCACTCTGGCAAACACAGTCATACAGATCAAGAGAGGCCGTCCAATATGTCATTTTGCAATAACCTTACTCATCCTACCAAAACTATCAGGCATAGCCGTACAGATCAAGAGAGGGTCGTCCAATACACTATATATACTACTGAATAGTAAAGTAATTAATTAGCTCTTTATGAGAATATAAGAGAGCTCGACATGAATTTTCATTTGATCTTTTAATTAACCTTTGTGAACATATATAGTTTGTTTTTATCACAGATCTTTTGTAATTTTTATTTTTTATTTTTGCAAAATGGAATATGTATTTTTTTTTTGAGGGGGGTAAAGAGGGAATTGAAGGTGTAGTAAATTAAAATATATCCATAAAGATCTGGCAAACATAACTAGCTAGGGAACCAAATGAACTTTATCCCTAAGGGATCTTCAACAAACTGCATCGAAAGCAGTTGCATGCATGGGTTACGTTGGATCTTACTCGACCACCATCCACCCATAAATTTTATCAAAATTCATCGGATTTCTAGGGCTCCAATTTTGTCATTTTGCTTCACACTTAGCTTGCAATGTGCCCTTCATGCAAAACCCTTTCCATGTTTTACGTTCTTCACTAATTAAACACTGCTGTTACATTTCTACAAGATTAATACAAATATTTAATTTCCGTAATTATACAAAAAAATACAGACTAAAATATGATTAATTAAATTAAATATAATTTATTCATCAATCATAATTTGCTTGGATCAAATTGAAACCCATCGTGAAAGATATTTCACACTATTTAAACCAAATGTCACAGTTTACTCTATTACATAATTATCGTAACGCTAATTTGGCAACTGGTTGGTTGATTAAGTTGGGACACGAGCTACTATCATCTACTACGTGGGAGTCCCCACCGTCGACAAATCTCAAGGATGTTATGGGTGCTGATTTGATGGGACGTGCTCTTGTGAAAAGATGTGCCTAATCTCTTTTTACCACTTACATTTGTTTTTTTAAAAAAAAAATGAAGGCCCATCAAAAATCAAAGTTGAAAAAATTTGCCTGATTTATTATAAGCATGAATTTCATAACCATCTGTGTCCCTATCACCCTATGCCATTAATCTCACAATTACTTCCACTTTCTCTCTCTCTCTCTCTATATTCATGTACGTTTTTTTTTTTAATTATTCTCCCTATTTTCCTATGCTAGAAATGCCCAATGGGTGAAGCAATATGTTCCACCTATGATATTAGGTCCGTTTGTACGGAAAACCACTATGCAAACCAGGGGCCATATTTGGTCATACTATTCGATGGATGGTATTCAAATATCGTAAGTTTGTAACGTCTCTCTGTTCCTTGAGAGCAAGCACTGTATATTAATGAGGATTTTTCTAGAGGATTAATTCAAAATTTGATATATTCATGATTAAGATAAAAGGGTACATGCAAAATATAACACGCTATACTTATAGTAATAATAACCTCGCGTATTAATTAATTTTTGTAATTAAGGAATACATTGTTAACGTGTAGACAAAGTCTTCGCCCAGACGTAAAATGTACAAACATGCAATGAGAGAGATAAATGTATATATACGTACAAAATTAAGAAACTACAATTTATGAAAAGATCGGGAAATTTATTTGGTAAATACATTCAAAATCTAAGGCAAATCTCGCCAATGATGAATAGTTCGTCTCTAAATTCACACCTTCATAGTCACCGGCCATTTATAACTTCCACTGGAGGCAAAGGTGTATCATAAGCTCATAACCTTTCTTCGAATTGTATAGCTCTAGTGCAAATTCAATTAGATTTTCTATACATATTTTACCAATTGGGGCCTTTGGCGGTCCATCAGCAACAATATTGGTAAATTCTTTAGTGACTGTAAGGGTAAGCAATACTTATCGTCAGAAAAAGAAGTAACATTAATTTTTCTAGAAACATTTTCTACGTACTTATAGTTTAATTGCGAATTCCTTTGCATGTTAAGGGAGATCGATGTAAGATTTTATGCGTGCAATTTAAATTCTTTAGGCAATCCTACGTAAAGGTAAGAAACATACTGAGAAAAAGAAGCAAAGTTAATTCTCCCATAAACATTTTCTGATTATAGTTTAATTACGGATTGACAAGAGGATGCACATTTATACTTGATTTTCTTGGAGGGAGCTGCATTGATGGAATTGATGCTTGAGATTCATAATAAAAAATCTACCTACAAGTGATTCAATGAGTTCTTCAGGTAGATTCATTATTTGGCAAGTATTGCACATGCGTAGCTCGTATTTTTCCATCTAGTTTGTAACAATATATTATGAGAAGAAAAAAGTAAATCCATATCTTTTTTTTTTAAAAAAATTGGGTCATGAATTATATTAACAACAAGCAATAATATTAAAATGCAATGTGTTACACGTAGATGTTATGGTGGTAAGAGACTTAACAAGTAAACACTACTTGAACACTCACAAGGGAAAGTACATTAAGGTGTTAGCGCAGCTAAGAATCAGATTAGAAAAATTTAGTATCAAAATATATAATCATGGTTACAAATTAAAAGTCTAATGGTGCATACCATAATGATTGCAAAAATTATTTTCTAGTTAATGTAAGATAACGCACTCTTAATGCTTTCCTTTTTGTCATCTGCTGCATCGAGACAATAATGTGACAATTTATGTACACGTAACGGTAAAAGAACTTTGACAGAAGCGCTACGTGCCAGAGTTATAAAACAAAAGAGTAAAGTAATTATAATTTTATTAAAATGACATACCATGGCAATTTGCGTGTAACGTATGACCTCATTGACGAAAAATCAAGCAGTAAACAGTGATTTGCGAGGGACATTTTATTCATTTGTTGCAAAAATTTCAACGCTAGGGCAATACAATTTTAGCTGTACTTTTTGTCATTTTACATGTATACAATGAATTATCAGTAACGTAATACCCACGCAAGTTATGATAAGAGTTTTAACAGAAAAAGGTTGTTGATCATATGTTATAAACAAAAGAACGCGATCCAAAAGTCTTGTCAAAAGCCAAAGATCACAATATACAGTCATCCAAGGGCATCCAATGATTACAATAATTATTTTCTATTTCTTAATTTTGTCAGCTGGTATGAAATCGTAATACAGTATCTAATGTCGATGTATGCAATGAGAATAGCAAAATCTTATTGAATCTACGGAGATACTTAGAACTTAATTGCACAAGCCCTAATACATTGGACAAGTAATTGGAGACAGATGATGAATGGATGGATGGATGGATGAGTGAATGAGACACTCAAGATCACAAGGGATGTGTAGGGGTCGCTCGCTTATCTTTAGTTGTGTCAAACACAAAACGTTGAGGAAAGTGAAAAGAAAAGCATGTTGGTAAGGTAAGAGTCTCCCACTGAGCTACCAAAAGTGATTAACAAGTATCCTACCTTTGCATGCCTAGCTAGCTCCCCCCCCCCCCCCCCCCCCCCAAAAAAACCCCAACCCCCCTCTCTTCTTCCTCTCCTTTTGACATTTCCCACCAAGTCAATGACACGTGCCCAAAACCCCAAAATAATAAAAATTAAAAACCCAAAATAAAAAAAATAGAAGAACCCAGAAATTCGAAAATTAATTAAGTGGGTTGATTATTTTCTGCTGTCTGCCATGCATGCACACTGGGGATTAATAATTTTAATTAATAAAATACGTAGAAGCGTTACCACACACATACAGAGAAAGACAATTTTGGAAGACGAAGAAAAAAAACCAGCAGTATAGATGGTTACAAAACCACCATTCTCCTTTTTTTTAAAACAGTGGGAAAAATTACCCGGAAAATAAAATTAGAGCTTCGAAAAATATCATCCGTATTTTTTTTTCCCCCGCTATAAATACTTCAACAATTTCACCCATTTTCCCCCACCAAACTCCTCCTTGTTAGCTTCTCTCCCCTGAAGTCAGCGCATCCCTTTCTCTCTCCTCAGCCTCCTTCTCTCAGTCGTCTAAGTACTCTCTGCTTCCACCATTGAAACACCAAAAAAATTCCTAGAAAATTATCATCTCCCCTCCCTTAAAAAAAAAAAATTTTAAAATGGAAGAAATGGAGGAAAACAATGACACCTGGTCTTTACTAGCAGTTGTAAGAGAGTGCAGCATGAGAGTTAGAAACAAAGCCCCTACACCCGACCCAGCTTTAACCCTCCCTCTCCCTCCCACCCTAACACCCGAGCCGGCCTTCGAGCCCATCTCTAACTCCCCCTTCGCCATGAACGGCTCAGCTCTTGAGCCCTCCTCGTTTGGTTCGTTCCCTACTTACAACAACGCTGATTACTCATTTGACCATCATGACCTCGTAGATTTCTACAAGCCGTTCTTGGTCCAGCCGTCACCCCCTGGTGTTACTGGTGCCAACGTTCCTGACCCTCAGCTTACTGGTTCGTTACCAAAAGCTGACACTGGGTTCGGACCTGATTCTGGTGGGGTCCTAAGGTTAGAACCCCACCAGAATCCACACCGGCAGCATCAACTACTCCCGGCACCAGCAGTTGATGCTGCTGGTGGTGGTGCTACTTTTCAGCAGCATAATGATCACCAGCTTCTTCTCCAGCAGGGAAGTCTTCAGAATCGAAAGCTGCAGATACCAGGGGCTTGCCCTGTTGGCATCCATAAGAAAAAGTAACGTTAAAAAACAAATAAAACAACGCCTTTATCTTCATAGCTTTCTAATTTTTTATTTTTTATTTTTTATTTTTTTTTGGTTGCAGGAAGTTTGAGGAGAGGAGAGTCTGCAAGATGAGACTAGAAGAGTTATCTGAGGACAAATGGGCATGGCGGAAATACGGGCAAAAACCCATCAAGGGCTCTCCATATCCAAGGTAAGTACTATTAATTCTCTCTCTAGATGTTTTTTTTCTTTTTTTTTTTACTCTCTAAATTCTTATTTGTGATGTTAATTTGAGTGAGAATTCAATTTACAGGAACTACTACAGGTGCAGCACCTCAAAAGGATGCACAGCAAGGAAGCAAGTGGAGCGGAGCCCCGTTGAACGGAATACCTACCTGGTCACCTACACGGGTCAACACTACCATGCCCGGCCACCCCTTCGGACTCCATCCCGGGTCACCCGCCCGTCGGACTCCACCAGCTCGCCCGAGGAAGAATCCAAATCTCAGACCACTCCTGCATCCGCCACCCCAACCTCGGCTCCTTATCAAAACGGGTCGGGTTCCGAGTCCGGGGAACCCGTGGTGGGGAAGAATGAGAATGAGAATGAGGAGGAGGAGGGGGGTGATGATGAGGAGATTGAACTAATTCCGAACTCTATGGCGGACCCGAAACTGCTAATGGATATGGAGCGCCTGATGAACAATGATCAAAGGACATCACCAGGAGAGAGAAAAACGGGTGAAAGTGTTGGAAATGGGTACGGATATGGATATGACATGATGATGAGGGAGATCGGGGCATCCGACCCGAATGTGAATTTCGGGGTGGTGGTGAGAGGAAATGGGTTGTGTCTTGGGATCCAACAAAAGGAATTGGATTCTGCTGCATCTGGCTCTGCTGCTCCAACAACGCTGGCGGCGGCGCATGAGTCGCCGAATGGTCGGGGCCGCAACATTTGGGATAATGGGATCATTAACCCTCAATCCTTCCTATTTTAATTACTATATAATCTCAGCTTAATTATAATACCCTAGTAATTAAGTAGCTTATAGCTATATATATATAGCTAGTGGGGGGGAAGAAAGAGGAAAGAGTTGTTATTTCTTTTTTTTTTTTTTAAGGAAAAAAGAATTAGGGTGGAAATGGGGATAGTTTCAGTGGGTAAAGTCATCTTTAGCCAATGAAAATATCGTTTCCTTCCCTTTTTAATTAGTCTTTTTATTTATTTTCGTGTAAAAAGTTTCCCTTCTTCCCTTGGATGTTGCAAACAAAAAAAGTGTTAATTTAGAAAAAATTTTAAGTGTCTATCATCCTTCCTATCTTTTTTTCATGTTAAGTTGCATAATGCGTGTTCGACGGAGCTTTTGGATCCAACAATTATCTGATGATAATATAGAGGAAACAAATAAGTTGAATCTACCGACACGTAAATTTTACAACCGTACCATCTCTATCTATGTTAAAATAATATCACTCGTCAAGATGATTTGAAATAAAAAGTACCAGTTACATTGAATGAACGTACATCCTCTAAGAAGCGGGATCCACACTGGGAGGTGTTATTATTGTTATTGTTGCCTTTTGCTATACAATTTTCAAAAAATATATAGCTATACAACATGATTTTAATCATAATGCATCTCATCCTTCATGAATTTAGCAATCATGTCTCAAACCAATATTAAAGCAGATCATTTTATAGATTATGTACATTCAACTTCCGAAATCTTACTTACAAGGAATTTCTAATGTTGTTTGAACTTAATTTTTTTCTCTTATTACTATACCATTGTTGTCTTACATCGAACAATCACATTTAATTTTTTGAAATCTCAATTTTGCTCCTTTAAACTCAAATTTGTGTTAGCAATCCATTTGTATTTTCCTTTCATTATATATTAATATTTTTCAATTATTTAGGTTCTGTTTGGACCTTGAAAAATTTGATTGAAAGAAAAAAATTTGGGAAAGTTACTTTTTTTCTTGTGTTTGGTTTAGAGAAAATCACAAAAAAAAACTATGAAGGAAAGTTACGTGAAAAAATTGTTAGAAATAAGTAATAAAATTTTTCTCATAAAATTGTGAGGAAAGTTTGAGAAAAATTTTCAACCTCCTCTAACCTCACATTGCTTAGATGACATCAACATAGTTTAAGTATTTTATCAACATTCAAACTTGCAGTTCAAATTCTTGCATTTTTTACTCAATCCAAATAAGAAAAAAAAAATATTTTCTCCCTGCTTTTTTTCCTTCAACTTTTCTTTCCATCAAATTTTTTAAGGACCAAATAGAGCCTCATGATTTTCTTACATGAATAAAAGGTTGACGTCCTAATTAATTAATACCTGCGTTAATTATCCACCTAGAATTAGTCATTTTCCGCCAAAAGGACTCTATGTAGCATCAGCATGCCTTTTGCATCAAGTTCAGTCACCTTCATCTATATGCATGTAAATGAATGTAAAAATGTTTGACCTTATGCAACGGCAAAGGAAATAAGATGGACCATTTGTTGACTCTAAACTGGTTTATGAATTAAACTGTTTAAACTCCATCCAGCAATTAATATGTCCTTCCTTCTTTTTTTCTCTGATAGAAAGTGGGAATTTTCGTTTCATCCGTTAATAACTGTATTACATAAACCTCCTGTTACTAGATCGAGCAGGGATACAATCTGGAGCCTCATTGAGCCAGACCTTAGGCGAAGACTCGAATGTTGAAAATAAGCAAGCATGTGAGCCAACCTATTTCCGACTCTCTTGATATAACTATATTTGTATTAGATTCAAAAGCTATCTAAAAGCACACAGAAACGTAAAAATGACTATATTTGTAGGTGAAATTTGAACTCATATTTCTGTTAACAACTTCCAGAAAAATTAATTAGTCAATCTAATTAACACTAATTTCATTAAGTAATATTATAACGATATCTGTATTAGATTCAAAAACTATCTAAGATTTATTCTGTACCACACCAATTTTACTGATCTTGGTCTTGGTCATGGTCAATGTTCCGTACCATTTGAACATCTCTAAGGCAGTCACTTCATTGAAGGCTTTTTATATGGGCAATTATTTGGCAAATAATTAGACCCAGTGAAATTATTTGGCTTCATCACGTTATTTTATTGCTCTAGCTTCAGACCTCCTCACCATATATTATAAATTAGAGACAAAATCGATCGACAGCATATGATTGTCACACACACATATGTTTTCATTTTTCTTTTAAGACAAACTTAATTACTTATTTAGTAATGTTTGCTATGTCATCCACGAAGTAGGTGAAGAATCTACTGAGTATTTGTGTGTTCTAGTTAACCGTATTATATATTATATAAACTTACTTAATTATTCCAAGTTGTTCTTTTAATTAATGATTAGATATTCTCCTTGTTTTCCTTTTCTTTGGGATATATATATATATATATATATATATATATATATATATATATATATATATATATATATATATATATATATATATATATAATGTATGTATGTATGTATGTATGTATGTGTATGTGTATGTATGATATATATATCATATATGTATGATATATATATATATACATACATACATACATACATATATGTGTGTGTGTGTGTGTGTGTGCATATATATATATTGTTGGGTTTATGGCCCAAATCCCTTTTACCGGCTACTTGGAATCTAAGATCATATTGTGTGTTTGATATCTTCTATATTATGAAAATTATATTATTTTCATATTTTGGATTGAAGATTTTTTTCTTTTTGGAAAGATGAGGTTTGGTGACCAAGATATCGTGGTGGCTAGAGTTTTCTCATCCTAACTTTCCTGCCCCTATATAAAGGGGACATACCTAGGATCTAAAATTAACTCCATCACTCCTGAATCCCTGAATCCTAGACACATTGAGAGGTGGAGATACTTTGAGAGAGATTACAAGAGAGATTGTAATTCTGCTGTGGGATCAAATCACTTGTTGTGATTGTGATCATTTTGTACTCTTCCTGCTCACATAGTGGATTGATTGTGCTCATTGCCGTCCGTGGTGTTTTCCCGCATTGGGTTTCCACATAAATCTTGTGTGTCGTTGTTTTCTTTGTTCTTGTTATCACTCTTTAACTATTTCTGAATATCTGTTTCATCCTATTGCTTCCGCTATTACTCTGCTTTATTTCCTAACAAGTGATATCAGAGCCTTGGTTTAGGATGTCTTCAGTTATGAAGGTTGATATTCAGAAATTTGATGGAGAGAATAGTTTTAATCTCTGGAAGGCACAGATGAGAGTAGTTCTCATCCAGCATGGGTTGTGGAAGGTTCTGCAAGGACCTCACGTGAAACCCGAGAAGGTGACTGAGGAACAATGGGCAACAGGCCAAAAGAAGAGGCGTGGATCGCTGACGGACGAGGAATGGGAAGAACTGGAGTTGAAGGCGGTTTCAGCCATTCAGTTGTGCCTAGCACCACATGTCCTGCGAGAGGTGCTCAATAAGGCAACTGTTGTGGATCTGTGGACTCGGTTGGAGGAACTCTACATGACGAAGAGTCTAACCAACAAGATCCGTTTGAAGGAAATGTTGTACACCTTTCGTATGGCTAAAGGTACCCCTATTCAAAAACATTTGAATGAGTTTAACTCTATTCTTGTTGATTTGGAGAGTCTGGATGTGAAAGTTGAGGATGAGGATAAGGCTATCTTGCTTGTTGTGTCGTTAACCCCTTCTTATAAACACTTTAAGGAGATTATGCTATATTGTAATTCTAATACTATATCGTTTGAGGATGTTAAGTCAAACCTATTGTCTAAGGAGAAGTTTGATCTTGACATTCATGCTGATTCTGTTGAGGGATTAGTAGTAAGGGGTAAAACAACTGAAAAGGGGAATGGTAATAAGAATCGTTCTAAGTCTAAAAATCCTCATGCTAGTAGACCTGCAATTACTGTGGTAAATTGGGTCACATTGTTGCTAACTGTTGGAAACTGCAAGGAAAGAGGGAGAAAGAAGAAGATAATTCTCATGAGCTTGCTGAAACTTTGTTTGCTGAATCTGATTCTGATGGTGATGTTTTGTTCGCTACCTCTCCTGAAAGGGGGAGCGATTCTGATTGGATTCTTGATTCTGGGTGTACCTATCATATGTGTCTTCACAAGGATTAGTTTTCAACATATGATCCAGTTGACTCAACTGTTGTTCACATGGGTAATAATGTCCAATGTAATGTAACTAGAATCGGTACTGTTAAAATCAATACGCATGATGGTATTGTCAGGACTTTATCGAATGTTCGTCATGTTCTTAACTTGAAGCATAACCTCATCTCTTTGGGCACCCTTGAATCCAAGGGGTATAAATATTCAGTTGAAAGTGGAGTTCTGAAGGTCTCGAAGGACAGTCAGATTCTACTAAAGAGTTTGAGGCAAGGAGGCCTCTATATCTTGCAGGCATGTACTATGACATGTTATATGAAGAAAGGTTCATATAAGCCATCTCCCATAGCTAAGTTCAAGCATTGCTTGGACTTAGTTGGCATTCCCAGTATTTGAGCGCCCTTCGGGGCATTGCCCCTCGGGGTGCGATGACGGTGATCGAGAGATGGTGTTGGATTTTGGTCCAAGGTGGAGATTATTGGATTTAAGGGTTTGAGTCAAGGAGGCCTCTATATCTTACAAGTATCTACTGCGACATGTTATATGAAGAAAGGTTCATATAAGTCATCTTCCAGAGTTAAGTTCAAGCGTTGCTGGGACTTAGTTGGCATTCCCAGTATTTGAGCGCCCTTCGGGGTGCGATGACGGTGATCGAGAGATGGTGTTAGATTTTGGTCCAAGGTGGAGATTGTTGGGTTTATGGCCCAAATCTCTTTTACCGGCTACTTGGAATCTAAGATCATATTGTGTGTTTGAAATCTTCTATATTTTGGAAATTATATTATTTTCATATTTGAGTTGAAGATTTTTTTCCTTTTTGGAAAGATGAGGTTTGGTGACCAAAATACCGTGGTGGCTAGGGTTTTCTCATCCTAGCTTGCCTGCCCCTATATAAAGGGGACATACCTAGGATCTAAAATTAACTCCATCACTCCTAAATCTCTGAATCCTAAACACATTGAGAGGTAGAGATACTTTGAGAGAGATTACAAGAGAAATTATAATTCTGCTGTGGGATCAAATCACTTGTTATGATTGTGATCGTTTTGTACTTTTCCTACTCACATAGTGGATTGATTGTGCTCGTCGCCGTCCGTGGTTTTTTCCCGCATTGGGTTTCCACGTAAATCTTGTGTGTCGTTGTTTTCTTTGTTCTTGTTATCATTCTTTAACTATTTCTGAATATCTGTTTCATCCTATTGCTTCCACTATTACTCTGCTCTATTTCCTAACATATATATATGTGTGTGCGTATATATATATATATATATATATATATATATATATATATAGATATGCGTGTGTGTGTTTTTGTGTGTGTATAGATATATATATATATATATATACTATATATCTCTTATATATTTAAGGTCACATTGTTTGTTGGGACATGATTCTTTGACGTGGGAGTATTTTATATAAGCACATATTTGACTTGGTATAACGCACATAACGCACTACTTGATTAAGCATGTACGTACATGTATTTTTCTAATTAAAAAAATTGGAATTAAGCAGGATGAATATAGAAACGGTAACTATTAAAAATGTTGTTGGGAGAGCAAAGTTTGTTATCGATCTCTTTTGCAATTAGAGGTGAAACACGGTGAAATTGGTCGGAGACATGGTTCTCTCAATATTTGGATAATATACAACTTTTTTAATGTAGTAATTCTATATAGAGTTGATGATATCTGGACCTGAGACCTTTCACTGAAAAAGACTATGATTCCATGCATGTTCAATAATCGCTTCAACCAAAAGTTCAGAGTAATGGTTTTACATCCTAAGAGATAGAGATATGGAAAAACTAGAATCAGATTTGGCAAACTTAGGCTCAAAGTTGGGGGGATTTTACTATTATTGGACTCTGTTGCTTGGTTGCGTGATGTCTTGTGCAGTCTATTCCTTGTCTGAATTTGGTTGGAATTCATTCATTACCGTAATAAAGTCACATAGAAATTCACATCACTATCACCATACATCAAGCCTGAAGCAAGAACAACTTAAAAACAAGCTCTGAAACTATTCATTAATGCATATGTCCACTAATTTTGGGAATTAGAATTTTACCCAACGTGTGAACTTCTAAAAGAAAAAGATTGATCCCTTATAGGTACAGCACTGTAACATGATGCATGCATTAATTCATGATATGCATATATATTCCATCCTGCATTTTCTGATCCTGCAGTGCCAGAACAAATGAGATAATGAATCTGACATTTATGGCATCACACAGGTGACATATTTTTATAATCTTATAGCTAGGAATTCAGGTGTATATTATCGAGTTGAAGGACAGGGTAAAATTGACGGATATCAAAAGCAGGGATGTTGGGGGTAACAACTATTTTCAACTCGAGTTTAGGGATTCTATTCTTTACATACTGTATATCACTTTTTGGAATATAAATTCATCGTTATTTGACGGAAACGGATTGAAGTCTTGATTAAAAATTGGGGTCGAAGATAAGGTTAGTTGTCTTTTTTGGGGGGGGGGGGGGAGTTGTGTTACAGGTATGATCGCACTTAACTTGAACTTATACATTGACGACAAGTTTGAAATAAGACTTTGATTTATCTATAGATATTCTAGATGAGCAACTGACTATTAGCTACATGGTTATATCATGTTGTCGAGTATTGCAACCTTTCCGTCCGAGCCCCAAAGATATAATCTTGCAAGTTTGGCAAATTGACGGTAGCAAATGATCATGCAGTGCAGCAACCCTAAACCTTAAAAGTACGCAAAAAAGTTCCTTGCATTAGCCCTAAACAGAATCCAAAATTGCAGCACCCTAGTAGGTCCAAAAGAGGAATCATCAACTTAAGTAAATAGATGTTCTTAGTGCATGACTTCACATTAGAGATATGAATTCTAGTTGCATGTCTCGGAATTAGATACACATCAAATATGGAGGTGCCTTTTCAACCCCCCTCCCCTCCCAAAAAAAAATAAATAAAATTTGGAAGTGCTGTCCGCAATTTAAAGATTAGCATCAAAATCAACTCTTCAAAAGTGCACAATATGGGCTTAGTAAATTTTACCCGTGAATACTATGTCATTTGCTTTTTTTTTTAAAAAAAAAAAACTAATTATACAGGAATACTTTCTGTTTATAACGTGATGCCAGTATCAACTCAAGTCCCGATCCAAATACGGATCTCTCTTTTACCAATGAAATCTTAGCCTTGTGGTTAAAATTGAGATCCTGAGTATATTAGGTCTCATGTTTAATTTCTCCTCATTCCACTATATTATACTATCTTCATGGTTCATTTGAACCAAAAAAAGAGTGTGATGCCGGAGGGGGTTCCCAAGTTGTCAGTCGTGCTATGAACATGGGCCTGCGATGACAGTAATTGGATTTCTAGAAATGTTTGACATAAGCTTGGGATGGCCCAAATTATGGATGAAGTCAAAGTCGACCAACCTCAGTGATAAGCCCAGTGCGGTTCATGGTCATGCAGAATTGGATATGCCAGCCCGGATTAGGGTTCACAAGTTCATGATTTGACCCAATTTGGCAAGTGAGCTTGGCCGTAGTAGTTGATTCAATGCATATCTTTTTTGTTTTCTTTATCATTTTTTTGGGCCTTTGTATGGGACTTTTATAGGGTACACGTAGGGTTTGTAGTCCTGCTCTCCTAGGTGTCACTTTTGATTTTTTTTAAAAATCAAACTAGTGATATTTCATCTGTCGTTCAAATGAATCATAAAAATAATATAAATATAAGTGTGAATGAACCTAATAGTTAGTATGCTTCGAAACTCCAACTGTAGTATTGAGTGTACCTTACATTTTACGTTACGTGAAAAATATAAGTGGTAAATATAAAAGACATACATTTTATACAATAGTATTCATAGGTATTTCATTGTTTTTGATTTTTAATCGATAATGAAGCCTTTCGCATGTAACACTTTCATGGTTATAGAAAAAGTGGAAAAAAAGTATGAAACACCTTCGCACTTTGTTTCCTAAGTCCTTTGCATTGCTATCTTCATCATTCCTTTCATTTAAGTTTCAAAGAAAGCTAAGAACCGAGAAGAGAAAAAAATCAATAATTTAAATAAATAAAACAAAAAATATATAAAACCCGCCTAAATTAATATTACTTCATAGACTCAACTTTTTTCAAGTGATTTACTTGCCACTATTTTCTTTCCACAAAACCATCTATTTATATTTATGCAAATATATTAATGAGATTTTGATTAATGATTAAGATTAAGGACTTGAGTATTAAATATCTGATATGATTTTTTTCCGCTCTTAATTCATTAGGGGGAAATGAATACACCCCTCCGCTGCTGATTGTCGGGATAATCTCGAAGTCGTGGTCAAGCCCTTCAAAACACCCTGACTCAATCACCCACTTTATCTTTCTCTCTCCGTGGAATTCCGGAGAGTCCTTTAATCTGCAACAATGGTGACCGATCTGGAGAAGAAGGCCAAAGAAGCTTTCATTGACGACCACTTCGAATTGGCCGTCGAGCTCTACTCTCAAGCCATCGATTTGAACCCTAACAACGCCGAACTCTATGCCGATCGTGCTCAGGCCAACATTAAGCTCTCCAACTTCACTGGTTCTCTCTCTCTCTCTCTCTCTCTCTCTCTCTCTCTCTCTCTCTCTCTCTATCTGTTAGTTTTTGCATTAGAACTTTGTATGTGTCGATGAATTAATGGTGGGTTTGTGGCATGAATTCAACTCATACAGTGTAGTAGTAGCGAATCCTTGTTCCGAGAGGTTTTGACGCATTGATGCTCAATTTTGTGATTGTCTTGTGGATTTTTGCGTTAGAACTTCATATGTGTGGATTGATTGATGGTGGATTTGTGGTGTGAATTGTTGACTTGTTGGTCAACTCCTGCAGTGTAGTATTTGCAAATTCTTGTTCTGTGAAATTTGGATGCATTGATGCTCAATTTTTTCATCGTTTTACGTATTTTTGTAATTATAGTTGTGATCTTTGAATGTAGTTAGGCTATGAATGTGTGTGTCTCGTATGGTGCTGTAGAGTATGGATTGTGCGTGTAACATAAAGATTGTTTGAGTGATTGAATTTCACGCTGATTGTCGCAATTGTACTTTGGAATCTTACATTGACTGGCAAAATACTCGGAGTTTGCACGGCTGATTTCATTTCATTTTTGCGATGTGTGTGGCACTGAAGGAGACTTTGCATTATATAAGGTTGGGAAGAGCTAGAAGGACATCAGTATGAATCCAATCTTTGAGTTTGAATGGTTCCGATTGAGAGTGATAACTTTTGTTAGTAATCAAAGGCATAGAGTGTTCTACCACTTATTGGGCCAACAGGAGATCGACTCTAGTGAAATGGAGGATCCGAGACCCCCTCCCCAAAAAAAGGCATGCCGGTGTAAAAAGTTATTTGGCAATATGAGAAATGAAGTTATATTGTCGACACAAGAAGTGATCTATATTCTTTTGCTGTTGGTATTGATACTTATCGTCAAGAAGCAGATTCTGCGGCAAGTTATATGGTCCCATTAGCCCATGGACCTATCTTCATGGTTACCTGGATCTCGCCTACCCCCTCCGTACCATGTTTTGGATCGTTTTCGTTCTGTAACGCTCTGAAACGAGTTCTAGTAGAAGCATACAAGCTATTGAGAAACTAAAGAAAAAATTCGAGGGGCTACCATGAATTGTAACAGCAAGCATAATCTGCTAGTGTAATGTGCTGCATAGCCTTGCCTTCATTGCTTAGAACAAGTAACACTCAACAGAGTTGCTCTCAATTAGGATTAGAAAGCCCTTATATGTCACGAGAGAGAAGACCTAAGATGGAGTAGTGAGAGAGAGAGAGAGAGAGAGATAAACAGAGAAAAAAAAGATCGTGATTATGAGGGGGGAAGAGAGAGAGGTGGAAACTACAGACACTAGTGAGAGTCAAAATCAGGTGCTTCTACTTAAATGCTTATCAGAGATGAAAGATTGCTGGGGAACTTAAAGGGTTGTGGGCTCTGTGGTCAGAAAGTAAAAGTGGTGCACATTTCGTAAGATGGAGTAAATGAGTTCAGTAGCATTTGACCATGGTTGATAACGGGGTTGGGTGGGCAAAATAATTGTGATCTAAATTTATTTCTGTTTTATTTGTAATTGAAACTTAGATACATCTATTTCAGTAAGAAGATAAATTACCTAACAAAAATAAACCTACACCTATTATTACTTATTAGTGTACCGAAATTACGAATTTCGTTCCTAAATAGTGTACCAACGAGCCTGGCCTTATCGTACTGATTTTGCAGGGGGTGGGACACCGTGTTCCCAATCTTTGTCTAGTTTTGTTTTATTCATTATGGTCTTACCCAATTTTGTGAAAAGATGATCTAGATATGTATGTTTGGGAGTCTCTGGTAGACATTTGGGGTTGATTTTCTGTGAGAGAAAGGTTCTTGGGAAGATACTTGATATGTAGATTGCTATGCATGATGCTCAATGAGAAATTGTTTTGCTTATGCTGCGAAAATTGGTTCCTTATTATATTCACATTTTCTGCACAGAGGCTGTTGCTGATGCACACAAAGCCACTGAATTAGATTCATCGATGGCTAAAGCCTATCTACGAAAAGGGTTAGTTCTTGGTTTCCCTTGCTACTGTTCTTGATTTTGCTGATAGCTGTCTTTTGACTTTTATCTTGATTGCTGCCACGTGTACATGCCCTGTTCTCTATTCATTAGGGGGTCTCTTGTGTTATTTTGGGCGTTAACAAGCTTTACATGGACACTGTCTTTTGGCGTATTTATCTTGTAGAACCTTTGCCATTATTGATGGATTTTTTTTTTGGGTCAATATTGCAGTATTGCATGTATAAAACTTGAGGAATATCAAACTGCCAAAATTGCTTTTCAAGCAGGGGCAGCTTTAGCGCCTGAGGACCCAAGATTTACGAATTATATCAAAGAATGTGACCAGCGCATTGCAGGTATCAAATTATCAATTGATGTGTCATTGCCTTACCTTGGTTGCATAAAGACTGCTAGTGGGACCAGTATATGATGTCCTTGACCTAGCATTTTTTTATAGTCAATACATACCTAGTTTCTTTTTATGTACTGCTCTTTGGATGGGGAAGGGGTAGGCAAAACGTGGTACATACGCCCATGTAGGCTAAGAAGCACCAGTGCTTTCCTGTGCCTCGCATGTCGGTGCATGGCACTGTTACAGATCATTCAGCTCAGGTTTCTTGGAATCCTTCGCTCTCTTTGCTAAAACTGGCCCTGAACAGCTGTGCAGATGAATACAGTGATTTTTTTTTTGACTTAATTATCAAGAATCATATATGCTAATCACAACAACTAACGGTCTATTCAAGTGTGATCTTGAGACCCTAGTCAACTTCCTAGCTGTGTTCTTAGTTGTCTGTTAGTCTAGCTATAATCTTATTTATAAATGAAATCTGAATTCCTTATTCTTGATACACTGAATTTGTATTGCTAGCCTTGAAATCGACAATATCCTTCCTTGTTTTACTAGGAAGATGAATACTTATATGGCTCAGTAGGAACCTGAGCAGAAATGGAAAGAAAAGTATTCTCATCGACTTGAATATGATGTTTGCAGAGGAAAATCCCAGTTTGTCAAAGCTGCCGGTTGACAAACCAACCCAAAATGCTGTGCCTGCAAGATCGAATACAGATGCTGTCTCAGCAGTGACTGCTTCTGCAGTTAATGGTGCTTCAAATGCGGCTGGTGCTGTGACACAGTCAAAGCCAAAGTTCAGGTGCAGATTACTGCTGTCATCTTCTGTTTCCTGGTTTCTTCCAACTCTGATTAGCATACTGAAAGGACTCTCTCACATAGTGACATTAGAGTTCCTTCTTAGCCGAAGAATTTGCAAGTTTTGATTGGATCTGCTTTTGAAAAATTTTAAATTTGAGAAAGCTAGCTGGCTTATTTACTGGATTTTTTACAGGCATGAATTCTATCAGAAGCCAGAGGAAGTGGTTGTAACTATTTTTGCGAAGGGTATACCTGCCAAAAGTGTCACTGTTGACTATGGGGAGCAAATTGTGCGTTTAATCCAACATGCCAAAGTGCCTTGTTTCAAGTCTTAAACAACTGCTACTTTGTTGGGTTGACCTGTGTAGTTTTTTTTGTTTCAGCTTAGTGTCACAATTGACATTCCTGGTGAAGAACCATATCGCCTCCAACCTCGATTGTTTGGGAAGGTAAAGTTCTATTTAAGTTGGAACGATATCTGACTTATTTTGATGCTGTCACCATGTCCTGCTTTATGGCAGAAGGTTTTAGAATGGAAAGGGTATTTCTAGTTTTGGAGAACATGGTTTAGAAAAGATGGTCAGAAGTCATAGTATTTGCTCGATAATTAAGATATATAACTTCACATTCAAGCTATATGCATCTTTATCATGGCAGATAATACCAGCCAAGTGCAGGTATGAAGTCATGTCTACTAAAATTGAAATTCGGCTTGCAAAAGCTGAACCAATACAGTGGACTTCTCTCGAATACACAAAGAATGTCGCAGTTGCCCCGAAGATAAATGTTTCATCTCGTAAGTAGTCGGCTAGAACTGTTTTGACTTGTGTTCTTGTATTGCTGAGCCTTGAATTGGAAAGGAGTGAATAGCTCTGCATTTTCGCTGCACATTTCCCTTCTATGGTTTTTTTATCTGGAAGCTTTTTATATGTTTTTTCTTAATTTCTCTTGTGTTTTTCTGTGTGTGTGAGGGTGGGTGCATCTGTGTGTGTGTTTTTTTTTTTTTTTCCCCGGGGGAGCGTGGGGGAGGAGGGGGGTTGTGGGTTTGGATTTGCTGGAGTTGATAAACTTGAGCATTGAGCATCTTGTGGACTGTTGTTTTGTTTTCTCATTTTTTTTTTTTTGGGGGGGGGGGGGGGGTGTTTGGGGGAGGGGGGTTTGAATAAATTTATGGAAAAAGTGTTGAAGATTTTCTGACAATATACAGGTTCATTTCTAGCATTGTGATAGGTACCAATTCAAACTAGTGATCATTTGCATATTATCCTCCTGACATTTAGATTTGAGACGCTTAAAATGCGGTTTGTTGCTATGTGTATCTGGTGCATACTGATTGTGGCTTTTACCATATGGTTTTTGTTATGATATTGCACCTTAGTATGAGTCCAGTCCTGTCTCTTTGCTGTAGGGTGTCTGTGGATCTCATGAACATTAACATAGTTGATACTATGAAATTGCTACAGCTGCACAAAGGCCATCCTATCCATCCTCTAAGAATAGGGGAACAGACTGGGACAAGTTGGAAGCTCAGGTGAAGAAAGAGGTAAGTCTTTTCAGTTTTATCTGCAACATTTATGGTGGATTAACATCCCAATACCCTCCCCTCCGCGCCCCCCCCCCCCCAAAAAAAAAAGAATAAACATAAACCCATGAAATAAAGGACAAAAGGTGAAAAGGCTCTGGGTGTGTTGGGTGGATGATTCACCTCCATCCTAGAAGCAGGGCACTGAATGGCTTGTTTTTCTAGGTCAATTTCTAAATTTTGGTCTTCCTTTTTGGCTGTCCTTTTGATTAGTTGCCAGTTTAGCAGTGTCTACATCTCCCTAGAGACCCAAACCTCCAAATGAAGGATGAGGGAAAAGAGAGCTTGGGGGTGGGAATTTGGGTTGGGTCATTGATATGAAAGAGAGAGGGATGGTAACTTAGCATACTGACCTCCTGAAGAACTAGACAATTGGCCGAAATAATGATCTGTTTTGGTTTGTACGTTTTATTCTTTGCTATCATTGCCCTAAACCAAATGCTACTTGTAACAAAGATTGGATGTCCTAAATTTCCATCTAATGATGCTTGGGGCCTATTATTCCTTTAGGAGAAGGAAGAGAAGCTGGATGGAGATGCAGCCTTGAACAAGTTCTTCCAGGAAATATATCGAGATGCAGATGAGGACACGAGAAGAGCCATGCAGAAATCCTTTGTAAGACCTATGCAGTTAAACTTAGAATTTTCATTTTATCCTCTGCAACATATTAGTACTAGTCATGTGCTAAGGGTATGATTGCTCTGGATTGGTCCTGTCCTCATCGCATTAGTGATTTTCCCCTGCTTGCATTGTCCAGGTGGAATCGAATGGAACAGTGCTGTCAACAAACTGGAAAGAAGTGGGTTCAAAGAAGGTAGAGGGAACCCCTCCTGATGGCATGGAGATGAAGAAATGGGAATTTTGAGTTCTTTGGCCTGGAATTTGATTCATGTTCTCTGTGCAGTTTTTGTTTTTGCTGGTATTGTCCCTATTTTGGGTTTGGTATTGTGGAAGTAATTGCATTTTGGTATGTAGTCAGGATTTTCTCTGAATGTTAGCTCTACTTTTATGTGTCTTTGAGTTGTTAGTCCAAGAGTTAAAACCTCTTTTCATCTATAGAGAAGCAGTGTGTAATTTGGGCACAAAATGTGAAATTGTAGAGGTCAATATCTAAATGCTTTGAGTACAATTTGTGAAAGCAACAGACCCTTATGTTTCAATGTTTCATATGATTTATGCTTCACTCGCGTGGTGCTTACCGTCCTATTATGATTCTTCTCGCGCTGAATAACAAAATATCTAATCTTTAGGAATTTTCGAAATTCACCAGCGTGCAATTTATGGTCACCTAACTCCCTATCAATACACTGCTAAGTGCTAATTATATCTCTTAATTGCCCCCCCCCTTCCCCCCAAAAAAGGAGACCCTTAACTTCGACAATTTAACTATTCGAATTATCCCAGAGGCTGTTTGGATACTAATAGATTTCAATGGGTAAATGTTTTTCCCTATATGTTTTATACGGTTTATAGTTGCATTCCTATGTTGATGGATCGCTATTATCGAGTCTTGTTAAGCAATTTGATCTGATAATTCATACATGGGGATTTCAACATATGTTCACCACTCTTCTTCTTGTCCATCAAGCTTATCACGATTGAAGTCACCATTGTTTCTCCATACTGTTTGTTGGCTAACGTTGCAGCATTCATTCAGTATTTTTGTCCTTTGTTATTCTGTGCCAGGTGGGTGGCATGTCAATTGAGAATCCCAGGAGCCAACAAGTTAGGACAATTTTTCAGGTAGCTATCTTGTTCTATACAACCACACCATATCAAAACTGTCTCCTGAATGGCATCAAGAATTGTGCATTTCCTCACCCTCTTTCTTGATGGAGAAAGTAGTTGGCTACTTATTGCCATTGGCCGGCCACCTCATTTGATGGTGGAGCTCGCAAAAATGCTTTGTTACCAACAACCCATCTCTTTCATTCACCTTTCTTTCTCCGTGTAATGCCATTGATACCAGCTTCGTAACCTCCTACATTTCCTCTGCTTACCCTCCTATCACCTTTCACTTTCTCCCCCCTGTGCTTCTCCTCCAAGACGACCCCTCGAATTACGACAGTTGAGAGCAGCTTGTCTTTGAGATCCTCCATAACAACAATCCCAATGTTCGCGAATTCCTTCATGCTCAGTCTTGCTCAACCTGTGTTTCTGCATTCCGACAATCATACTTGACTTCTTGTGCTACACTGCTCTCAACGTACCGAAATCTTTTAATATACACATTTATATTTACCTCACTACTAACGCTTCTGCAGTTGCCGTCTTCCTCAACTTCCCTGAATTCAACAAGATCGCTTGCCACCGATAGCTTTGGGAATCTTGGGGAGACACCCTTTGAAGTGCCAAGGTTGTTCTCTGTTTCGGCTAAGTCTAGACTAGGGCAAATGCTTGATCGTGGTGTGGTTTATGATGAGTTTGTGAATTTAGGTGCCATTTGCCTAAATGTGATGGGATTATCATCAATGCTGTTGAATTGCTCGAGCCTAATGCTGTTAAGGCTTTGAGGGAAGGGGCTTGTCTTCCCGGAAACCCTATTCCTCCTATTTACTGTTTTGGGCCACTTATTGCAAATCACAACAAGGGTGGCAATGAAGGTGGAGGACAGAGACATGAGTACTAGTTGGCTTGACTCACAGCCGAGTCGAAGTGTGGTGTACTTGGCTTTTTGGAGCATGGGGCTGTTCTCCATGGAGCAAACAAGGGAAATTGCACTTGGGTTGGAGAAGAGTGGGGTTAGGTTTTTATGGGTCATCCGAGCTCCACCTAGTGAGGATAAGGCTAAGTGGTTACGGCTCCACTTCACCCAGACTTGGACTCTCTCCTGCCAAGTGTGCCATCACTGCTATGAGCATCTCTTTAGAAAATAAAATCATACAAATAAGTAGTTTCATGTAACACTTATGTCTATATTACTTATGTTAACCATATAGTTCTATGTAGTCTTGTATTACTTCCTTTTTTGGTGGAAAATCAATCGACCTGATAACACCTTTTTTAAAAAACATAAAAAATAAACCTCAACAGTGTCTGCATATAATCATGCAAAATGATAAGTGTCTTGTTTACACTTAAAATGCGTTTCATTACATATTAAATTGGAAAAAAAACGTACGGTTGAATAGTTGAAAGATGTCAAAGCTTATAAATTGTGTAAAATTATCATTTTATACATAATTTTTCACATTTACAAAATTGTATATATAATATGTTTTCGCAGATGGAGTTGATCTGGTTAGGGTGTTAGTTTGTATTTATTATCGTAACCGACGAATATTAAAGCTTTGTAGCTTATAATAAGTTGTGATTATTAAAAATTTAATTATTTTAAATCATAAAATATATTAATTTGAGTTAAAACAAGATATTTAAAAGTGTCTTGTAGTAAGACACGTATCATCGCCTTATAATCATAATCTCTAATCTGAATCCTATCGTTTAACCTCACTATTGTCCATGCCGTATAATATTGTTTCTTGTTCCTTTTTTTTTTAAAAAAAAATTTGAGCAAATTTATTTTGTAGACCATTATGTAGGTGTCCGATTTTACAATACATTGTACATGATTTAAAGTATGCACCTATGTTTTCTACCCCATACCAATCTATCCAATTTCCTGAGAAAGTCATATACGGTGTACTGTCCCTCCCGATCAGGCAACGCCAATTATTGGCTGTTTGCTTCTATAGTTCTATTAGGCGGGCTGACAACGGTAGTTGCCAAAGACAATTCAATCATTTCTTCATCTCCCTCCCCCCCCCCCCCCCCCCCCCCCCCGCCCCCCCCCCCCCCCCCCCCCGCCCCCCCCCCACCCAAAAAAAAAAAAATCTTCCATTTCCTTTTTATTAACCCAAATCCCATTTCCCTAACAATAATAATCCCAAAGTAATCATCAAATTCTTCACTATCCCTAGTTGTATATAGATACATCGACCATCCATCGTTAGAATCAATCTCTTTGCTTATAGCAATACTAATAATCGTAAGACTGCCAACATTTAGGTCTCTCCTGTTATGCGAAATTGAGACCCATACTGGGTGGTGCTCTAGTTATTGAGTTTCTATCATGGAAAGAGTAGTCCTTTACACTTTACCGGCCGTCGGCCACCTGATGTCAATGGTGGAGCTTGGGAAGCTGCTTCTATCCCAAAACCCATGTCTCTCCATGACAATTCTATCTCCAACTCATCCTCTACAACACAATCTCATTTCCTCTTACGTCTCCTCTGTTCCCTCTGTTTTTCCTTCAATCACATTCCATACTCTCCCTCCTGTTCCCCTCAACCTTGGCGAACTTTCCAGTTACACTGACAGTGCACAGATTACTTTCGAGATGCTTCGTAACAGCACCACCAATGTTCGTGAATTCCTCCAATCTCAATCTTTATCCTCCCCTGTTTCTGCTGTCATCCTTGATTTCTTCTGCTACTCTGCTCTAGATATTCCCAAATCTTTCAACATACCCACTTACTTTTTGCTTTCCTAGTAATGCTTCTGCACTTTCCGTCTTTCTTAATTTCCCCGAGTTTGACAAAATTGCCACTGACAGCTTCAGGAACCTCGGAATGACCCCTTTTGAAATCCCGGGATTGTTCTCTGTTCCAGCGAGTTCAATGTTGGAGCCAATGCTTGATCGTGGGGTGAGTTATGATGAGTTTGAGAATATGGGTGCCCATTTCCGTAATTCAGATGGGATTATCATCAACACCTTCGAATCGCTCGAGCCTAGAGCTGTTAAGGCTTTGAGGGATGGGACTTGTCTTCTTGGAATCCCTATTCCTCCTATATATTGCATTGGGCCATTGATTGCGGATCGTGGTGAGAGTAACCTAGGAGGAGAGAAGGATGAGTGTTTGAGTTGGCTTGATTCGCAGCCATGTCGAAGTGTGGTGTACTTGTGTTTTGGGAGTGGGGGTGTCTTCACTGGGAAGCAAACGAGGGAAATTGCAGTAGGGTTAGCTAGGAGTGGGGTTACATTTTTGTGGGTGGTTTGAGCCCCTCCTAGTGAGGATAAGGCTAAGCGGCTCCAACCTCCAGCGGAGCCAGACCTAGACTCGACCCTCCCAGAGGGGTTTCTGGAAAGGACCAAGGGTAGGGGGCTCATAGTCAAGTCATGGGCTCCACAAATTGAAGCATTGGGGCATGATGCCGTTGGTGGGTTGTGACTCATTGTGGTTGGAACTTGATTTTCGAGGCAGTTCGTGCTGGTGTACCAATGGTGGCATGGCCACTCTATGCTGAGCAAAGGGTTAATAAGATCTTGCTAGTCGAGGAGATAGGTGTCGCCCTACCTATGAATGAATCGAATGAGAGATTTGTGAGCTCGGATGCAATAGAGAGACGGGTCAAGCAAATCATTGGATCGGAGGAAGGGGATTTGGTGAGGAAACGAGTGTTGGAGTTCAGCCATGAAGCCAAGGTTGCCCTTGGTGAAGAGGTGGCATTGGCTAAATTGGTGGAATCATGGAAACAGGGAAGGGTTTGTAACACCTAAACTTTACAATGCTTAAGCTCTAGTAATTTTCATGTAGTTTTTATCTTGGTTGATGAAATTTTCCCTTCATCACCAACCAAAAGAAAATGAAAGTGGGATAAATTGCCCAAGTGGGAAACATACTACAAGCAATGATAATATGTATCCAGGTTTTACTTCCGTAAACAATGCGCCTCTGCTGTGCAGAAAGCCAGAAACTCATTAGATGTAGCAAAGAGAAGTGCAACGAGAAGGAGGGATGAAGTTGTGTAGAGTTGTTTTGATATCAGATTTTCTTTTTTAAAGGTTAAAATACTTTTGAATGCCTATTAAAACGCGCTCAATTAAAACAAACTTATTCGGGAAAATTTCATGGAAAAATTGTGGCATAATACGTGCATATTATTGTTGACAATCTCTTTTGATATGTCAAGTTTGTCTTGTATTATTCAGAAAAGTAGATTACTTATATGAATTCAACGTTTTACAATAGGCATATCAACTTAATAAAAAGAATGTAATGAAAAATATTAGCATCTTGTCTAATAATTTCATAACAAGAATGTAAAGAAGAAATTGAATCCCATATGCTAATTTGAAAGCATGACAGTTCATAAATGAAGTATGTGTGCGTATGTGTGCGTGTATATATATATATATATGCGTGTGTGTGGACTTGGGAGCCCAATTGACCAAAGGGGCCCTGCAACCCACCGGAGCAAAGGTCAAAATCTTACAATGACATTATTCAAGTTTGCTGGTTACGGAATGGGCCTCCTGGCACGTGGGCAAGTTCGCCATCATATGAGGTGAGGTAACATGAAGATCTCTACCAAAATTCTTCGTAGAGGTTGCCCCTAACTTTAATTTTTATTTTTATTTTTTGATTGGGTGGAGAGGAAATTTATTTTTTATTTTTTTTCCCTTTGGCATGTATGAAGCGCATAAACAGGCCTCGAACTTAAATTTCTGGGAACAAATTTTAAAGATTATATCTACTGTGATAATATAGAGATGGATTAGTATCAGTTATTGTTTTGGTTCTTCTACTGCTCTCCTCCTCTCATCCAATATTATTCTTTGATTTCTAAATGACAAGAATATCTCTTAAGTATAGAAGATTACTTCTTAAAAAAAAAATTAAAATGTATCCTATAGATCAACTTCAAATTCAATCCTATAGATATCTTTTTTAGGATTAGGTATGAGCTCTACATAGTTTATTATATGTCAAGAAAGAATGCGAGAACAAAAGTCTAGGCCAATAATTACATTTGGCAATGGATAGATAGAATGTGTCAACTTCTTATTCCCTTTTTTTAAGTTATTACTAATAATTGAATGCTTGAACTGACTTCAGTCGTAGTGAGTAACATCACCATTAGTTACCTCACTCAATTCAATCAACTTCATATAGTATTATACGACAACAAAATGAATATTAAATTGCATGATAGCTTAATCAATGTTAACCAATTTAATGAAGTCGACAAAATTCATTTAAAAAATTTGGATTAAAATTCTATTTTATTAAAGCTGTCCATCTCTTTTTGTGGGCACAACCTTTCAAATTTCCATCCTTTTCCTCATACTTTCATTGTGGGCACTTTGAATATTTTCTATAAATTTGGTACTCAAAAACACCATAAACAGGCTCACCAAACTTGCCTCTCATTCATGCAATGACAGCAGTTGTTTCTGCATGCACAAGGCAAAATCATGTAGGGCATGTAATAACATTGCAATTATATATACACAAGTTCATGAAAAAAAAAAAAAAAAAAACCAGGTCAAGGGGCAAGCAATTAAGATGGGTCCATAAATAGTAGCGAGCCCAATTCCCAAAAGGTACCCTTATTCAACAGGATTTAACAAAATCATTTGGCGTCCGCCATGCTGCTCTGTCTTCACTTTTTTGGCGGGGATGAAAGAGAGAAACCTTCCTTGTTCTAGCATCCTCAATATTGAAAAATTTCAGTCTTTTTCCCAATGAAAAACTCACAATTTGCCGCTGAGAAAGTATCAACATTGTTAAGGGTTTGTTTGTTTTGAGGGCTTCTTTTGCTTGTCTTATTGGCGCTTTCTGTTTGAGACTGGAAGTGACAGTATAGGTAGGAGGAGAGAGATTGGGCAAAAGGGCTTCTTTTTCTGCTTCTAGAGGTTCAGAAACCTAGTGGGGGTTCCTTGGTTCTTCATTTGAGAGGTAAGTAAGAGGTTTTTTTGGAGTGAAATTAGTGTTTTTTGAGTGTTTAAGAACTGGGAATGTGCTATTAAGGGTTGGAATGATGATGGGTCCCTTTTATTTATTGCAAACTTGCAATGCAGGTGTTGATTGTGACACTATTTAGTGTCCGCTTTTTTTTTGGGTTAGTGGAGTTCCTCTTTCCCCCTCTTGAATCTCCTGGTTTATGAGTTCGTAGCAAGTTTTGGGTATCGAGCTGGGGGTTAGAGCTCGGTAAACCTGTAATTTGGGGTTCAGCTGGAAAAAAGATTCTGCCTGGTAAGAAAATCTTTCTCCATTTGCTGCTTTTGCTTTCTTTTTTCTGTTTTGTGGATTTGATGATAGATCTTCCAAAGGAACACTTTTTGTTTCCTCAGTTAGTACATGCCCATTTTATTTGGTCTTTTTCTAATGTAAAGTTGTTATTTTTGGTTACTTTCTGTTTTTTGCCGCCGGGGTTTGGCACAACTGGGGATTTTTCTGGGTTGCTTTTGATGATGTAAGGTTTGGTATTTGTTATACAATGTAAGAGAGTGATAAATTTCCATGCTCATAATTTCAGGTTACGGCTTACTCAAGGGTTTGGAGTGGACTGTGCTCATTGTGACGTGAAGCCTAGCTTGGAGTTAAATGGGTAGGGTTTTTAGGTTTGCGTTGCTTTGCTTGTTTGTTGCCTCTACAATGGGGCAGCTTCCATCACCAGACATTCTGGCATTGCTTCAATTTAAGAAGGGTATTAAGCATGACCCTACTGGTTATGTGCTGAATTCATGGAATGAGGAGTCTATTGATTTCAATGGCTGCCCTTCTTCTTGGAATGGAATTGTCTGTAATGCTGGGCATGTTGCTGGTGTTGTTCTTGATAACTTGAGTCTCTCTGCTGAGGCTGACTTGAGTGTTTTTGTTAATCTTACCATGCTGGTAAAACTATCAATGGCTAACAATTCCATAAGTGGCAACATTCCTGATGATATAGGCTCATTCGATAAGCTTCAGTATTTGGATGTCTCAAACAACTTGTTTTCCTCTACTTTGCCGCCAGGAATTGGTAATCTGGCTAGCCTACAGAACCTTTCCTTGGCTGGCAACAATTTCTCTGGATCGATTCCGGATTCCATCTCAGGACTTACTTCAATCCAGTCGTTGGATTTGAGTCGTAACTCATTTTCTGGTTCCATTCCTTCATCGCTGACAAAGCTGGAAAGCTTGGTATATCTCAACCTATCTGAAAACAGGTTTACGAAGAAGATACCAAAAGGATTTGAGTTGCTCTCTAGCCTTAAAGTGCTTGATTTGCATGGGAATATGCTTGATGGCGACTTAGATGAAAAGTTCTTGCTTTTTTCGAGTGTCACCTATGTTGATTTGAGTGACAACCACATTGGCAGTTCTGCTCCACAGCAGCAGAAATTCCTAGTGGGCATTTCTGAGACGATCAAGTATCTGAATCTCAGTTATAACCGACTCAGCGGATCACTGATTGGTCAAACTCAGCTATTTGAGAACCTGAAGGTTTTGGATCTGAGTTACAATCAATTGACTGGAGATTTGCCTGAATTCAATTTTGTATATGATCTTGAAGTCCTCAGGTTGAGCAACAACAAATTTTCCGGTTTTGTTCCTAATGACCTGCTGAAGGGGGATCCTGTACTTCTCACTGAATTAGACTTGAGTGGAAATAATCTCACAGGTATTAATTTCATGTTGCTGAACATTCAGGAAATCTCTTTGCTTTTCTATTAGTTGTATGTTCTATATTCTGTTTTTAATGGTGTATATTCATAATCTCGCTAAATGTGTTCTGCAATGATGTGTTCCTGGTGATAAGGACTGATTTATGTCGTAAGCTTTGTAGGCTTTGCTTTTAAACTATCCTGCTGATTCCCTTTCAGGTCCCATTAGCATGATCACATCAACAACACTGCGGGTACTTAATATGTCTTCAAATAGACTTTCTGGTGAACTGCCGCTGCTGATAGGAGACTGTTCTGTTCTTGATTTATCAAATAATCAGTTTGAAGGAAACTTGACAAAAATGGTAAAATGGGGAAATATTGAATTCCTGGATCTTAGTCAAAATCGCTTGATAGGTCCCATTCCTGAGACGGCGTCTCAGTATTTGCATCTAAATCATCTTAATCTTTCCCATAATTCTCTTAGTGGTTCTCTTCCAAAGTTTGTAACACAATTCCCAAAGCTTAGCATCCTAGACCTGAGTTTCAATCAAGTAGGTGGGCCCCTTCAGACTAATTTATTGACGATGCCAACTTTGCAAGAGCTTCATCTTGCGTACAATTCTTTTGTTGGAGATATTGAGCTCTCTCCACCTCCTTCTGGTGAGTCCAACCTTCGAGTACTTGATCTTTCTCACAATCATTTGGATGGATATTTCCCAGATCAATTTGGGTCACTGGCTGGTCTTGAAGTGCTTGATCTCGCTGGAAACAATCTGACTGGTTCTTTGCCCACTTCTATGAATGATATGACTTCGTTGACTTCTTTGGATGTATCAGAGAACCATTTCACTGGTTCCCTGCCAAATAATCTGTCTAGTAACCTCCAAAGCTTTAATGCATCATACAATGACCTCTCTGGGGTTGTCCCTGAAAATCTGAGTAAGTTCCCTCGCTCAAGTTTCTATCCTGGAAATTCCAAATTACAGTTTCCTAATGCACCTTCTGGACCAGAAAGTTCTGCTGGTGGAAGCTCCCATAGGAGATCAATGAAGACCCTAATCAAAGTGATAATTGTTGTTGCATGTGTGGTTGCCTTTTTCATTTTGATTTTACTTGCTATCTTTGTACATTATATCCGCATCTCGAGGAGACCTCTATTGGATGATGTTACCAAGAGAGATGTTCAGAGAAAGGTGGCATCAAGCCGCTCTGGCCTTGGTGGAAGGGGCAGTCCTCAGAATTTGGTCATTTCGGCTGAGGATATTATCACAACCCGGAAAGGACCTGCATCTGAGATAATAAGCTCTGAAGAGAAAGCTGCTGTTGTGTCTCGGTTCTCTCCATCGAAAAACAGCCAGTTATCCTGGTCACCGGGTTCTGGTGAATCTTTTGGCGCTGAGAACCTGGCTAAACTTGATGTCAGGTCACCCGATCAACTGGCTGGTGAGTTGTATTTCCTGGATGATACAATGTCATTGACTCCTGAGGAACTGTCAAGAGCCCCAGCTGAGGTTCTGGGTCGGAGCAGTCATGGAACTTCTTACAGGGCTACTTTAGACAATGGATTATTCTTAACCGTGAAGTGGCTGAGAGAAGGTGTTGCAAGACCAAAGAAAGATTTTGCCAAGGAAGCTAGAAAATTTGCAAACATCAGGCATCCGAATGTTGTTACATTGCGAGGGTACTATTGGGGCCCAACCCAGCACGAGAAGCTCCTTCTCTCAGACTATATCTCACCTGGAAGTCTTGCAGGCTTTCTTTATGGTAACAACTTGCTGTTTTTAATTTGATTTCAGTTACTAATTTACTGCCAGCTCTTATCCTGAATCAGAAGTTCAAACCCAAGGTCCCTTTCTATGTACTTAAGTTGAGGGTTAGTAGTGTCTGCCATGCTTTGCTTCCATGCATTTTATATTCTTTTGTGTTGGTTAGGTTATAGCTTTCTTTATGGTGCCATCAATATTTCATAAGCAGTGATTAATCTTGTTTACTGAACGTTTGGCCTTGTCATTGGGTCCCTTTACATGGGATTGTTATACAGACATGTGTAAATTGTCTGGGAAGGCCCTATGCTTGTAGGTGTATGGCTGCCTTCTTTTGATCTCTCCAAATCCTACTGAGGCAGAATCTGTATTGGATTGTTGCTGGCTTGTTACTAGTTAGGGATTATATGGCCAGCTTTGGTTGAAATACTCAGTTCTCGGTTGAATGATGTAGTTAGCATAAAATACAATATTATTCTCTGATAGATAATGTCTCCAATTTTGAGTTGTATTCTGGTTACATTTTCTACCCAGCCAGTATACTGTCTCGCATCTTATGTATTACTGTCTCGCATCTTATGTATTTTTCCTGGGTTATAAATGATTTGTGTAACAATTACACTCAGTTGTTTTTCTCTCTGATTGCATAATGTGTGTATTTGTAAAATTTCTGTCATTCCAGTTCTCCCAGAGTTTTAATATTCCACTTATTAACTTCATGCGTTACACTATAAATAAATATTTTCAGATCGACCAGGGAGAAAAGGTCCACCATTAACTTGGGCCCAGAGACTGAAGATTGCAGTGGATGTTGCACGTGGTCTGAATTATCTCCATTTTGATCGTGCTCTTCCGCATGGCAACCTTAAAGCAAGCAACATAGTTTTGGAGGGCCCTGATCTGAATGCACGAGTTGCAGATTACTGTCTTCACCGCCTCATGACTCAAGCTGGCACAATCGAACAGATTCTTGATGCTGGTGTGCTAGGGTACCGGGCACCAGAACTAGCTGCATCTAAGAAGCCAGTACCATCTTTTAAATCAGATGTGTATGCCTTTGGGGTTGTGCTACTGGAACTGCTGACTGGCAGATGTGCGGGTGAAGTGGTTTCTGGTGAAGATGGAGGGATTGATTTGACAGACTGGGTCCGATTGCGGGTGGCTGAAGGGCGTGGATCTGATTGCTTCGACTCTGTCCTGATTGCTGAGATGACGAACCCCACTGTTGCCAAGGGAACAAAGGAGGTCCTAGGGATAGCTTTGCGATGCATACGCTCGGTCTCAGAGAGGCCAGGTATCAAGACTATATATGAGGATCTTTCGTCCATTTAGCCTGTTGAGATTTAGTTTCTGTGTTTTTTTTTTTTTTAATTTTTAGATTATCCTGGATTTGGATGTGTGAATGGCCTCCCTTTTTGATGTTAACTTTCTTGTTGACAGTGAGGGCTATTCCTTGAGTGATTGTACAAATGGGCCTTAGTTCAATGTTTACTTCTTGAAATTAGATGCCCATGTCGAAAAAGTATCTGCAGATATCACTTTGTAGATGTTCCATTGGCAATGGACAATTTAACTATTTGACCCTTCTACTTGACATCAATGGCTGCAATGACACTTGAAGATGTGTGGACTTTCTTTCTTTCAAGTTTCAACGAGCTGCATCATGAACTGTATGTGAGTGCGAGTTCATGAATATATATCAGTGTATTAGGTGAGATAATCTGATTTTAAAAAGAAGTGTGGAATGCAAAAAAATGCAGTTGAGCATGCTAGAAGAGATTAGTCTTCAGAAAACCCATGAGATCGAGTCGAGTTCATGAATATAGAGCCATTGCTATTGTTAGTGTTGTATGATCTCTTTGTGACAATCACGCATAGCTTATACACCAGGTAAATTAATTTCAGGGTTAGGTTAGTCTCTAGTTGAAATATTCTCAGGCTGTTGAAATATTTGGAAGATTTGTAGTTGATCAATTTAGAGTCACACATAAATAAATTGCTTGAAGTTGCAAAAATAGAAGATAAAATGGAGATGCGGGGGATCGAACCCCGTGCCTCTCGCATGCAAAGCGAGCGCTCTACCATCTGAGCTACATCCCCGTTTGACGGGACTGCCTCTTCGTACTAATATATCCGCAACCATGGACGCCACCACTATATGTATGCATCACTTTACATATAGTGGGGCACTTCATCTTGATGGGTAAATGAACGGCCGAAATGAATCACATTTATAAGATCAATCTTATGTCTTGGCAAGGAATTCAGAAAATTTTATATTAGGTTATCTGACTTGTGCGATACATGATGAGTATTATTTAGTTTTGGTGGAATGTTCTTTGAAAAAGAATAATAAAAGTCCTTACACAAAACGGTTTACGTATAATATTGGTAAGTTTTCTATGATCAAAGTATTTACTATCAATTGAAAGGTTATCGGTTGGAGTCTTGCAAATCACATTACTTCTATTTAGGTCATACATATCAGGGATTGTGATGTGAAACATGTGATTGGTTTGATTGGTACCAAAATAAATATAAATATTTTGATCAATGCTCAAATAATTTGATATCTGAATATTTCATTAGGGGGTGGGTTGAAAATCAAACCCAGCTTCAGCTTGGGACCCCACCAACAACATACACATATGTGAGAGTAAATGTATCACCGAGTGCATCGAGTGACAGACCATCAATCGAATCCGGACGTTATCTAATAGATTTAAATATGAAATCGTTTGAACCGATTTATATTAAAAGCATCCCTCTTGATTTAGTTTATAGTATGTCTAATAGGTACATACAGAATAGAGATGCCAGTAACAATCGAGCCTATAGAATCCTCTTTTATATATATAATACCAAAATCACAATTGTGAATTAGTCATAAAGACGCCCACCAAACTCACCTCATTTATGGAACAAAAGCAGATATTATTACTATTACATGTACCAAGCAAAATCAATAAATCATTATGAAGTTAAGAAAACAAGAACAAAAAAGCCCACGTCAAATAGCAATCAAAGGGGGGCCACAAATAAACAAACCAACTCAATTCCCAAAAACGTAGCCTTCTTCTGGCTCTCCATTAAACCAAATTTATTTAACAAAATAATTTGGCATCCACTAATGCTGTTCAATTTTCACTTTTTGGGAGGGCCCCAAAAAAAAAAAAAAAAACCCTCTTGAAACATCGTCCTTAATGTGGGAATCTTTCAAGCCCCATCCTAATGGCACCCATCATTTCCCGCTGAAATTAAATCAAGTTCTAATTATTAAGATTGAGAAAACATTGTTTAGGGCGTTGGGTTTATGGGTTCTTTTTCTTGTGTCATCTCCATTTGCTGTTTTGTCGAGAGCGAAACTGACAAGGGGAATGGGTAAAAGGGTTGCCCTTTTTTGCTTTAAGGGTTTATTAAAAATATGTGGGCTTTTCTTTCTTTTTCTTTAAAAAGGGTTTATGGAAGAAAAATTAGTGCTTTTTGGGTTTAAGAGCTGAAAATGTGCAATTAAGAGCTAAAGTGTTAATGGTTCCCTTTCATTGATTGCAATGCAGGGTCTGATTGCAAGAATATTTTAGTGGGGTGTTCTGTGAATGTGTTTTCTTTTCCCTCTGTTCAGATGAATTCCAAGCTCTACCCAGCAAAATTTGGGCCATGGACTAGAAAGTGAGCTGGGATTTGCCCTTATCTTGGTGTTGAGTTGATGTGAAAAGATTGATTCCTTAAAGATTCCACTTAGGTAGGAGAGACTTTCCCCCATTTTTTTTTGCTTTTGCTTTATGTTTTCTCTGTTGTCGATCATTAATAGATATTTGGAAGCTACATTTTTCTCCCTCACTTGCTCAGTTTCTCGTAGATTGTTTAATGTATATTTCTTTTCAAGGAATTTTCTGGGTTGCTTTTGACTGTTTGAGTGTTTGATATTTTTGGTATGTGAATAGAGAATGTGACCAATTTCTGTTGGGGTATGTTCATAATTTCAGGTTAGGGGTAGCTTAAGGGTTTGTTCTTGGATTGGGCTCTGCTTGTAGTGAGGTGAAGTCAATTTTGAAGTAAAATGGTGAGGTTTTTTGGGTTGATGTTGCTTTCCTTGTATTTTGTCTCTACGTTAGGGCAGCTTCCGTCACCGGATATTTTGGCATTGCTGCAATTTAAGAAGGGCATTAAGCATGACCCAACTAGTTATGTGTTGAATTCATGGAATGAGGAGTCCATTGATTTCAATGGCTGCCCTTCTTCTTGGAATGGGATTGTTTGTAATGCTGGGCATGTTGCTGGTGTTATTCTTGATAATTTGGGTCTGTCTGCTGAGGCTGACTTGAGTGTTTTTGTGAATCTTACGATGCTGGTAGAGCTATCAATGGCTAACAATTCTATAAGTGGGATAATTCCTGTTGATATAGGCTCCTTCAATAAGCTTAAGTATCTGGATGTCTCAAACAACTTGTTTTCCTCGTCTTTACCACCGGGGATTGGAAATCTGGCTAGCCTGCAGAACCTTTCATTGGCCGGTAACAATTTCTCTGGGGTGATTCCGGATTCCATTTCAGGACTTACTTCAATCCAGTCTTTGGATTTGAGTCACAACTCGTTTTCTGGTTCCATACCTTCATCACTGACAAAGTTAGGAAGCTTGGTATATCTCAACCTATCGCAAAACAGGCTCACAAAGAAGATACCTAAGGGATTTGAGTTCCTTTCAAATCTTCAAGTGCTGGACTTGCATGGGAATATAATTGATGGGAACCTAGATGAAGGGTTCTTGCTTTTTTCACATGCCAACTATGTCGATTTGAGTGACAACCAGCTTGGTAATCCTGGTTCACAGCGGGAGAAATTCCTACCTGGAATTTCCAAGACAATTAAACATCTGAATCTCAGCCATAACAGGCTGATGGGATCACTGATTGGTCAGACACAGTTGTTTGAGAATCTGAAGGTTTTGGATCTGAGTTATAATCATTTGTCTGGAGGTTTGCCGGAATTTAATTTTGTGTACGATCTTGAGGTCCTCAGGTTGGGCAACAACAAATTTTCTGGCTTTCTTCCTAATGACCTTCTGAAGGGGGATCCAGAACTTCTTATTGAATTGGATTTGAGCAGCAATAATCTTACAGGTATTATTTTATGTTGCCAGCATTCGGGAACCTGCATCCTTTTTTTGGGCAATTATGTGATCTGTATTCTGTTTTTCATTCAATGTATGGATAATCTAGGTAAATCTGTACTGTATTAATGAGGCCTGGTTAAGATGGATTATTTCATGGCGTAAGCTATGTAGGCTTCTGTTCTCAACTTCCCTACTGACTGCCTTTCAGGTGCTATAGGCGTTATCACCTCAACAACACTTCGAGTCCTAAATTTGTCTTCAAATGGACTTATTGGCGAACTGCCACTGCTGACAGGAGACTGTGCTATTCTTGATTTATCCAATAATCAATTGGAAGGAAACTTGACAAAAATGGCAAAATGGGAAAGCATTGAATTCCTTGATCTAAGTCGAAATCGCTTGAAAGGTCCGGTTCCTGAGATAACCTCTCAATTTTTGCATCTGAACTATATAAATCTCTCCCACAATAGTCTTAGTGGTTCCCTTCCGAAGGTTGTAACACAATTCCCAAAGCTTAGCATCTTGGACCTGAGTTTCAATCAGTTAAATGGTCCCCTGCAGACTAACTTGTTGACAATGCCAACCTTGCAAGAACTTCATCTTGCGAGAAATTCTTTTTTCGGAAATATTAATGTCTCTCCTCCTATGGCTGGTGAGTCCAATCTTCGGGTAATTGATCTTTCTCAAAATCATCTTGACGGATATTTCCCAGATCAATTTGGTTCGCTTGCTGGTCTTGAAGTTCTTAATCTCGCAGGAAATAATCTGTCTGGTTCTTTGCCCACTTCCATGAATGACATGAGTTCCTTGACTTCTTTGGATATTTCGCAGAACCATTTCACTGGTTCTTTGCCAAACAACCTGTCCAGTAGCCTTCAGAGCTTTAATGCATCATACAATGACCTGTCTGGAGTTGTCCCTGAAAATTTGAGAAAATTCCCGGGCTCAAGTTTCTTCCCTGGAAATTCTAGACTACAAGTTCCTAATGCTCCTCCCTTGTCAGAAACCTCTGCTGGTGAAAACTCCACTAGGGGATCAATGAAGACCCTCATTAAAGCCATAATGATAGCTGCTTGTGTGGTTGGATTATTCATTATAATTTTGCTCGTCATTTTTGTATATTACATCTGCATCTCAAGGAGGTCTCTTTCAGATGATGTTACAGAGAAAGACATTGAGTGGAGAGTACCACCAAATCCCCCTGGCCTTGGTGGCAGGCCTCGTAAGTTGGTTATTTCAGCAGAGGATACTATGACCACTCGGAAAGGATCCACATCTGGGATACTAAGTCCTGATGAGAAAGCAGCTGTTGTTTCTGGTTTCTCTCCATCTAAAACAAGCCAGCTGTCCTGGTTACCAGACTCTGGTGATTCTCCGGCTGAGAACCTCGCCAGACTTGATGTCAGGTCACCTGATCGACTGGCAGGTGCGTTGTATTTTCTAGACGATACAATATCATTGACACCTGAGGAACTATCTAGCGCTCCAGCTGAGGTTTTGGGTCGTAGCAGCCATGGAACTTCTTACAGGGCCACTTTAGACAATGGAGTGTTCTTGACTGTGAAGTGGCTGAGAGAAGGTGTTGCTAGACCAAAGAAGGATTTTGGCAAGGAGGCAAGAAAATTTGCAAACATCAGGCATCCGAATGTTGTTGCTTTGCGAGGATACTATTGGGGTCCCACCCAGCATGAGAAGCTCATTCTTTCAGACTATATCTCACCTGGAAGTCTTTCAAGCTTTCTTTACGGTGATGACATGTTTCTTAGTTCCTTTTACTCCCTAACTTCTGCGTAACTCTAACGCTGTCTCAAACAAAACTCTCAACCACTCTGAATACACAACGTTCGAAGAATGAGTTCACTGCATTTTCAGTATATGACCTGCATTTTCAGTATATGACCTATTCGTTTGTAAAATATGTTAAGACTTATTAGTTCTTATTTGTTATGGATTAGGCATCCGTATTGTGCTTATATGTATGATTATGGGGTCCATATGATTTTGGTGTGATGGAGAAGTAATTTATCCACTGTCTTGATCCTTTGGTCCTTATTGTTGAGATCCTTTTCACATGAGCCTTTGTCAAGAAGCCAATTGGGTAAAGATGAACCCCATAAGGTTTTGATTGGATGATCTAGAATCTAGTTAGCTAAAACATAACTTTACTCTGTGAATGGTCAACGTCTCTGGTTTCCAAGGAGTAACCTTAATAATTCTTATGTATCTGCAGTCTTCACTCAGTACCTTGTGTAACAGTTTGTTGCATCTTATGTGATTGCCTGAGATAGTCTCATTTTCCACTAACGGTTGCAGAGTCGCCTTTCTGTTTTCTTTGCTTAGCTTGTGTAGAGATTCGTTAAAATGCCATTGCGCCATTTCTATATCTTTTTCCCCATGTTTAGGGTTCTTACAAATTATTGCATTACATGATAAACTACTATTTCAGATCGAGCAGAGAGAAAAGTTCCGCCACTAACGTGGGCCCAGAGACTGAAGATCGCAGTGGACGTTGCACGTGGTTTGAACTATCTCCATTTTGATCGTGCTCTTCCTCATGGTAACCTTAAAGCAAACAACATACTGTTAGACGGTCCTGAACTCAATGCACGAGTTACAGATTATTGCCTTCACCGCCTCATGACCAAGGCTGGCACCATCGAACAGATCCTTGATGCTGGTGTCTTAGGATACAGGGCACCAGAACTAGCTACTTCTAGGAAGCCACTTCCATCTTTCAAATCAGATGTGTATGCTTTCGGAGTTATACTACTGGAAATATTGACCGGAAGATGTGCAGGGGAAGTGGTTTCAGGTGAAGATGGAGTGATGGATTTGACAGACTGTGTTCGGTTGCGAGTGGCTGAAGGGCATGGCTCTGATTGCTTCGACTCTGCCCTGATTGCTGAGATGTCAAATCCAACTGTAGCCAAAGGGACAAATGAGGTCCTTGGAATAGCCTTACAATGCATACGATCTGTTTCAGAGAGGCCAGGTATCAAGACTGTATATGAAGATCTTTCGTCCATTTAGTTTTTCGAGCCTCAGTCTGTCGATTTTTGAATTTTAGATCTTCCTGGAATTAGATGTGTGAGTAGGCTCCCTTTTGATGTTAACTTCCTTGTTGACAGCGAGAGCTATTTCATGCGTGATTGTTCAAATGGGCAAATAGGTCTGAGATTGCTTGCCCATATGTAAAAAGAAACAGCAGATATCACTTTGCAGATGTTTTATGTGCAATGTGAAAGTTCAACCATTTCGACAGAGAATGGTTGCAATCAGTGAATTGTGTACCCATAATTATGATTAACTAAAATTGAAATCACTGCTGAGTGCTGATAAATGCTGATTGATAACCCCTTTATTATTATTCTTCAGCGGGGCCTATGTGGGGACATGCATATTTGATATTTTACTGTCAGGGAAAATGTCAAAAGAAGAAACTAAAATTAAAGTTTTGCTGTATTTTGAAGTGTTCTGCATTCTGCAATATTGGCCGGCATCCATTTATGGTCGAATGATATATTGAGCACATCCTGTTCTCATAGAATCTTTCCCCGTAGCCAAAGGCTGTTGTTCAGTCGCTTCATATAGTTTGTTCCCGTGATCTCTAGGTGAGAAATTTGTTGAGTGGCTATTGAATGAGTTGTCAACCTACACCGTATGCCAATAGTAAATAGGTTGTTTTAGTCGCTTTAATTCAGGCCAGATCAATTTGGTGTTTTGACTTTTGAGTATATTTTGCTCGGTGGGGTTTAGAGTAGATTTAGAATCTTATGTTTAGACCTATGGTTCGAAGAAAATGTAACTAATATCGATCAAGTGAAAAATTCATATTACATTAGATGTAATCAATTTCAATAAGTCAAAATCAAATTGCCTTAGTTTGAATTTAGATTCAACATATTCATTTATTGAAGTTGGATAAGGGTGAAATTAGACCCTTTTTTTAAAAAACACAGAAAAGAAAAAACAGAAAGTGGCTTGCTTTGAAAGAGTTGGAAAATTTACATGAAAACAACAAGCAAAAGTGGAGATGCAGGGGATCGAACCCCGTGCCTCTCGCATGCACAGCAAGCGCTCTACCATTTGAGCTACATCCCCATTTGCTATTCCACGACCTCCCAAGTCGCTTGTTATAATAATCAGTCACAAAAGAATGCTACCCATGAGTTGACTCGTAAATCCCAACAACAAATGGCGTGTATTTCACATTAGATAGGTTTGGATCAGTCACTCCATTACCGATTTTTTCTCATTTGATTGTTGTTTCTTTTCGATCTTTCATCAAATTCTCTTGGATGATGTTGTTGGGCGTACTCTTGTGAGAAGAGACGTCTAACTTTCTTTTTTACCTTTTACCATTGTCAAAAAAAAGGGGTTTGGATTAGATCTAAAGATCGCCCTTTTTATCCCCAAAAATAATAAAAATTAATCAATTAATTCTCAAAGGTAAAAAAATGTTTAAAATGTTTTTCATCTATGAAGAAGAAAATAATCATATCTATCGTTTTACAAATAGTTATATATTCTATAATAATTTAGAAATCAAAGTTAGAGAAGGAAAAAATAACTATAAATATTATAGATTATTGTAACAGATATATCAGGGTGTGAACATGCAAGTTTCCTTAATTACTTAAAAGTAAATAACTAATCCAATTTAATTGAGAAGTCTTGCTAAGACGAAATTTTACCATTGGGTGCGACATGAACCATAGCCCTTGAATCAAGAGTTCTCAAACCCAAAGGCCTAGCGGATCTAGTAACATATCCTCTGGACACCGTTTAATTTGATCAACCCCATATGTGATCCATGGGCGAACCACCGGACGGGCTAATAGTTCTAAGTCATAGCCTTTGAATTGGGCACGATGAGACTTACCCTCGAACTAGTTCCCCTAGGACACTGTGGACTTAGCTGGGGGACGCTCAGCAGAACAGGCGCCCCCCCCCCCCCCCCCCCCAATTATTAGTTCAGATAATGTGGGCCTTGTTATATACAGCTTTATTGGCAAATAATAGTAATTAGGTGGACCTGATAAATGAGTCATTTAGTTCGAATACAGATTGGGTTAAGTCTGAATTGGGTTATATTTTGGATTAAGTGACATTTCGAGTCAGTTCGGTTTGGCCGGGTGAACTTAGGTTCGGGTCGACTTCAGGTCAACCGAGCCAACATGCTTATCATGTAAAACTAAGCAACTTTGTAGAAAATTTCTAGTCGGGTATGGTTCAGTTCTGATCAATTCAAATTTTGAGTCCACATTTGGGAGATACTATTTTCGATATCGAGTCAGATATAAGTTTAGATTATTTGGTTTAATTTTTAAATTAGATCAATTTTACCAAGTCTAAAGTAGATGGGGCATTTTGATTTTGGAACAGTGATAGAGAAGGTTGGAGATGGCTCAAGTTCACATGCGTATGGTAGCTGGAGGGTTAGAAGCAACCCGTGAATGCCTTCTAATTTGCAGCGATCAGACTCATATGCAGCCAAAATAAACACACAAAATTTCACACATTCAGACAAAAAGGACGCTACAGAATGACTGGCCACTTTTGTCATAATTTGATTGATGAGACTTTTTGGGATGTTTTGACAAGGACCCGTGACATTAAAATAAGCATATTGGCCTTTGTAAGATTATTAGCTTCACATTCCAAACATACACAATTATACATATATAAAACCGCAAGCAAAAAGTTATGTCCAAACTTAAAAATCAACATAGATAATTGATCACAATTTCTTTTATATGAGACTCTATTATGTAATACTATTTTATGAAGACATGTACAGAGATACAAATAATGCATAACGCGGGTTCGTATTTGTATCAGTAGGCATCACGTACGTATATCAACCATCAGTCATATTGTGAAACACAACAATGGAGTATCTTCCTGCAATAAGCTTGCAAACATTTGCACTATATACTATATTAATCATCATGTGGTATGTCTTGTCTCATGTACAATACACTCATGCGAAGTGTATTCCTCAAAGTGAGACAAGTGAAAAGTGATTTGAAGACTCACCATTGCGAAGATTCCCATATTATACATGTTTTCTATCATAATATGTTATGAAAAATATAGACAATCCTACATAGTTATGACAAAAATGTTTTCAAAAGATTGTTATTTGGTATGATCAAAATGGGTTGTAGAAGTAACAGTAAGATTAAATGCGTTAACAGGTCATAATCGGTTCGAATGATTTGGTTTCAAAATTGTGTGCCTTATCTTGCAGAGAGAGAAGATCAAGTAAAAATGTACTCGAAGCATGAATTACATAATGATTCAACTTGGAACAATATATGCAATTAATAGATGTAATTGATCAAATATCATCACTTTCTAGATTTTGAGATTCTTCTAATTAAGGCGAACAAACATAGCACCCTATAAAGGACGAAGAACCCAAGCAAAACATAGACATTATTCCACCTTTGCCCCTCATGCAACCCTCTCTTTCTCAACACATCATGGCCAGTCAACATGCAACTCTTACTCTCTTCATGCCACACCAAACACTTGGTGACAAGGCAAGAGTACTCATTGATAAGCATGGCATCAAGGGCATATTTGTACATTGACAAGTAATGCATGAACACCCAATACTTTGGCAACCTCTCCTTCCCTATGAAGTAGCCGGAGAAGAGGAAGAATCCGGCGAGAAGCACGTTCACCAAGGAGGTCCCCGCGATGTACGTGGGGGCCACCGAGCTTAGAAAAAGGACAAACGAGTTCGCCATTAGGACGATGACCCAGATGACTAGGACAAAGTACCCGATAGTCTGCCACGTGGCACACAACCCTACTAGGAAGTATACTGAGACAGAGTAAATGATTGAGATGATTAGCAAGTAAGGAAGAAAAACAAGGGTGTTGGCAATGAGGTAAGAAGATAGCCTGTAAACCCCACTTGAAGTTTCCCTTAGCAAAATTGGCCTCTCCTTGATGAAGATTGGTAGGGTTTCCGTTGTTGAAGAGAGGAGAAATGTTAGAGTAAATGCAAAAAGCCCTAATCTTTTTTGAATCCCCTGTTTTCCATATCCAATATTGATGTAAATAGTCCCTAAAACAAGCCCAACAACAAGTGCCTCCAAAGTATTTGTCAAGAGAAGTTGCTTTGTTCTGTAGATAATCTTCCAGTACCTGCTAGAAAGTATGAGGACCTCGTGCAGTCTTGAGCTTTTGTACCTTATTTTCTCTCTGCTTCTTTCTTCAATGGCATGATCATTTGAGGAATGAACAGGTGATGAAGGAGGAGAATGTGGGTTGATGGGTTTACCACATTCAGGAATTCGGTCTAACATCTCCATAGCAAATTCAAGGGCATTGAGTTGAGGAGGGACAATGAACCCATTTGAGCTCAAATGGGTTTGTAAAGATGATAAATTCCCATGATGCAAAACCCTTCCTTTGGATAATAAAAGGATCTTATCAATGGTGGAGAGAATCTTGAAGCTAGGCTGGTGTATGGAGAGGACCACGGTTCGATGCCGCGAAACAGCAATGGATTTCAGGGTTTGCATGACATTGAATGCAGACCCACTATCGAGCCCTGAAGTGGGTTCGTCAAGGATTAGGATTCCAGGGTCATGCAGTAGGCTGAGTCCTATAGAGACCCTCCTCATTTCCCCACCTGACAAACCCTTTGCACACCAAGTGTTCGATAAATGTCCCAGCCGAAGCTCCCTCAACAAAGCGGAGACCACGGCAGAGATTTGTGATTTAGTGGCGGTGGGGAGGAGGAGGTGGGCGGTGAAGGTGAAGGTCTCAGAGACGGTCAGGAGGGGGAGGCAGGCATCGTGCTGAGGTACGTAGGCCGAGAGCTTCCTATAGGAGGAGGGGGAGATGGGGTGGGAGTTGAGGTGGAGGGAGCCGGCGGAGGGGGTGGTTCGGGCGGCGAGGATGTCTAGGAGGGTGGATTTTCCGGCACCGCTGGGGCCCACAATGGCTAGGATTTGGGAGGGGTAGGCTGTGAAAGAGATGTCTTGGAGAATGTAGGCGGGTGGGGTGGTCGTGCATGACTTGAAGAACAAGGTAGGGGTTGGATTTGTTGTAGTGGATTTTGTGTAGGAGATAGAATTGGCTGTCAGTTTATAGGTTTTTGGTGGTGGTGGAGGTGGCGGAGGTGCTGGAGGAGGGTGGTCATCTTCCATGGAAGTGGAAGTAGAGAAGCTTATGGTTGTAACCAAGTTTGTAGCTTGTGAGAGTGAACGAACTATTATCATAATTTTGATGACTTGTGCAAGTTTGCAGATATATTTTCACATAGGAAGAGAGAGCATGCTAGAGGTTTATGGGCCTCTTTGATCACGAGGACATTTTGTGACTTTTCACTGTCCTTTGTATTGTCAGCATCCATGCTTTCTTCGCTTCTCATAATTGGCGAATAGGTCATTTGAATGTACTCGATTAAATTCACTTACATCAAATGTAAAATGCAAAGTTGTGGTCATATTCAGCTTGAGCTTTTTCTATATTTGAATCAAATTCATATATACTACTAATACTAGTCGAAAAAGTGTAATATAATTACTCAATATTAGCCAGTTTTACTTTTGAATCGACAAACTTAGATTACATCTATGAAATATAAGTTTAAGTCATGTCGAGTTGTGTATTATAAAATTAGTTCAAGATCTACTGCTAAGATGGATAATTTTTCAAATGGATTATAGATCTTCTTGAACCCTCTCCAGTAGACATGCATCTATGATGTTATTCTTTATTCTTAAAATAAAAGTTCCCAACCAAGATAGGCATGACAACAAGCCTGGCTTTTTCTATAGTTCAAATCCGTGATTCCTATAAATTTGTCTCTTCCGCAACAACGTGCTACAAAACAAATTCACATAAATTAAAGCAAGATTTTGATGTCGAGTGTCAAAAGTCACAAGATAACTAAACACTTCTACTCTAGATGTTCTTTTGCTACCCAAATTACACGGACAATAACACCTTTCAGGATGGGTCCTGCTTTCTTGGAGTCTATGAAGATCCAAATATAGACAACCTTATCTTTACTGGCATTCATACTGTGGAGAGGCTAATTGCTACCCAAGTTGCACAAACTAAATTGTAGGAAATTAGCTGGGCCTGGCCCATTGGGTGTTGCCTAAAAATTTCATCACCTTTATTAGTAGTACAGGCCCACTGGCCCATGCATATAGATTTTGGTAGCCGTTTTTTTCCCCCCTCCTTCACAGAGCAATATATGTATATATATACTACATGACATATTTGTTTAGATGGGTTGGCTATAACTCATATTTTGTTGTCCCTTCGCTTTTTTATCCCTATGTAGGCAACCTTACCTTTACCATCAGATTGTAACGTGTTCATTTTGCGTACTGAAATTGAAGAAATATATGAATTAGTTTAAGTAGTGCGGGCATTTCTCTTGCGATCATTTCAATTTGTAGCTTGTTTTCTACGTAGATTCAAATTGTTAGCAGTGTTATAGAACTGTGCCATTGTCTTCCTGTATCACAAAGTAATGCTTGTTAAGATATGATTCAATAGAAAGGGAAGACTGATTAAGTCTCGGTCTATGCGTGTATTGCAGGCAAAATCAGCTAAAATTCTCGCACAGTAGACCTAGTCAGCATAAGCGTGTGAATGCAGCTAAGGTTTTAGAGTAGACTTCAAGATGGAAAGTCTTACAAGTCAACGCACGTGTGGGGCAAGTGTGGGACTCAAGTGTCACATCAAGTGGAATTGTAAAATTCCAGCCGTGGAAAACCCGTGGGAAAAAACGGGTCGAAACGCACTGGCATTCCCCCCATTTAATTTTTTTGGTCCTTTCCTAATTTTTTAAATTTGTTTTTACTTTGTTTTAAATAAAAAATATTATTTAGGTAGTTAAAAAAATTATGTGTTATAAGATTGGTCCATAGAAAATATTTTATTAAATAATTTAAGTTAGAGTTTCATTAATTGGAGAAGTATTAAAATATAAATTTTAAAAAATTAAAATTTTTATTGATGCGACAGACCTAATTTTCAAAAAACTAAAATTCGGGCAGAAAATGCTCTAATGTGTTGTGAGCAAGACTTGCTAATTAAGACGTCATTGGGAAAACAATGCAGCACAGTAGCGGTCGTTGATTCACTGTCCTTTGTGCCGGCCTTTGTTGCTTAGCTTCTTCACCCCTCGAATATATACCACTCTGCAGGTTGAGGTTGTAGCCAATATAACTTGAATACATGAAAAAGTCCATAATGAGATCTTATCGTTGCATAAAAGTCAAACCGTCCCCTGATGAAGTTTTCTTGCTGCTTGCTTGGTTGATGCTCGCCTGTTTCGGTGGTCAAGTGACAGGGTCTAGCACTGGTGCCCTAAATAACATCCAGTGTATTCCGGAGGAGAGACAAGCCTTGCTCAACTTCAAGAAGGGACTTAAGTATGACAGTTGTGGCTTGCTTGCTTCTCGGACTGACCAAGAACATGACGAAGATTGCTGCCAGTGGTATGGCATCCGTTGCAACAACCTCACTGGTCACGTCATCATGCTTGATCTTCGTCTGAATCATCAGTGCTATCTTGATATTGAAGGTAACATCAGTTCCCTGCTTGACCTGAAGCACTTGGAATATTTGGACCTCAGTGGCCATAATTTTTTCCCATCGCTGCCAATCCATAGCTTGATTGGTTCGCTCCACAGTTTGAAGTACCTTAATCTATCCTCTGGTGGTTTTGCTGGGGAAATTCCTCATCAGCTGGCAAACCTTTCTAGCTTGACATCTCTTGATCTTAGCAACAATAATGGCCTTTGTTCAAAAAGCTTGGGGTGGCTTTCCCACATGACATTGTTGCGAGACATTGACTTGAGCGGCATTGATCTCAGTGCAGCCACAGATTGGATGCACTCCGTAAACAACCTCCCTCACTTAAGGGTCCTTCGCATGGATGTCTGTGGACTTCCCCCACCAATTCTGTCATCACTTTCATATGCTAATTCTACAGCCACTCTCCGTGCTTTAAGTCTTGCTGGAAATCCTTCTATTGGTTCTCTGATTATTTTGCAGTGGATATTCAACTTGACAAGAAGCAATTCTCATCTCGAACAACTTGATCTCTCTAGTAATGACCTCACTGGTCCCATTCCCCTTGATTTCCAGAACATGACCGCTCTTTCACAACTTGATCTCTCTAGTAATGACCTCACTGGTCCCATTCCCCTTGGTTTCCAGAACATGACCTCTCTTTCACAACTTGATCTCTCTAGTAATCACCTCACTGGTCCCATTCCCCTTGGTTTCCAGAACATGGCCTCTCTTTCACAACTTGATCTCTCTAGTAATCACCTCACTGGTCCCATTCCCCTTGATTTCCAGAACATGACCTCTCTTTCACAACTTGATCTCTCTAGTAATCGACTCACTGGTCCCATTCCCCTTGATTTCCAGAACATAACCTCTCTTTCACAACTTGATCTCTCTAGTAATCACCTCACTGGTCCCATTCCCCTTGGTTTCCAGAACATGGCCTCTCTTTCACAACTTGATCTCTCTAGTAATCACCTCACTGGTCCCATTCCCCTTGATTTCCAGAACATGACCTCTCTTTCACAACTTGATCTCTCTAGTAATCGACTCACTGGTCCCATTCCCCTTGATTTCCAGAACATAACCTCTCTTTCACAACTTGATCTCTCTAGTAATCACCTCACTGGTCCCATTCCCCTTGGTTTCCAGAACATGGCCTCTCTTTCACAACTTGATCTCTCAAATAACGAACTCGAAGGTCCAATCTCAAATGCAATATTTAGTAAGATGCAAGGTCTTTCCTATCTTGATCTCTCTGGGAATTCCCTTTATAGCAGCATCCCACGTGGTCTTGCTCTCTTGCCGCGGCTCGTGTCGTTGGACTTGTCACGGAACCAGTTGTCTGGGATTATCCCACCACTTCTAGGTAAGCTGAGTCCCCTTCAATACATCGACTTAAGCAATAACGGCCTCTCAGGACCAATTCCAACCCAGCTGGAAATTTTCGGCTCTGAACACTTTGAAGGAAATTTACTTTGTGGGGATTATCCTTTTTGGCCCAGGTGCCCTCAAAGCGAACGAGGAGATAGCGGCCTCACAGATACAGTCGATAAGTTCGATAAGTACTTTTACATGGGCCTGTATCTGAGCATTGCGCTTGGGTTCTATGTGGGGTTCTGCGGATTCTTTGGCACTTTAGCATTGAAGGATTCTTGGAGACATCGGTATTTCCAGTTGCTTGACCACATCATCAACTGGGTATATGTCACAGTAGCTTTACAAGTTGTCAAGTTCCAGAGGAACTGGCAAAATGACCCAAATTAACCTGAAGCTAATTTAGATGATGCTGGTCTGCCTCTGAATAGTCTATGGCATTCTCTTATCACTTGTTTCGAAATCAAGATAGAAGACATGATCTTTCAATCTCAGTGGATTCCGTGTTAAAGCGAAAGCAACATAGCAATGCTTTGAGCAATTTGTATTGGTACAAAATTTGAGGAATGTTGTTTCCAACAGCCGAGCTTCATTTGCAGTTGGGCTCTAATACCAACTATATATATATATATATATATATATATGATCACTATAAATCTTATACATAAAGTAGGGCTTTAATTTGCCTTTGGGCTCTGCAACAAGATCCAAGTATCACTTGTTTGATTCTGAGTTGAGTCCGTAGTCGAATTAATTCCTCCGTAAGGTAAAATCGGAGATTCACATATTGGCCACTCATGACAACAAATTCAAGTTAGGTTCCACCACTATGCACCTTTCATCAAGCCGAACTCACAATTAGCTCTGATATCATTTGTGGGGAGATTCAAAGAAACAGCCTCAGTACAACCATGTGATAATAAATTTAGGTGATGTTCCATCCTAACTAAAATCAATTGACAGTAGAAGCAGCTTGCTTCGATTATGTATCATGGTCTTTTTCCTTAAACTCTAAATGTAAGACTGTAACTCATATGCGATACTCTAATGGGCAGTAAAATCCAACTAATTCGCTTCATATATAAAAGCGTACCCCAAACAAGTACCATAATCAGTGAACTCATAATAGATTTTTCTATGGAAAGTTGACCTTAGAGTATTGCCAAGAGACATGCATTTCATGTCAAAATTAACCATACTATAGAGTGATTTATAACATAGGCATAAAACGATACAGGAACACTACAAATCTACTGCAATGTACAAAGAAAGAAAGTTTGTTGGGAGCATGAGTTTCTGTGTGTCCAAATGCATGGGATTTTAATTACCCTTGAATTCTAGGTTCAATGTTTTAACTTATGATAATGTGTTCTACCAAGAGTCTCCCACATTGTTGGTTTTGTCCATTGAGATCACAGTATCACACCATGTTAATTTGATTAGGGGAGCCCAATACAATTAACTAGTAAACCTTGTAGTTAGTTTTATGATTTAAAGTACTTCCTGGTTGAGTACTATTGAAGCATCATCCATTATTGTTGGATAATTTTGTTGTTACCAAAATGTTTGTTAATGCTGCTCTTTTCTTTTAAGTAGGTATTATTATAATATAACAATTTAATTAATGGAACTGTTAATATGCCATAAAAAGAGGAAAAAAGGTAAGACAAATTTGTATGAAATGAAGTCCAAAAACGCATGATCGTATCGTCACATAATTCATGGTGACATATGCTGAACTATACTGAATGAGTTCATGCCTAAATATAATTAACCCAAAAAAAATATTTCTAAAGTTGTTTAAATATGTATGCGCCCAGTATAAGTTACAGTAAATGCATATTTATTTAAGAACGGTTTTTTAAATTGATGTGTATAATATAAATAATTTGTGAGTACACCTATTGTGTGAAGTTGTTAGTATTAACACAAAAAAGTTCTATGTTGCTAGTTATAATGGATTGCATCATTAGTTCAATTTTTAAAATATTCATAATTAGAAGTACCAAGAATATACGTTAATCAATGCACCTTGAAGTTGGACGTTGTTAGACGAAGGGGAGGGAAATAACAAAACAATAAAGATTGGATAGTTACCTACATTAATGTATGCTGGAGTTGAAAGTTGTTAGTAAAATAATTAACCTTTGACTACAAATATTTTAAAAACAATTGTGTATTCATTTTAACAGGTTCTTAAAATAATTATGTAATTTTAGAAAATTAATGATAAATTTATGTAACTGAATAATAAATTAATTCTTGAAAATAATATGCATTTTACAATTTGAATAATAAACCTATTTATGTTATTAGTGAAGTAAGTTCAATTATTACGAATAAATATGGTGTGTTTAATTACAATATCATCTATAAGTACTTTTTACAAATACTAAATTATGATGAGTTATACTGCAATGTGCTTAATTATAATTAATTGTACTTAATTATATTGAATATTGCTGCTAAATGCTTATCGTAAGTTGAAAAAAATAAGTCCTTGAAAAAAATCTGGTAGAAACTCATACCCCAATTACACATAGCCCAACAATGCAAAATCATAGTCGATGGTCCAATCTGAATGAAACTTACGTTAATTACACATGACAATTTACCCAAATCACCGAAAATTCCAAATGTCCAATGTGATATACACAAACCTATTTTAAACTTGATATATGTAGGGCCGACAAATATTCGTCTCATCCGATTGCCTGAATTTTTCGACTCGAAAAAAATCAGAAATGGTCACAGTTTTTTTAAATTTCAGACAGTCGGTCATATCCGAATTTAAATTCGGGTCGGGTTCAGGTTTGGACATTCGGATTCAGATTGTCCGAATTTTAAAACTATTTCGGATTTGGACAAATTCGAACAATCGGACAACCAAATTTGGACATCAGATAATTAGGTTTATGTGTAATTTTGATACAAATTCTCTAAAAAATTTTATAAGAACAGTTCAGACATCCAGGTTCGGACGTTGCAAAATTGAGTTCAGATTTCATCACACAAAATTTTGATCAGAATGTCCAAAAATCATATTACAGATTCAGACAACCAGCTGCAAGTCGGATAACAGTGTTCGATTTATAATCCGAACAGGGTTTAATAGGGTTTAAGTGTGAATTTTTTGTCCGAATATCCAATTTATTTGGACCAAAATTCATCCGAACTTGTATTTTTGCCAGCTCTGAATATATGGCAAAATCATCTAGCTAGTTGATTTGGTAGATACGTATGGTATCTTCTATTCATTTTTAATCGTTGTATTTTATTTAGATATAGTAAAATTTAGTGGAAAGATGGTCCAAATTGTATTATAAATTTTGGTCAAAGGATAACCCAAATTGTACTGTAAATGCGGTGATGGATTATGTTAGAATATAAATCTATTTTTGAGCCTTTACCTGTCAGCTTAATCTTTTGATTGAGATGGTTCTTTAACATAGTATTAGAGCGCATTGCTCGATCTTGATTTATCACCGTTTCCATTTGAATAAAATTGTGTGCACGTGTTGTACCTTGTTAGTAGCCCACATGTGATGGAGCGTATTGGAGTATAAAAGTGGGTATTGTCCCACATTGATAAAATTCAAAGAATATGATAGTGGGTGTTGTCCCACATTAATAAAATTAAAAGGCTTGAGCATGTAAATAAGTTTGTGAATTACTTCATCTATTATCAATTAATTTTGAATTGAAATTTTATTAGAGCTTATATGCATAACTTTTTATTAATTATCTAATTAATATAAAAATTTAACAGATTATATTTGTCATGGCCTTAATAATATAAGATAAATGGAATTCCCCTTTTGTTTTTTCTATTGGAAAAAGGCAGCTTTATGAGTATCCATGCAACTTCCGAAAAATGTCAGGTAGCTTTGGACAGAATACGTACCACTGCATGTATGAACGAAGCAGGAGTTGCGTGATGCAGACGGTATTGATTCTGACATGGCCATAATGACCATGGCCATGACCAGGACCATGACCAGGACCATGGGGAAATAAAACAAACTTAACTTCTTTGACCAATAATTAAACAAAAGACTTTAATCCCTTCCCCCGCACTTGGTCCTACGGCTCTTCCAGAGAATTACACGTCATCATCTCTACGATAACCGCATCCTGCGGCCACTAGCTAGTACTGGATACTCAGGCTACGCTAGCACCGTGGATGACGGGGTAGGTCTCCTGTATTTTTCAATTTCTATGGTTGTTTCACTTTTATGTCATGAATTTCAAATAAAATGTTTTAAAAGATATAGAAAAAGGAAAAAAAGGCAGAAAAATAAAGCAAAGACGGAGCCTTCGCCTTGATTTTGGTTTTGATTTTGGTTTTGATTTTTTAAAAATTGTTCGCAAAAGATTGACCAAAGTTTGCTTTGTCGTACCTCTTTTCCTCTATTCCCTTCCCTTTATTTTCCCATGCCAAAAAATTAAAAAATTCCTTTCCAACTTCTTTAATGAAAGTACGTTGATTGTTGAGTCAAATTGCTCAAATTTCCTTTATTGTAATTTTATGTGTTTTTTCTAATTTACTGTTTTTTTTAATTGATAAATTTTAATTTACTAATTTTAACTCATATCATAAATTTCAATTAAAAAAATACCTACTTCAATCAACAATTTTAATCAGCTTTTACCTATCATATAAAAAATATACCAACTTCAACCCACATCAATAAAAAAACACATTTCAATCAACTTCACTTATTTTTCGACCCTTATTTTCCAACAAAAAAAATAGGCCATAAACTCTGAAGTCTTAGTGAATTTTGAAGAGTATCAGTGCTGATATTTAGAGCATGTTCTTTTTGTTGGTAAATTGGGGTAGATAAAAGAATGAAGTAAGTAAGGATAGGTTGATATAGGTTAAGGTGGGTTGAAGTATGTTGAAGTAGGTTGAAGTGGGTTGAATTTTTTTATATGATAAATTAAACTTGATTAAAATAGTTGAAGTACGTTGAAGTAAGTTGAAATGAGTTAAAATAAATTGAAGTAGGTTGAAATTAGTATTTTAGAATTGACAAAGAAAAGAACAGTCCCTTACAATAACAAAAAAATTTGCAGCTTTTGAACGATTCAAGTATAGATAATATTACACTACTAATAAGCAAAGAGATATATTGTCAACGAATTTGTGTCCTCTAAAAGTGTTTATGTTTTAATAATAAATGATAAGGATTGATAAAATATTACGTATATAAATAAAGAACGGTAAGACGTGATAAAAAATTATTAAAAGAAGTAATAAAATAGTAATAATGGGCATTTGATGAAATAAACAAGCCTAAATAGTGTCCAAAATGCACAAAAATATACAAGAAGCCATTTTCATTACAAACATTGTTTAGCCTTACAAGACGACTCAAGTGACCCAAACAGAGGCTCACATACTCTCTAATCACTGGTCATCACAAACATAACTTCAACTCAACTGCCTGCCTGAAACCCTGGAGATAACAGAACCACATTTACATACACATTCATTTTCTCTCTTTAATTTCTCTCACACAAAAACAGAGAAAGCTCAGAGACCAAATTAGAACTACCAACAGACCTGCTTCTAATTATGATTTCTTTTCTGCTTTACATAGCAGACTTTCGAAGGCCAAATCTTCAAGAGAGCCCCCCCCCCCCCCTAACTCTACTGATCCCTACAAGCAAACATACAAAAGAAAAAGATAGCCTAAGAATATCACAGGATGGATTTCATCTTCAGATTTGTTCTGACAGTTGAACTGACTTCCCTTGTGACGGATCGCTGCTACATCTCGATAATGATGAACGTCCTGCCATATTCATCACCAATTTCATCAGCTCGCTTGAACAAATTAGAACTTCAAATCAAAATCATGATGAAAACATTGAATTGAATTTAATCTCGAAGAGTTGTCTTTTTCTTTTTCTTTTTATTTTTATTTTTGTGGAGGATTCTCACAATCTCAAATCTCACCTGTGGAGGAGTTGAGGGAACGCTTGCAATGTAAGATCGCGCCTTCAATGCCGTCATGAGGATGATCATTCCTCGCCGGAAAACTCACCGGTGACGGCGAAACTAACGTCGCCGACGCCGACTTGCTCTTCCTTAGATTCTTACACTTCGCCTTGAATCTGCTACTCTGTTTCTCCTCTCTCACCTTCCTCGGCGACTGAACCGACGCCGTCGATCTCGCCGGAGAAGCCGCGAATTTCTCTGTCTCGCCATTCTTTTTCGACGACTTAGCGTACGGAAGCTTGATCATGTTCAGATACTTCTGCACAACATCCTTCGAGAACCTTCCTGACGACTCGTTGCAATTGTCGGAGCTCCGCTTAGGGCTAAATAGACTAGAACTGTCGTTCCGAGCAAATTTCGGAACAATCGAACCGTCTTCGATCCTGAAATTCACGGTGAATAGGTTTGAATTTGAACTGCTCTTTCTCGGCGACAAATTGGAAGAAACGCTTTCCGTTTCGAAATTCAAATCAACTAGCTTGGATTTACGTCGGAGTTTTCCGAACATGAAAACTTGGAGTTTAGGTGATGCCGATCGGAGAATCGAGATCGGCGATTGAGGCTTTGAGCTTTGTTTTGGCTCGGATACTCTCTCCTGCTCGGAATTCTTGATGCAGGACTCAGATTTAGAGACTTTAGAGTCGGAGTCTGGCAATGTTAGCTCCAATTCGAAGAATGAATCGTCGTCGTCATCGTCTTCCTCCGACATCAGAGGATCGTAAAAGGCGGAATCGGAGATAGTTTCGTCGCCGTCGCTTGCGGTGGTTCCCGCGGCGACCTTGGCCGTGTTGGATTTCCAGAACTTCAGTAGAGCAAATACCTCCATTTTCATGGCAGACCAAGCACTATTGGCGTCAGAGAGAGAGAGAGAGAGAGAGAGAAGTAGAGTGAGAAAAAAGGGCGAAAGAGGCCCTATATATACGAGGAGGATGGAGATTTTCTTTTTGACGTTACTTTTATTTTTTTAATAAAATAACATATATTTTATTATAAAACACTTCTAAATATCTTATTACCTCAATTTAAAAAAAATATTATCATGCATTAAATTTAAAATATGATATAATCAGATAATATAAGAATAGTACAATTTATAAATTATGAAAAATCAATTTTTCATCCATAATAGCTTACAATTATAAAATTAAGCATATAATATGTTTTTACAAGTAAAATTGATCCGATTAAAGTAACATTTTGAATTTGTAGGCACGTTTGAAGAATGTTAAAACTTCGTAATTAATAATTAATCGTAACTATTGAAAGCTAAGTTTGGTGGTTTTATGTCTTATTATATAGTAATTTATGTTAAATCTTGTAGCTTAAAAAGTCTCTAACTATAAGGCATATATGTAATATAATCATTTTTGTTTTGTCTTGCATTATATTTTTTAAAAAAAAAAAACCTAGAGGGAGTTATGTCTGAGACAGAAAGAACGAGGGAGGGAGAATGAGAGGGTAAGTACAGAGTACGTAAGAGGGGAGGGAACAGGTGTGTGTGGATGATGGAGTACAGACAAAGTCAGGAAGACCCGGTGAGTTTATATGATATACATCCTGGATTCCTTCATTTTCATCCCCCCTTCCCATTTCTGCTTTGTTTACTTGCCTGCTATCGACTATCGAGTCTAACAATTGAATTATTCCTCATAAGGTCTGCATGGTAATTGGAATCAAACTCTCCACGGGCAGGACGGCTGGTTGAGGTAAGGTTGTCTACATCTGAATTTTTCCAGACCCTCCAAAAGGGGGATCCATACTGGGAGGTATTGTAAGGTCTGCATGGTAACAATTAAATGATAGGATGTTTGTACATGTAAGTAGAGATCTTCCTTCTGATATACTTATAAAAAACTTATGAAAAAAAAGTATGTTTTGATGGTGTCCAAGCCTTCTTGGCCGGACGATTATGAAGTGGTTTGTAATAGTAGAGAATAATATAAACTAAAACATAAATGCAGGTATATATTATGAGAGTAACAAATACTACAAGCTACAAAGCAGTTGAATCATCTATAGGTCACGTGGTTAGTATTATTAGCCCACTAGGTCTTGACCTATACAATGGAATTGGACCAAGCATCGACCACATTATGTAACTATTGAGTTTGAAAAAGACAAATTTATTATTGTAAAAAGAAAATTGCCACTAACTGAAAGAAGAAGGATGAGAAGAAAGGGGGGAATCAAACTTGTAACTTGAGCATTCCAAATATTTTCATTGCATAAGTATAACTCTCAAATGAAGGGACTCTCAAATAAATTGACCTAAAAGTCGACCTAAAATAGACCGACCATATAATAATTAAATAAAAAATAGAATAGACCTGAACAAAACTCAAACTTGAAATTGAACCAAAATCGTCTCAACCCTAAACATAACCAGCAACTCGACAATAATCCAAATTCAAACCCAAATTAAACTAAATAACTCAACCATCTGGCCATTCGTTCAGAATGTGACGACCCACCTGAAAAAAATGCCAAGTTGGTGAAGGAATTTATTGCATGGGGATGGGCAATAAATGATGAACGAACACTGTAGACAATGAACGACTCAGAACGCCGGGGAGTTTGGGAATGGCTGGCTAATTGTCACTCCATGTCGATCTCAGGTTTAATTTGGGGCAGGGAACAGTGACTTCCCAATTGCTTATTTAATTTCTCTATTCTACGTCGGAACTTTATCAGCCATACACGATTACACATTCATGCATGATGCATGTCATGTCATACCCAGCCACACACGTAATTTTGTGAAAATTGACAATCGGGGTTGGTTTTATGCTGAGACCCTAGTGACTAATTAAACTTTATCCCCCTTAAATCCGTCTTAATTTAATTAGTGAAGATAGAAAATAATTACTTACGTTTTTTAATACAAATCATACACATCAAGCGACAATTCTGATCGTGCGTGATTCATGTATCTGAACCTTTTAGTAATGAACAAATACATGTATACGTAACAAATACTTTAATCAATTGGGGTTATTTAATCTCAGTATGCTAATTAATAATCTATAATCAGAAAAAACTTCTTAAGCATGAAGCGATTAGGACTTGCGTTCTTTAAATATATGAGATTGTGCATTTCTTACACGTATTCATACTTGCAAACTACGTAGATAACGCCTTAAAGTTGACATATGTATTTGCTAAGCTAGCTCTCATATATATGTATACCACAACCATTATCTTATCAGTTCCTTCCCCTAGGTCGTCTTAACTCCATGTTTGAATAATCAGATCCGATCGATACTAGAGTAAGAGAATTATCGTATTTACATATCTCTGTTCCCAAAAAAATAAAAGGAAAAAGAGTTTAACCCTCAGTACGGACCAGCAATGTTCATGCATGGGAGGACTGAGGGAGAAATCAAAGGAATCCAGAAGAGCTAAAGAGACAAAGTGTGTGTAGGTGTGCAAATCAACAAAAGGCCAAGGAGAAAAGAGGTCCTCGAAGAAGGCCAAATTTTTAAATACAAATGCATATATAAGACGTCCTTCTCATTGAGAGAGCTTTACCAGTTTGCTTTCAACTTTAAAGTTTAAAGCCTTCCAATATCTGCATGCAGTTGAGCCTGAGAAGGAGAAATCTTGTATGTGTATACTTTGACAAGGCAAATATGTGTACATGTGATATGGGTTGGTCCACACTTTTATCAATAGCTTCTTCCACCATTTAATTTCTCTCCCTCCTCAAAAGGGTCGGAGCTACTGGCATACTTAAACACCAATCAAGATTTAAAACAACAAAAGGGAAAAGCTTTGACCTATATATTATTTTCTTGGCTACAAGGGGCACCTAATGTCTAGGCTCTTTTTTTTGGGGTTGGGGGGTTCACTGACCGGCCTGCAATAGAGTTCGCTGATAGATTGAAAAGGATAAATACAAATCAGAAATATCAGAAAGAATCATCTCTCAAGAGTTCCATAAATGTTATTATCGACTAAACTATTTAAGCTCGGTTGTCCGATCCTAGACACTTGGTGAGACAAAAATTAAAACTTTTATGAATTTGTTCAAACATCTAGAGATTTTAAAGTGGGCAAATTTAAAACCTAATTACTCCAATATTTATTAATGAGAAGATAAGAAATTTAAAAGTCAGACAGCTTTCTAGAAAATTCTTTAATCTACGACAAATTAACTAGGATACCTCAAGATCTCTAGGAGAAAATATGATTGTTTTGAACCCAAATTAAACTTTGTGCTTTTAGATTCTGATTTTGCCTTCCCTCTTACTTTAATTTCCTCATTTTTTAATTATATATTGCTTTATCAACTTTTTTCTCCTTTGGATTTTTTGGGGACAATTTATCCATTTTGACTCAGTAGAAAAGAGAAGCTAAGGAATCCAAGGTTGTAGAGTCTACCAATGTATTCGACATGCACTTGTGAGGCTCATAAAAGCACTTTAGTTTGGACATGCTGCCCTTTGTACAAAAGAAAAAGAATATAGAGGGCTAGAAAATCCTTATATATTTTTCCAAGTATGCTTAAGAGATGGCAAAGGAAGCTCGAAGAAAAAAGGAATTAGAAAGAAAGAAGTTAGTGAATAAGCATCAATTAGTTAATTTATTTGGACATGTGATTCAATTCTTTTCTTATAAAAATTTTACACAGATTTTGAATAATTTCACTCGTCAACTATTACATAGAACACCGGTGTAGACAATGCAGCGAGATTCGCTCCTAAGGTGCAGAGTGGGTTAATAGGGAGATCTATCTCATTTTCATTAATTTGACACTATATGCTATGTATTTAGATAAATAGATACATACACTTATTGGAAATAAGTATCTTAATCGAAAAGTATATAAAAAAGAAGGGATACTTCTATCTGCCTATGATGTGCCTCAAAAGTCAAAACAAGTAATGAGCCAAGCAACTCACTGTCTTCTGTAAGACAATTATCAAGAGTCGCAAATTAGCTACGAAAATATAGACTCTCAAGTCTCAATCATCTCAAGCTGATATTATATATATAATTTCATATCATGTCTTAGACGCGAAACTATCTTCTATTGTCACAGTTTAAGTTAACTCTTGAAAAAAGAAACTATTTCGAAATATTTTCTTATATTTTCTTTTAAAAAAAAGAAGAGCGAAAAGGGTTTAGGAGCGTCAAAGAAAAAGAAAAAGAAATTTCTAACATTGGAGACCTTGGCACGAAAAAGGGCCATATATTGTTTTCAAATTATCCAATTGGTCAGTTTTTAAGAGATTCAAGGGGAGAAATGTGTGCAAATGTCAAGGACAAAAATTCACGGACTCACACATTAATCATTAATTTCAGGGGCAATATTCTAAACCCTTTAATCATGGTAAGCCCACAGCTGACATCCCCAAACCTTAAGTGGGTTTAGTAGCCCCCACTACTTAATTTTTCCTTTTACCTTCTCATAGAATCAATGTCCCTGAATCATGATCAATACCCCCCCCCCCTTGTCTCAGATAATTAATTCCCTATCTTTTATTTTTCAATTTTTTTTCTTCGTTTGTGTGGGTGAGTTGGGGGACATGGACCAGTTATTCGTTAGTGGCAGTTGGTAGTTGTTCTTGGAATACTATGAAATGTCAACAACTGTCATGGATGAGTTCCTTAAATTAGTTAAATATATTTGAAGGGATAACTAATATTAATTATTAGTAGTTTGAAAGTTAGAGTTAAGATTTGTGACATGTTGTGCTCCAAGACAAAGATCGTTGGCATACATACAACAGTTTGCTTAATAGGCATCTATAAGAGCTAAATAGGCATTTATTTTAATTTAATACCTCTTGAGATGTGAATTGTTACAAAGCCTACTGTTTATCCATCCTCAATATATCCGATATACATACAACAGTTGCTGAATACATAATCCTACTGCTTAATCAAGTTCAAATTCCAGCTCAAGGACCAGAACTTCAGTTCCTCCTCATCAGATTCGCTATCGCTATCTGAAGAATACATCAACCAACAAGAGTCATCAACAATGTACCTGACAATCTGCAGTGTGGGGCAAATAAGACAGAGAGCCATTCAGTTTGATTTTGTCAAAAACAAGAACTTAAGAAAAGAGAAGCATAGTACACAGCACAACTAATTCGTAACAATACCATTCAACGTGTAGCATTAACCGAGCATTAATCAGACTTTTTCTTTTTAGCTCAAAGTATACCTGTAATGCACTCAACATTCTGATATGGGTATGGACACCTGACGTTTCATTTCAGACACAAGCATGGCCAAGCCCAGCATTGGACGCGATAATGTTGGAAATTTCTAGATGAGTGCGATTGACACAGGCATTAGCCAGAATTCTCCAGAGATAATAGCTGCCTATAGGAGTACAGTTTCGATAATAGGAAGTAGGAACCAAGGGGTTCGTGAATATAGATGGTGTCCACCGTTGGTAAGTAGTAACGGTGGAATGTCAAAAGATTTACTCCAGTGGATATATTCACAAGGTGGCAAATAACAGCAGTTAGATGTCAGCCAAAGTTCTTAAGCAACTAGACAGGAGATGGGGATTTTAAGAGTCTGGAAAAGTAAACCACCTGACTGGGTGACACTGGCTTCAATCGTGGATTCCCGGATTGCTGTTCAGAGTGCTGATTTGGACATTTCAGGTTATTTAGCCAAACAATTGAAGTGCACCGACCACAATATCCTCTGTTGAACTTGTATCTCCAAGATGGAAGTCCTGAAATTCAACAGCCATGAAAACAAATGCTTCAATATAAAGCAGTGAGGTCATCCAAAAAAGGTTACATGTCACCTCAATGTCGAGTGTCCAGAGCAAGCAAAGAGTCAAAAAGTCCCACAGATGAAAGGCCAAAAAAAAAAAAAAAAGAGAGAAAAAACTGATAATGTTCAGACGTTGAGAAATTAATGGAGTAGCTAAGTAGTAGCACTTATTAAAAAAATAAATAAATAAACACACTAACTAGCATGCAATAATCACATTGACATGGCAAAGGATAATCCAAAGTTCAAAGGGAGTTACTCTGATGAACATACCTAAGTATGCCCTTTTAAAGGCATCTCTCCAATCCACATGAGCATTGGCATGCACACCATCTGAAGATCTAAATTGACCACCTTCAGCAGGTGAATCATCTTGAAGCCCCTCAAATTTCAGAAAACTGTCTGAGTCTCCAAAATGAGTGCTATAATGAAACTTCCAAAGAGAGTTATCACTTGCTGCAGCATGCCATGACCTTCACAAAAATGAATAATTAAGAGGGAAAATATTCTTCTGGAAATGTCTAGAATGCCAGGGACATATTTGCAAGGCGATAAAGAGTTTCCAACCATAACATACTAACAAATCTTACCGGCAGACCATTCCCGCAGACACTAAAGACTGCATATCCAGGAAACTGAAAAAATGCATAAGGACATCTTGAGGCAACTGGATGGGATCTGTGACAAGTAATTCACATCATCAAGATATGATAAATCTCACTGTGTGAAGCACATACATTATCAATGACGATTGGATTAGATTGATTGTCTTCCTCAGCATTAGTCAACCTAGGGCACAAGTGACGACAACCCTACTTTTTCTTCCCCATATGCCCTGTGTCTTACGACTGGAGGGTTCCCCACTTCCCCATCATGATACAAAGGTAAGAAAAAAAGGAAAGAGAAACTCATACAGCGTGGTGGTTGGAGAGGGAGGGGGTCACTATTGTTCCCAAAGGCGAGGAGAAGCAATAAGCTTGGAGGGGGTGATTATTGTTCCCAAAGGCAAGGAGAAGCAATAAGCTCAAGTGTACTCATTGATCTTTGTACTTTTCCAAATCAGGGAATGCTAATTAAAATTTAACGCAAGGACAAGCTAAAACAACAACATTTATCTTAAGATACTTGACCAATGCTACCTTGCTGTACTTGCTGAGTTCTGCTAAGCCTCTTATGAGCAACCTTTGCTTGCTTAAACTCAGTAGTTGCTAGAACTCGTTTCTGCTTCGGGAATGCAGCTGCAGCACTCTGCATGAGAAGATGAGCTGCTGAAACAGCACTTTGAGTCTGCATTCTAGGACAGAAACTCTAGTGATGTAATTGACAAAACTAAAGACAATGGGCCAAGAGAATACCTGAAACACTACTAAAAATTGACAGAGGAATACAGAACAAGGCAACATAGAATTGCGATCCTAGAAATAAAACAACTTGCTGTCTTAGTTGATCACTTGTAAGCAAGATCTTCCATTATGCGAGACCTTTCATTCCCCCAATCTGTCACTTGTCATTGAATCTTGAAAATCTTGATACAATTATCAACTACTGCTTTTTAGTAAGAAAAGATGTTCACTTCTTAAGTGATGCCTACACAATTTGATATAAGATGTTCATTCCTTGCCGGTTGGATGGATGCTGCAGGAGCTTTTTGCAAGTGGTGATATAAATGTAAGACACTAACCTTGCAAAAACAGGCTTGTATAAAACGACCTAATACAAATGACTCTCAAACCAGACCTCCCTCAGACACAAAACAAGGGAACCTGATCTTGATGCAAAGCTGAATTACCCTGACAAAAACCAAACTGGCCTGAAATTTGCTTGACCAACTTTATTTGCAATTTTTTTTCCTTCTCCCGTAGCAATCTTTTCTAAAAGACTTATGCAAGACCTTAATATGGCAAGTCCCAGATACTCAATAACTTGTCTGAACCAGACCCCAAATCAACTCGAACCAAACACAGCTCAGATTACTCATTTTCTAGGCTACAAAAGAGAAAAGGAGAACTGACAACTCAACAGTAATGAAGGTATAGAAAGAACAGCCAGAAGCATTTCAATCAAGATAAGAACTTTCAAACGATATTACAATCAAGATAAGTCATAAGTACTTTCACCGTCCACCTGCTTTATGATAATCAATTATACAGTAAAATTCCACCATGGGGAAGCAGCATGATCTTGGCAAAACCATAAGTGCTACTGTTATATAACGCCCTTTTCACATGATCATCTAACGTCTTGCGAAAATTCCATCCACTCATAAAAATCCAAACTTCTGTTACAGACCAAACAGGAGAACTCATCCCAAAAGACTAGCCTATTAGGAGAGAGAGCCCATTTGATCTATAAACCCCTCATCAGTTGCCCATACAACCGATGTGGGACAAGTCCCATACCTTGCAACTGGTCAAATCCGTAACATTCGACCCCCCTTAAGGGCCAACGTCCTCGTTGGTCACGGCTGGCTTTCCCAGGCCACCACTCCATGGGCCACCACTCCGAGTTCTCGTTGGTCACGACCACGTTGGTCACGGCTGGCTCTTTCCCAGGCCACCACTCCAAGTCCTCATTGGTCACGGCTGGCTCCCCCAGGCCACCACTCCGAGTTGGCTCTGATACCAATTGTTACAGACCAAACAGGAGAATTCATCCCAAAAGACTAGCCTATTAGAAGAGAGAGCCCATTTGATCTATAAACCCCTCATCAGTTGCCCATACAACCGATGTGGGACAAGTCCCATACCTTGCAACTGGTCAAATCCGTAACATTCGACCCCCCTTAAGGGCCAAGGTCCTCGTTGGTCACGGCTGGCTTTCCCAGGCCACCACTCCATGGGCCACCACTCCGAGTTCTCGTTGGTCACGACCACGTTGGTCACGGCTGGCTCTTTCCCAGGCCACCACTCCAAGTCCTCATTGGTCACGGCTGGCTCCCCCAGGCCACCACTCCGAGTTGGCTCTGATACCAATTGTTACAGACCAAACAGGAGAATTCATCCCAAAAGACTAGCCTATTAGAAGAGAGAGCCCATTTGATCTATAAACCCCTCATCAGTTGCCCATACAACCGAGGTGGGACAAGTCTCATGCCTTGCAACTGGTCAAATCCGTAACAACTTCACATTCAAAATTAAAACAGCTCATCAAAAATAAAACTAACAATAAACATCGAATCGAATATAACACAGAATAGTGGACAAAAATACTTCCTTTCAAATTACTCATCAAACAAAACCATAGAAAAGACAATTTGAAACTACCCACTTCAACAATCACCCACATAGCAAAGACCCACCAAAGTAATTCAGTTCCATCAATTGCTTTTCCAAAATCAGAATTCAGACTCATGAAATTCAAAGAAATTCACAAGTTATATTGAACTTACAGAGGGAGAAGACGAAAGGCGGCGAGGGTATCTTCAAGAAGAAAAGATTGAACGGGTTTGGGGGATTTGGAGTAAGCCAACCGAAGAATGACTCCAATCTCCTTGCACGCCATTGGGTAGCGATAGGTGAGAGAAAGTGCGTCTCGCAATCCCAGCTTTTGGTATCTCTCAATTGCTCCCGCCATTTTTAGTGGATTTTTGCCAGTGCAATTGATGGGAATTGAGATAGGATTGAATTGAAGATGCGATGGGGTTCGAGTTCAGGCTAAGCTAAGCCTGCCCTTTCCCCCATTCGAGCAGCGGAAGACCCAGGAAGCTTTTTTTTTTGGGGGGGGAGGAGAAGCCGGTGTGTTCAGAGGAGGAAGATTGTAAAACCCAGGCTGGGTGTTCGCTCGCGTTGTCTTTCTGGTTAAGGCAAGCTGCTGGGAGTTTGGGTCCTCAAGTTTTTCTGGAGATTGGACAAGAAAGACTCTTTATGTTCTGGGTAACGGGCTCATTTGGGTCGGATTATATGCGGATTGAGGGGATTTGGTTCAACTTTGGTTTCGTAATGATCATTTATAGTTTTGAGTTATTTTCGAGTTAGTTGATGTTTGGCTGAATAAACTTATTTTACAAAGAAAATTAGTTTTTGTAGAAGATATTCGGATCATTTCTTAATTTTGGATTAAGTATTTAGAGTGTCAGTTAAGGTTTGGATTTGGATCATTCGATTCAGATCCTTTTGTCAGGCTTAGGTAGTATAGTAACGATTGAGGGGTATTAGACCTGGCAAATTATCTATTTTTGAAAGTACATATTCTTATTCATAAAACTCTTTTAAGATTTTTAAAATAATATGCGCGATTAATTTAACACTAACGAAAAGAAAAAAGTACATCTGCCCTGAAATATTAGATGTTAAAATCAATTATTTACGGAAATCATTTTAGGTCCATTATCTAAAATGACAGATAGATTTTACACTTCAATATGATCAAATTGTTGAGTATCGACACATCTGAGTTTGCATTGCCCATCGACTGATCTACTTCCACAAGTTCACAATCTGGAGTTGAACTCAGGCTTATGTTCTTTAGAAAAAAAAACTTTATACAAATGGCTACTACAGCAGCATCTGGTTCATATAAGTTACAAGACCACAGACCATTGATACAAATGGCTACTGCCGCAGCTTCTGGTTCATATAAATTACAAGGACAATGAATGAAGTAAAAGCATCAAAGCTTTCTTCAGTTTCGGGAATTCATAGCATATGCTCTCCTCAATATACAACACGAGCAGACCCGTGATAAGTAGACCTATATATCGCATCTACCTAAGAACTTGCTTTCCACACTCGCCCTCCAAAAGCACAGCAAGTAATACATGACACCCAAACTCGAGCTTTTCTTCAAGGTCGGTGGTGGTATTTTCCATTGCCCAGGAGGATTTTTGTTGAGATTTGAGAGTAAATTGATCCACCTTTACTGAAATGTGTCATAGTGAATTTCTTGTGGGCAGATGTCTTCTCGGCTTTTATTCAAAGCCAGAACAATAGCGTGGCTGAATGTGTGAAGACGCTCATTGGAAGGGCATCTATAAGAAGTAAGTGAGCTGCTGCTTTTTTCTTGTACCACCTTCTCCATACAGCTCGTTCCATTGCTTCAGTTCGTTCATTACTGCACCTTCAGAAGCAAAGCTGGCAGCAACCTGCAGTGGAGAGAACAATCATTAATTCATAGTGCAAAACCTGTGCAGGAGCCTAACAACATTGAAGATTTATCGACTATTATACGTGAAGGGCAACATAGTGTTTCAAGCTACTAGTTACTAATAGCAGATTCCGCTGATATTACAAATACATTACCTGACTCTTTGCTTGCCTCATATCCTCCATGTTCAATGGCCTCAAAACAATAGGTTCCTCAGTTTTGTTTTCTTTGATCTCAGATGAAGTATCACCTGAATCCTCATTTTCTTTGGCTCTCTTCTTCCTTTCCTGGAAGATTGTCGCGTTTTAAACAGAACATCAGGATAACATAGATCCAGAAAAAAGCAGCAAAAAGTAAAAGGAGAATTGCTGCAAGGAGGATGAATTCAAAGAACGGTCTTTTGGGGGAATGACTCACAATATCCTTCTGCCTCTCCCTCTGGATGAGCTCCCGGACAGGTCGATAGGCTGCAGTGATACATAAATTCTGTTCTCCACAGACAAAAGTGAACTTTAATCAGGCAACAGTCAAATACACAATGCGTTAATGATAATGTCTGACACTGAAACAAGTTAACAACCTTCAGGTCACTTCCAGTGTATCCTTCAGTCATGGTAGCAAGCTCCTGGAAGTCTAGATCTTCTGTCTTCTCTTTTGACAGAAGAGTTCTCAGGATCTTCTCTCTGTTCTCCGAGCTTGGCAAACCAACCATTATCCTGCAATGTTAATGATAAGTGAATCAGCAATGACGGAATACAGGCTTAGCCAAAATGACGTAAAACACTTCACAAAGTTAGGAAGTAAACCTGCGCTCAAATCGCCTGATGATAGCTTCATCAAGGTCAAATGGCCTGTTAGTGGCGGCAAGAACAAGAATTTGTTCACCAGGCTTAGTCATCAACCCATCCCAATGGGTCATAAACTCATTCTTGATTTTCCTCATGGCTTCATGCTCCCCAACTCGGGTCCTCTGCCCAAGCATACTGTCTACCTCATCAATGAAAATGATTGTGGGGGCAACTTTAGCTGCAAGTGTGAATAATGCTCGAACATTCTTTTCATCTTCTCCAAACCACTTTGAAGTGATTGTAGACATTGAGACGTTAATGAAGCTCGCTCCAGCTTCATTTGCAATAGCCTTGGCTAACATAGTCTTCCCAGTACCTGGAGGGCCAAAGAGCAGAATACCTCTGCATGGCTTCAAAAGCCCACCTTTAAAGAGGTCTGGCCTTCTAAGGGGAAGCATAACTAGCTCCTGAAGTGACTCTTTAATTTCATCTAGAGCTCCAATATCGGCAAAAGTCACCCCAATCTCATTTGCAGGGATAACCTCAGGCCTGATGCGCTTCTCAAACTCATTGTCAGGAGGAACTTCCTGTTAATAGACCACCAGTTTTATCAAATGGGATTACAAAATGATACATCAAACTTGCTATAGTTACTGAAAGGAATTTCACATTACCTTCACAGGGGGAGCTGGTTCAGCAGACTTTGTCGCGGGGGCTGATTTCTCCGTCTCACTTTTGTTCTCAGTAGTAGAATTGTCAATCTTTGTCTCCGGCTTAACAGCAGCAGCATCATCGACTTGCTAATAAAACAGATACAAAGGAATTGCAGCATGTAAGTACACCTCAGTTGACCTCGTATAATTTGGATGCAAATCCACCATCTGCTGTAATCTAGACAAGAAAACAAACCTGGCCCGCGTCACCATTGGTTTCCTTTTGTGCTTTGCCCGAAGTTTTCCCTTCTTGAAAGATACTCAAGCCATGGGACAAACTGTTCCAGAAATATTACCATTTTTTAAAAAATAAAAAAACAAACAAAAACCTTTCTGACAGACAACATAAAAAGATCATGCTGTCACTCGTTGGGATGGGGGAGGCTATCAACAACAAGTGCCTGGATTGTGACTAGGGATGTCAACATCTGTTAGCCTACCCCTGACATGAGCTGTCAAACAGTCGCCATGGAGTAGACAAGAAATATGAAATGATTCGTCCTCTCTTTCTCTATTTTATTCTTCTTTTTTTTTTTTGGTTTCGTTTTTTTTGGGGGGGGGGGGGAGGAAGGACATTGTCTACCTTTGGGATGATATGACAAGCTTCCCGTTTCGGTACTCTGGCTCCTTGTTGTTCATCAAATGGTAAGATATCGCAGACATCACAATTTCCTCAATGTGATTGCTGAGGGTTATTGTGTCCGCATGGCAGATCGAACCCAGATCATCACAGATTAGGTCATTAGCTGCAAGCACCTCAGCAATGTGATTCTTGTTATCCTGAAACTTGATCATCTTCATATCCTCTTCCAGTTGAGCTTTCCAGCTTTTAAGATGACCCTCATCATCAGGTGCCTTTATGTCTATGCTATACGGGAACAATACGGTAAGCCTCTCATCGACATGCTCATTATCAGCCTCTGGATGAAACACTCGAGAACCAAGCACCAAGACTGAACCAGTCAGCCTCTTCAGCAATTTACTGAACAAATTGTGTATCCTGTCTGACTGAAGCAGCAGGCAGTCAATATCCCTGATGTATAATATGATTGGGCTCTTTTCTGATACTGAGACTAAAACCTGCAATGCAAGAGGAAAAAATATACTTAGTCACCCAATTATTAACATCATCTCTTGAGTTCCTCACAAAATTCGTAAAGGTAACATTCAGTTTTGCACAAAGTAGTCATGAAAATTCAACTAAACCAATAGCCTTACCTTGTAAAGTGCCTGCAAAAACAGTTTCTCATCGAAGGACCAACTGCTCAAGCGTTTCAGTGAGGCTGTCAAATCAAAAGCACCAACAATTAGAGTCAGATTTTACACATATTACTGAGAGTTTCCTCAGTTAATATTAAAAAAGTCACCTGAAATCAAACGATGCACTATAAGCAATAAATATAAAGAAGTACGAGATTCTTGTTGTGTACATAGACATAAAGTAAGTTGCTTGAAAATGTTTATCTATTGCTCAACATTCATTCCGCTACCCCGTCCCAAAGAAATTGCCAGGGACAGAAGAATATGAAGGAAAACCTTGATTTGCTGCGGCAGCTTCAGACATAATGCCACTGATATCAGTCGAAGATGAGGCATTTCTACGATGCTTTGGAGGCATGCTATCAGCATCAGCACTCCTACAAAAAAAAAAGAAAGAAAAAAGAAAAAAAGACGCTTAGATGTGACCTATCAGCAATACTTGCAAGACATTTCTTATTTTATGGCATATCATTGACTGCCGAGAAATTATACCTAGATTTGATGTCCATCGCACTAGCTTGCCTACGCAATGCACCTGAAAGAGAATAATCGTTAGAGCTGTTACAACGTATTCCTGTAACAGGGAGGAAAAAGTCTGAACGCTAAAACTTGAGCAGAATCATGGGTTTCACTACATTTCTCAGAGGTTTGCGACCATGATGCTCCCAGGCAAAACCATATATTGCAGAAAAAATAAGCAGCCAGTCCTCATAGAAGGTCTATTTACCAGCCAAAGCTCCAACTGAAAATATCATGTTTCTGTGAAACTTGAACTACTCATAATCCTTTCAAGGTTTTCCATGCTTCAATTAAAAGAAATTCTGTTTATCTAAAAGCTTAGGAAGATGAATGAATTACTGGATTACTGAGACAATTACCTCTCGGAGGCATCTCTTTTGAAGGAAGGAGTGAGAAAGAACCAAGGAAGCTAGACATTCGACCCAATGCCGCGTCAGAAAAGGACCTCTTCATCACCTGAAACAAAGCACAGAGAACATATGTGAACAAGAATCCGATAGAAAAGAAACCGAACGCACTCTGCCAAATCAAACAAAAGTTTCCCAGCCCGGGGAAGAGAATGCTCCGGCCAACAACAAAATGATCCAGTATTGGTCTTGACAAGCTAGGGTCTTGGGGAGTCAAGATAAGTAGTCTAACCCAGACAGGAACTATCAGAGAGGCTGACTACAAATGACATTCAAAACGATTTTGGCACAAGCAACATGAAGGGAACAAAAGGTCAGCCGAAAATGCAAAAGTACAGCCTCTCTCCTTATCCCACAAAGGATAACATTACATGTATCAGAACCCAGAACAGTAGCATGCAAATATGAAGTTGTAAGGCACCAACTCCATAGTTTGTGTGTATTTGATATTATCCCTAGTGCATTACAGTTGTGCATTTACTGACAATAGACAGATAAATGACAGGCCACAGAAACACAAAGATAATCAGCTAACACTCACAGCTTCCTTTTTGTTACAGCCATACTTGTTCTGCATCTGCAATAGCCAATATTAATTAACGTTAATGTGAGTCGATGATAATCAAACAATAGGTTTGTCCCAAGATATGAACGTCGATTATTACCTTCATAGAGAAGTTGGCTACATCCAACAACAACAACTTTGATTCAAAGTAATGTGCCAAAGCTTTCGCAAGCATTTGCTGGTAAAGTTCTTCAAGAGGCAAAACAAGATAGAAAACAAAATTTTAATTAGAACCCATAACATATTGGCAATGTTCTTCAGGGGAAAAAAAAAAAAATGAAAGATCTATACCAGCTGGCCCAGACAGCAGGATTGCCCTGCTCCCAGGTGAGAGATTTCGGGTAAACTTAGAGACCTCCGCGTGCTTCAAGTGAACATATGCAGCACTCGTTAACAATACTCTTGTTTGCTCACTGTCATCAACATCATAAAAAAGAGGTCATAATTGTTAACTTGAAGAGTTAGAGCAATACCAAAAGATCAACGCAGTATAATGTTCTTTTGACGATGGTTAGGTTTAGCTTTGGAAAGAAGGTTTCTTGTTTCCCTAAACAACTAATGTACTCCAAAACGGAACCAAAGTCACTGCAAAAGGTGAGACAAATCACTGATAATTGTGATGATTTATCATTAAATAAAAGATCGTGATCTTAAAAAAAGTCTGATGGAACAAAGCATTCATAAACCAAACATTTCTACACCAGGGGGTCAACCAATGTACTCCAAAACGGAACCAAAGTTACTACAAAAGGTGAGACAAATCACTAATAATTGTGATGATTTAGCATTAACTAAAAGATTGTGATCCCAAAAACAGTCTGATGGAACAAAGTATTCATAAACCAAACATTTCTACACCAAGGGATATTGGCTACATGATTCTGCATTGATTAGCAATCTTTGCTTGACTTGTCACCGTTTATCTCTGACATGAACGAGCAATGTAAACCCCATGAAAGCAGAAAGGGCACAACATCTCTATAAAAAGCATTTTTAAAAAACACAACTTCCATATCCTATAAGCAAAACTGCAAATTAACAAGAAGAGGATAAAGAGGTCCCTAAACAAAAGAGAAAGGAACACAATACGTAAGTTACTCCCACATCACATTCAACAACAACAATTATCCCATGCAAAATTGTCATAAGTAGGGTCTCGGGAGGTCCACATGCATAAAACATAAAACCAGTAAAACCAAGAGGCTGTTTTCAAACAAGTCAACATAATTTCTCCCTTTTTTCCCCCTTTGTTTCTGGAAGAACAGTTCCAATTTTAGACAAACCCGCAAGGTTACAACCTTACTGAGTACTCATCATGCCAACTCCAACCCACACCCCTCCCCCTAAATTTAAAACAGGTTCTCAATACGTAACTTCGGTTGATCATGCTATACTTGGGGGAAGAAAAAACAACCTCTTTGAAAACAACCGCCACAGGAAAAATAATTGAACAGTAAAACGAAAAATTCTTGGATCCCCCCCTTCACCTAATGATCATGAAATCATCAATCCAGATTCCAGAATAAGTAGATAAGATATAAATTCCCATAAAAAGAAATCAACAAAAACTAAATCATTTGAAGAAAACGGAACAAGGAATAGGGTACAACCAGCATATGCACATATCACAGAATATTTAACCTACAATAAGATTCAATAAAACCCAGTTCTGGAATCAGGTTTCCCACGGACTAGATTTCAAAAAAGTCAGTCAGATTCACACAAACCCAGAATCAACAAATGCCATACCAATCACATACATAATGATACTCACCCAACCATAAAACAAAGCCCCCACCTTTATCCATGTACCACACTCCTTTTATCTTTACATATAAAGCCAAAACTTCATCAAAATCTCTAATGATTCCAACAAAACAAACACATACTTAAATCCGAACAAAAATTTAAAGAAAAAAGATAATCAAAGAGAGATCATACCTAAGATAATAGGGGAATTCCTCAAAAGAGACCTTAAACTCCCTGCCATCAACAACCTGTTTGGATAATTCAAGCTCAATCTGTTCAGCAGAGATGCTATCCAAGGCAGAACTGGAGCCAACCCATTTACCCACAGTTTGCCCAGATGCAATTCCAAGCCCCACACCAACACCAACTCCAACACCCAATGCAGATAACAGATAACCCTTCTGCTCCATCTCAACCCCACCACAAAATCTACCCCAAAGATTCAATCTTTTTATTATTTTCAGACACCCCAATTCAAAATTGAATGAAAACCCAAATTTTTCCGGGGACAATCAGAAGATTTGGTGAAATGGGTATTTGCTTGTGCTGGAATTTAGGGGGGATGAAGAAAGGAGGAAAAAGAAAGAAATGAAGTTGAGCTTTTTCGGGTGACTCGTTGCCTTGCATTCGTTGGTGAGTCCTATCTCTTCCTATTTATAGATGCCATTATGCATTGGCTGATGTTAAATTCAAAATCCTTCCTCCTAGTAAATGAAAATCGTTAGGTTTAAAAGAGAAAAAAAATACAAAATGTGGGCAAAGCAGCCATATGAGTGACCTTTTTCTGACTTAGAGCCGAAGAACTCGTCATTTTCTGTCCCATTTTACTGGATTGGATGCCTTTTCTTTCTATTTTTTTTTTTTATTTGTTGCTTGCTTGTTGCATTGTTTCAGGAAAAAGAATTTGATGCAGGGCCCTATTTTTTCAGTTCCTTTTAATACTCCATTTTTGTTTTGGAAATTTAAATTTTTTTTCATTAAGTTCATATTGAAGTGGAGTATTACTTTGTTCGCATTTCACTTTAACCCATAAAAAACCCTCTTTTCAAATATATTATTTTAATTTCAAAATATTTTAAAACATATTTATTATTTGACTTTACATGTAAACATTTCCCGTCAAAAAAAGTCTAACATTTTGCTTCACAAAGTGATATATATTCCTTCTCACTCATCCACTCTATACACTTATAACACACACGCGGTGGAATTAAAATACAAAATTTTAACTTATCAGTGTAAAAATGTATTTATGTGGCCATTGATTCCAATGAAACAAGATCAAACATGTTCAATTTGTGAAATAAGACAGGCTGCATGAAGACCTGTATGTTTGTCATGAGGTAAGGGAAACACTGTATATTACATGACGCTGATACATTGCATATGCATACTGCATGAAAGATGAGTAATTATTAATGAAAATAACAGTGCTAATTCATTGAGTATAGAGCTTGGCATAAGCTAAAAGGTGGAGCAGACCTACGGGCCGGGTCACAACTTGGAATTTTGCTCTTTACAGTTGTCCGCGATCTGGATTTTTGGGGTACAATTCAGATCCATCCGACTTTGGCCTGTTCGCTCAATTTCATTCTCACTCTATTCTATTTTTTCCTGCTCTCATAAGAAAAAAAATATTTTTTTCCCAATTGGTTTTTTTTTTTTTTGTTTCACACTTACAATTTACTTTAAAAAAAAAAAAACGGAGCCTTCATTACTCTTTTCATTGTTACCCTTTTATAAAATAAAATTAATTATATATATTGCAAAATTTGTATATAAATTCTTGTTCATTAATTTTTTACCGTTCTTCGACAATTGCTTGTAATTGTTTACCATCTTGCAGTCAAAGCAAATAGGTCCTTATATAGAGGGAGATGTAAAAATCGATATGAACGAAATTTTAACCCAAATTTTTACTAACAAATTCGAAGAACTCGATTGAGTTGATTGACACACACTCCTTTCCGTTAATTTGATGTATAATAAGCTGTTCTGGGGCGGGGAATGCTTAACAAGAATAGGAAGATCAATAATCTACGGTATAGTTGTGTAGTTGATTTAATTGATACATGAATTTATTTGATTTAGATCATCACCAATGCAGCATTGCAGTAGGTTATATATATATATATATATATATTATATATATATATATATATATATATTAATATATATATATATATATATATATATATATATATATATATGTCAAATGGATTAGAGTAGTATTATTAATACAATTTTAATTTTTGTTGTTTCTCAACTCTCAACTTGGGACTGATTCCTGATATATATTAATTAAATTAAGTGTGATCATATATGGAAGATACATGTGATCTCTTCCTGCACCGTGCTACTACACTAGCGAGTACCGTTATCTATGTGCTAGCTAAATACCTTTTCAACTTTTTTTCTTTAAGATAATGTAAGTATAATAAATATCACAAAAGAAATACAAGAGAATTAACGTACAAAACAGAATCTAATCACCGGCCTGTATCTGTGAATCTGTAAAGCATACTAATCCTAGGACAAATCGTAAGACAACTCCCCCATTACTACATTGGCATAACACAAACTTTTTGGTGATTAGATTATTCTCTAAAAATGACATTTCGAGATTGCTCTTATTGCATGCACTCTTAGCTAGGATGTTGGAGGTCTAATCTATGGTTTGGATTTTCCTTCATTAGCAAGTAATTATGACTTTAATTTAGAGTTAGGTATTATTTTTGCACATTCCACTATACCTTTTCCGTTTTTCTCATAACTTTCCACCATCAACTCTTAGATGGCAAGTTTAGCTATGGTTTTAGGCATTCAATTATATAATATACGGATTTGATTGAGACCACATGACTAACTATTCAATTAAACGTTTAAACTAATTTTAAAATTTGAGAAAAGTTTTCTAATATATGTTAGGAATTAGAGCAAACTAATAGCGGAAGCAATAGGATGAAACAGATATTCAGAAATTTAAATAACGACAACAAGAATAAAACAAAGACACACAAGATTTACGTGGAAACCCATTGCGGGAAAAAACCACGGACGGCGACGAGCACAATTAATCCACTATATGAGTAGGGAGAGTACAAAACAATCACAATCACAATCACAACAAGTGATTTGATCCAACAGCAGAATTACAACCTCTCTTGTAATCTCTCTCAAAGTCTCTCTACCTCTCAATGTGTTTAGGAATTCAGGGATTTAGGAGTGATTTTAGATCCTAGGCAAAGCCTCTTTATATAGGGTCTAGAAATTCAGAGTTTTACCCCCAGAGAAGAACCCTAGCCACCAAGTATACTGCACGCCGAAGAAAACCCTAGCCGCCAGGACGAACCCGCGCTCGAATGGTGCACGGCACGACCATGCCACGTGGCACGACCGTGCCACATGGCACGGCATGCCAGTGCTGTTTTTCTGTCTTCCTTCGACGTTTCGCTCCTTCGGCCTGACACGTCCGTGTCGTCCAGCACGGTCTCACTATGCCGATTCTTGAATTTTGGGCCACAAAGCCCAACAGTATATTTCATATATTTCCCTTTGAGTGAATTTTTCGAAGTATGAATGTCACATAAACTCTCACAATATGCATGTGCATATTTTAATATGTGAGCTGCAATAACACAATTATTAAAATAAGATTGTGATATTTTAAGATAACTATTGCACAAACTCCTATAGAAGAAGACTCTAATATCATTATGTCGAACTATATAATTAAAAGTTTAAATTGATAATAAAAAGTTCAAGAAATATTTTGTCAAAGTTACATGTCATGTTGATTCTGAATAGACATTAACTATATAAATAGAGCTTTTTTTTGGGGTTAAAATTAGTCATGAAAGCAATACAATATAATGGAGGGAGAGAATCAAACTTGAGATCTAATGTATTCAGGATTTCAATCTTAAACACTTGACTAAGATTTCATCAATATAAATAGAGCAATATACACACAATTCTTGAAAAAAGAGAAATCAATGAACTAAATCTTTATATATTAACACTCAACCCCTTCCCCCCCCCGCCCCAAACCAAAAAAAAAAAAACATGTTGGCTGATGCTCTTCTTAAATGAAATACGTAATTTGTAATTTTGAATACATTAAATTTTAAATTGGATTCTCTTTAATAATTGTATTGTGACCTTCGTTGCGTTTCTCATCTAGACTACTGACTACTCTGCTTTTTGGTCAGCCTTTTGTTCATTAGAAAAAAAAGATTTAAAAAAAAAAGAAATAAGAAGCTTTCAGAAAAGGCACAATCATATGGTGTGACTAAGCCTATATTTTAATCGTAGTGGCAATGGCGTCTAACCAATCATAGCCCACACCATGTGATGCTGATCTGGAAATGCCGCCTCCTATCACTGTTGGTTGTTTCTACTTTTTATTTATGCATTTCAAGTTGAGCTGCGTAATAAATCAGTTCAGGTCGAATTTGTATTTATATCGAAGTTAAATAGATTGAGAATTCCTCAACCTGAACCTAACACGTTTATTAAGCGGATAAAACGCCTTGACCTGTACCCATTTAGTTTTTAAACGGGCTAACCCGCTTAACTCGTTTAAGATAAACAGACCAAGTTCAGTCGCCTAATTATCCATTTATGCATTTAATATCTTTAACTAATACGTAATTATATAGTGTTAAAAATTAGATTTATATATCACATTAAACCATTACTCTCTAAAACTCTCCCGATTCATTATAATTCACAATTTTTAAATTTTTGTATTCTTAATTATATAATAAAAAGGTAAACGGATAAATGTCAACTGGGAAAATGAGTTGACTTATTTAACCTATTTAATTAAACGGGTTAGATAGGTACTTTTCATATCGAGAATCTCGATCTGAACCTAATCCATTTAATTAAACGAGTTAAAACTCGATACCCAAATCCACTTAATTTCGTATCGATTTCAAGCTCCTAGGAATTTGGGTATCGAGTTTAGGTCGGTAATTGTGTCACGTCAGTTTTTTCCAATTGTAATTTCAAGCTCCTAGGAATCTCTCTTTGCATTCACAACGGTTTATATAAACAGTGTTGAAAATTTTAATTAACTTAATCACACGTCGATCTTTATATATATGATTTGAAAATGTATGGGCAAATTTCAAGATATATAGATTTTAACGTACCATGGAAGGCGGTCAAGATTAAAAAATTATGTAAAATCTCGCGCATAAATATTAATTGAAAAAGGGCTTGAATTTCACGGTCTGTACAAACGATGTGTTGAAATTTCCATCTCATTCATATGATATAATACTTTCATACAATTTTCGCTTTTGAAATATACGTGAACTGTAAATAAAGGAACATATGATATGTTCTATGCATGTCAGAGCATTCCCAGCCAGAGTTTCTTTGAAACTTTGGCCTGTCACGTCAGCAAAAGTTGTATTATATTATTTCTCCAACTTATGGAACTTCAATTTTAATCATTCAATAAAAATATTTACTATGGATCTACCTTATAATACACAACCTATTTTTTAAATTGTTTAAAAATTATACACTTACTCCAAAAAAAGAAAAAACAAAAAAATTTAAAAAAGTCAAAAGTTGGCCCGCAGGGAGAAACATCTACCCATTATCCCCGCGTGACACTCCTTCCTCTCTCCTCTCATATTGCAACAAGTGACGGCGTGAGGCCCGCATTGTCCTTTTTCACGTCGCGCTCCTGCCCCGAAAACCCTATTTGCCCTCTATTTCTCCCCACCATAATGAAGGAGGACATCGTCACATAACTAGGATATTGTCAATTTTCAGCTATCAACTACATAGTCTACATGAAAGTTTAAACTGCTGTATGTGTAGACTTACACAAAGACAACTCAAAAATAATTTATATAATAATACAAAATTACTTTTTGACGAGCCTTTAATTAACTTTATGGTGCAAAAACTATGACTAAATATATATTGCTTTAGTGATGTTAGATTTTGCTTTTACAAACGTGACCAAGGGAATGTACCAAAACAGAGATCCAATTCAACATCGCCGGCTTCTTCTTCTTCTTTTTTTTTTTTTTTTTTTTTTTTTTTTTTTTTTGTGGGCAGATTATTTCAACTATTAACTTGTCATGAAAACAATGAGGCAGCCAAGAAAAGGAAAGGGGGGAAGAACATGAAAGGCTACTACGTACAAAATCTAGTGATAATGGTGGTAGAGATAATTTCTTTGGAATGAGGGGGAAAAAAAAGAAAAGGGGAGAAAAAAAGGGAAAAAATTTTGGCACTGTTAATTTGTGAGTTTTTTCGAGTTTGATGATGAACCAAAAGCTTGATATTTATTCAAAACTTTTTGTTCTTAACTTCGTATTGTATAGGCTTTAGCCCTAGGAAAGTTGATCACTTGCATGTGGTTAATTTTGTGAAAAACATGTGCGTACATTTGATAGTCATCAGTATTATTCAAACTCATCAGTGTTCATTTGTATTGATCAACATCGATCATCGATCATTAATACTCATCATCATTAATCAATATTAGTTAGCAATAAGTTACTCATGATAAGTTGAAAAGAGCAAATTAACATGTACACAATATTTTACACTACCTGCAAGTGTAATTTACATTGGATTTTATGTAGTAACTTCGGAAACTTTTAAGCACAGCTACATTCATCTATGAAATCTAGCAAATGCATTTTATCTTAAACTCGAAGTACTATTATATGTTCCCTCGACATCTTCGTAATCCATGTTTACGGCCACAAACTTTGAAAATTATTATTTATCTTTTTTGACGCACCTTTCTGTCAAAGTATTTTTAACCTCTAAAGCACTGATGTGGTAGTCGATTATTCATCCATACAATTCTCCCGCATAAATAGTCTGGAATTGAAAATAATTTGACATGCATAAGGGGGTAAACAGTATTTCTGAAATATTGTCACGATTCTCGAAAAAAAATATCAAAAATTTGACAAAAACACATGATAATATAACTTGTACTTTATTTTGTCATTGTTTACACATTTGTTAGGATCATAACTTGTATGCAGTGGTATTGAATTTTGCCAACAAACAGCGATGAAATCATCTTAAATTTGAGTTACTTCACCTCTTACAGTGATTACGAATTGAGGTTACATTCCATGCATCTATTTTGTCAACGTAACAATTTCATGCCAACAACGAAACAACGAATTATTAGCACATATGTCTTTTTGGGGGTTGTTGTTTGACTCATTTAGTGTTTCCCAATTGCAGTAAGTTGCGGTTTCTTCATGAATTCTTGCAAATCGGCAAATAATTGACGCTAAAAATCTCAACTTTCCGACAAAGATTAATTGACGTGCCATTGTAGATCTTATATCATGCAAATTTCTTTTTTTTAAATTTTAGTGTGGACCTGATTTTAAATTTTTAATCATCATTACATATAGTAAAATAGTTAATATTCATCATTATATGAGTATTGTTTAAGGTTGTGTTCTATAATAAAGGTTGAAATAGAGGTTAGTGGTTTGTAAAGGCCAAAATGTTATGAACTATTACTTTAAAAATGTTCGGTAAAATAGTGGATGAGGTAGAGGTTAGACGCTTATGAAATGTTTTTCAAAAGCTAATGAAAGTAGCTTTTAAGAATCTCTACCTAGTGGCTGCATTGGAAATTATAAAATTCTTCTTTTTATTTACTAAAAACCTTTATTTGTTGTATCCTTTTTAGTTATTTTACATATCTCTTACTTCAACAGCTACATTTACCAAACGCATTTATTTTTAATCGCTAGTTGAATAGCTAACCAATCACCACTAGTGGGTTACAGCTAATCGCTAGTAAAGCCACTAACAGCTGGTACAACAGTTAACTATTTCTAAAATAATTAATTTTACCAAACACATCCTAGGTGACTGAGAATACACCGCACGAACAATTGTACCAGATTATCTCATAAATATTGTATACATATTAAATCTTTTAAGAATTGTAACAATAACCAACACAAAACATATATAGTTCAGGAATACACGCTTTGTGTTCCAAAGATTTTTGATTCTAAAAATGTTTTCCCAAATTTGTTACGTAGGTTTTTTGTAATCAATCTCTCTACAGGCATTCGTACAATAATACTTATATCCGTAAAACTGTTTGCATCTAAATATCCTAAGACTCCATAACAATAGGATCTATATTTGGAGTCGTCGTTGTTGTATGAATCAGGTATGATGAAAACTAAAAGCAATATATCTAACATGCTTTGCAAAAATAAACCAATATATGTAACCGCTACAAATATTCATGTAATTAAACAAACACCTCTTAAACCGTACTATATAAAAGTACCATGCAGAATAGTAACATTTATTTGAGCGAAAACTAATGGGTTCATGACAGATACTGAAAAATTGCACGGTGTAAAATAAAGGGTGAATATCAACCATAGATCAAAAGTGAAAGGCCACCTTGGTGTAAACTAGTGTTAAGCCAAAGAAATGGGGTCTCCTAGACAACAAAGAGGCGCTTCATGCCTATTTGGGCTATATAACGCATAGTCCCTACTCCATAGTTGTAGCTGGTATCCATATTTAGCCAGTCACTTCATTTCCATGGAGTAGCAAAGAATTATTTCCATCTCTAATGCCTTAAAATTTCAAGTTTGAGGGCCATATATATAGACAATAATATCATGTATGCATGATCTCTATTATATATATGCCATTGATGCTTGTCTAGTGTCAATCAAATAGGGCACTCCATAAGAATGATATATTCTTGGGGAATATTGTTTCTAACTCCAACCAATAATTGAGATGTCCTCATCCCAACCTCAAGCTAACAAATGAAGACTACCATCCATCCTAGTGCAAATGGTGTTTGTCCACAATAAGTGGTGCAAATTATTCAAAGCTATATACAATAACAACAACTCCTACTGTAAGTCCCACTTTTACGGAGTCTAGAGAGATCTAGATGTAGAAGACTTCACCCCTATACGCACATGACTGCACGTAGAGATAATTTGAAATGAAAAGAATCTTAAACATTTTTTGAAGAAATATATCTTTTGAAATGATGTTTTTATCAAATGTCAGATTTTGGGATGTCACTTGAAGGGGGTATTACCAATTTTGTGATATATTTTTGCATTAGTATATATTTAAATTTTTGACCATTTTAATTCTTAAAAAGGCTTCATAATAAAAGTTTGTGCATAACAAGTGTTGACAATTTAAGAGTTGCAATTGAGATTTTGGTTGTAGCGATTTTTACTTCACATTCACTATGTTTTTTCAGTCTCTTAATCATATTCATAACTATGAACGAGTTATTATAATATATGAAGTCTATAAAGAACAACGCGCATTTATACAAGTTAGCTTAGCATTGGCGTGATAATTATATGCAATATTGTTGTAACTATCGCCATCTTAAACTCCTCAGATCACAAGTATACTGTAATTTTTCTTTTTTTGGGGGGGGATATTCACAATATTAATTGAGTGTATACGTGCCTAATTATACATAAGAAAATTGAAGAAAAAAGAAAATTGACATATGAACTACTCACCTGATCACCCATATATACACAATCAAATCAAAGATTTATAAGACCTAAACCAACTCCAATCAAAATTTTAAAAGTAGCAATTAGTTCACACTCATTGCCTGTTATATCATGGATTATGGATGCAAATAATAGAAACATAATAATAGAACATGATTAGACGTAGGTGATCATCATGCGAATTAATAACTCTGTCCACAACCGTATGTCGTTTCGTCAAGGTGAAGGCATAATCATCAATATTCATCATTCATAATAATCATGCATGATGCAGTTACAAATTATTGGATTTGATCTGATAAAACCTGTTGTCAATTGGAAGTGGGCGGAGGGGGGATGTCACATTGTGTATTTGCGAACTAGTAGGTTAAAAGTAGGGCAGGAGGACGATACATGTCAAGTATCAACATCACAGAGACTCCCTTGATGAGGGCTACAAATAAAAACAATACATGTCACTTTCTCTTGGCAGAAAACGAAGGGGAAAAAACAACAATTTGCATGAAGTAAGATTTCTCATGATATTGTGAAGACTGAAGACAGATATACACCCATTGTAAGGCTATCGATCTTCAAAGAATTGGGAGCGCCCCCACTTTGCCTAATAATGAGGAGATTGATACCATCCGATCTCCCTACATATCCACTAATAGAATGTCTTTATCTTCTGTGCAGTTTGAAGTTATATCATTTTTTGGAATCAGTATCTCTAATAGCGTAAACGGTTACAGTTATAGGGATAAGAGTACTAGTTAATAAAAGGACCAAATCCTATAATAGGAGGACCCACGTTGAGAGGAGGAATCGTTGCAATTTTTAGCTATCATTTAGGTTTAGTACCCATGGTTGAATTTGATTGTAGCTAGCTCTACTTTTTATCCATATGAAAGCCCTGTTCTTTTCAATTGAATTTTGCTGAACTGAACTAAATTGAACTGTATTGAGCTTATTCTGATAAAAATAAGTTGAACAGAATAGGGCCATAATTGACTCCAAAAAATTTAAATCATGTATGTAAGTTTAAAAAAATCTATGAATTGAAGAACCTAGCTCCTTGGGACAAGCAAATCTTTAGCTAAGTCGTTGAGATACTGTTCCTGCAGGACTCTACTTTTAGTTAATAAAATTAAATAAAGGTTTTAAACCAAGAATTTTTATGTCTTGTGTCGATTAAAATTTATGTATCGTTTTATGCTATCTTCATTCTGGTTAGATAAGCCACAAAAACATGATGCGATACACCTAAAATACAAAGGGAATGTAAGGCTCCGTTTAGTCCTTACAAAATTTGGTGGAAAGAAAAGTTGAAGGAAAAAAAATATGAAGGGAAAAAAAGTAGGAAGAAAATGAGTTTTTTTCTCTTGTTTGGATTGAGAAAAAAATACAAGAATTTGGATGAGAAATTTGAATATTGATGAACTACTTGAGTCATGTTGATTTCATCTAAGTAATGCGAGGTTGGAGGAGGTTGACCATTTTTCTCAAACTTTCCTTACAATTTTATGAGAAAAATTTTACCACTTGTTTCTAACAATTTTTTCATCAAATTTTCCTCCATATTTTTTTTTTTTTTTGGTGATTTTCTCTAAACCAAACACAAGAAAAAAAGCAAGTTTTCCAAATTTTTTTCTTTTCATCAAATTTCAAGGTCCAAATGGAACCTAAGTAAAACCTCTGAGTTAAATGTATTTAGGAATACCGTTTTAACTATTGGCCCATGTATAATACTCTTTAACTATCTCCCAAATCTTTTTTAGAGGGGCAAAAAAAACCTAATCTCTTGAATCTTAATAGAGTAAGTGCCAGTTATGAACTTGACGATGGGCTGGATGATCAGGGGCCAGGCTCACTCAAATTGCTCTATAGTGGCCCATGTGGCCCGACAATGCTAATGGGTATGGCTCCAAGTGCCTCCTAATCCACCTTTCCTAATTAGACTTACTGACTCACGACCCGATCTAATCCACAGTTTTAGAACACCTCTTCATGACCCGGGCCCAGCCCAGCTATGCTTGGGGCAGTTTGGACAATATAACTTCACCGTTTTAACTTTGCAAAAAACTTTAACAAATTGGGGGAAAAAGAGCGATCGTTTTGGATGGAAGGATGTAACCATGAGGCATTGAAAAAGTGGTAAAATCTCCCAAAAAAATCTCAAACAAGTTGAATTTAAATATGTTACTGATCACTAGAATGACGACATAAAAATATAATCATAAGACATAGAAAAGTTTTCACCGTACCTGCTGAGCGAAGGATTGTCTAATGTTATGAAATTTATGTTGATGTATTAATCCTTTTTTTTAAAAAAAATTTCTATTGAGATGGTTCCTTTACCTGTTAAGAATAAGGTTTTCTATATTAATTGACAGATTCAAGAATTTCATTTTATAGGCACCTCTTTTTAGTCTTTTCAGGATTTAATTAATTAATTATGTTTTTTTGGAGTCTATATAAAACTTTAAAAAATTCATATATGTAGTTTTACACAATTTTTTCGACTGTATGGAATGTATAGGAACGCTGCTTATCAATAACGTGTGCATCCGTCGGTGCCCATATGAAGATGTTCCTAAATCTATCGACCATAGAGCCTGAATTGGAATCACCATCAAATAAGCTTCATAATGTAAGACTTGTTATAATGTAAATTTATTCCTGGACCTTCAACCATTAGCCTAAATTTTTGGTTAACTTGGTTATTGAACATGGTATCAGAACATTTCTGAGTGAGAAGTTTCAGGTTCAAATATCAAAAGCCCCCAAATTGATTTATTGCGCAAGGTGAGGCAGACTTTTGCAGTATCCACGTCTAAAGCTCAAAGGACATTCACGTGAAGGGGAGTGTTAGAGTGTAAATCTAATTTTGATATTTAGCTATTAATTTAAGTTTTTAGTTGAGTTAGCTCTTGAACAAGACTATCTTACTATAGCACGAAGCTCGGGAAAAAAAAGTAAAGACAAAGATGTCATTGTCAACATAACATGTCTCATTTTTCTTGTTGCTTTCTTGCAATTATGGATCCCATAATGCCAGCTTTTTTTAAGGAAAAATTTGCAGCCTGATAGTTTTTTATTTTTATTTTGTGTATCAAAAAATTTACTGAAATTTTGTCATTTTGCTCGATGGAGCTAAATGCTGATGGTGATTGATTGTGTTGCTGACTCCTTATATCTTTCTGCAAGTAGTTGGGGGCTGTTGAGTGGTACTTTCCTCCTGCACCCTCTTTTAATTGTTATTGGAGGTATAGCTGATGACAGCAAAAAGTTCAAAGACCTAAATTCAACCACGTACGGCTCACTGGGCCCAATACAACGAGACTTAATGAGTGATCACACTGTGTTATTTCTATTTTTTTTAAAATTTTAGTACTCTGTATATTATTGATAGTTTTGTTATTGATTTTAGTAGAAAGAGAAGATTTTTAAACCTGATAAGAATAATAAAAAGAAATTTATTTTGAAACTTTTATAAAATAAAAGGGGATAAATGTTTTGAAACAGAAGGAGTGCATTAAAGTAACTTCTCAGTTGTTCTTAGAGCCTTATCAAACACTTTAGTGAACGTGGATTGGAGGTCGTTGCGGTGGTTTTCAGTGTGAGGTCGGTGTTTGGAATCCTTTTGTTGCCAACTGCCGTGGACCTCGTCGCCCTCCTTTCTCTCTCCTCATTTTCTCTTTCTTTCTCTCAGTAGGGTTTGGTGGTGTCCCTTGAGTCCACCCAGGTATGAAACTTGAGACATCTCCTAAAATGGGAGAAATCAAGTTGTTGAAGAATGAAAAGGTCTTGATACATGAGAGAATCAAATTACGTACCCTTTATTTTCGAAACCAAATGAATGAGAAAAGATACCAAGTCACATGCCTTTTTTCCCAATCAAACAAGCCCTTATTGTGTATGGTCTCACACCAATATGATGATGCTGAATCACACCAATAGTAGTGCCTATTCCTGTTTATTGATTCGCCCTTGGTTTTTTCCTGTATGAGTGTGCCTTTTTAGCTTGCTTTGTGAGTCACACTTCAGTGTCTTCTTGTATCTAGCCTAATTTAGGCTCAGTTCTTTTCATGGATCAATTTTAAAATATTAATTTTAACCTACTTTAACCCACTTTAACTCGTTTTTTTATTTTAACTAAGTTTAATTTATCACATAAAAAATTTCAACCCACTTCAACCCACTTCAACCCACTTTAACCTACTTCAACCCACCTTATCCTACTTTACCCTGTTACCCACTTCAATTTACCTACGAAAAGAACAGGCCCTTAGGCACCTTATAGTGTATGGTCTCATTTTTTCATCGTCTGACTAGATGCATCTAAAGAAGAGAGGAGAGGAAATTCTAACGGAGTATAAATTATTAGAAATAATTAACTTTCTGTGCGGGTGTGACTTGTGAGTTCAATACTAGATTTTTTAAAGCTTGGTCAAAATATAGTTTGGATTACACAAATTAATCTTTATAGTTTATGCATCACTTTTGACAAAAGGCAAAAAGAAATTCATCAATTTCTATAATTACTCGCTGTTAGTCGCGCGTTGATAGTTGGGGCGGATTCAATTTAGACCGTATTCTTTTCTGTGATTGAGAATATTTAGCTTATAGCTTCCACCAGCTTTTTACAGTTTCTTACATCTTCTTACATCTCCTTACATTTTCTTACATCTTCTGAAATCTTCTTAAATCTCCTTATATATTTTTTTATAACATTCAGCTTATCATCTATTTTTTTTCTCATATTTATAGAAATAAAAATGTATATATTTTTTATATATTACCAATATGAAAAATCTTACAATTTCTAAGTATTATATTTAAAAACCATCTAAACAATACATATTGATTTAAGTGATTTGACAATTGTTTCCCCCAAGCAATGCTTCGGGTTCGAGTCTTGTGAATGGAGAAAATTTATAACGGGAGAACTATACCCCTTATTGGTCAATAATAACTTGACTCTAGTAAAGTAAAGGATCAAGACTCAAAAAAATATCTAAATTAAATTTAAACAGATAGAAACTTAATAATATATTTTTTTGGGATAATAAACAGATAAAAAATTCATAAACAAGCAAGCAAAATACACAAGATTCTGAAATCGGTGTTTTATAATTGTCACATTTCATTTACCTTAACTTCTGTGGCGTGTAGATTACCATTTACCATTGCCTTCAGTTCTTCAAACCAAACACCCATCGAATGAAAGCCCCTCCATTTAATTTTCTGGAAAACTTAAATTCTTGCTTTCTCCGAAAATTTCGGGTCCTAGATTTCTTCTTCTTCTCTCTTTCTTTCATTAATTATTAATCCAGCTGTCCAATATTTTTAAAAAAAATTTCTACACATTTTTCCATTTTGGCCCCTAAATCCTTCCCTTTCATACTTAAAATCCATCATTTTTGTCAGCAATATTATTATTCTTTTCAACAAACACATAAATTGTTAATTACAGAATTGTAATTAATCTTCATTATTGTTGTCGTTATTAGCACTATATAGTAATTTATCGGCAATTTGGCATTCTTGAAAAAGAAGGGTTTTGGTGAGTTCTAGGGCTAGTTATTCGATTCACCCGGGAGCATATGCTCCCGGATGTCTCGTATATACATATTTTTTGACATATATTGCCATGTAATTTTGTCTGCGTGATTCTTAAGAACATATGCTCCTGGGAGGCGGGAGCATAGTTTGGACTTTGGATTTCCAAAGTCTAGTGCCCGCAACATAGCACGGTAACTAATCCTCTATTTAGCTTGTTTCTGATTCCAACCATGTTAATCTTAATTAGTTAATTCTAATTTGTTAATTAGTAAATTATAATAATGGCGACTAATTATTTTATTTTATTTTCAGTTTTTGTTAAGGAGTAAGATGAAGATGAACCAATGCATGCACTTTTTGATTACAATCATGTATAATGGACAGGGGTTCCCACTAGACTCCAGGTAAGATTATGCGTGCCTTACAATGCTCATTTTCTTCCTTATAATTGCAAGTTGTAACGTTGATTATTGATGCTTAAATATTGTCCAAATTGAATCTATCTATTTGAATTGACAGGAAGCACACACAAATGTGGCTTCATTTAATGCATAATTATTCGAATTATCAAAAAATTTTGTGTTATTTCTGTTCTAAATTTTAGAAATCTATGTAACTTGCTACCGAATTAAACGAGCAAAGTTGTCCATCGAGCATCGACTAATCAAAAAAATCATTAGGGATTTGTGGGTTACATTGAACGTTCAAAAAACAAAGGGTAAATTATATGATAAAATGACAACACTGTCCTTAAACATGTATATTTTTTAAACGGCATACAATTGTATAGTGAGGCCTATACGTCCAATTACTCTTTTTTCATATGCAATGTATTTTACGATCGCATGCAACTGCACACGATTTAATCAATTAAAATGCAAATAATTCTTAATTTAATCAATTAAAATGCAAATAATTTGTCGAATAAGAGCCTTGCTTCTCAGCGTACATCATGCACATTAATTACAAGATCCCCCACAATTTTTGTCTTAAGGTTTTGAAAATAGCAGCCAGAATATAATTAGCTGTCTTGTGGGGGGCTAATTACCGAATATGCTAATCAATGTGTCACCAACCAAATAAACAAACACGTCTAATTAATTTGACTGATCTTAATTTAGTCTGATCTAGCTTGTCGTACGTAATTGATTGACGGCGCCACTCCAAGAACGACCTTGATTTCATTGTATTTGTGTTTAATTTCTGACCAAAGCTAATTTAATTATGCCATTAATGATTTTCTCCCCGACGTTTGGTCTTATCTTTTGGTAATGCAAATTAGTTAAAGTTGAGCACTTGACACCCTGATGATGTAAGAGATTTCCGCAGGTGACCTGCATGACCTCAATTAGCATGTAACCTAACCAACATTAAGCCCTGTCAACCAAAGAAAATTTTGGTTGAAGTGCTCGTATGAGTCAGCTAATGCCACAACTTTCGGCATGGGCTAGATCGATCTGATAAAATGTGAGTCCCACCGAAACAAGGTTATCTGTGTGTTCAACATTAAAAGTAAACTTATGTGCTATATATTGAAAAGAATGCACGGTGTACATATGCTTAATAGGCTGTACCAATACGATATGTCAAGACTGGCTAACTTTAGCAATAAAAAGGGCATACCTAATGTTTCTTACCAAGAACAGTAACCTACCTCATTGTGTTTCAATATTTTGTCATTTCCCATGATAATGGACTTTTTGTGACCTAAGTATCTTTTGAAAATACGTTTGGTTCGCTTTTTCCATGATGTAGATGTTGGAGAAAACTACATCACTGCCGGAAGAAAAATGCTTTTATACATTATCATGGATGAAGTACTCTGGACGTGACCGTGTGAAGAAGAAGGAATATTTGCCAAGTTTAGGCTCTATATATATATTTAGTGATATTCATATCCCTACAAACCCAAATACACGAGGTTCAGCCATTTTGAAGGAAATTATACAAGAAACATTAGCCAGCTTCATTGGTTTTCTGGACTGCATTTTCAGCTCTCATCACCACCTTTCCCAAATCTTTGTGGGCTGCAAGATCAGGGCTTGTACTCAAATTTCAGTTTCTGAAATCAGAGTTTTCTGGGTGAAAATAGAGGTAACGCTGTCTTCTCTGCACTAGATTGTTCTTTGTTTGTTATTGTACTGTTTAGATTTGTGAACACTTTCCATGCTAACCCTCCCAGTCACTGGGATTGTTGGAATGGCAAGCACCCAGTGTGGATCCAACTCTGATAAGGTCTAGAGAGATCTAGATATAAACAACTTTACCTGTATGATGGCTACCTTTGATGCGGGTCTTGGTTTTGAGGGGTCTGGGGAGATCTAGATGTTGGCAGCGTTACGCTTGCAAACAACGTTACCTGTATGATCCACCTAAAATGATGCCATTTTTGGCTTATGGGTCTTCAGTGGTGGGTGGTGGTTGCTGGTTCCTAGAGGCCACCATGGCTGTTCCCTATTGGAGGACAATTGAAAACATGGACTCAGGGAACATACAAAAAAAATGCATCCTTCTATTAGGAATCAATGTTGTTGCTAATTATAGCTTAAGATACCATAGGTAAATAGTCAGGTAAGAGTATAATGTTATTGTTAGATAATCAGACAATCTATTCAGGATTTTCAACTTGAACATGCTTTGCTTATCAACACAGAACTTTCCTAGATGCTTCTTACATGTATTCTATTCTGGCCAGAGTTTTTAGCAATATTCTTCAGCCTTATTAATGTTTTCATCAAAGTTTGTCATTCTTTGGCAGAAATGTTGAACTGCTTAAATCTCTGATAGTGTGAATATGCATTTTACTTAGCCGATCCTGGGGATTTTTGTAGGCAGCTCGACTTCATTATGGAGATTGGTGAATTCCCAGGTTTCAGAAAACAGAATGAAGAAGTGCTTCCATCCCTTCTTCAGATCATAGATGAAGTTTCCGGGTTTGATTCTATCGAGCAGAATGACAAAGTTTCAATCAGCATGCCACCAACTCCCTCCGGGCAACATTCACTGAACCCAAAAAGAGTTTTCTTCAATGAGCATGCTCAGCAAATTCCTAGTACTTCTCCTTCAGAAACCATAAACACAACTTCTCAGACAAAATTTTACTCCCAGCCTATGCCAAAAGGGACTGTGCCGTATCTTATGGTTGCTAATGGGATAAACCCTCCACCACAACCCAATCCACAGGCTAGAAGCCCCCAGGTGGATCGGCTTAAGGACAGTCGATTTGATTCCTTCAAGACATGGTCTGGCAAACTCGAGAGGCAGTTGTCGCAAATTCGTGGAAAACCAGTCCAACCTAGGCCAGAGAATAGGCCTAATGCTGAACCTGAAATATTACCGGTTGACCGGTATTTTGATGCTTTGGAGGGGCCAGAGCTTGATACTCTTCGAGTAAGTAGACAGATTACATGCCACTTCAAAATACTCCGTGTGAAACGTTTACTTGAATGTTTAATGATTTTGTGATTGTGCAGCCATCAGAGGAGTTGATGCTACCAGAAGACCGAAAATGGCCATTTCTTCTTCGGTTTCAAATCTCATCATTTGGTATATGTCTTGGCGTGAGCAGCCAGGCCATTTTGTGGAAAACCTTAGCTACATCTCTTTCTACAAGTTTCCTCAATATAAGCCTCATAGTAAACTTGGTGTTGTGGTCAATCTCTGTTGCCTTGGTAGTGATCGTCACATTCATCTATGCATTGAAGTTGATCTTCTATTTTGAGGCTGTTAGACGTGAGTATTACCACCCCATCAGGGTTAACTTCTTCTTCGCCCCCTTCATAGCCCTCCTTTTCTTGGCCCTTGGTGTCCCCCCTTCCATTGCTAAAACGCTTCCCCATGCTCTTTGGTATGTCCTAATGATCCCATTCCTCTGCCTCGAGCTTAAGATATATGGTCAGTGGATGTCAGGGGGCCAACGTCGACTGTCCAAGGTGGCTAACCCTTCAAACCATTTGTCCGTTGTTGGCAACTTTGTCGGGGCTTTGTTGGGTGCATCCATGGGACTCAAGGAAGGTCCTTTATTCTTCTTTGCAGTTGGCTTGGCTCACTACATGGTCCTGTTTGTAACTCTGTATCAGAGACTTCCTACCAATGAGACTCTCCCCAAGGAGCTCCATCCTGTGTTTTTCTTGTTTGTTGCAGCACCTAGTGTCGCTTCTATGGCATGGGCTAAGATCCAAGGCTCTTTTGATTATGGAGCTCGAATTGCTTACTTCATTGCCTTGTTCCTCTACTTTTCATTGGTGAGTACGTCGTCCTGCTTATTATGAGTAAGTATAACCATACTAGAAACATGAATGATGCCTAGATATAATCATTCCCCGTGATGACTTCTTTTTAACTTCTATTTCTTTCCTGACATGTGTTTCAACAGGCTGTTCGGATCAATTTCTTCCGAGGTATCAGGTATATACATGGTTGGCTTAATTGTTTAGCCACTTCCATTTTAACTTTAAAGGTTGGATGGTTTGGCTAACTTTGGTGGGTAATTTGTATATGCAGGTTCTCATTAACATGGTGGGCATACACATTCCCCATGACAGGAGCAGCAATTGCAGCCATAAGGTACTCAAACGAGGCAGTCACAAACTGGCTAACTCGATCCCTTGCCATCATTCTATCTGCTGTGGCTACACTCACAGTGACAGGCCTGCTTGTGACAACCCTTCTTCGGGCTTTTGTGTTCCGTGACCTGTTCCCTAATGACATTGCCATAGCAATCAGTGACAGGGCGCCTAAGCGTCATAGGAAGTGGCCATTTCACTTGAGACATGGCAGTTCTGATACAAAAGAAATCGAGCATTACTTGAAGTTCGTCCACTCTGAGGGCAAGGACTTGGAATCTTCCTCAGAATCGAGCACAAAGGAAGCAAGCAATGGTAAGATCTAGCGTGTTTTATGGTTCCCGTGCTTACTGCCTAATGTGTCAGTAGGACTATGATCAGACCAAGCCTGGATACTATACAGAGCATGGTGTCAGAAGAGCGAGGCTTCATCAGCATAGAGCCAATGAACTCTCTATTGTTTGTAGGGAAGACGTAAGGAGAAGAGGCTTAGATGGTTGCATATTGTTAGCTATCTTTTGCGTGTGAAGGGTGTTGAGTTGAAGTTTTGTAATTTGTTCTTTTATGTAGAGTACTCTATTGAAAACTGTCGCCCTGCTTGCAAGAATAACAATACTTATATCTTGATCTCCGCGAATTCTGCTTGACAAGTTGAGAATCCATATGGGATTAGGGGTACTTGAAACAAATGTAATGTATTTCGATGTATAAAAGTTTTGTACATGTTTTGATGGGTAAACATTAAACAACATGTTCATTGCACCTTAGAAAGTTTGATATAGAGTTCCTTCAGGGTTTTGTATTGATGAGGCTGAACCAATTTTCAGTTTGAAAATTTTGATTAACTAGTTGCTTCAAACAAGCTTCTAATGGGTCTTTGTGTTATATTCAAGCTTAATGGTTTAAGATTCTTAGCAATTATATCTATATATGAGATTCATGTTTATTAATTATATTCTCACCTCTATAAATGGATAAACAAAAGTTGCCCGATCTAGCCAAGGTTACCCTTTATCTAATATGAATGGATATTGGTTATTTTTAAATTTTTTACTTAACAAATTTTTTAAGTTCCAATTAGGTATGTTTGGAATGAATCTAAGACAATGTTAATAATTGAGTTGTGTCCAATCTAAACCACATTATTAAGTTTGATTTCAGTGATTATTGTTAACGATTTAGTATGCAGGTTAAGGGGAAAAAAAAGACAGTAAATTTGATTTAGATTACTTCATTGTAAAAATTATTATATCAACGAATTTCAAATCAATTTCATTTCAAGTTTGAATCAAAATACAACTGATTTGATTTTTATTTTAAAATCAGATATTTCAGTGCCACTATCTGAATTCACTACTATTTGAGTATTTAATCGCCTCAATGTCTGATTCTAAGGATTTTTCTACTTCAAAATTTCCGCTTCAAATCTTTTATGGGTCTTCGGAATTGGTTTTTTTACGGGTAGTGATACTGATAAGGGTAAGACTACTCACATATGGATTATCCCAGACGCTGTTCAAGCGGGACCCACATTGAGAGTTGTTGTTATGTTTCAGTACCACAGAACATTAATTCAAATGGTATCAATATTACTTTTGTTGGGGGTCTTTGAGCATCTATTATTAGAATTAAACTGATGTTGAATTATAAAAGATAAAGTTTTTTCAAAGATTTTCTTCATTTACAATACTCGAACTTGATATCTTTACCGATCAGTTATCAATAGAAGGGGTAATTACTGCAGTTCAATTACAGCATCAAAAATGCTGTTACTTCATGATTCCGAGTCCCGATTCCATTGGTTGAAAAACGAAGAGAAGAAGACAAATCAAGACCCGCGATGCCAACAACTGACGTATATAAACCAAGAGAATTTGAAAAGTTTCTCTGTTTCTGCATGTAGGGTTCCAGCGGCGACAACGACAATGGCGGAGCAATTGGTGAACGAATCGAAACGTCTGAAACTTACAACTGCAGAAATTAGGGTTTTTGCAGTCGATGGTTCAGATGATGAAGAAGGAGATGCTAAGAGTTCTACGCTTCCTCTGATTCTTGCTGCAAAGCTATTTACATAAGTAAAACCATTTGATTTCAAAGAAATGTAGGGATGATTTTTAATCTGTTAATTATGATTGGGGCCAATTCAATCTTTCCTCAGATTTTCCAAGTGGCAAAGTGAGCAGCCAGTGTATTTTTGGGTACAAAGTATGGTGGATTATGGATATGGCCTCTCTGCAGATTCCAGGTAAGATTGTGATTCACACTGTTCATTTAATAAAATCTGCAATTTGAAAAGTTGATTGTGATGTTCATATCTGCATGAAATGACTCCAGATTTTGCTTTCGCAATCAGCACTTTACATGTAATTTGTGGAGAGCCAAAAGTGGCTGATTTTATCATGTACTTATGGATCATAGCACATTTAAAATCGGACGCTAAACATGTCAAGATGTTAACAAAGTCCAAACACCGACCTAGTTCCATTGTTAGATTGTATACCCAGGAGTACAATGCATTGTACTCCCTACTATACAAGTAAGCTTAATCAGACAAAATTAGTCTCTGGCTTCGAATTTAAGGAAAAGATACCCTAGATTTGAAATTATGAAATTTAGGGATTGGTGAATCCAAAGATCGAAAAGATAGTTTTCAATTTGGGGGCGAGTGAAACTTAGGTGAGTGGAAGTGGGAGTATAATGCATCATACTCCTGGGAGTGTACCTAATTTTCAAACTTAATTGATGTTGAAGTAGCTAATTAGCACACTTGTTGCAGATGAGCAATGTGACTACATTTGTTTTGTTCAATTTCATTTTCATGAACTTTCACAGTAGGAAAATATGGAATCAGAAGAAATTTTCAGAAATAATTTGTTTTCTTTGGATTGCACCAGGAGTTTCTGACCAGAAAATATTTGACTTGATGAAATGAACACAGCTATTTTTCATTGGGGTTTGTGGACAAGAAATGGTTGGGCCTAAAAGATTTGGTTGGCATATGTAGTAATTTATGGACAATTTATAGGAATGTAGTAATAAATCGCATAATTATGGCAGCCACCATGCCTATTTCAGGCCATAAGCACAGTAATAAGTAATCCATTCAGGATTGATGTTATTAAGCAGTTTTTGATTTAGGGCGACTTAAAATAACAGTACCTTATTTCCTCATGCAATCTTTTGGAGCATTTGACGCGAAAGAAATAGGAGAGTCTTTGAGGGTGTGGAGATGCCACTTCAATGTTTTAAAGATTATTTCATCAAGGTTCTCTATTTTTGGGATAAAGGGATCTTTTGTTACTCTTATCTTGATCTCTTAGATTATGTGGACACTATGCATATGGGATGTGTATAGCCTTTTGTACGATGCTATCGTTGCATCTAGCCTTTTGTTAATGATATATATTTATTCTTTTCCTTATCAACAACAACAAAAAAAAAAAAACATAACGGTACCTTATGATAACATCCACAAAATTGGTGGTCTAGTGTTCTAATTTGACTTTTTGCTTAGTTTAGTGTGAGCTAGCTTATCTCATGTACTTGATTGATGACACGCAGCTAAGAATGATCTTAAACTTAAATGTGTTCCTGTTTTATAAATTCTCTGATGCTTCATCTTATATGTCTTACATTTTGTGATAAGTTTTTATAATGATTGATGAATAGATAACTCGTCATTATTTTAACAATTTTGGATCCACCTGTCCTGTAATTCATTTGCGAGACAATGAAATCTAAAAATATTCAATGCATACCAAGCACCAGCTATGAGCAATTTTTTTTTTTTAAGTCATGATTACTGTCCTTGATTGGAATAATTAGGTTATGCCCTTGTTAACCCTTTGACCATGGATGCTTGATTGTTTTTGGTATAATATATATAGATCGAGTTCGGGAACTAGGATTGTTTAATAGATTAATAACGTTTGTCAAGATTTTTGTTGTCTATTTTTTGCATTCAATGTGACGGGCACTGATCAAAATTCATATGCCAAATAATAGGAATGAAAAATGACTTGTTATTATTATACTGGAAATGTTGACTCTGTCATGAACTCATAATACACTTAATGCATATTCGCTTTGCATGGGTTACTTAATCTTTTATCTCAAGTTTTCCACAGTGTAGATCTTTAAAGGAATGTGGCACTCTATTTTTAGAAAGGAATGAAAAATGACCTGTTATTTCTTTGTGGGGGATGTCTTCTCTTGCATAATATAAGATTTTTAGGCCTGCTGGACTTACTCATCTTTTGTTTCTGTCAATTCCTTTCTATAGTTGATTTTTGAGGGAATTTTTTTTTTTCTGGTCAACATTTTTTACCAGTATCCCTCCCCCCCCCAAAAAAAATGTGTTGGTTTTGTCCGTAGTAATGCAGACCAGTTAAAGGGAGTGCCTCAAACCCAATCTTTGGCGATCAACCTGATCTCAGTTAGCACATAAGCTAGCATGACATTTAGTCTTATCAACCAAAGAACTCTTTCTTTAAGTGCTAGTTTTTGTCAGCTTATCTTCATCAATCACAGGTAATACAATGTCGATTCGACTGAAGTAGGATTCTGAGATATTCCTTTAATATTTAACATGCATCCCAACAAAACGGGTGGCATGGTGTACCAATGTAAATTGTAAAAACAGGTGAACTCGTGGATGGAGGGGTCACTATTTGCTTCGCCAATGAAAAGGGAATACCTAATTCTTTTTACCAGGAAAATAATCTACCTCAATATGCTGCTTTCCCCTGTTCCTGGGTAGTAAACTGTCCTGGCTTACCAAAAATCTTGTCAAAATATGATTGGTCTGCTTTCTATGATGTATATGTTGGAATAAACTATGTCACATTAAGAAGAAAAATGCTGTCATTGTCATGCATGACGTATTGGACGTGGCGGTCTGAACTGTGAGTGTTGTCCCATTGCAGGCTATATATAATATTGGTTACGTTCCGAAGACATCGGTCTGGCAGTTGAAGGATTCTCATTACTAGAATTGTTGATTGGCAGCAAGGCTAGCATTTCTGGGGGAGTTTCAGAGTCATTTGAAATCTAATTATTGTGAAGCAAAGAAAATTAAAGCCACAGCCCAAAGGTAAAATTATCTACTGTCTTCTCTCCGACTAGATTGTTTTTCTTCTAGTTGCATATTTGGGCTATGTGATCAGCTGCCACGCCTCCCCCAGGCCCAAAAACCTTGTTGGCCTGTCGCTGGAACTGATGCAACAACCTAGTGTGGATCTTGCCTCTGCAGGTCTACAAAGACCCCGATACATGCAACCTTAACCATGGTCAGCACAAAAGAAAATTAGTACCATTTTTGGCTTATGTTTTTCAATGTATGCGTGCTAATTGCTGGTTCTGACAAAGTGGTCTCAATTGTTCCTTATTGGTGATAACTAAAATTTCAGGTTTAGGGAAAACTTCGAAAGAGTATGTCTCTCTGTCAGGGGTCAGTGTTGTTGCTGTTAGTAACTTAGGATGCCATAGGTAAGCAGCGGGTAAAAATATAAATTTCACGGGTAAAAAATCAGACAAACTTGCGCTTACTTAAGAATTTCTCCATTTAAGCATGCTTATCAACGAAGATAGCTTGTCAAGTGTGTGAAGTCGACTTTCTCTAGATGCTTCTTCCATGTTTTGCTCTTGCCAAATGTTGAACCGCTGGTTTTGAGGAATTTTGCTTTAGCTGTTTCTGTGGATGCCTGAATGATTGAATTATAGTTTTTCATCAAATATTGATAATTTTTGTTGGAAACATTGAGCATTTTGAGACTCTGTTAATGTGAGCGTGGCAAGGTCTCTTAGTGTAATTAGGTGTGAATTCACACTATAGTTGAGGATCTTGAGGTATTAGGATCCTGTCTGCATAAGAAAATTAATCGAGGTTTCATTAATCAACTTTGTCCCCTACTATCTCCCTCCTGTGAATTTTTACCTTCATCAGCTTCTGAAAGTCAATCCCAACAAGGTAGACAGAAAGCTGGCTCTCTTCGCATGATATGCAGAGCTTTCCTGTGGGATATCTTGACCTTAGTTATTTGAAATGTAAATTGCCCAAATTGGGGGTCGCCATTCCCCAGTTGGTTAATTTAGTCCGATTTATCTTTTCTGATTGCCATTATGTATTTCTGTCGCTCACAATGACTTTGATCACCACTGTCCTCAGGGGGGAGGGAGGGAGAACTATATTTTTGTTATTCTGCTTGATTTGATTCAGTCACATAAATCCTGCAGGAGGCAGGTTTGGGATGGTAATATCAATGCATACTGCATTGAAACCTATTTAGCAAAGTGACGGATCTTCAGTCTCATTAATGGAACCGTGCTCATTCTGAAATATGACAATGGTGGCTGAACTTTTCTAGGCGACTTGACTGCGTCATGGACATTGGTGAAAACCCAGGCTTTAGAAAGCAGGATGAAGAACTTCCATCTCTTTTTCAGATCATAGATGAAGTTTACGGCTTTGATTCTACTGAACAGGATGACAAGTTTTCAGATCAGCAGCCACAAACTGACTCCCCTTTTCTTAGTCCAATGACAAGGGTAAGTGGACATTCATATTTTATCTCTAGGAAAAGTTTGATTGATACATCATCAACTGATTTGATTTTCTAATGTACAACTAGGAAAGTGAAACGCCAGCTGGCCATGGATGGGCTCATTCTTCCCCAAATGATGACTCTTGCAGAACGCATTCTACTTCTATTAGCATGCCACCAACTCCTTCTGGGCATCATTCACAGTCACCAAAGAGAGTTTTCTTCAATGATCATGCCAAACAAGTTCGTGATGCTCATGGAAGATTTCATTCCCAGCCAATGGCTAACGGTGCTCCACATGGTGAGGCTGCCAGTGGGAAAAGCACTCCTCAGCATCCTCAGCCTTGTGCTAGAAATCCCCAGGTGGATCGTTTGAGGGATAACAGGTTTGATTCCTTCAAAACATGGTCTGGAAAACTAGAGAGGCAGTTAACAAGACAGTTAACAACACTTCGTGGCAAACCCATGGAACCAAGAGGTCCAAGACCCGAGGGTAGGCTTAATGCTGAAGCTGAGGCATTACCTGTGGATAGGTATTTTGATGCCTTGCAGGGGCCAGAGTTGGACACTCTTCGAGTAAGAAGACTGTTACATGCTTCTTGTAAAATCCATGTTCAGTTTCTAATCAAATGCTGAATAATTTTGTTACTGTGCAGCCATCAGAGGAGTTGATGCTCCCTGAAGACAGGAGATGGCCATTTCTTCTGCGGTTTCAAGTTTCATCGTTCGGTATATGTCTTGGTGTGAGCAGCCAAGCCATCCTGTGGAAAGCCCTGGCAACCTCTGCTTCCACAAGTTTCCTCCATGTAAGCCTCATAGTGAACTTGGTTCTCTGGTCAGTCTCCATTGCCTTAATGTTGGCCATCACCCTTATCTATGCATTGAAGTTGATCTTCTATTTTGAGGCTGTTCGACGTGAGTACTACCACCCCATTAGGGTCAACTTCTTCTTTGCCCCCTTTATAGCCCTCCTTTTCTTAGCCCTCGGTGTCCCCCCCTCTGTTGCAAAAACTCTCCCCCATGCTCTATGGTATGTCCTAATGATCCCGTTCCTCTGTCTCGAGCTCAAGATCTACGGTCAGTGGATGTCAGGTGGGCAACGTCGACTATCCAGAGTGGCTAACCCTTCAAACCATTTATCAGTCGTCGGCAACTTTGTTGGGGCTTTGTTGGGTGCATCCATGGGGCTAAAGGAAGGACCTATCTTCTTCTTTGCTGTTGGCTTGGCTCACTACACTGTCCTATTTGTAACCCTCTACCAGAGACTTCCTACCAATGAGACGCTCCCCAAAGACCTCCACCCTGTATTTTTTCTGTTTGTTGCAGCACCTAGTGTCGCATCTATGGCTTGGGCTAAGCTGCAAGGCTCTTTTGATTATGGTTCTAGAATTGCTTACTTCATTGGCTTGTTCCTCTATTTCTCACTGGTGAGTATTGACAACTTCAACCATGCTATGCTGACATGCAAAGTGATGTGATCGTTGTGTGTTTGTGATGACTCCATTATTTTGACTTTGCATGCTTTCCTGGTGTTTTGCAACAGGCAGTCCGGATCAATTTCTTCCGAGGTTTCAGGTATGTGTATAGATTTAATCTATGGTCTTGTAACAAACAGAAGCCAATGCGTCCGACCGGTTAGGCCAGACCCTGTGTCAGATAGAACTTAACGACCTGTGCTGGTTCAAACTGGGCCATGTTGGAGCCAGGTTGTTGCTAAGAGTGTTTGTTTCAAAAGAAACCAATTCATAGTTGATCTAGTTTGGGCTAGTTCAAGTTGTGCTGCTCCGTGTTCCCTGTGTGAGCTGGCGCAATTTTCTGGGCAGAATCATGCCCATTCACTGACCTATGAGCTTGTAAGGATGACTTGGCTAGTTTAACTTATTGGGCTACGCTGAGCTACAGACCACCCCCCAGGCGTGGACTGGAGTCTGGCTTATTCATCCGGTTGCTCAACCTTTTTTTTAAAAAAAAAAAAAAAAACAAAAACAAGAGAAGCAGGCCAACCCACTGGGGCCCCATCTCAAGGCATCCCAGTGGGCCACAACAGTATAAAGGGAGGGGCTAATGCCAAAGCCCCCCAGTGGTCGACACAATTTCCTCACACAAAGGCAAGAGAATTCTCCCGCCTCCCGGATTGAACCCAGGGGAGCAGGCTCTATTTGTAGCTACATATTTTGAATACTTTTGATGTGAATGGTAACGTGAATATGCAGGTTCTCATTAGCATGGTGGGCATACACATTCCCAATGACGGGGGCAGCCATTGCAACCATCAAGTACTCGGATGAAGTGACAAGCTGGGTGACCCGCTCCTTGGCCATTGTTCTATCAGGTGTGGCTATGCTTATCGTGACATGCCTGCTAGTGACGACCCTCCTCCATGCCTTTGTGTTTCGGAGCCTGTTTCCTAATGACATTGCGATCGCAATAAGTGACAGGCCGCCCAGGCCTCATAATCATAGGAGGTGGCCATTTCACTTGAGGCATGACACCTCTGAAAACAATGAAATCGAGCAGTACTTGAAATTCATCAACTCTAATGGCAAGGACTTGGAATCTTCTACAGAATCTTCTGAGCACCAATGCAAGTATGGAACAAATAATGAAATCGAGCAGTAGTGCTTGAATTCATTGGTGGCTTATCCTATATACTGTTAAGTGTATTATGTATAAATCAATATGAAGAGATGGGTGGGGTTCATTCACAAGTTCAGATGGGTAAAAATGAGATTTGCATTGCAGCTTAGAAGCTGGCTGTACAGTCTATAGTGAGCATTCCTCATTTATTATTATTTTGTTTCTGGTGGAAAACCGTGCAGACCTTTCTCGGAATGGTTCTACCTAGCAAATCACAGGGGTTTTGTATTACGTTGATTATGAACAAGTTGTTATGTTGCAGATAATAATCAATTGCCTTAAAAAGTTTTACGTATCTCTATTGTTATTTTTCAATTTGGATTTCGTCTCTATGAGCTTAATTACGTGATTATTAGTATTAGTGAGTTAAAGGTTGCTTGGTCTAGTACGACATTTATTGTCTTAAAGGCAATCATTTTTCATTTAATTCTTATCCATAGGAACATTTGATCATCAATCTTTAATAAGAAAAAATTGTACTGATTTATAGGGGTAGCACCTTTGGAGCACAATTATGCAATTCTAATATTTTAATTTCGAGGTACGCAAATATGGTAATTTTTTTTCTTTGTTAAAATTATGTTTTTTTAAAAAAGTTTTGCTTAAGAGTCTATGTCCTTTATACTGTATAATGAAGGCTGGGGTTGGGCTACAATATAATTGGCCATAATCATGTAAAAACGATCAGTCTGAGCATTTCCTAATATATTGTTTTCTTAGAAAAATCTATATATATATATATATATATATATATATATATATGTGTGATGATCAATTTATCAACGATCTTGAATAGGATTCAAGCTCGAGTTGTCAGCTCCAAAACCATTGCAAAAGCTTAAAAATGGGACATGGTGAAGTTCAGCAAGTTCTCATGTTAAGCTCTGTTAGAGTTTGACTTGAGCTCAGTTGGATCAAAATTTGACTTAATCAAGATTGGGCTGGACTGATTAGAGAGTTGAACCCGAGCGTTGGGCAATTTGGTTTGCTATTTGTTTTGATTGGAAAGTCTGGCTACTAGATTATATTTTGTAAATATTTCGAAACTTTGCGGTAATTAATTTGCATATCTATTTTTGAACGTTAAATTAAGCAGATATACGACCCTCATAGTTTTTCAAAGTGAAAATTAGTTTTTAGAACCCTTAACAATCGAACATAGTTAACCAAGCTTGGCTCGTGCTCAAGCTAAGGACTTGTCAAAATTCAATGGCATAATCTCAAGACGAAGTATTGGTGACACAGAATTCAAGTAATTTCATTGAACAAAGTCCCAAATAGAAATCCATTCTTCAAGCAGGGGAGGAAGCATTATCTTAGATTTTCCTAAACAACATTTATGATTTAAGGCCTATATAAAAGACTTGCCTGTTCTTGATTCTTCTCAAATCACTGAAAGCAGAGAAACAAGAGCAACGCAATTGCAGAAACCATGCAAATGACAGAACAGTAACCACAAATTCTCGAAATCCACAAGCTTTGTGGGTTGATAACTGCTGCAAGAGAGCACGAGAAGGCGAACATGATCGAAATCACTAACGGCTGGAACTTGTAAATCATCCTGGAATTATTCAAAGATAAGAAAGAACACATCATGCAACTCCCCAGGAATATGCATTTACTGATGCTGATTATAAGGCTCTCGTGTTTCGAATCTGAAGTTGTGTTCTCCATCATTCCAGCTCTTTTCGTATTCGAGTTTGCTGCCTTTGAAGCTGTGTTCTTCCATTTTAAGGGATTCTCTTCCATTTCACAAGAAGCAAAGGCCTTCATACTTAACCCTCAAAGACTACTCAATCTGGATGAATGAAAAGTGATATTTAGAATGATGGAGGAAGAAAGAGGGAGAACTTCTAGCTCTTTTTCAGAATTTCAAAGGAAATAGACATGGTCATTGTGTTACAAGGCATGTCCATCACCCCTTTTCTCAAAGACTTTTCTTTCGCCCCCTTTGTTGAATGAGAACAGTAAACACGCGGATATGAAAGTTCTGTGAAATTTCGGTGGTTGACTATATAATAAAGATGATGCTTGCTCCCCCTGGCTTATAGACAATTTCTTTCTGCTTATCTCAGGAAAATGATGCCTCATTTTCTTTAATGCAAGTGTTGTTGAGTAGGTAACTAAAATGGTACTTTGAGAAATAGCAAGAGCCAAATCATACTGTTGTAGCTTGGTTTGAAGCAAGGTAAACCCTGATCAGAAATCAAACCTCACTAATTTCTAGTCTTTCAGTTCTCTGATAACCTTGATTGGAGGCCGAAATCATGAACATGTCACAGCTAGAAGAGCATGGAGGAGAAGAAGGTGGTGAGGATGCAATCCAAGAGTATTGCCAGAGTTGGGTAAAGCGGTTGTTCTCTGATTTAGACGGAGAAGAAGTTGGTGTAGAGGTTGAGTACAAAAGCCAAAACCCTTCGCCCCACCATTACCACAGCATGGACGAGCAGTTTTCCCTTTATGGAAGCTGGCAAGACTTATATTTCTTCGACCAGAGGGGCAGCCTCTTTTCATCCATAATCAAAGAGTGGCGCGAAGAAGTGCATCCTTTGGACGAGGGAGTTCGAAAGTCAATGTGGAGACCAGGAGAATGGGAAGCTCGAGTAAGGGGCCGAAATGGGAGAAGCAGGTTGTGTCTAGGGACATTTCACACCCCAGATGATGCAGCCAGAGCACATGATCGAGCGGCCTTTAGGTTTTGGGGGAGGAGGGCTAGGCTCAACTTCTGTGAATTCGGTGCTCCAGGCCATCCGAGTCCAGCTGCTCATGTATCTGGTACATCAATCTTCTACTCCATCAGTCCAAAAGAAATTGTCTATTTTGATATTTTGCGATCTTCAATGCAGCACTTTTACCATCGATTTTTAACAATCTGTATTAACAAAAATTATAAGATATCATAGTCTTATGAAAGGATTTTTTATAAGAATTCTTATGCCTGCAGTTTTATATGGTAGATCAATGTATATTTTGAGAAGTTAATCGTCAAAGTTTAAAAACTTTGGCCATAAAAGTCAAATATGAGCAATTTTCTTCTTGGGACCGAGCGAGTAATACTTATCTGATCCCCTTGTGTGATACTGTACGTAAGAGATTATAATGTATGCCCTGCATTCGACCTACTTATATTAATAAACAAATATTAAACATCCACTTAAAAAAATATATTAAACATTACCCTTGTACCATCAAGTTAAAATTAGAATAAAAGAAGAAAGTATTTATAATAGCATTTATGGAATTTATTTAAATTCGATTAAATTAAATACATGTTGAAATTATTAAAAATAAGACAACTAAATTATAAAAGAATGTGAAATAATAACAATTTTTACAAAATATTATTTTAAAATAATTGAAAATATTAAAAAACTATTATATTATGCAATAAAAATTAAATAAAAATCTTGTGTTATATTTACTAAAAATATATTATTATTATTATTATTATTATTATTATTATTATTATTATTATTATTATTATTAATAATAAGAAGAAAAAGAGAAAGCCATGGTTCATTACTACTAATAGGTCTTTTTGGAAGATCAAAAGAGAATAAATTAGTGAAAATATTCATTAAGGACAAAACATTGCCAGACATGGGAGATTTTATTATTGAACTCTAACTTTAAAGGAGATCAAAGCTCTCATGAAAAGGTGAAAATTTTCAAAATTATTTCCAAATAGGTCTAGGGAGCTAAATGTTAATATCTCTTATGTGTATGCCATGTTTTTTAAATAATAATAATAACAATAATGGAGTTAGCTGCTATCGCCTGTTGAAGCTGATAAAATTTACATTGATCATAGGTTTGCTAAAAATTAAAGGACCTCATCGACGATAACTTCTAGTATGAGTGTTAATTAACTCAATTAATACAGGTCTTTGGAAGATGTCGTCCAAAACCTATATTCGAATCACATTTGTTTCGATGTTTGCAACTCCCTTTACACTTAAAAAAAAAAAATAAATCTACTTCTCACAATTTTGCACCCACAATTGGACAAAATTTCTAGTTCTCAGTTACCAGTTGTGGGAGGGGGTTACTTTGGTGCACATGAGATATGATGGTTGATATAGGCAGAATTTGAACCTAGATCCTTTACAACGACGTTTAAAAACTTAACCAACTGCCTAGTGGATACCTACAATTACTTACTTTTTTTTTGGGGGTCCTCTTTGTTCGATGGATACAAAAAATTTATTTGAATTATTTAAAGATTGAGCATAGACAAACTAAGATGAATTTGGAATTACTTACTTGATATCCTACTGTTGATCTCCTTAGGTTGTTCTGCTTCTCCAGAACAGATCATCAAAGATGATCATATCACCATTCAAATCCACCAACTGGAGGATCAGGAGACCATACCTACTGCAACCCATGAGGTACGAGGACATTGGGCACAGACAATAGCAACATTTCGAAAAAAGGCTATGAATACAATCAACAGATCAACTCAAGGTATCCCAAATGAGCTTCATGTTGGATTGATCGGCTTGACGTACCAGTTTATGTCAATGCCATGGTCAAATGGAAGAACAAGGTACATCCTAACAGTCGCCAATGCGCTGGGCTTCTCATTTCTTCTCATTGGGATGGTCCGGCGTGCTCGAAAGTGCAGGTTTGCAAACTTGCTGCTGTTCATGGGAACCCTGTTTTCCTCTGGTGGCATTCTTTTCTCCATGTCTAGGGACGTCCATGGCCTTCTAGGATGGTTTGTCCCTATGGCATGCTTGTTCATCCTAGTGACAGCAGCTGTCTTCTGACATTGCAGCTGTTGCAGAGGATCTCTTAACTGAACTACTTGACATTTTTGATATTTAATCAGCTTTTTTTCTCGAATCTGCTTGATTTCACATGTCGTGCACACTCTAGAGTACATTACATAAAAATGAAGTGAAGAACATATTATACACTTAACTATGAGAATGCTAACAGCTGCAGTTGACAAAATTTTTAGAAATTATTGTCTTATTAAATATTCGAGTCTAAATACATTCTATATAGACCTTCAGATCTCACTTGTATATAAAAAATACACTTAATTAACAACAAACACTATATTATTCTAGAATCAAAGTTTACTTGCGCCAACTCAATTACATAGGAGTTGAAAAAATTAAAAAACCATCATTTTGTCAAGGGTACATATATTTTCGGGGATCCATTATCTGCCATCATATTAGATCTTGAATTTAGCACCTCCACACAATCAGCAATGCATATAACAGAAGCAACACATACATAACTTCAACTTGGACACATACACTACAAATATATGAACAATGACTTGAGAATGAATGTAAGCAACAAGCTAAAAAGAGCAAGATGTACTCTAATATAGACCAAGAAGGTCTTGGTCCCCTACTAAACAAGCTAGTTACTAGGTGGAAGGAACTGATAATCCCTTCACATGTTGTTTTCCTACACAAAAAAACACAAACACCCAGATAGGCAAAAGGAAAATATACAAGAAAAGACAAAGGCAAAACGTTGTGGGTGTTTTTGGAATATGTGCGTGCAAAGTTTGTCCGTGTCTCCTAATTAATCTTGCTAGCCTGTTGAAATGAGAGACAAGGCTAATATGTGTAAGGCTCTTTGTTCTTTCAAATTCAAGCCCTAGAAAACACACACTTCATATGATTCCCATTCGCCTATGTCGGAGTATGAATATGAATGTGATTTGATGTTGTTCTTGTCATCGTTGTTGTTGTTCATGTTGGAACTGAACTACTGAGTCACACAGGAAACTTCAAAGCAACTTTAGCCACTATTTATTCTTTCCTTTGGTTTGTGATCTTAATTGGTGAGGGGGAGGGACCGTATTTTTGTTAGTATTTACAGGTATTTTCGAAGCAATGGATGGCTAGATAAATATAGAACAAATAGATGATGCAGGTGGGGGATTGTGTAGGAAGAGAAATATGTACTGACAGTTTGTCTTTTAATTAATACATTCATATAAAGAAGTGTACAAGGTTAAGTTTGTTTTTAAGAAGCTTAGCTAAGTCAGATTGGCTGATATCGCTGGACTAATCACTTTCTTCATAATTTTTTTTTTCCAGTTCAAGAGATGTTGCCAGCGAACCGTTGTCGAATACGCGCGAGATGTCTTCGATATTGGGTTGTATTTTATTTTTCATTGTTTCGCTCGTCTAAGAGAAAATTTTCCTACTGATTATCGCAAAGAAGGGGGGAGAAAAAAAAACACTCCCCACAAAGAAAAATTGTTGCATGCCAAATGGTGCTGAACTTGGAACACAAAATTGGGTGATTAGGTATTGAATTATGAAAAATAGAGGAAACATAACCTTAAAACATGATGAAGCTTCCTTATATTTGGATGGTGGGTCAGCAATTGTCTCTTTTCCTTCCTCTTGATTTGGAAAAAGAGGGAGAATATTATGACGTATGAGAACTACAATCATACTCGAGAACTGTTGATACATCATAGTCACATGCCAATTTCACCACCAGAATAAAAAAGAAAATTGCTAGCGTGTTGCACGACACTGAAGCAGTTGCATGCCATAATTGCATGAGTCAACACCATATGGTAATTCAAAAAACAAAACGTGTGTACTTGGGAAATCCTTGTACTTTATAAGACAATTTGGAAATAATTTTTAAGGGTGAAGCCTCTCCTGACAAAGTACGGATTAATTAATACTATATCAAAAAATCAAGAAAAGACACAGACCAAAAAAGTCTAGTAGCATTCTTTTAAAAAGAAGTAATTTATAAAAACAGGCAGCGGTACGATATCATTTAAAAGTTTTAAGATAATAACTACCTTTAACAGGTGCTAATGAACAGTTGATAAGATATTTGAAAGTTGTTTTCAAATATTCTATTTTGAATTCCACCGACATCAATATAATGTTCCATAGTTATTTGTCAAATTAGGCTAGTGAGTATTTTTTTCTTTTTTTTGGATTGATAAGTGGGCCTAGCCCACTGGACCCCTATCGCAGGGGTACTCAGTGGACCTGAACGGACCACGAGGGGGGAATGTCAAAGTCCAGACCAAAGTACAAGCCCACACACTCTCCCACAAACAAATGCACCGCAAATGTGCCCCAAGTTTGAACCCAGGTGGGGCGGAGGGGGGAGAACGTGTGGAGGGATGGCCGTCCGGCCATCTCTTCTTCGACAAAATTAGGCTAGTTAGTATGCTACCAGCCTACCAAAGACTTCTGATTTAATCTTGGACAACCAGATGAGTATAATAGTTGTCACCAGAAAATCATTGAGGTGAAGGATTGCAACCCGATTGTTCAACTTGGTTGTAGGTCATCTTGAGCCACACTTAAGTAAGAGTTCAGCTCAATTTGGGCTTCACTTGATGCTTAATAAGTCAAACTCAGATTAAGTGGAACCCAGTTCATCTCAACTTGGTTGAGTTCATTTAGTTTTTAGATGTCGTATTCCATGGTTATAATTAAACCTTTTGCTAATATGGATATTCATATTTCAACATTAAAGCATATATATATGTTTGATCTTATTGCTTCTACTTGGGAGTCATAGTTTTTTATATTTAAAATAAGTTTCAAACCAATCACGTAAATATGCAAATCAAACTAAAGGCTCAACCTTGACTTAGTTAAAGTTTGCCTCAATTTTCGAAAATTACTTATTAGTTCAATTCTATTGATGCTTGATCTTGATTCAACTCAAATACACCCTATCTTGATGGCATGCCATATTCTCGAAAGCTGAAAAAATCTCAAAGCCCAAGTACAGAGTAAAGAATCACTTCCAATGTCTAATCACAAAGCATCAATTGACCTAGTGATTAAGATTAAGCTCGTGAGTATATTAGATCATATGTTCGATTCCCCCTCTTCTATTATATTATAGTTATATTGTATTGTCCTTTATAACTCTTTCGCCCCCAAAAAAAGTTCGATCATAAGGCATATCATTATAAGGATCAGTAATTATGTTCAACATATGACGATACTAAAATTGTAAGATTCGGGGAATAGGTTTAAATCTTGACAATCCTAAAATTCAAGCTTCTGCATATTGCTATGGGCATGGCTGAATTAATACAGAGCTTAGCTTAATGATAGTGTTAATCAACGATAGCCATATAAAACAGACAAAACATAAATGCTAGTGTAACTGCTGAGATCTAATCTGAAATATTATATTAACTTCTCAGGAGTAAAATTTTACAGGAAATGCTAGACAAGATCAAAGTAATAAAGTATACAACTATAAGGTCTCATATGAGGGAAAAGGGGGATATTTTCTCCTTTTTTTTTTTTAACAAATTTAAGCTCTTTTTCTCTCCTAGACCATGAATTTGCAGACAGTGGAAGCAAAAGGAGTGATCTTGTTCTGGAACTTGCTCCTGTCTTCATTGCCTTCTACCTGGTTTCTTCATATTATATGTACACAAAAGGCCTTGTGATTTTTTCATCATACTTGACCTGAATATCAAAACCTTCAAATTCACATACCAATAGATCTTTTGCAGTGAAGAACTGCCTCATGAATTGAGCCATCGGAATCAAAGGACCTTCTCCAATCACCAGCACAGGAGCCTACACTTGTTCGCGGTGATGCTTGTGGTGAGAATGATTTGCTGCTGTTCTTCAAGACCCAGGTCCTCTTATCAGCCGCTCGATTTCTTTTGGACTTTGATCTGCAGCACCTTATCTTCTCCAACAATGGGGACATAAAGTACAAGTACTTGTCAAATGTTTTCCTGGACAATAAGCTCCTACACCTTCTCAAGGAAGAACAACGAAACTTCATAGCATCACCTGAAGAAGTCCTTGTTTTCTGACCATCTGAGAAAGGTGAGGCACTCGGGCTTGAATCGACAGGGGATTCAGTCTTCGATGTGCTGACAAGGGGCACAAGGATGCCATTGCTAAAGAGCTCATCAGCATGGACAATGGCAGCCACAGATTGCTCTGAGCACGGAAGGTTAAAGTCGAAATCCTTGCCCAGTTTCTTGAACCTCTTGGATGGGGGCATGTTTGGGTCCATCTCGATGAAGGAAGACTCATCTGATGAATCCAGTATAGCCCTGAAGGAGTCACTGATGCTTTCAAGGGATGGTTTGAAGTCTATCAACCAACTGTATGAGAAGCTATCAATGGAGAGAGGTTGTGGTGTTTCAACAACAGCCATTTTTCATGGAAATCAAGAAAGGACATGTTATGAAGTATTATGCAGCTACTGGTATACTGCAAGCTATATAAAATACATCCAAGGCATATATATACGCAATATACAATAATTTATGGGAGGGTCTGACAAGAGACAATTGTGTTTAATAATTTGAAAAAGAAAGGGAGAAGGGACAGAATATTGCAACCCCACATGCACCCACAATGGATGTGACCCTCAGCATCTCTAGTTTATGTTCAATTTTTCTTTCTACATTTCAGTCAGCTCACCTTTTTTTCGGAAATGTTTTCCTTTCCTCTCTTTTATGGTAGAAAGTACGAAGGGGATATGATTAGATGGGTAACAATATGCCTCTTTCAATCAACCAGTCAAAAGACAGTGATCCCTTGATTTAGAATCATGCATCAAACAGCCATCTTTATAGTTTTAATTATAGCCACTGTTACTTAGACTCAGACTCCATCAAATGCACGTCAAAGTGCTAGGCACCCAACCTGGATCTGAATATTGGGATGGCCTCCTGCGTGGGAATTCAGGGGATGGTTTCAGCCAAAGATGGAGGGTCAGGTATCAATTCCAATGCCAAAGTGTAGAGTGGCCGACATGGTTGCTAAGGCGAAATGAGCACAGGAGTACACATAGGCACGTAGGCACTAGATCAACACAGGTCAAGCTACAACAAATGGTTAGGGACACATGATAGAAGGTTCATGCATGCTAGCAAAAGTTATTCAAAGCTCTTGTCTATTCAAACGAATTTGAAAAGACACTATCTTTTCAACTTTTTCATAACAGCAACATACCATCAATTTGCAGCAACACTGTTGATCTTCAGTCATTAACTTTTGTTTTTTCTATAGTCATAGCTTGAGGTGCGTCCATGATTTCTAACGTCAAAAACAATTTTGAGAGAATGATCTCATCACCTTACACTAAAAGCCCAACTGCTGCACGGACCATTTACGTTCCACAGGATGCTCCCACCTAGAGTAACAGGAAATTCAAGGATGACAAGAACCTACATTCCGTATAGGAAGTCTTAGATTAAGAAACCAAATTAATCCACAAATTGCACCGTGAATGAGGCAAAATAAAACAAAATAGCTAGTGAAATCAAGAAACAAGGGTTCATGTAAATTGCAAGTAATATAATACAGTGCTGCAACAGCTTTAATTATTTTTTTTTTTTTTAAAGACCAGAGGCTGACGGGAAGGTTGCCTGCCACAAATTGTCATGGTCCTCTTTGAAGGACAGAAACTTTCACTAAAGCAGCAGTTTGCTGCCGCTCACCATGTTTGTAGCATGTTATGCCTAATATTCCAGTTGCTGCCAGTATCAGTTTAAGCAAGTCTATCAGAATCAGTAGTACATGTCATGCTTTAGTCCTAGAGGATTATGGGCAGAAGTTTCGATAGATATAAGGCCAATGTGGAATTGGATCAATACAAAGCATGTAAATTTGGCGAAGAAGAGAACTATGGGCTAGAATTTCCATATCAGATGGCGCGAGTTGTTTACTGTCAGGAACATCCAAGAATCCTTAGCACAATTGCTCTAGCGTCAGACGCCAAGATTGCATAACACTTGTGCCATCTGAAGTATCAAATAAAAATCTCAACTGAAGAATCAAATAAAAATCAACACCAAGTATTCAGCCAAGAAGAAAAGCAATGTAAATTGCTCCATTCACCATCATTCTGATCTACGAATCCAACATCACTGTGTAAAAAGCAGCAGCTGCACCAAAGTTTTTCTTTACTGACTCCAAGTCTTACCTGTCAACACAAGAGCAATTCCAACTCCCACAAATATTTGCAGCACTGTTTTCAGGAACAAGTACTTCAATCAATCAACCATCACCGTCAAACTTCAACAGAAAACAGCCAAGTTGCAACCAGTGCACCACATATTTCAGACAAAATCTGTGTGCAGCATCACATAAGCTTCTTTTTGTTCACTATCTAAGATTTTTGTTTAAATTAGGGTCCTCTATGTGGGAGATTAATCTAGAAACCCACAGATATTTCTTCGAGTCAGAAAACTATACATCGCGAACTGCCCAACCTAAGAAGTTGTAGAGAACGGCAAAACATCATGATATTTTCGTCAAATGAGTGCTACAAAAGGCCAATTTCGTTAGCAATTATACGTGGAGCAACATGTTTCCATAAGAGGAGCCTCACCCATCATCGCAGGCTAACCCAACTGCCAAATAACCCCTTGTAATACCTTGTAGTTTAATGCTAAAAATGTTTCGGCGCACAAAATTCCTAAACCTTGATCCATCAGCTTACAAAATATTTTGCTAACTTAAATGTTACCAGGCACTTATAACCTTTCTAGTGTCGGCGGAACAAACTTGAGGGTCACAGCTTATCATGCATCTATTGCTTACTCAAGTCCCTAAGTCCTAACGAGTTATATCTAACCCCCATAGTTGCTAGCCACACATGACTCAACAACAGCTTTTGGGAGAACTTTCTAGCCAAGAAGTGCTTTTTGGACCCAAATACGGTATTCGAACTTGTGAACAAGCTAATATGAGAGTCTGATAAACAACTTGGAAGAGCTTATTGGGTCCAAAAATTTTTGAAAAGGCTCAATCTATAAGCTTTTTGAAATTAGCTATTTGGGAATTAGCTTTTTGCCTCATAGTTTTGTTCTAAACTTCTAACTTATTGAACACTTTTTCTTGAAACAATTAATGTAAACATCTAACACAAGCAGCTTGCTTTTGCTGTTTTCGCCTGGCAGTGCTTGAATCGGAGGGAAGGAACAAGGAAGAGAGAGGCGAACACATTGTAGAGAGAGAAAATTGGCAAGAAAAACTCTCCAGAGAACATTGGTCAGCGTTCAGGTGCCCGCGGCTTCTCGTGGACTGTCCGCTTGGGCTTATGGGCCTCCCAAACAGAGAAATGTTTAGCATGTATTTATCTCTCTGTGGAAGGGATTTCTTTACATTCTTTGGTCTCTAATGTCGTGAGAAAGGAACGGAATAAAAAGTTCTTCTATGTTATGTTACCTCTAATAGTCTATTGAGAAAACCTCCCACCAAAAAAAAAGAAGGATAATTGAGAAAGAATTCAAAAATTCATGGGATAATTTATTTCACCCATTGTTTTGGAATTTTATGGAGTGGAAGCAAATAATCGAGGAGTTTTTAGGTTTATATTACGAGGGTAATTTAGAATCTAAGTCCTTTTTGGCAAACTGTCGTTAGCTGTTAAATGTTAGTTATTTGTATTAGCTGTTAGTTGTTAACTATTTGTATTAACTATTTGAATTAGCTGTTTGTAGAAAAACTGTTTGATGAAATTAGCTATTTCTAAAGTTGTGAGAAAAAAAGTTAATTCTCCAAAAAGTTCTTCCAAAAAGCTAATTAAATTAGCTTTTTCATATTAGCTATTTGGACTTGTTGGAGTATGATAGTGGGTGTTGTCCCACATTGATGAAATTAAAGGGCTTGGGTATGTATATAAGCTTGTGAGTTACTCCACCTATTGCCAATTGGTTTTGGGATGGAACCTTATTTGAGCTTATATGCATGACTCGTCATTTAAAGCCCAATTAATATAAAAATTTAACATGGTATCAGAGCGGGTTGCTCGATCTTGATTTGCCACCGTTCCCGTTTGATTAAAATTGTGTGCACGTGTTGGGCCTTATTAGTAGCTCACACGTGAGGGGGCGTGTTGGAGTATGATAGTGGGTGTTGTCCCACATTGATGAAATTAAAGGGCTTGGGTATGTATATAAACTTGTGAGTTACTCCACCTATTGCCAATTGGTTTTGGGATGGAACCTTATTTGAGCTTATATGCATGACTCGTCATTTAAAGCCCAATTAATATAAAAATTTAACAGGACTCAAAAAACTCCTCCAAAAAGTTATTCTACCAAACACCTAAATTACCTTTTTGACTAGGTCAAACAGCTAATTTTGGTCAAAAAAGCTCTTTTTAGTCAAAAAGCTCTTCAAAAAACTGTTTACCAAATATTCCTAAGTGAACATCTCAAAGTGACTGGTTATTGACTCAGACTGTTCAAATCCATGTGGATCAGACCCGAGACTTCTCTTCCTAATATCATTTCTTTTGTATACTAAGAGTACATTTAATGAGACATCTTATAATCATCATGTTACTCTCAAAATCAGCATAATTTTAAATAATGACTTGGTTAAAAAATACATTAACACTAAATTAACCAACTGGCAATTCTATTCAAAAGACTTGTTAAATTTGAAGAGATTATTTGTGAATTAAAAAAGATTTGGTTATAATCATGAGATGTGTATATGATTCAACTACACGATTAATTGAAAGGTGTGTATAATTTTAATTGTGGGTCACGTGGAATCAACTTTTTAGGGCATGAATATCAGTAGAAGTAAGATTTCCTACATTTGAATCTCTCTAAATCCGTGAAAGCAAGACCCATACTGGCAGATGGTGCTGATATTATTGTTGGGGTGTATAATTTCAATTGTCAACTAATAAACAACCCCACAAAAGCTAACTGTTGAAATTTAATTTCCACAACTTTGACAATTGACAAATTAGTGAGTTGGTTGTGTGTGTACACTGGATCGATCTTGATGAGCTTTTTAAATGATTAGCAGCAAATGCCAGAATACTACAAGTCTACAAGCACAAACTACGTGGTAGGGTTAGGACACATAGAGAATGGAGATCCACTTACAGCTTAATTAGGTTATTCTCAAGTACGTACAAGCCTTTGATAATTAAGTCAACCATGAAGTTTAATTCAGGTAATAAGGATAGAATGATATATATGGGCTACAGGGAGAAAACCATTTAATTTGAGGTCGAGTTTGAAAATCATCATAATTATTAGTATAGAGGTGTCAGATTTGGATCTTCAACTTGTGATTGTATATTATAGTTTGTCTATATATAGTGATTTCAAAAGAGAGAACAGAAGAGAGAATGTAATGCGACAAATATGCATCTATGTTATATGCAAAAAGAAAGAACTCATAGAATAATGAAAACCCCAAAGTTGGCATTAGTAATCACCGCGTCAAAAGACAGTTGCTCAAGCATTGAAAATCCCCATGTGTGTCATTCGCTATTCATTTGTTACCTTTATGCGTAAAATCTTGCCCAAAAAAATAAATAATCATGCTGTGTCTTCCATGACATGTCTTGGCTTGGTCAAGAGCACGCTAAAGGCTTAGAGTTTGGGCCACCGAAAAACTATCCCATGATGGGGCAAAGCTTGACTCGGTTATGTCCAGATATATTAGGTGCTTAAAATGTCTAAATTCACCATACATTTAATTAAGAGCTCAATCTTTATCCAACTTACAAGAAGCAGAAGGTTTGCATCAAAAAGCATATTTACCATCACAAATTATTGACATGTACGTTCATCCAAATTCATGAACATTGGAAGGGATAGTTTTCGAAAGCAAAAACTGACCAAATTCAAAACCCAAGACCACAACATGCCAATTTCAAATGTGGGGACACGAAGAGAAGTACAAATAGTTACCCTAGTGTGAAAATGCCCAAACCAACTCAAGACATGACAAAGACCAAATCAAAAAGATTATTTAGGTGCAGCAATCTACAGCTAGAAACGTGTGTCTAGTAACCCCATCCCACATTTTTTTATTCCCCAACATTCAAACACATTTAAACACGTATTCCAAATTCAATTTCAAATCTAATACCTCAAAAATTTCTCTACTAGACGGTAACGGGGAGGTCTGATATAGTGGCTTTACCCTTTAATTGAAAAAATTACAGAGAGATTGGTTCCGTTGTACCCTATATTTAAAAACCGTAAACTACATGCTACTCCATAAAAACAAAATAGATGAAGCTTAGAGAAACATTTTTCTTTAGTCTACTACAATCCAAGTTGAAAAAATAATTCAAATTTATATTTTTCAACTACACAAATTATAGACAAAATTTAAACACCTACCCCCTAATCATAAAATGTTTGGACCGACCGCAAAGATTATCCCATCATTTGGACCCATTTTCTCAACGTTGTAGCTCACCCACCACATACCCACGTGTCTCAAATCCATTGCCCTTAATGTAGGGTCCACCTAATTTTTGAATTTTAGGGGTGGGTTAATTTATTTATTAGCAGAAACTCCAGTATGAGCATACGTTGGTCACTTCAATGGCTACTGCTAGTTTTAATTTGTGTTTATTTTTCTTCTGGTTAGGGTTTTTTTTGGGGTTAGTAAATTGTGAAATTAGAACAGGATCGAGGTTGCTAGCTAGAGAAAATGCAGCATGGGTGTCTGAAAATGGGACTTTTGCTTTTGGGTTTACAACTGTTCATTCAAATGATGAGTTTCAGCTTGGGATTTGGTATAATCAGATCCCTGGAGATAGAGTCCTCGTTTGGTCTGCTAATAGGTAATTCACTATTTCATAAGTTTCCCTTTTTTTCGTCTTCTTTTGGGGGCGGGTGTTGTCTTGTAATCTAATGATGTAATCATATATCAAATCTTGATTCTTATTACGTATATATCATAAGTTATAATACTGAATGTTATGATTATTGTTATTGTATTTGAAAGTGATGTTCATTTAGCATCTCTGTATAATATTCGTGTCTTTGGTGAGCTTTATAAGATGATAATATTGAAGGTTACAGTGAATATAATTGATTGAGGGAATAATGTCAATATATTAGTTTTACGCCTGTATTTAGGGTGTCAACTTGCTTGACAATAAAGTTTTTAAAAGCTGATATCAGGGAACTAGGTTTAGACACTAGCCGGCGAGATTGTCTTCCAATTCCTTAGCCTGATATCAAAAAATGCTAATATATATCCCACATTATGTTTTTTACACTGTGGATGAATATATTGCTTGCATGCATATTTCTCTACATGTACATATATTGAGTTGACTGATACACATTGTTGTGTTATTATATATGTTAGGCATAATTGTATTATGTAGTCTTTTGTGGCTCGTTTGAAACCCAAAAAAAATGAAAATGACCAAGAAAATTGAGGTTGAGATGTAGAATTAAGGATCATAAATGAGTCACTTCATGTAGCTCGCTACAATAATTCAACACTCTTACAAATATGAAACAGATGCAAACTGGTTTCTTACACAAAACATTGGATATTAAATTAAAGAAAAGAAGTCCATTACTCTCCATGCATGCATGCATCTCCCTAGTGGTCTTTCTTTCTCATCAAGCTCTTGCAGGGGATCATGATCTTGATGATCAAATGTATGTACTCCCTACTATTACCCTAAACCCCTCCCAATGCTTTCATTCTCTCTCCCATTAGAAACTCTCCTGTGAGCAAATCCGCCATCCTCGATTTCGACTCCACTGGAAACCTCCTCCTCACTGATGGCCAATCAACAATTTGGACGTCCAATACATCAAGATCAGGAGTAGTAGCAGCGACAATGTTGGATTCGGGGAATTTTATCCTCTACAACAAGGACTACCGTCCTACATGGCAGAGCTTCTCGTACCCCTCTGATACCCTCTTACCAGGGCAACCCTTGAATGTATCAATGGAGCTCACAACGACAACATCATCAGCATCATCATCCAACAAGAACTCACCTAATACTCATGGGGGTTATTACACCCTAAAAATGCTCCAACAGCCAACTTCTCTTAGCTTGGCATTGACCTACAATCTCCCTGAGGCACCTGATGACTCTTTATCCAACTACTCATATTGGGCCGGGCCGGATATTTCGAATTCCACCGGTGATGTGGTGGCGGTCTTAGACGATAAGGGAAGTTTTGGGGTGGTTTATGGGCCGGGTTCATCAAATGGGGCGGTCTATGTTTACAAGAATGATCGCGACAACACTGGATTAGTGTACAATAGGAGTGCTACTTCTTCAGGATATGCCACCACCCTACGGCGGTTAGTGCTTGAGCAGAATGGCAATCTACGGCTGTACAGGTGGGACAACGACGTTAATGGGTCTCGCCAGTGGGTCCCAGAGTGGGCCGCAGTGTCTAACCCTTGTGACATTGCTGGAACTTGTGGAAATGGGGTTTGTGTTCTTGATAAGACCAAGACTAATTCGTCATGTTCCTGTTTACCTGGCACTGTAAGATTTGGTGATGACGATGAAAGGTGTTTCGAGAACTCGACTTTGACAGGAAAATGTAATAAGAATCATCAGAATTTGACTTCAGATTTCAAGATTGTTTCTGTCCAACAAACCAACTATCACTTCTCCGATCAGTCTGTGATTGCTAATTACAGTGACATCCCCACGGTGTCGAAATGTGGGGATGCTTGTTTGGGTGATTGTGAATGTGTTGCTTCTGTTTATGGGTTAAGTGATGAGAAGCCTTACTGTTGGTTGCTAAGGAGGTTGGATTTTGGTGGGTTTCAAGACCCGAGCTCGACCCTCTTCATTAAGGTCCAAGCAAATGGGTCGGGTTGGCCTGATGGGTCAAGTCATGGGAGAGATGATGGTGATGGTGATAGAAGTGCTCATGAGAAGGCCGTGGTGCTTCCTATTGTACTGAGCATGGGGGTGCTCATTGGGTTGCTCTGCCTATTGCTCTACTACAATGTTAGTAGGAGGAGGTATTTGAAGAAAGCCATCGAGAGCTCGTTGATCTTCTCGGGTGCTCCGATTAGCTTCTCCTACCGGGATCTTCAGAATTGCACCAGCAACTTCTCTCAGATGCTAGGGGTTGGTATGTCTCAAACTTCTTTTATTTTTTAATAACTTTATAAAAAACAGAGGACTCTGTTTCTGTTTAGCATTGAGCTTCTAGTGGTGGTAATGATGAATTTTGATGTTATAAACAGGAGGGTTTGGGACAGTGTACAAAGGAAGCTTAGGAGATGGGACATTGATTGCTGTGAAGAAACTCGAGAAGGTCTTGCCTCATGGGGAGAAAGAATTCATCACCGAGGTGAATACTATTGGCTCTATGCATCATATGAATTTGGTTCGTCTTTGTGGTTATTGCTCTGAGGGAACCCGCAGGTATACCATGATCTAGTTGCATTGCTTACCCTATAAAAGGGCCCTATCTTTAGCTGAATTTATCTTGAATCTACATGCTTTGCATATTAAGCTTTGATAGCAATTTGCTACTCCTAATGACTCAAAATATGGTCATTCATAGGCTCTTGGTATATGAATTCATGAAGAATGGATCATTGGATAAATGGATATTTGCTACTAGTCATTCTCGAGACAAGGTACTGGATTGGCCAACGCGCTACAACATAGCCTTGGGCACGGCTCAAGGGATAGCCTACTTCCACGAGCAATGTAGGAATCGCATAATCCATTGTGATATCAAGCCCGAAAACATCTTATTAGATGAGAATTTTTGCCCTAAGGTTTCGGATTTTGGGTTAGCTAAGCTAATGGGAAGGGAGCACTCCCATGTAGTTACAATGATTCGCGGAACAAGAGGGTACTTAGCTCCGGAATGGGTTAGTAATCGTCCTATAACTGTCAAGGCCGACGTTTATAGTTATGGGATGCTCTTGCTGGAGATCATTGGTGGAAGGAGGAACCTTGACATGTCTTATGATGCCGAGGACTTCTTCTACCCTGGATGGGCTTTCAAGGTATTGTTTGACTGCCATTTCTCATTAACTTCAATTATATTATAACATTTCATAGTAGGACTTACACCGAGTGTTGTCGTTGCTGTTTGAATGCAGGCAATGGTGAATGAGAAACCCATGAAAGTTGTGGACAAGAGACTAGGGGGAGCGGTGAACGAGAAAGAAGTCACAAGGGCACTAAAGGTGGCATTTTGGTGCATCCAAGATGAAGTGGCAATGAGGCCTTCAATGGGGGAGGTGGTGAAAACGTTGGAAGGTTCAATGGAGATGAACATGCCACCAATGCCTCAAACAGTCTTGGAGTTGATAGAAGAAGGATTAGATGATGTATATAAAGCCATGAGAAGGGAGGTTGATCATGCAAGCTCCTTCACCCTCCCCACCGATCCTACATCTAGAGCTACTTGTAGTTATTCCACCATGTCTCCTAGATGATCACAACATACATATAGCCCTCTTCTTCCCCCCCCCCCCCCAAAAAATAGAAATTGTAAGGAAAAAAAAAGGTTTTTGCTTTTTTTTCCTTTCTTTTTAAGTTTTATATGGAAGTAGCAACAAAACGAACATTCTTTGAAGCATTAATCAAGCTTTAAAAGCTCAACTTTTTCCTCCTCTGGAAGTGATAATGTCTTATGCTTAAGTTTTAAATCTTTGTCTTCCACAATTTTTTAGATGAATTAATCATTAACAATGAAGAGTTAAAAAAATCCACCGATCTTTCAAATAATTCAAACAGCTAAATACATATATGAGTGTAAATATATATTTATCAAACTAACTTATGAAATATGAAATTCAATAGTTTGCTAAATAGCTAAATTGTGCAAAACTTACCTTTCATGATGCTTCTAAATTGCAAATGAATAATAATACAAATATGCAACTTCTTACAACTTTTTTCTTTTTTTTTTTTAAAGAACCCTAGTCCACCTAGCAGAAGACAACATTTCTACCCTACTGCACCTAGCACTAGCAGAAGACAAAGCATAACAACTGTTGACTTTTGTTCTATACAATTTGGTCAGTTGGCCTACATTAGGGGTTGGGTTGGGGGGGGGGGGTGAGATTTATTTGAAACCACAGCTTCTAAAGTCAATCTTTCTTGTTTTTATATACAAAAAAAAAAAAAGAAGATTGTCATATCTTTGACTATTACGTAGAAATTTCAGTCATGTCTTTCAAAACTACCTAGACAATTACTTTGACACTAAATCACGATACCATTCATCCAAAAAAGTGACATCATCACCGTTATTAGCTTGAAAATTTGCTATCAAAAAGTGAGTTTGCAAATTCCAGCTTTTTTTTTTCACAAGTTGTGAAATTTACATATCAATTGTTATGCAACTATAATAGCAATATTTGATGTGAATTTCGTTTTAATAGACACTAAATTGTCCTTTGCTAAATTGCATGTGATAAATGGCACCATACATCCTTAAAGTCATTATACCTAATTTTTCTTTATTTTTTAAAAAGACCCCAATACAGGCAAAAGTAATTTGAAATTCAACACGGAAGACCTAGCTTCTTCCTAATCCAATATGCAAATAGCCGACCTAAATGGACTGAAACCTTAGATGGCCTGAAATGAATTGAACACGACTTGAAAATTTTCTATCAAGACTACTTTTCTTTCCAAGAAGTGCTTGTTATTAATTGCCTCACCTTCCACAAAAAAACAATCTAACCTCAAACCAACACTGAAGCATTCATAACTGAATTTTATTGACTTTAATATGATCCAACTCGAAAGCGACCTCACCCAAAATCAAATGAAATGGCCCATCTGTGACGTCTATATTATCACCCGAACCTGAAAAACCCAAAAAGAAGGGAAAAAAAAAAAAAAAAAAAAAAAAAAAGGAAACAAGCATCAGAGATTGCTGAATTTCTGGCGACGACGGTGGCACAGTCGCTGGTGGTACTGGTGCAGAGTAATGGAGGTTTCCGGCTATTCCTTCTTTCTCTCTCGTCCTCTGCCTTATTATTAATGGCTCATCACCACCGCCACCGCCACCGCCACCACCACCACCACAATCAAAACCGCCACCACCACCACCACAATCAAAACCCCACCTCCAACATACTACCCACCACCACAGCCCTCCTCCTTCTCTCTGTCCTCTGCTTCTCCACTCTCCTCCTTACTTTCTATCTCTTCAAGTCCTCCCTTACTTCCTCTTCTCGTCCCACAGACTCCCAATTCGAACCCACGAAGACTTCACAACGCTGCAATTTCACCCATTGGAAGTGGGTTTATGATCCATCCCCCAGATCAACGTAGGTCATACTTGTAAAAGAAATCTTCAAGGGTTGGAATCGTATTTTGAACAACAAAAGCAATGCTTTGGAGATTTCTAAGTGGAAATGGATACTCAGAAACTGCTGTCTTCGGCAATTTGATCCCCTCTGGTTTCTGCCATGATTCAGGGACGCTAGCATAGGTGCCATTTACTGTTTTCTAGGTCAAATTTTTTAGCTTTGCTTTTGAATGCCCTGTTTTTGATGTCGATGATTGAAACTGGAGTATGAATTTCGCTCCGTTGATTGAAATAGCAGCTGATTTTGTTCAATTTCTTTGCTTTGATACTTAATTGGGTATTACTTGTTCACTGTTAACTGTGTTGGATTGTTAAGTTATCATAAAATTTAAGTGCCTTGAAACAGAAATAGCAAAAGATAGGGCATTTGATTAGGGGTTTTGTGAAGAACACAATAGTCAGTGTTTGTCACACATTGATAAAATAAACGATGGAGAGTGTGCATATTAGCTCGAGGATTATTCCACTTGTTGCCAAATGATTTTGGACCTCAACTGGCTTATATGCATTGTTTGATTTATTAAAGGCCCAATTTTTATGAACTTCTACAGGTTTTCATTTCCATGTTGAGGAGTTGTGAATCTTATGAGTGGGATTGTTATGGTGTATGCTTAGGAGTTGTCAATTGCATTTGGGGTGATGATGCTTTAATCGCTTTTCTTCTGAGCTTTGAGTGATGCAGGGTTTACAGGGCATTCACTATTGCTTATCATCGAACAATTTTACTAGCACAATATGGTAGGTAAGCCATGTCTTCTGTGCTATTTGTTGATATTAAATCATTGAACTGTGTTACCGAAGTGGTCAATTATTGAGTTAAAAGTCTATTACAGTGCTACCATTCCCAACCCCTGTGTAATTCAAGGGTAATCCCGTGTTTCTGTGTACATTTGACAATCACAACCCCCCCCAACCCCCGCCTGGGCCCTGCTGGTGATGCTAGGTACGCACAGCTCGGGATTATCGGTTTCTTTGGGCATTCTTGCAAATGTAGGTGACAGATATCTATCCAGAATCTCAATGTGACTTTGATCGGGCCCTTACCCCTTTCGCTTAATAGGTGGTCACCCGCTAGTGGTGGAGTTCTAGAATCACTTGGATGCAAAGATGGCTATATTGTTTATGTTGATATCCCTGACAGCAAATGGGCAGAGGCTCCTAGTTTCCATGATGTTGTGATCTTCAATACTGAACACTAGTAATTCAATCTCTAAATCATCAGGAGTAGGATAACTGGAAATGAGCATGCATCATTTGTTCTTTTGTATTTTGAGCTGGGTTGGTCTCCATGCATTAAAATTTGCATAAAGTTGTCAGTTGTAGAAGTGTGATCAATAATTTTCAGCACCTTGCTGGCTTTACAGGTGGTGGGCTCCTTCAAAATTTGATCCAGTGAATTCACCGATGCTCTTCTTTAAGAATGGTGTACCCATATTGCCTCCAACAACTCCTGATGTTGGTCTGGATATGGTTCTGAAACACATGGTAACATGCCAACCTGTACTTTTATTCTGAAAGTTAGGGCAAGATGATTTTAGGCAGTACCTGAGGTGACTATGGAAGCATACAGAGTATTTATGTTAGGCTACTTTAGTCTCTAGCATTTCTTACTTTTCTCTTTAGAAAAAGGTGAACCTAAGCGCTACACTGAGCTAGGACATAGCAGTGACTAGGCTCAGATGTCCAATTAACCATGGTGCTCAGAAAAAGGGGGAGGGCTTAGAAAAGCATGACTGTATTTCTCGTGTTGTTTTCGAGGAGGTGAACTTGAAGTTCGATGCGCGAACAGCAACGGCGAAAACTTATGATGACGTTAGTTAGTGTGTAACATGCACCAAATAGTAGGATTCTTTGTGCTTGTCCATCTGCATCCTTTTCGACAGTGGTCTTTCCAAGTTCATCGTCCCTAAGACATTCTCATATTTCTATTTTGATCTCAGGTAACGTTTGTAGAAAGCAAAATGCAACCTGGTGGAATAAGAATTCTCCGTATTCAATCCCCCGGATACTTTGAAGGAGGTAACTGAAACCAAGGTGGCTTTTGCCTGCATCTGACGCCTGCATCACCTGAAGAAGTAATCGCTTAATCAACTGCGCTCTATTTTGTTTCTCATATATTAAGCTGTTACTTGCAACATAATCAAATTGTCATGAAATGCCAATACTGGTCTATGTGTGCACACCTCTTTGTGCATTCGTTTCTGCACTCGAAGGTGGTCTAAGGGCTTTCTGCAAAATTTTGAATAGGTTTAATCTGTTTCATGTTGAAGAGCTCTTCGCAATGGAGAATAACAGAACAAATGTAGCGATGCTTCTTGTCAATCATCACCTGAACAAAGCCCTGAAGGAATTTGAACGTAACCCTACGGGTGAGCTTCGAGCAGATGCTCATCCATCAACAGCTGGCGGCAAGAAACATCAGGATTGTATACACTGGTGCCGGAATCAGTGATACATGGAACGATGTCTTTGTTGTGTATTTGGATATCATCAAGCCTCAAAAACTGATTTTTTTTCCTCTTACCATTAGCATTTTCTTAACAATCTGATGCCATACAACCCCCCCCCCAATTATATGCCCTCAATTAATGGCAATATTTACAAAAATAAGACTGCTTATATCTGAATTTTTTCTCCAAACCAACTAAAGTAAGACCCATCCTAGCTAGCCAACAAAATATATGGAATCTCCTTCGTGATGCTTAATTGCCCATCATACTTCACTGTTGAATCAAGTACAGGTAAGCTGTACTTCTATGTACAAACCAAATGACAATCAATGACTTGAAGAGGGACAGTCCAGTCCATTTCAATCAAAGTAAAGAACAAGTTCCGCAGCACTTTACAGATCCCCAAAGTGAGACTTTATTTCTGATAGTATTTTTCACAAATTACAATTATGGTCCCAGGATTAAACACAAACACGCATATTCACATAAGGCAAACAAAAGATCTAAGCTGCACTGATATCATCAAACTCAGAACAATGACACACACCAAAGCCATAACAATTATATAAGATTTTTCCATAATATTCACAGATAACAATGACCATAGTACTATGACCCAAGTTGTCTCACTTCCAAGTTCAACTAGGACCCCATCACTCGAGGCTGGCTTCTTCTGCTCCAAATCCAACGCCTGCCCTGAGCATAGCCATGAGCCTTCCACCATGAACCCTTCCCTCTGGAAGGGAACTGAATGTAGAAGATCCCCCACATTCACCAATGACGAGCTGGTTACTAGGAATAACAATTTGCATAGGTGTTGACTTATGACTATGTCTCCCAAAATCAAAGCTGTGCCAAGTGGCCGAGTTTCCTCCATCGACAGGGCTGTTCACGACAGCTTCTTTCATCTTCAGGCCAACGGTTCCATCACCATGGACTCGCTTGTCTTGAAATTGGGCAGCATGGGCAGCACAAAGTCCGATTTTGCCCCTTGCAAACTTGTCACAGGGGCTGTCACTTGCTTCACCAAAGCCAGAACCTGGCTTACCCCACAGGCACCTCTTACCCCCTCCGTGTGCCTTGCAAAAGTCGGTGCTTCCTTGTGCACTCTTCCCACAGCCTTCAGATTTGCATCTCTTCCCACCGCCATGACGAACGCAACAGCTAGTTCGACCCCTTGCACTCCTTGTGCAACCGGCTACAGCACATCTCTTGCCACCGCCATGAGAGACACAGAACAAAGTACCTCCATGGACACTCTTCGTACAAACACCGCCACCCTGAAATGAGCATCTCTTCCCTCCACCATGGGCTTTGCAAAACGGGGTGCTACCTTCTGCTCCCTTGGTGCACCCTAAAAAGGTGCACCTTTTTCCTCCGCCGTGGGCCTTACAGAATTTAGTGCTGCCCTGAGCACCTTTGGTGCACTGGGGATACTGGCAACGCCTGCCACCACCGTGAGCAATACAAAGGCCAGCTAGACCCTCAGCACTCTTTGTGCAGTTTTCGATCTTGCACCTTTTCCCACCACCATGACGGATGCACAGGCCCGACTTTCCCCGGGCAGCACGGGTACAACCTCCTTGGAAGGTGCATCGCCTTCCACCGCCATGGGCAATGCAGAAATTGGTTCGACCCTCAGCACTTTTTGTGCAGCCCAAGTGTTCACACCTTCGGCCGCCACCGTGAGCCTTGCAGAATGCAGTCTTGCCTTCTGCTCCTTTCTGACAACCGGGTCTTTGACACCTGTGCCCCCCACCATGTGAAATGCAACGGCCAGAAGCACCTCTTGCACCCTTTTGACAGCCGGGAAACTGGCAAGTCTTGACAGCAGATTTACGTGGAGGTCTTGTGCACAAAGTGCCAGCACCATCTAGGCTTTTAGGTGGTTCAATGGGTACTATCGATGGTACACTGGAAACAACTGAAACAGGATTCACACTGTTGGAATGACCATCAAGAGGCACCCCCTCCACTGCTGTCGGCAGCCCATCCAAAAGGGGTGCAATTGAGCACTTTTTCCATTTAGATGATGTTGAACCCTCATCCACAAGTTGCACAATATCAGATGACGTTGGAATATCCACACTGCTCTGAATAGGTGATGAAGCCAGGGTAACACTAGTGACATCAGATTCTGAAGCTCCAGCAGCAGACAAGTTTAACTCAAGATCAATCTTAGGTCTCTCCCTTTCTGAGCCACCCAGACTTGGATTTGTGTTTATCACTTCCTGCCAAGTCCTCTTACTTCCAAAATGAAGGTCGAAATCCAGGCAAATGTCGAGCTGTGACAGCTCTTCGACATCTCTTTCAGGAATTAAGGCAGTCGCAGCAGCAGCAGCAGCAGCGTAGTTACTCTTGGTCTGCAAGTAGCTTCCTGAATGACCCAGTCGTAAAGCCAGCGAAATTTGATCCTTAGAACTCAGTGATTCATCAATCCTATTGTTTTTGCTGGGTTCCAGGTGATTGATATTCGGGGCCATTACAGAAAATGAATTAAGGCATAATGCAGTATCTACAAGATTGCTGGAACCAAGATCGCTTGAACCAAGATCGACCACATCTGAATCCTTGCACTGACTCAAAGAATTCCAGATCAAGGATCTATGGGAGCCATCCATCTTATTTTGATGAAAAAATAGTTTATCATCTAACTAAAACCTATACTAGCCTGTCTGTATATATAGGCTACTCCAACTACTATAAACAACAGAGAGCCAACACTAATAGTAACCAGACTTGAACATATGAGATCCACCCCCACTAACAAATCCTGATGTATCCTTGCGGTCCATGGAGGCTCGAAGAATGACACGTGGTTATCAGCAAGATAACTTCAAAATAGAATAGCAGACATCACAATATAGTTGGTTGCAACTTGGAAGCCTTCCATTCTGTTCAAAAGTAAAACTAAATAATTCAGAAACATGTATGATAAAGAAAGCACATCAGGAAAAGCCACCAGAAAGAAATACATCAGTTTTGCACCAAGAAGGACCAAACTAGATTTGCATTTCAAACTCCGTTAAATTGAATCAGGGAATGAAAAGTACCAACAACTTAAATTAGTCAGTAGAAGAATGAACAAGTAGCGACTGCTATTGATTGCTATTTCCAAATAATGCTCGTCAAACACATAAATAAAGCCTAGTTCATCAAAAAGAAGCAGAAGAAAATTTGTTGGCAAATATCACGAGCTCCAACAAAGATGAACCCACCATAATGAGTATCATGATATGCATAAACAAGACAGACCATCTAAAAAGAAGTACCAATAAAGTACTGAATGAATTTGCTTATGCATTAACATGAGAGAAAAACATCATGAAGAATGAAATTAGCAGAATCTAAATTATCTCTCAATTATTTACTGATAAATTTTTCTTCAAAATCCGCTGTCTTCTTGGAAATACATCAATCACACACACCCCACCCTTCAGGAGCATTTAAGTCTATGAAGGTCAAAGAGCTTGGAAAAGTTCTATACTTGCAAGATAACATATCAGATTTAAAGTAGTTTAGCATGAGATTTGTCCCAATTTAATACCATTCTATCCATAATGAATCACTACTGTCAGAGTGCCCTGACTTTTAGAGATGATAACTAGTTAAGAAAAGCAGAAGTCAATAAAACGTATTTAAGTGCAGCAAGCAACTTCTTTTATCTATTAGAAAGAATAATTAACCAACAAACCAAACAACAAAGACCCCATAAACCAAATCCCACAGAAGAATAGACAAACCAAATTCTTTAAAGAAGATCTGAACCCCACAAGTGCCAGAATTGAAATCAAAACAGCAAGCATAAGGACCAAATCTTTAAACCAACTCCCCAAAAAAGAGACACAAATCAACAGCAGAGAGGAATGAATGAATCAAGCACAGCATCAGAACTTTCCCAATCTAATACCATCATTTATGATGATTATTGAATTTCCATAAAGCAGGTTTAAGCGCAGCAAGCAACTTATTTCAGCAACTAACAAGAAAAATTAACCAACGACGCGAACAACCAAAACCCAATAAACCAAATCTCTAGGAAAACTAAACCCCACATGCGGCAGAATTGAAATCAGATCATCAAGCATAAAGTCAAAATCTTGAAACCAGCCCAGAACAATTGAAGACAAAATTAACAGAACAAAGGCAAGAATCAATTGAATGAACGAAACCCCAGGGACAAAATCAAATGGGGAATAGAAAAAACCCAAACTTTCCAACAAAAAAGGAGAATTAAAGCAGAAATGGAGACACCCACTTGGGCAAATCATGTATCAATGAAGAATACCTAATGATTAATTACGAGCCAAAGAAGAAAACCCAGATAAGAAGCATCCGACAACGAGATGAGCCTCGTAAGCGGCGCCGTAAGAGAGAGGGAGAGAGAGCGGGGGAGAGTGGCGGCTGCTTGAGAATCTGCGGAGAGAGTGAGAGTAGAAGAGAGAAAAAGAGGAACGAGGAAACCAGGAAAGTACAACAGAGACAGCTTGGAAATTCTGGGATCATTTCCCTTCTCTCTTTATCATTCGGTGAGATCAGCATTCCGCTTTCAGGTTGCCACGTGTTTCCACCGGATTTGCTCAGCCGCCCCCTTGTACCCACCCTATATTTTCCCACTCCACCCTCGCAAGGCTTTTCATTAATTTTATTTTTTTAATTTTTTAATTACAAGCTCTTACGTAAGTTCGTCTCACATAAATTTTAAATTTTAGAGCACAAGAAGTCATTGTTTTAAATTAATATTTGTCTGATTAATGGTACAATACTCGAATATAATAAAAGTATATAAAGAGTTAAGTATATAAGGGAAAATATGCTTTAAACCTTACTTTACTTTAGTTTCGTCTAGATCTAATCAATGGATCAAGAATCCGCCTTGATCCGTAAACTGAGAGTACCCGATTATGATGAGAATCGGGTTTAGGTAAAAGTTTTGATCCTTACTTTTTAAAAAAATTAAAAATTAAAATAAAAATAAGATACTTTCGGTTTCATTTGTTCAAAATGTTTTCGCTTTTACTTTCCTGTCTCCTCATATCATCTTACTCCCCCATTCACCTCACCCAATCTCACTGGTTCGTAACCTTCTAACGCCCCTTCTCTGATGTTTGGAGCAGTCATTTGGTGAACTAATCAGTTTATTGGTTTGATAACTCAATTACACATTAGAGTGTTTGTAGTTGCGATACGCTTCGTTGGAGTATTATATTATTGTTTGACTTTTTATTTTGTAATATATTTAATATTGACCGTTATAATAAAAAGAGAACATAGTGAAAAATTTCATTTTTTATATCGGGAGATTTGAAGTTGAAGTATGACCCGATGAACCGAGGTTGCCCACAAGGTCAAGGTTAGGGTCAGGGGTACGCCAACCCGCATGAGGGTCGGGTAGGGTCAGGGTCAAGAAAATTCCATCTACCGACCCTTAACCCGACCTGACCCTCAATTTGATTATGTCTAGTTTCGTCATATTTCATAAATCATGTAAAATATTATGAGATAGCAAGGGTATTAGCCTTCCTTCTTATTCAAGAAAAAAATAATGTTTTTCCTATGTTTCACAACATTCCTCATATCCATCACTAAGCTTTTCATTACCCATGCACCTAGGTGAGAATTACCGCAAGTGAGCCTTCAGCAAAGAAATTGTCCATCTTATGTAAGTATTTTTACACACTTAAATGAGTAAATTTGTCGACTTCAGATGGACATTCTCTTATTCACTCATACGGATGATACGTCACTATAACTAAATTTATTTTCTAGTGAACTAATTTATTTTATTATTAAATTTAATTTATTGAATTGAATCTATTTTTTTAATTAAATAGACATAAATTAGGTTGAATTGAACTTAGTATGAAAAAAATAACTTAGAGAACAAGACCTTAGTTTGGTGGCAATTTCAAAATATGGAACCTTTAAGTGGAGGGAAAAAAAAAAAAAACCCTGCTAATATTAAATATAGAAATAAATGATTTTGTTTCCACACGTTGATTAAAAATATGTGCAGTAAATGGCACTTGTAAGAATAATTTGTGAAATTGTTTTATAAAAAGCTTAATCTTAATTTATCTCTTTAAGTTTATAGGACTTTCTGCCTGTTCTAATTTTCATTGGCAATAAAAATTAGAAAAAGGAGAATATTGTGAAGGATTGGTGTTGGAATTATTGGGAGCACTGGTTGGCAAATGAAAATGGGAAAAGGGAGAATATTATAAAGGTTTGGTGTTGGAATTATTGGGAGCACTGGTTTTAAAATTGGAAAGAAATGAAAAGTGATAGAATTTTTTCAATTTTAAAGAAACGCTAGTGAATGGGAAAGGTAATGATCGGTATTGAAAAAGTTTTGATAAAGATTGAGAAAGTTTTTTTTTTTTTTTGAATGGATCGATAAAAAGGGTAAAAATATAAAAAGAATTTTAAAAAAGAGAAAAAAATCAATAAATATTTATCCAATAAATGAAATAAAACAGTACAATAATAACAATAATTTTCAGTGTTAGTTATGCTTTTACAGGATCTGAGAAGATTCAGATACAGACAATCTTACTCCTATATAAAAAACTGAACATAGAAAGACTCTTTCTAATGTACCCACATAAAAAGTTCTAAAAAATATTTAAATGTTGAAAATCAAATCGTAAGACACTTTAGCAAATGCAAGACTTAAAAACTTAAAATAACATAAATTAACGTGAATAATAAATGAGGGGTAAGAATTTTACGTATTTTAAATAGTAAGCAGTGATATATTACTAATATAGCCAATAGTAGTTTATGATAAAAAAAAAGATAAAAGGCGAAAGGAGAAAACAACGGTTGCAAAGCCGCTACAACGCAAGCAAACATAAGTGCAATAATAATATCCTTGTTAAAATCGATCCACTCATAAAACAGTGTGAGCTAAAAATCAGATGACGAGATCTTCTGAAACTAATAAAACAAAAAAAAAAACCAATCAATCTCTAATTGTCGCGGTCGCCGCATGGACAATTGAGAAAAAATAAAAAACGTGACAGGCTACGTAATGGATGACGTAATATGCTACCGGTGCAAACACGTGTGTTACAAGCGAAAAGCGGCTCCCAACCGTTGCTGGTGCTTTCATTTTTCTAAAAATTAAAAAATTAAACCCCAACACGGAAAGTTCCAATTTTTCTTCCCTTGCTTGACACGAGTGCAGATCCCCTAATCAATTATGGGGAGTAAAGATAAAGATTTTGGGCCTGTTTTGTTCGTTGTTAAATTAAGGTTGATAAAAGAATAAAATTAATTAAGGTATATTAAAATAAATTAAAGTTTATATTTTTTATTAAAGTAGGTTGCAACGAGTTGAAATGGGTTGAATTTGGTATATTTTTTGAAATTAGTTAAAATAGTGAGAATAACATTTTGAAGGAGGTGGGTTGAGGTTGATTGAAGTAGGTTAAAGTAGGTTGAGGTTGATTGAAGTGGATTGAAGTCGATATTTTTTTATTGAAGTGAGTTGAAGCTGATTTTTTTTATTGAAGTAGGTTGAAATTGGTTGAAGTAAATTAAAACAGATTGAAGCTGGTTAAAATTGATAAATATAAAAAGCTCAACGAAAAGAACAGGCCCTTTATCTTCAATCCTTATAAATAAATCCACATGCTTTAATACTATACATATCAATGTTGAAATATGTCGGTTTTCATGGAAGATGCGTTAAGAAATCATTAACTAAATTATAGAAGATTTTATCATAGTTAAAAATATATTTCAACTGTACTGATTACTTTTCATATTATCCATTGATTTCAAAAGTTAAAATCTCAGCTGCATCTATATTCACGTAACTGACGATAGTCAATAATGGTTAACTCGATCTGACATCCTTATGGGGCTTCCATTACTATTGCTACTTACTTTTCCATCTTTCTTCTCCTCCACAAGACCATCTGAGACGCCCTCTGCATAATTATTTGTATTTGTTATTGAACTACCTCCCCATCAAATTGGATGTTAATGAACACACACACACCCTCTCTCTCTTCTCAAGAAACAGAGCTATCTCTCTCTCTCTCTCTTCAAGAAACAGAGCAATCAAAAAATTGGAAGCACACTAAAGAGAGGAAGTTCGAGAGAGCGGAGTGAGAAGTCAGAAATGATGATTGAAGTGGTCTGTCTTTCGTGAAATGCCTTTTCTGATCATTTTTATTTCCTCGATTTTGTTCAAATTTTTTATTGCATTTTCATGAAGGCAAACCCATCAATTTCAGGGGATGGGAGGAGGAGAATATAATGGTAAAGAGTGAGATTTTTACTTATGAAAAATGGACGGAGGATTGAAATTTGAAGGATTAGAGACATAATTAAAGAAGATTTCAAGTCTGAAGAAAATTTAATATGAACTTCGCCACCCCCCAAAAAGCTTGGGGTCCCATTTGTTATTGACCGTTGGTGTAGTGTAAGAGTTTGGAGGATCTGCTATGGAGTAATGGATATTTCCACAATCGTCTTGTTTTCCTTTTTTTTGCGGAAAAAAACTTTTGGGACTGTTGTTGAGGAGAAAAGAGAAGCAGGAGAGAGAAAATGGCGGCGGAGAGAGAGTGGCATGGGGGGGGGGGGGGGGGGGGGGGGGGGGGGAGCTGTAAGACAGTAAGAGATGGAAGGAGATTTACTGGCGGAGAGAGAGGGGCATTGGGGTGAGGGGGGAGAAGCTGTAAGACAGTAAGAGATGGAAGGAGATTTACTTGCTGTACCGGCGGAAGGTAACAATTATTAATGGTTGTGATTTGTGTGTGAATTTAATCAACGGTTGAGATTTATCAATTATCATAGTTGAAAAAACCCTCGATTATGGTAGAGTTTTGCCTAAATCATATCATCATATATCATATTATATATCATATATATAATATAAAACTGAATAGATTAGTATGTGATTGACAAGTGTCATATCACTATTGGCTTTTTTTCCTTAACTTCAATTAGTCCATTATTATTAAATTGTTAGTTCTAAATTGACATAATAATAGTAATAAGCATTTAATGTACACTTTTAATCAAACAAGTCTTAAATGTAAAAAATTTTTTACAATTAAATTTAATTTATGAATAGTAATAATTGAAGATTTATGTACTCTATGATTTATAGGGTTTGAGAAGTTAAAAATGAATTTCGCATGTAATAAAATAAGAATGAAAGTATTAACATTTTATACAGTTACCAAATTGACATAATAATAGTAATAAGCATTTAATGTACGCTTTTACTCAAACAAGTCTCAAACGAAAAAAAATATTTTACAATTAAATTTAATTTAGGAATAGTAATAATTTAAGATTTATGTACTGTATTATTTATAGGGTTTGAGAAGTTAAAAATGGATTTCGCAGGTAATAAAATAAGGCTCTGTTTTTTTCGTAGGTCATTTTAGATTTACCAACCTCAACCCACTTCAACCAACTTCAACCCACGTGAAAAAAATACCAACCTCAACCAACCTCAACCAACTTCAACCTACCGTAACCCACTTCAACTAACTTCAACCCACCCCTTCATAAATTTAATAATTTATAACCCAAATTGTTCCCACCGCAAAAAAAAAAAAAAAAAAAAAAAAAAACCAACTTCAACTCACCTCAACCCACCTCAAACTACTTCAACCTTTTACCCACCTCCATTTACCCACCAAAAGAACAGGTCCTAAGAATGAAAGTATTAATATTTTATACAATTATTTTGGTGGTTAGAAACATTGCATAAGGATAATAATAGTCAAAAAATTAATGTAAATTATTACAGTTATAACACTGAAAATAAAGTAGCTAGACACACTAAAAAGGAACAAATACACAACATATTAACATCAACAAAGTAATGCACAATTATAGTATATGCATATAAATCCAAACCATGTGTTAAAAATAAAATATGTTATAATTAATATTATGATTAGGCTACAAATACCTTAAAAAGATGATAACACTACAAAACTTCAACATATGCCTGTGCAAAGTATGGGATGCGCACTAGTTATATATGAAAACAACACATGAATGATAACTGGATATCTTAAACATCAGTGAAACAGTAATAACCCTGCCAAGATCAGGTTATTGCAAGCATACAAAAGTGCCGCAAATATAAGACAGAATAATAACAGAAACAACACAACAATATTCCTAGCGCGTCCACCAGCCAAAGAAAGGGCAAGAAACAAGCTACTTAGGGTCTATTCTTTTCGTTGGTCTTTTTCAATTTACCAACTTAGTTTTAATCCACTTTAATCAACTTCAATCCACTTTAATACAAAAAAATATCAACTTTAACCCACTTCAACCACCTTCAACCCACCTCCTTCAAAATTTTATGCTCATTATTTTAACCAACTTCAATGCATCATATAAAAATATATCAACTTAAACTTACTTGAACCCACTTTAACAAAAAATACTAATTTCAATTCACTTCAACTCACCTCAATAAACTTCACCCTTTTACTAACCTTAATTTACCAACAAAAAAAACAGACCTTTATTCTCCACGATATTAATCTTAAACCTCCGCATACTTCTATCTTGAACTGTTCCCTTTGCTAGTTGTAAAATTTTCCAAAACCGTCTAACCACTTACTTCATATAATTATCATGTGGTGCGTCTATCGTAACAAGAGGTTTTAATCTATGTGTCACTTTTATAAGATTTAGCAAATTTTAAACATGAACAGTTTTATCTTTATTTGTACTATTATTAATATAGAGATGAATTCAATATATCTAATGTATCAAGTATCATTTATCACAATATATGAAGCGTGAAGACAGAAATTTAATATTCCTTTCATCCCAAAAAGAATATTAAGTTTGACAAACTTTACCATATAACTTCCTACAAATTATATGATTTATAGCATAAAACCTTTAGGTTCTGTTTGGACCTTGGAAAGTTTGATGGAAAGAAAAACATTTAGGAAAGTTACTTTTTTTCTTGTGTTTGGTTTAGAGAAAATCACAAAGAAAAAAAATATGGAGGAAAGTTTGGTGGAAAAATTATTAGAAATAAGTGACAAAATTTTCCTCATAAAATTGTGAGGAAAGTTTGAGGAAAATTCCTAACCTTCTCCAACCTTGTTTTGTTTAGATGGCATCAAAATGATTTAAGTAGTTCATCAATATTTAACTTTTTCATTCAAATTCTTGTATTTTTTCCTTGATGCAAACAAGAGAAAAAAACTTATTTTGTTCCTACTTTTTTTTCCTTCATATTTTTTCTTTTAACTTTTTTTTCCACCAAATTTTCTAAGGACCAAACGGAGCTTTAATATATATTGTATGTGTTTTACAAAATATTTTCATTAAAGTATCCTTCGGTAATTTCTTAACTAGAATAGTTGGATAAAAAATAATTATCAATATTACCCAAATTGGCAGGAAAGTCCGCAATAACTAGGTCAGAACTGAAAGTTAGTGAAGCCTCTGTTGAGCACGAAGAAGCATCAGAAACAATTTTGGTAGTGCCTTATTAGAGCTAATAATAGTAGACTTGACCAATTTAGTTTAATATTTAATTTACTTAACGTGATTATTTACACACCCTGTGCATGATCTCACACACACACACACACACACACACACACACACACACACACACATATATAGATAACATATATAATTATATATATATATATATATATATATATATATATATATATAATATATATATATATATATATATATATATAAACTAATACTTACCCCCCCAAAAAAAATCAGATCGGGCATTCTTATGACTTCAACAAAACAGACAATGATCAACATTTTGCTTATTCGACACAAGCTATGAAAAGTTTTAAATGATGAAATTTAGCCAATGTATTTTGTTTGATCAGCGCAACATTACAAAGGGCTTGCTAATTTGTTACTTTTTAGCAATTTGGTCCCCAAAAATGAGTAGTATGACCCGGTAAATAAGTATTTTTCCCATTGTGATATGCATCTTCCCTGTTTCGCTTATATTATGGCATGAGTTCAATTACATCAACAATTACTTTTACCGTGAAAAACTTGCTATCAAACTTTAAGAAGGTATTAAAAAAGATTGAAGAAAACTAAGGGAATATTATTAAAGAAAACAACAATTGATAGAATACTATTTTTGCATGTGAAATAGATACATCAGTAAATACAACTAAATATTCCTTGTTTTTATGTCGGTATTTTAAGGGGTTCCCCCCCCCCCTATAGTTGATATGTGAGCCTCGGTTGACGGCTATTATTTTCTTGTTATTAAAATTAAGAATCATATTGTATTTCGTGGAATGATTAGGCTAAACACCTTTAATCATCAAAGTTGGAAACCTAGAATGGAGAGTTTATTTTATTTTTTAACTTATCAAACGATTTACATGAGACAATCTTGATAAGACTACACTGATTGGTAAAAAGGAAATTGCTTCGAGGTTACCTAATCGACAAAGAATTGGTATTATCAGACAATTTATTGATCAAAATGTTCTCCAATATGTAGCTAATGATGCCAATGCCCACAATAATGTGATGAAGCTTGAATCCATTTGAGTGGAAAAATGTTGTAAAATTAATGCCTACAATCATTTGATCGAAGAACACTTATGAAACTAGAACATATATAGGAATGGCTAAACTGGGATACAACACTTAAAACGATTTACAATTAAATATGGTTAATCAAGTATATTTTGTCGTGAAATTTGTTGTATATGATGCATTGCGAATTTTGTTGAACCTTGGCTTGTTGTGCGATTTTTTCTCTCTTAAGGAAAGCTTGTTGTGTGGTAGTCAAGAGACTCATATGGTGTCATTTAGCAATTATGCTTCACAAGTTCAACTTAATTATGTCATATATTATGAAATGTGAAGTATTAAAATGAAGAAATTTTAGAAGCAGAAATCTCGATTCTACAACCCATTAGGGCCTCATCTTGTGGAAAAACTAGGTTTTGAAAAAAATATAAATAGAAATGAAAATTTTGACCACGGACATCTATCATAATATCATCCTGATTCTATATACATAATGGCATATAAATTACAAGGGAGGCCGCACACAAAAGTTTATTCCATTATGTATTTGCGTGAAACAGGAGAGATTTCAATCCAAATCTCTAGTAATAACTCTTACAGTGTTTAACAATTCAGTTTAGTATTTAATTTAATTAATTTGTACTACTTAGACCCTATGCATGAGCACCGATGTGGGCACAAACTAATATTGAAGAAAAACATCCAAGCATCGTTGTTGTTCTAGTAAGCATTGTCAACAGTAGGACCACGGTGACGATCCCCATCCCAAGTATACTTTTTCTCCCGCATATTGCCTGCAACACATCGAAAATAAAACCCATCTTCCAAAACTGCCCAATTTGTTGTTGTTTCTCGACATGTTGCCCCATGGTACCCATTCCAAACATTAAGATTAATCTCTGTCATTCCACTTAAAATTGCAACCGAAAAAACTATAAGGGGGTTGCATAATGGAGGCTTCAAAATCCCAAGCAAAGCTTGTCCGTGGCTCAAGAACATGTTTTACCTGGCCTTTAATGGTAACAAAAGATATGCAATATACTTTCAACTGCCCAGATTTGAGCCCACTACTTATCAAAATGGAGTATTGCTAGCTTGTTTCCATCATTGACGGATGCCATTGTTGTTGGAAAACAATTGATTATTTGAGTGATCAATTGGATACAAATTACAAGCGTGATCGAGTAATTTCTCATTTTGTTATATGATTAACTGTTCAGAATGGATTCTTGAGCACACTACCACACAAGAATGTATTTATATCTTTCTATTTGGATAGGAATAAAAATAACTTAATGAATAGTAACGGTCCATCCTAACGGTTGTAAAGTTATGAAGTTACAAAATGCGAAGAAAAAATAACTTGGGATATTGTAATTGGCATCAATAATGGATTCTTAATGCAATGACACGTTTTGTTAATTAATTTATTAAATGGGTGTTAGTTTGACGTACATACAGTTTGATGTATATATAGGGAATGGAATCCAACAGTGAATAATATAACTAGATAGACCAGGACATTCATTTATTCAACTGAAAGCACTAGTTGTTGAGCTTCTCTTTTTTAAGTAGTAAGCAAACATAACAAACCAATTGACATCAGACGCCCTAGATATACACTGCCCTTGATAGAGTCATTATGTTCATTGTCAAAGAACCTAAACCAAAGCATCACCCCTCCGTACTTAGAAGAACTCTTAATTTGTTGCAGAACTGAACCCAGACAACGTCGAAAACACCGGTGTTTATCACGCTGCTCAATTGAGTATCAGGGAATCGACGTCGTGGAGCTGCAGACAGGTACACTTTCTGTTGGTGTAAAAATTCGGTTTGATGGATACAAATATCAATTTGTCACCGAGAAACTCAGTGTCAAATTTACCGAGAATTTTAGGCAGGTGTAAGTACGCTTTTCTTAAAGACTCTATTCGCCCTCACGTGCAATATGGCTACTTGAATAGGTCTTTGAGATACAAAGAAGCTAAAGAAGCTTCCCCTATCTGCGTATTGCACTCACGAAGATAGGACCCTAAGCGTCCAAGACAAGATAGAAATTCTAGGGATTATGGTGATAGTATAATTCTCTTGATCATACTGTTAGCTTTTTTAAAAGCTCACATTGAATTTTTTAATATGTTTTGATGAAAGACAAAAAGGGATTAATCAATTGATATATTCATCATGTTATAATTAATGATCTTAATGATTGTTATTATTTAAATGTGCTACATTTTTGAAGTGGATGTTGGAATATTAATATTACTTAGATTGATTTTATATAAGGTGTCACAATATCTCTAAGATTGTTTAATATTCAAATTTGAACATGTTATCTTTATGATATTATATTGTGTGATTCAAATTTGAATTTAAGATTGTGGAGCTATATTTGAACATGTCAAAGATTTGCTCTTAATATGATAATATCTTATGATAGAATATCTTGGAAGATTCTGCTGCAAATTATGAATGATTTTAGAAGATTCTCAGCCAAGATATTCAGCCCAAATCAAGAAAAGTAGCCGTTGGAAGTACTTGAGCAAGAGCAGAAAAAATCAAGGGTTTGGAATGTCAATTCAAGGCCTTGAAATCAGGCATAGAGATTGAATTTTCACAAGATGTGCAACGGTCACTTGCCATATTTTTCTCCACTTTTCTTTACACCTCTCATCTATAAAAGGGGAAGAGATTGGCAACAAGAGAATACAAGAGAGAGCAAGCACTCATTGGCATATACATTACTCGAGAGCTTATTGGCATACCTTGAGCTTGAATTTGCTTCTTTATATATAGGTTACATTTCATAGTATTGTTCAAATTGTAATTTGGGCGGGATTATAGAGTTGAAGGGTCAACTCTACCAACGACTTGTTGAAGGGTCAACTTAGGTCTTGGAACTTAGAGTAGGTGTACTCTAGAGTTGTAATAATCCCTCCTAATAAAATTGGGTTAATCCTAGAGTTAGGGAACTTTAGGCAGGGACTAAGTTTGGTTGATGCTAACCTCGTAAAAAATTACTCGTGTCTTGTCCATGTTCATCTTTTCACTCTTTACTTAATTAATTTGTGATATTGATCATCACCCTATTCAACCCTTTCCTCTAGGGTGATTTAACTAGCCAAATCGGGCCAACACATACCAACCAAGGCATTCCATTCATATGCCATCATGTCAATATTTATAGAGATACCATGCCTCTTCATGAAAAGATACCAATCAAGGCATTCCTTTTTATAAATACCACTTCAAAAGGGATATATCTCTTCACAAATGCACCATTTCATTAAAAGGCATAAGTTAGCTAACTATCCAAACTAACTTATAATCCTTCATAAAATAATTAATCAGACCAATTATTTAGCAAAATGTGCATTATAATAATTAATTATCAAGATAATTAACTATTATTTAGGTAAAATAAAAAATATATTTCCATAACCATTTTCATGAAAATAATTATTTTATTAAATTTCCATTTTATGGAAATTACTCCAGCACTTTCTGTGAAGCTTGCTTCTGGGAGGAGATGAATAGGAAGATTGGAAAGAAAATGGAGAATAATGTCTATCATCGTATATGCGATCATCTTCGCAGAGGAAATACAACAGTGCTTATATACAACAGAAAATGAATCTAACTAACTAACTCTTGCTGATGTGTACAATCTGTTGTAACAAATCTTGTTGAGGCTAACTAATCTTGTTAAGGCAATAACTAATCTACTCCTTAACATCCCCCCCTCAAGGCGAAATTGGTGGAGAATCCAACAATCCAAGCCTTGAAGAAAGGTAGTTGTGTTGTAGCTGACCCAGGGGCTTAGTCATAAGATTTGCCAGCTGTTCTTTGGATGAGACATGGACTGTTTGTAAAAAACCTTCTATGAGCTTGTCCCGAGTGTAATGACAGTCAATATTTAGATGTTTGGTATGCTCATGAAATACAGGATTCTCTGCTATGTGTTGTGCTGCCTTGTTATCACAATGCATTGTTACCGGTAAGTGTAAAGGTAAGAAAAGATCCTGAAGGAGATGAGCAATCCATTCAAGCTCAGAAGTTGTGGCAGACATTGCTCGGTATTCTACCTCAGCACTGGATTTTGCAACAGTCTTCTGCTTTTTTGTCTTCCAAGAAACTAAAGCATTTCCCAAAAAAATACAATAACCAGTGAGTGATCTGGAACTCATCTCGCATGCTCCCCAGTCAGCATCTGTGTAAGCAACTACTTGAAAATTAGTGCTTTTAGGATAAAATAGGCCTTTGTTGGGGGTACCCTTAAGATACCTTAAGACATGCATAGCTCCTTGGTAATGCAAGTTTGTTGGCTGCTGTAAGAACTAACTTAAATGCTACACAGCATAAGATATATCAGGTCTTGTGAGAGTCAAGTACAGCAATCTGCCAATGATTCTTCTGTATGACTCAGGGTCAGGAAGCAGAACACCCTTTTCTGTGGACAGTTTGAGACCTTTAGGAAGAGGGAATTTGGCAGGTTTGGCTGCAGTTAGGCCTGCATCAGATAGAATATCAAGGACATACTTCCTTTGATTCAGAAAGGTTCCTGTGGTGGACCTAGCAATTTCTATGCCAAGGAAATATCTTGCCATTCCCAAATCTTTAATGGTAAAATCCTAATGTAAAGCCCTTTTAAGTTGATCAATACCCATGACATCAGATCCTGTAATCAGCAGCTCGTCCACATAGACAAGGACAAAGGTGAATAACCCTTTGTCATTCCTTGAGAACAAAGAATAATCACTTTTGCTTTGCACAAAGCCTTCAGATGTCAAAAATTTTGTAAGCTCCAAATTCCATTGTCGAGAGGCTTGTTTGAGGCCATAAAGGGACCGTTGTAGTTTGCATACTTGACCGGGTTGAGCTTTTGTATACCCCTCAGGGGGCAACATATAGACCTCCTCATCAATGTAGCCATGCAAGAATGCATTGTTAATATCAAGTTGATGAAGGGGCCAGTCTTTGACAGTAGCCATAGCAATGAACACTCGAACTGTAGTGAGCTTTGCAACAGGAGAGAAAGTATGCTTGTAATCTTTGTCTTTAACTTGTTCAAAACCCCTAATAACCAACCGAGCTTTATGTCTCTCAACAGAGCCATCAGCCCTATATTTGGTCTTGTAGACCCATTTTGATGTAAGAGCCTTTTTTCCAGGTGGAAGAGGGGTTAGAATCCATGTATTGTTCTGTTCCAATGCAGTAAGTTCATGATGCATAGCCATTTCCCACTCTGGATATTGTTGAGCTTGAGAATAGTACTTAGGTTCAGGTTTGTGTAATACATTGACTAGGGAAGCCACATAATCTTGAGATAAATGTGCCAGATGTGAAGATAAAAATAAGGGAAAAGTTGTGGTATGAAAACTATGGGATTGAGACTGGGAGGGTTGGGTAAGATGACTGGTTGTACTGTTGGTGATTGAAGGACAAATGTAGTCCTTTAACCAAGTTGGTGGTGCCTTTACTCTAGTGGACCTCCTTGAGTGTGTTTCAGAATGAATGGGGGAGTGATTGAAAGAGTGATTGAGATCAGAGATAGAAGGATCAGAATTGGCAGCAGCTGACTGGGTGGGTGATGATATAGGTGAATGGGAATTGAAAGTTTCAGGAGGAGCAGATGATGGTGCACCTTCTGGAACTAAAGGAAAAGGTGAGGGGATAACTTCTCTTGGTGATTCAGGGACAAAGGGTGAAGCTAAAAGGGGTAACACAAGATCTTCATTGCCCTCTACAGGGTTGCTAGATGTGACTGAACTGGTTTTAAAGGGAAAAACAGATTCTTTGAATAAAACATTCCTGCTATGAAAGATTTTTTTGGTCTGCAAATCATAAAGCTTATAGGCTTTGTAGCCAAAGGTATAGCCTAATAAAATGCATTTATGAGCTTTAGGTTCAAACTTATCCTTTTCTCCCAAATTAGCTGCAAAGCACAAGCAACCTATAGTCCTTAGAGTGGAATAGTCTGGAGCTTGGTGATAAAGAACTTCAAATGGACTTTTCCAAGTTAAATTGGACATAGGGAGTCTATTGATGATATGAGTGGCAGACAGGACACATTCACTCCAAAACATTTTGGGTAAACCGGCATGAAATCTAATGGCTCTAGCAGTATCCAAAAGGTGTCTATGTTTTCTTTCCACGACCCCATTTTGTTGTGGAGTTTTAACAATAGATTTTTGGTGTAAAATGCCATTTGTGGTAAAAAAATCCAGGCAGGTATGTTGAATGAATTCTGATCCATTATCCGACCTGATTTGGAGAATTTTTGTATTAAATTGAGTTAAAACCATATGATAAAACTGTTTGATAGCAGAAACAACTTGAGTTTTATCTTGCAACATGTGTGTCCATGTAGATCTGCTAAAATCATCCACAATGGTGAGAAAATATTTGGCTCCAGTCACACTAGTGACCCTGTAAGGGCCCCAAAGATCTATATGAATAAGCTGAAAAGGAGCTGTAGTGGCAATAGTGCTTCTATCAAAAGGCAGTCTATGAAATTTTGCCATTACACATGTCTCACAAAAGTATTCTTTTGACAAAAGAGGCTTACATTCTGTAATATGTTGCATTTTGGAAAAAGAAGTATGTCCTAATCTTGCATGTAATACATCCAAAATATTAGAATTACATGCTGAGCTGTGACAGGGAGCAAAGGCTTGGTTTTTTTGATTTGCTGAATTTGAAGATATTGCAGACACCTTAGCATCTGAAGTAAGAGCCTTGGCTTTTGGATGGGAGGAATCAAAAGTGTAAAGGCCACTAGCTTTTTTACCAACAGCAACAATCAGTTTAGTTGAAAGGTCCTGAAAAACACAATGAGTGGGATAAAAGACAGTGCAGCAATAGTTATCTGTCAAGAATTTTGCTACTGAGAGAAGGTTATATTTAAAATCTGGCACAAACAGGACATTATGAAGGTTCAAAGAAGGAGATAGTTGTATGTCACCTACAAGTGTAACAGGTTTGATGGATCCATCTGGTAGGGTTACATGAACAGGGAAAGGAAGAGTGGAGGTGTTGGAAAAAAGGCTAAAATCAAATGTCATGTGGTCACTAGCCCCTGTATCAATAATCCAAGAACCTTGAGCACCATTTAACACAGCACAACTAATAGGAGAGTGAGAGCTAATACCTGCAAAATGAGCAAAGGCACCAGTGTCATTGTGCTGAACACCTGTACCCTGTTGTCCCTTGACCAACCTCATCATTTCTTAGGCAAGAGCTTGCACAAGATTGCTATCAACCTTCCCATGCCCTGCTGCAGGTAATTCTTGTGGGTCATGGGCATGATCAAGAGGACTATCATGTGCAACCTCAGAACTGGCTAAGTGAGCAGTCACCCTACCAATCATTCTTGGTCTGATACTGTTATCCTTAGGTCCTTGATACCAATCAGGGTATCCAATAATTTTGAAACATTGGTCATTAGTGTGACCTGGTCGTGGACAGTGGTCACAAAACCTATTTCCTTTTGTCTTCTTGAAATCTTTCTTGCTTCTTACTCCACCTCTTGCAGCAAGGGCATTGATCATTGAATCTGCTTGTTCAAAGGAATTAATGCCAGTCCTCATGAATTTGTCGCGACTTCTCTATTTGCTGTCATATTTCCAGTGACATTCCTCTGGATTTCAACCCTTTGGATCATGGAGTAAGCCCTGTTGACATTAGGCAATGGATCCAACAACAAAATCTGGCCTCTAATAGCCTCATAATTTTCATTTAAATGCATCAAGAAATGCATTAACCTTTGTCTTTCTGCTATTTCCATGGTTTTCTTGATAGCTTTACAGGTAGTGGCACAAGCACAAATGGGAACCTCAAACATGTCATCAAGTTCATCCCAAAGTCGTTTCATCTTAGTTTAATAAATTGCCATAGAATCATTTCCTTGGTATAATTCTAAAATTTCTTTCTCTAATTGATAGAGCAAAGGTCCATTACTTTGGCCAAATCTATCAATGAGTTCACTCCAAAGTTGGGCAGCCGAATTAACATAAAGAAAGGCTTCAGCTAAATCATTGACCATGGAATTTAGCAACCAGCTAACAACCATGTTATCACGCCTAATCCATTGATTGTGACATGGTGATTCTACAGCAGGTCTAGCATAAGATCCATCAATAAAACCAAGTTTAGTTTTGGTTTTCAATGCTATTTTCACAGCACGACTCCATTTCTGGAAATTTGAACCATTTAGTTTGGCATTAACAAGCTACATGCCTGGAAAGTCAGAACTAGACAGGTAAAGGGGATCACTATTGTAATTCTCATGATGACTTCTCTGCCCAGAATCATTTGAGATTGAATTTTCTGGTTCTGGAAACGCCATTGATGATCAAGAACCAGAACTGACTGATCTATCCTGACACAAGTGATGTAAGTTGGATCAATTGATGGTACAAAACAATTGATCGATTAGAAAGAAAATTGTGTTTGTTTTGATGAAGCTTGATCAGTTGAGGATGCAACTCAACTGATTCGAAGGGAAAAGAAAAAGGAAGAACGCCAGGATAAGATCATAACCTATTGCTCTGATACCATGTGAAGCTTGCTTCTGGGAGGAGATGAATAGGAAGATTGGAAAGAAAATGGAGAATAATGTCTATCATTGTATATGCGATCATATTCTCAGAGGAAATACAACAGTGCTTATATACAACAGAAAATGAATCTAACTAACTAACTCTTGCTGATGTGTACAATCTGTTGTAACAAATCTTGCTGAGGCTAACTAATCTTGTTAAGGCAATAACTAATCTACTCCTTAACACTTTCCTTCGAGGGGAGTTGTGTGCTTGGAGTGCTCAGGCTAGGACATCGATGTTTTGGCCACCATTGGCTTCCACATTAAATGCTATGCCGTCTAGCACTGTCCTTCCAAAGGGGCATGAGTTTGAGGTTTCTCCTAGGTAGTCATTCCATAAATGCTCTACCATCGGATCAGAAAAAGTTCAAACAAAATAATACAACAACAACGATACCAGCTATTGTAGGTCCCACTTTAGTGAAATCTAGAGATACCCAGATGTAGACAACTTAGCATAACAGGTCAACCCCCTACGAGCATTGCTATCAACAAAGAGTTTGATTCCTAATGATTGATAAGAGGTAGTCTAGTAATGACCTCTTGTGCATTCGCAGGAGGGGAAAGGGAGTAGCCGCTAGTAGTAGGATCGCCACCCAAATACAATCAGGAAAGTGATGTTGATATACTGGTAGTTCTTTTATTCTTTTTTCCACCTACGTGTATCATCTTAAAACCAAAGCATTGGATGGCTTTCAACATATGAAATAATATTAATATTGTTGTACGTAATCAAAACTTTAACTTTAGGGACAGACCTAACTCTTATCTAACACAGATACAAAAGGGTCAAATAATCCTTCTGGGGTCTTTGGCATCTATTTACAGGAAATGTCAGGAATTGAGCTATTGTTGCCCTTGGTCGATATTATGCTAGTGCAAAGCTATTATTACAGTACATATTATACTGATCTCAAATGTTATCGATCCCTAATGAGGTTTCTACTGTGTGTTCTAATCTTACTGAAGGAAAGTTTTCTTGTGCCTATAAGATCTTCAATGATGTATGTTGGCTTCGTTTCTTTTAAACCCAACAAATTTCAAGAGTAGAAAACAAGAAAAAATATTATAGCCCAAAAAAGGTCCAAACTTTCATTGGGCATTCATTGGGTAGGAGCCCAATGAGATTTTAAAGAATTAAAAATACCCACTTAAAAAAACTTCAAGTAAATCCTATTTAAAATGGGTTTGAGGGAGATTATAAGATAACTAATTTTACCTATATAGGAGAGACTGATTTTAAGAGGTAGGGAGCTGAAAAGTAAACAACGTCCATGTATTTTATTGAACAATGGTCATACCCTTACAAAAGATTTGCTAGCTTGCTGCTTTTTAGCAATTTTCTCCCCGGAAAAATGATTCTTGTCACCAGGTAAATAAATATTGTTTTTCCATTGTGATATGCATCTTTTTTATTTCTGCTCTCATATAAAGATATGCGTTCAATGACATTGATGATTATTTCTTCTATCATAAAAGCTTATCAAATCAGGAAGAAAACCAAAATTAACGAACATTATTTGTGAAAAATTTAACATTTAACAGTTCAATACTATATTATTTCTATCAAACTAATGTCAAAGAAAGACATGGAAGGAAGCATTGTTGTTGTTCTAGTAAGCATTGTCAACACTAGGACCAAGATGGATACGCCCCTCCCAAGTAAGCCATTTCTCCCAATTGCCTTTGCCTCCAACACATCGAAAATAAAACCCATCCTCTAAAACTGCCCAATGTGTTTTTGATTCGGCACATGTTCCCCCATGTTCCCCATTCCAAGCATTAAGATCAACCTCTTTGCCATTCCAATCGAAATTGCAAGAGTAATAATTATAATAACCGAGCCATTCAATATCGACTTCAAAATCCCATCCAAAGCTTTTCCCTGGCTCAAGAACAAATTCTACATTTTTTTTAGTTATCGAACCATTAACTTTGCAATGTACTTTGAGCTGCCCCCATTTCAGCCCACTGCTTATCAAAATGGAGTACTTGTCTTTACCATACCCGGATGCCATTGTTGTTGGAACAAAATTGATTATTTGAGTGATCAATTGGATACAAATTACAAGAGTGATCCAGTATTTTCCCATTTTGTTGTATAGTTTATTGTTCATAAAAAAGTGTTCTGTGGATTCTTGAGTACTACGTGATAATGCATTTATATCTTTTTATTTGGACAGGAATGAAAAATAACTTAACAAGCTGTGACGTTACAAAATGTTGGGGAAAAAGTGACATGAGAGATTACAATCAATAATGGATTATTAAAGCAATTAAACGTTTCAGTCAATTTATTCATTAAATCGGTGTCAGTTAGTTTAACAAGTAAAATTCCTCAAAGCATTTACAAGCTAGAGACCTGATTTTAAGTCTTGCCTTAACCTTTAAAATTCTTATTGCCCCAAAATTTTTTTAAAAAAAAGACAATGAATAACATCTTGCTTACAGGCTATGAAAATTTTCTCCTCAGTGGGTTATACTTTGCTATGCATCATTGTGTTGATAATCTTACTGTTGGTCGGGCCTAATGTTTAGGCCCGACAGCCATATAAGCCGCTTAGTGCGGCAACCCTAATTATTCTCCCCGATCTATATAAGGAGGTTTCAGAGGTTCAATTAGGGTTAACCCACGCGACACAAAATCACAGACTCTCCCCCCCTTGCACAGTTGCCCTACCATCACTAACGGATTTCAGGTCTAGGACATGGACACCCTAAGGCAACTCTAGTGGCCGCCCTACATTACTAGTGACGTGGACTATTCTCGATAGTTAATTCCATATTCCAGGCCAGTCCTATTTGTTCAACAGTGGTATTAGAGTCGTGCTGATCAGATCAGTCCCGTTTAAAGCATTTAATGATATGAATAATAAGTATACTTGCTTTGAGAACATGACTAGATGATTAATTGCTTAATTTTTGTAATTATGCAAGTTAATAGCATGAATCTGTGATTATATTGTCTGCACACACAAGAATTGACACAAGATTAGACTTTATCATTTGTAAGTCATGAACGCTTGTGCTTTATAAATCAGTATGCCCAGATTGCTAACAAATTGATGCATACTATGCGATTATGTGTTAATATGCCCCTACTCAAAATTATGGATGATTCGGGAGTCTAGAACTTTAAATATAAATATGCTCAACATGTTTTAATTCAAAAAGCATCTTCCTTTATATTACCCAGTGCAATTTCAATAAATCAAACTCGTGAATGCAATGCTTGTATACTACTGTGTGTGCACATAAAACTACAACACAGTTTTAGTTGAACTTTTGCAAGTATGCCATTTGATTAAATCAAGACGGCTGTCAAACACCCTAATCACCAAGGCCTAAAACCCTAATCTCTCTTGCATTAAAACCCAGATAGAGTCTTAATATAGAAAGGGAACGAGGTAGAAGAGACTCAGAACAAGACCTAACCCATCAGAAAACACCACGAGGGGTAGCCCGTGTGTGTCATGCGCCTACGATGAATGGTTTTTCATGCTTCCTTCTTCACCCGCCATCCACACATGACAATCCACGCAACCATGGAAAGAAAACCGAAAAATCGCCATCTTTGGAATGACGTGCATCCATGCGCCACCGCCTCAGTGGCGCATTGGTCGCATGGGTTGCTTACCTAGACTCGCTTTCGGCCGATCTACACAATGGTGCTCTCAATTCTCATCAGACTGGCATAAATTGAAGGCTAAGGGGATTTTTTTCTATGATGGTGTGGCTAGTGGTTTTAGTTTCTTCATTTGGGTCTTTTTGGTGTCTCAAAATCGGAACCAGTGAAGTCGATCATGGAAGAAGAAGAAGTAGCTCAGTGCTCCACTCTTTCATGGCTATGGCAACGCGAAATCCAGAGAGAGAGGAGTTCTCTTTTGGGGGTCAAGAGGGAAGAGAGAATAGAGGGGCTATGGTTCGAGATCCTAAAACTGCAGGGCAAGAAGTCTCTGAGAAAGAATAGGTTATGAATGTGATTAGGGCTCTTCCCAATGACAGTGAACATTGGAAGAGTTTTAAGGTAATCATGACACATAGTGAGCACATTAAAACCTTCAAGATAATCTCAAAGCACCTTGGAATGGAGGAAGAACGTATAAAGATATATGCGTCTCCTAGTACGGCATATGTTGCCAAAGGGTTGGGGTCTGGGGGCAGGAAGCCTTACCGTGGTAAGAAACCCAAGAAGGGTCCTAATCTTCCTCAAAACTCTTGCTCTAATAGTGGTACTGCCACTAAGCATAAGGCTAAGGGCAACAGAGTTAAGGATATGGCACATGTGAAGTGCTATAACTGTTGAAAGAAGGACCATTTTTGCTCGGGATTATCCTGAGCCAGCTAAGGTACCTCTTTCTACTTAAACTCTTGGATTATATGTTTGTTACCATGCATTCATTATGAACTCTCTTCCTCAATAAATTGTAGACACAGGGGCAATAAAGCACATAGTTCAGGATAAGGCTGGATTCGTAGAGTTCCATCGCTAGCCGATGGGTTCATGGACTATCATACTGGGGAATGGCAACGAAGAAGATGTCTTTGGTACGGGAATATACTAGCTCAAACTCTGTGGAGGAAATAAGCTACTTCTTCATGACGCCCTCTGTGCACATCGGGTGTGATGCTCCTTAGTTTTTTATGTTTCTTTAATAAGATTAGGTTTTTCTTTTGGATTTCGACCACATAGATTAGATTTGTTCTATAATGGCAATTTATTTGGCCAAACAACATTGAAAGGAGATTTCATTATTTTGGATTTGGATGATTCCTATAATAATATATCATCTGCTTTTGTTTCGTACTTTGAATCCAATTCTGAATCTATTAAGGGGCATGCTAGACTTGACCACGTGGGTGAAAACAAGATAAATAGGTTAGCTAAAGAAGCTCTTCTAGACCGACTAACTAGGGTTAAGTTGTCTAGGTGTGAGTCATATCTATCTGGCAAGACAACAATAAAGTCTTTTGGTGAGGCTCTAAGAGCGTCTGGTCCCTTAGAATTAATCCACTCAGACATATATGGATCCAGGACTGTTAAAGCACGTCATAGGGCTATCTATTTCATTACTCTCATAGATGATTATTCAAGATACGGGGATGCATACCTACTATCTTATCGCTACGAGGTACTCGATGTGTTCAAATGCTTCGTAGCAGAAGTAGAGACTTAATTGGAATGTATGGTTAAAATCCTTCAACTAATCAAGGTCATGAATACATCTCTGATATGTTCAAGAAGCTTGGTGAGAAAAACGGTATACAAAGACAACTAGCGATTCCACGCACACCACAACAAAACAGCGTTGCGGAACGCAGGAATCGTATATTACTTGATATGGTCAGGTCAATGACGGTACATGCCAACCTCCCAATCAGTATCTAGGGGCATGCGTTGCTCACAACAACCTATATCCTTAACCATGTGCCAAATAAGAATGTACCTGCCACATTATATGAGTTATGGTTTGGTAAAAAGTCATCTTTAGATCATTTACGCCAATGGGGTTTAGCCGGTTATGTGCATAACCCAAACCACAAACATGAAAAACTTGATCCAAGAGCCACCAAAATGGTGTTCGTTAGGTATCCTGCACAATCTAAAGAATATGTAATATACGGGGAACACCCTAATGGTGGCATCATAGAAATAGATTCCCACAATGTTGACTTTCTTGAAGATGAGTTCCCAACCATTGGTGAAATCAACAAGGATGTCAAAGTATTTGAGTTACAACTAGACATCTAACCATCTTTTGGTGAGGGGGAGAATTTAGACTATAACCAAGTCATCGAAGATGGTATGCCTCACCTACCCGAAAGGAATAGGGGATATTTGTCTGCTTAGGAGGATAACATTCATCCCTATACATGAGGAGAGTCAACCTATGAGTGAGATTCGTCCTCAATCTCCTATTTTCGAACATGCAGTTAGTTCACATGTTCAGGATCCCATACTCCAGCGGGACAGTGGGAGCGACTCTCTACATGCTCAGGGTCCTTCACCCCTTAGAGAAAGGGGGAGGGATGCCTCACCCAGGCAGGCAACCAATGAAGGTCCCAGAATCCGAAGTAGTGAGTGTGGAAGAATTTTTCGACGACATTTTCAAATCGAAGAGGAAATATTGCTATGCACTCCCTTCGAAGTTGAGGAGTCTGCCTCTTACCAAGAGGTGATTGATTAAACAAACCACAAAGAGTGGATGGACGCTATGAAGGATGAGATGGACTCAATGGCAAGAAACAAGATTTGGGAACTTGTTGATCTTCCACCCTAACGTAAGTCTATTAGAGATAAGTGAGTTTTTAAGATAAAACACCGGATCGATAAGTTCAAAGTCTGTTTAATGGTGAAAGGGTTTACACAAATTGAGGGTGTAAACTATGAAGAGATATGTTCTCCTGTGGTGAGATTTGCCTCTATTCGCCTGCTCCTGGCCATGATTGCCTATTTAGACTTAGAGTTGTTTCAAATGAATGCAAAGGCTGCTTTCCTCAATAGTAGCATTGAGGAAGATATCTATGGACCAACCCATTGGTTTTGTATCAAAGGGACAAGAGGACAAGGTGTGTTATCTTAAAAGGCTCATATATGGTCTTAATCAATCTTCCAGATCTTGGTACTTAAGATTCCATAAAGGTATAACTTCATTTAGCTTATCCATGATTTCAGAAGACCACTATGTGTAAGTTAAAAGATCAGCCGAGGATTATATTTCTTACCCTATACATTGATGACATACTACTGGTTGGAAACAACCTGGAGATGATTGAGACCACCAACAAGTGGTTATCCTCCATCTTTGAGATGAAGGATATGGGTGAAGTCAGGTACATCCTAGTCGTGAAAATAATCAAAAATCATCATAAGAAACTTTTAGGTATGAAACAGGAGGCATATATCAAGAAAGTCTTAGAATGATTCCGTATGCATTATTCTAAATTCGTAAACACTCCAGTTGAGAAGGGTTTAAACTCGAACCTTGATCAATGCCTAAAAACAGACAAAGAAAAGGAGACAATGAGCAATGTCTCTCACACTATTGCCGTAGGAAGCTTAATGTACACCATTTTATGTACACGACCTGACATTTTTTTTGCGGTTCATTTGGTAAGTCATTACCAAACTTGGTCCTTTGTAGGGACCTTAAGTTTAGATGATATTCAGATGCCGATTAGGGTGGTGACCAATGAGTCCAGGTCGACCATGGGGTATGTCTTCACCATAAGTGAGGGTCCATATCAGAGTGCAGTAAGAAGCAAGACTATATAGCTTTGTCGACAGGAGGCGATGTGGCTCAAGAGTTTCCTCCTAGATCTTAACCTCACTCCTAGAGTTGATGATCCTGTAGAGATGTTATGTGACAATACAATCGCCATCTAGTTTGCTAAAGATCTGAAGTTCCATCGGAAGGCCAATCACATTACGAGGCATTATCACTTCGCGTGATACGCCATAAAGACAAAGGAAGTTGTCATCAAGTATACCCACTGACACGATGATTGCTGATCCTTTAACTAAGTCGATTCCTATAGATGCTTTTAAAGCACATTGGTTAAGTCGAGGATTCCTTATTTAGTTTTTGGATGAAGTCTTGTTATGTATGACAGATACATTCTTCTTGTAATGAGCATGATTGAAATAAAGAATGAAGGTTCTTTTTCTAAATGCTTTATGATTCATTTGTTAGACATGTTGAAACGTTACAGGCTTCTGATTGGCTTAGTCATATAGGTAATCACCCTGACGCTTTAGTAATGGGCAGGATGAGACTGAATCATATTGGCACTAGGTGTGCAATATTGATAACTCATACTGGAAATATGTGAATGTGATATAGCCGCCTTAGTAAGTGTAAGACGAGACTCGAGGGACTCGAATATAAGACATGATTTCAAATTGAAGCCTTAAAAGCCGAATCTTAAGTATCAAGATTAACATTTAATATGTCAATATAGTGGCTCAGGTTATATTTTTTGGTGAAAATCTAGACTGGCGATTCGCATGGCATATGAAGTGACGATCCTAGCGAGGTGGGTGCTATTTCATGACACATATCCCATACTGTGTGTGCTTAAAAGACGACCCATATACGGAGTGACAATTGATTTTCCTATCTCTTGTCACAATGTGACCCTATGGATGATGACCCTTTGACTTAGAGTTATAGTATGAAGTCAATAATTGATGTTGCTACTTTAATATGTCTCTCAAGGGCCACGGTGTGTACGATTCGATGAGAGTACGTTAGAAAAGCAATTAAGCTAAGACGTAATACCATGTGTGTCTAAGGAAAAGTCTATCCATCATCACCAATATCAGCCTGAGCAATTATATTAAGTATATTATCATATGATATATCATGGCATAAGGGATTGGAGATGCCATTGGTGATGTTGAGGATGATTTGGAGTATCGTATTTCGTAAAAGTGTTATGATAGTTAGATGGTAACTTAATATAACACTACTTGTTATTTTAGTCGCACATCATATTCCTGGTATGAAGCGTGAAGAGATATGATTCGTGGAGAGCATATGTTTTGTGGCATATGTGGCCGAGTAGGAGCTGTTGGTCGGGCCTAATGTTTAGGCCTGACGGCCACATAAACCGCTTAGGGTGGCAGCATTAACTATTCCCCCCAACCTATATAAGGAGGTTTTAGGGGGTCCATTAGGGTTAACCCACGTGACACAAAATCACAGACTCTCCCCTCCCCTCTCACAGTTGCCCTACCATCAGTAGCGGGTTTCTGGTATAAGACGTGGACACCCTAAGGCGACTCTGGTAGCCGCCCTGCATTACTACCGACGTAGACTATTCCCAACAGTTAATTCCGCATTGCAGGTCAGTTCTACTTATTCAACACTTATAATGATGAAATTTGCCCCATGTGTTTTGTTTTAGCAGTGCACCATTAAAGGGGTTTGATAATTTGTTGCTTTCAAAAATTTGGTCCCTAAAAAAATGAATTTTATCACCGAGTACATTGATAATTACTTCTGTCATGAATACTTGACATCAAAGTTTAAAGAGGTTAAAAAAGGATTCAAGAAAACTAAGTGAACATTACTAAAGAAAATTAACAATTCATACAACGTTATTGGATTAATATACCAATAAATATAACCGGATAAAATCCGGACATTCATTTATTCAGCTGAAAGTTTCAACGGTTGGGCTTCTCTTTGTTTACTATGTTGTAGACCAAACAAACAACACATACTACACTCAATAGTTACTATGCCCATACGTAGGAGAATTCTTAATTTGTGGCCAATATGAGTTTTAAGGGCATCTGTAATTAGCATTTTGATGAAGAGCATTTATTGTAGAACTGAACCCAAACAACGTCTAAGATTTGGTTTTTATTCTCAATGTGTTTGGGATAGTTGCATTCATTATTATTGTTCAGTGTTTTGGTTTGACAACACAAAAAGGAAAAATATTACCTGCTTTTGTTAGTATTTTAAGGTGATTTTACCACTAATTGGCATCAAGGCATTGGTTGATCGGAGTTTGTTTACTTCTTGTAAAAATTGAGGTGAAGCTTGTATTTGATGGAATGAGAAGCTTGAACGCCCTTAATTATCAAGGTTGGAAACCAGGAATAGAGGGCTTTTTATTAAGGATTTACATGAACCAACCTTGACAAGACTGCAGTAGGTTGGACGAAGGAAACCTATTGTGAGGTTACCTAATCGACAAAGTGCTGGCATTACTAGACAATTTATTGACCAATATGTTCTCTACCATGCGGCCAATGATGCCAATGGCTATCATCAATGAAGAAAGCTTGAATCCATGCGAGCAGAAAAATGCGCTAAATAATGCCTGAGCTGGGAGAGTACTCATGAGACTGCAATACAGGAATGACTAAGGTAGAACCGAAAAATGCACTACTAAAAACCATAAATATTCTGACTGGATTTTCTATCGAAAAAGCATATTTTTCTGTACATCAGAATATGACCCGTCGGGAAGCCTTTCCGACGAATTAACACAATCCGTCCGAAGCTTTGCCGATGGAGTTCCAACGGAAAATTTCCATCAGAGACCGATGGAAATGCATAGTACGGAATTTCGGAATTTTAATTTTCAGAAAATTCATCGGAATTCTACTGAAAATCAGTCTGTGTTTAATTTTTTTAAATAAAAACTATAGTACCCATCTATGCAAACATTTTGCAACGTAGCTAATACACAATAAACTCTCAATATTGATGGTAAATAAATATTGCTTTTCCATTGTGATATATATGCATCTTTCTCATTTTTCTCATATAAAGATATGAGTTGAATGACATTGACAATTATTTCTTCTATCATAAAAACTTGCCAAACTAAAATTGACTAGCATTATCTGTGAGAAATTTAACTTTCGACAGTTCAACACTATATTATTTTTATCAAACTAATATCAAAGAAAAGACATGGAAGGAAGCATTGTTGTTGTTCTAGTGAGCATTGTCAAGAGTAGGACCAAGGTGGATGCCCCCCTCCCAAGCAAATCGTTTCACCCAAACGCTTTCGCTTCCAACACATCGAGAATAAAACCCATCCTCCAAAACTGCCCAATGTGTTTTTTTATCTGCTGCACATGTTCCCCCATATTGATCCACGTTCCAAACAGTAAGATCAAACTTTTTGCCATTCCAATCAAAATTGCAAGAGTAATACGTATCAGTGAGCCATGGACGACGGAGTTTAAAATCCCATCCAAAGCTTTTCCCTGGCTCAAGAACATATTCCACATCTTCTTTAGTGATTGTACCAAAAGATTTGCAATGTACTTTGAGCTGCCCCGCTTTCAGCCCACTGCTTATAAAAACGGAGTGTTTGTCTTCCCAAGCCATTGTTGGAACAAAGTTGATTATTTGAGTGATCAATTCGACACAAATTACAAGAGTGATCCAGTATTTTCCCATTTGGTTGTATAGTTGATCGTTTACAAAAAGTGTTTTGTGGATTCTTAAGTACTGCACGAGAATGCATTTATATCTTTCTATTTGGACAGGAATGAAAAATAACTTAACAAGCTGTGACGTTGCAAAATGTTGGGGAAAAAATTACATGAGAGATTACAATCAATAATGGATTATTAACGCAAGTAAACGCTTTAGTTTATTTATTCCTTAAATGGTTGTCAGTTACGAAGTATTTACAAGCTAGAGACCCGATTTTAAGTCTTGCCAATATTAACCTTTGAAATTCTTATCACACCAAAATTTTAAAAAAAAAAGACAATGAATAACATCTTGCTTATTTAAGACGAGCTATGAAAATTTTTCCCGCGTGGGTTATACTTTGCTATGCATCATTGTGTTGATAATCTTACGAAGATGAAATTTGCCCCATGTGTTTTGCTTTACCAGTCCACCATTAAAAGGGTTTGCTAATTTGTTGCTTTGAGAAATTTGGTCCTCAAAAAAATGAATATTATCACCAAGTACATTGATAATTACTTCTGTCATGAATACTTGACATAAACTTTAAAGAGGTTAACAAAGGATTCAAGAAAACTGACTGAAACATTACTAGAAAAAATCAACAATTGATACAACATTATTAAATTAATATACCCATAAATATAACTGGATAAAACTCAGGACATTCATTTATTCAACTGAAAGTTTCAACGGTTGGCCTTCTCTTTGTATACTATGTTGTAGACATAACAAACCAATACATACTATATTCAATAGTTACTATACCCATCCGTAGGAGAATTCTTAATTGGTGGTCAATATGGGTTTTAAGGGCATTTGTCATTAGCATTTTAGAATGGGAGCCTTAGAGCAATGGTAAAGTTGTCTCCGTGTGACCAAAAGGCCATAGGTTCGAGTCTTGGAATCAGTCACTAACAAATTTACGTTAGGCTGCCTACAATTCACCCCTTTAGGGTGAGACCCTTCCCCGGACCCTGTGTGAACGCGGGATGCTTGTGCACTGGGTTGCCCCTTTTTTGTAATTAGCATTTTGATGAAGAGCATTTGTTGTAGAACTGAACCCAAACAAAGTCTAAGATTTGGTTTTTATTCTCATTGTGTTTGGGATAGTTGCACTCATTGTTACTGTTCAGTGTTTTTGGTTTGACAACACAAAAAGGAAAAATATCACTTGCTTTTGTTAGTATTTTAAGGTGATTTTATCAATAATTGGCGTAAAGGCCTTGGTTGACCGCATTTTGTTTACTTCTTGTAAAAATTGAGGTGAAGCTTATATTTAATGGAATGATAGGCTTGAACGGTTTAATTGTCAAAGTTTGAAACCAAGAATGGGAACTTTTTATTAAGGATTCATATGAACCAACCTTGAAAAGATACACTAGTTGATAAACCCCCCCAAAAAAAAAAAAAAAAAAAACACTGTTTTGGGGTTACCTAATCGACAAAGTTCTGGCATCGCTATGACAATTTATTGACCAAAATGTTCTCTACTATGCGGCTAATGATGCCAATGGCTATTATCATTGAAGAAACCTTGAATCCATGCGAGCATAAATATGCACTAAATAATGTCTGAGCAAGGAGATATCAGTTTATACCATGATAACCACCGCTTGATCATAAAAACATCATGACTATTTCCTTCTATTTTATTCTAATTTAACATGCATGCAACAAAGTGTTAGAAAAGTACTCGGTGTCATCATTTTAAAAACTATCACTTTCACAATCTTGGACAACTTGATCAAATAAAGATTCCAATCAAAGATTGAATGAGTATAGGAAGAACATACCAGATTTCATAGAATGTCATGAAATTATGTTCATTCTCGGCTATATCTCATTGAGTAACTTTCAATATGATATTTGACAACCATATTACAGTTCAATATTCATGAACTATGAACACGAGTATACATCCATATAATTCGATTGTATACGTTGCCTTGAAAGGTTATTAAATACGTTTTAGTATAACCAAATCAACACCATTATGTCGATTACATCAAAAGAAACATCTATACTGCACCAAGTGCATATCCCAATTGTCATGTCTTTTTCTTCCATCAAACAATCAACTTGACATATAATTAATTAATACGGCTTCTTTGCAATTGATGATTAGAGTCTTTAGATTGTTGATGTAAAAATTTGACTTGAAGCATATAGATATCAGTTTACCACAGACAGCCTCAGTGTCAAATTAACTGAGGCTTCTAGGGAAGTGTAAGTACGCTTTTCCTAAAATCTCTATTCGCCCCCACGTGCAACAGGGTTGCCTGAATAGGTGTTTGGGATACAAAAAAGCCTCCCAGATCTGCGTGTTACACTCATGAAGATAGGACCCTAAGTGTTCAAGATATTACAAAAATTCTAGGGATTATGGTGATAGTATCACTCTCTTGACCATGCGCATCAAGGCAGTCCATTCATATGCCATCATGTTAAAATTTATAAACATATCATGCCTCTTCATGAAAAGATAACATCCTTTCATAAATACCACTTCAAAAGGGACATATTTGTTCACAGTGCAGCCTTTTATTAAAAGGCATAAACTAGATAACTATCCAAATGAACTTGTAACCCGTCATAAAATAATTAATCAAATCAATTATTTAGCGAAAGGTGCATTACAATAATTAATTATTAAGATAATTAATTATTATTTAGGTAAAATAAAAAATATATTTTCATAACCATTTTTATGGAAATAATTATTTTATTAAATTTTTTCATTTTTATGGAAATTACTCCACTTACCTTTGAGGGGCGTTGTGTGCTTGGAGTGCTCGGGCTATGACATCGATGTTTTGGCCACCATTGGCTTCTATGTTAAATGCTATGCCATCTAGCACTGTGCTTCCAAAGGGGCGTGAGTCTGAGGTTTCTCCTAGGTAGTCGTTCCATAAATATTCTACCACCGGATCAGAAAAATTTCACAAAAAATAATGCAACAAAGAGTCTGATTCCTAATGATTGATAAAGGCAGTCTAGTAACAACCTCTTGTGCATCCGCAGGACGGGAAAGGGAGTAGCCGCCAGTAGTGGGATCGCCGCCCAAATACAATCAGGAAAGCAATGTTGATATACTGGTAGTCCTTTTGTTCTTTTTTCCACCTATGTGTGTCATCTTAAAATCAAAGCATTGGATGGCTTGCAACATATGAAATAATATTACTGTTGTTGTACGTAATCAAAACTTTAACTTTAGAGACAGACCTAACTCTTATCTAACACAGATACAAAAGGGTCAAATAATCTTTTGGGGGGTCTTTGGCATCTATTTACAGGAATTGAGCTATTGTTGCTCTTGGTCGATATTATGCTAGTGAAAAGCCATTATTATAGTACATATTATACTGATCTCAAATGTTATCGATCCCTATTGAGGTTTCTATTGTGTGTTCTAAGCTTATTGAAGGGAAGTGTTCTTGTGCCCAGAAGATCTTCAATGAAGTCTATCGGCTTCGTTTCTTTTAAACCCAACAAATGTCTGCAGTGGAAAACAAGAAAGAAGATTATGGCCCTAAAGGTCCAAACATTCATTGGACATTCATTGGGTAGGGGCCCAATGAGATTTTAAAGAATTAAAAATATCGACTTAAAAAAACTTCACGTAAATCCTACTTGAAAAGGGGTTGAGGAAGATTATAAGATAACTAATTTTACCTATGTAAACGGCAAGACTGATTTTAAGAGGTGGGGAGTTGAAAAGTGAACAACATCCATGTATTTTATTGACTAGCGGCCGTACCATTGCAAAAGATCTGCTAATTTGTTGTTTTTCGGCGATTTGGTCCCCGAAAGGATGATTTTTGTCACCGAGTAAATAAATATAGTTTTTCCGTTGTGATATGCATCTTTCTTATTTCTCTCATATAAAGATGTGAGTTCAATGACGACATTGATAATTATTTCTTCTACCATAAAAAGTTGTCAAATTAGGAAAACAAACAAAAATGAACTGACATTATTTGTGAGAAATTTAACATTCGATAGTTGAATACTATATTATTTTGACCAAACCAATATCAAAGAAAGACATGGAAGGACGCATTGTTGTTGTTCTAGTGAGCATTGTCAAGACTAGGACCAAGATGGATATCCCCCTCCCAACTAAACCGTTTCTCCCAATCACGTCGGCCTCCAACACATCGATAATAAAACCCATCCTCCAAAACTGCCCAATGTGTTTTTGTCATTTTCCCTTGACATCTTCCCCCATATCCTCCACTCCAAGCAGTAAGATCAACCTTTTTGCCATTCCAATCGAAATTGCAAGAGTAATAATTATCATAACCGAGCCATTCAACTTGGACTACAAAATCCCATCCAAAGCTTTTCCCTGGCTCAATAACATGTTCTACATCTTCTTTAACTATCGTACCAAACGATTTGCATTGTACTTTGAGCTGCCCCGTTTTCAGCCCGCTGCTTATCAAAATGAAGTGCGTTTCACCATACACATCTGCCATTGTTGTCGGAACAAAATTAATTATTTGAGTGATCAATTGGACACAAATTACAAGAGTGATCCAGTATTTTTCCCATTTTGTTGTATAACTTATTGCTCAGAAAAAGTGTTTCGTAGATTCTTGAGTACTAAGTGAGAATGCATTTATATCTTTCTGTTTGGACAGGAATGAAAAATAAGTTAACAAACCATGACGTTGCAAAATGTTTGGGAAAAACATAACATGAGAGATTACAATCAATAATGGATTATAAACGCAATTAAACGTTTTAGTTAATTTAATCATTAAATGGGTGTCAGTTAGCTTAACAAGTAGAATTCCTCGAAGCATTTACAAGCTACAGACCCGATTTTAAGTCTCGACAATGCAATATTAACCTTTAAAATTCTTATCGCACCAAAATAAAAAAAATAAAAAAAGACAATGAATAACATCTTGCTTATGAAAATCTTTGCCGAGTGGGTTATCCTTTGCTGTGCATCATTGTGTTGATAATCTTACAATGATGAAGAGCATTTAATTGTTGTAGAACTGAACCCAAACAAAGTCTAATTAAGGTTTGGTTTTTATTCTCGTTGTGTTTGGGGTAGTTCCATTCATTGTTATTGTGCAGTGTTTTGGTTTGACAACGCAAAAAAGGAAAAATATTACTTGCTTTTATCAGTATTTTAAGGTGATTTTACCAATAATTGGTATAAAGGCCTTGGTATAGGAATGTCATCCAACTAAAACTTTATTCCATTATGAATTTGCTTGAGAATAGTGGGATTCCAACCCAAATATGTAATAATAACTCTTAGAGACTTTATCAGTTTAGTCTAATATTTAATCCAAGTACCTGTATCACTTGTAGGCGGACTAGGAAGAAAGTGGAAAACGCTGCCCCAAGTATACCGTTTCTGCCAATTGTCTTTGCCACATTGAAAATAAAACCCATCCTCCAAAACTGCCCAATGTGTTGCTGCTCCTCCACATGGTTCCGCATCGGACCCTCTCCATATTGCGAAACCATACTTTTTGTCATTCCATTCGAAATTGCAATGGTAAGAAGTATCATAATTGAGCCATGGATCATGGACTTTAGGCAGTTTAAAATCCCATCCAAAGCTTTTCCCTGGCTCAAGAACATGTTCTACATTGCCTCTACTCGTACGATTGCTCATATCAAACACTGTGCAACGTAGTTTTAGCTGCCCTGATTTCAGCCCACTGCTTATCGAAATGGAGTATTGCTTGGTTCCACTACTATCAGGCATTGGTAATCCCATTGTTGTCGGAACAAAATTGATTATTTGAGTGATCAATTGGACACAAACTACAAGAGTGATCCAAGATTTTCCCATTTTGTTATATTATATAACTTATTGTTCAGAAAGGTGTTTTGTCAATTCTTGAGTGTGGGAGGTTATAATGCATTTATATCTTTCCATTTGGACAGGAATAAAAAATAACTTAACAAGCTGTGCAGTTACAAAATGTAGACCCAAAAAAAATCAGATATTACCATTATTAATAATGGATTATTAACACAATTAAACGTTTTGGTTAAATTTTTCATTAAATGGGAATCAGTTAGTTTGACAAGTAGAATTCTCTCCTTCCTGTTAAAATTGAGAATAAGATTGTATTTCATGGAATAATAAGGTTGAACACCTTTAATTATCAAACTTGAGAATCGAGAATGGAGGTTTTGTTTAAAAAATTAAGGATTTATATGAACTGACTACGATAATATTATTCTAGCTGGCAAAAAGGAAACCGCTTTGAAGTTGCCTAATTGGCCAATTGTAGGCATTATTAGACGATTTATTGACCGAAGTGTCCGATGATGCCAATGCCTACAACTATTGGAGAAAGCTTGGATCAATGTGACCACAAAAATGCTCCAAATAATTTGTCAGAGAAATTAAAGTTGATGTAATTAATATTATTTTCTTATATCAGAGCCACGAAATAATTAAGACAATTCAGCTAATGAATGACCAATTAAGCCTAATTAACTGTCATTAGTCGTGATTAATGCTTGAAACATCGCTTGTTTGCCCTGGACTTAATTGCTCTCACATTATCCACTCTCCAGGAGGACTTTCTCCAGTAGCACCTCAATTAAACTATATCACTTATATAGTTTTAGAGTTAAAAATTGAATTACCAAAAATTAAGATTGAAATTAAAGAGATCAAAAATCAATTGTCTTCATTCACTTTTCTTTTTAATTAACGAAATCAGACATAGTGAAAAAACAACTCCAAGTGTTAGTAATGCATTCCAGCATAAATATCCTTTTCAAAACCCAAAAAACAAAAACCCATTTCCTTTGCATGATGTAAAAATCCAAAAAAAAAAAAAGGAGAAAAATCAGGTGAAAAAACTGAGAAAAAGACGGAAAAGAAAGAAAAAGATGGAGTATAAGTCGTATAATCTCGAACAACCGCAGAACATGTTTGAAAAAGATCAAAACCTGGAAGAATTAAATAAAATCATGAATGCAATTAGTGATAAATATGATGTATTATCTGACAATGCAGAGACTAATAATGTGCAATTAGAGGAAGAAATCTATCAGCAAATGAATTTGATTGAATTAGAAGATCTTGATTATTGCCATTGGAAGAAGTCAGACGAAAAATTGATTAAAAAATATGGTAAAATAATGACAATTGAAAATGAGATCAATGAGATTGGAGAAGAACTGAATTTAAAGACTAATTTAGTTAACAATGTTATTCCCAAATCTGAAAAATTTGGTGAATCGTCTAAAAGAAACACTTATGTCATAAGACCTAGATACGTCCTCACAAGACGAACAACGATTTTTTCCTTTGAGTTTATCGCAAAGAAAACTACCACTTATGAAAAAATTGGTTTTACTCCAATTAGTCAAATCAGATGTATCTTAAATATCGATAGAGTTCATAATAGAGAAGCAATATTTGAGCATTGAAAACGTGGCATGAATAGTATCTTAAACTTAAATACTATATGGACTGTTGCAAATTTCCTAAATCACATCGAATACAGTTTTTCTGGCACTGTAACTGTGGTATGATTCGTTAAATAAATATGATAAAAATACATTAAGAATGATGGAAACCCAACTGCTATGTTTAGAAATTCATGTAAGGAAATTGAAACCGAATTTATTGGAGTTAAATTTGATTCTGAAAAAAAAAAAACAAGAGAATGGCAAAAAAAATAGAAGTATAGGATATGAGGTATCTAGAGAATTATATTACTGAGTTTAGCCAATATTATTAAAAAATTGAGCATAATGAAACCAATCTTGGTATATTTTATGACAAACTACCAGACCCTATAAATTCTATAATTAATGAAAAATACATTGCATAACTTAAAAAAGTAGATGTCATTGATATCCTTGAGTCTAGAATCTCTTATCTAAGAAAATGGGTCAATGATGAATGTCTTGATCTCAAGAAACAAAAGAAAATTAAGAAACAGGTCCTAACATGTTGGGATTCACCGCATCAAATGCGAAAAAGAACCTGAAAGAAGAAGAAGAAAAATTCTATAACAAAAAGAACTTTAATAAGCAACGAGGAGAAAAGTATAAAAGAAAATATTATAACAAACCACGTCCTAAAAAACGTAGATTTTTTAGGAAAACAGCTTATTGTCCTATAAAAAAACAACTGCACATGTTGGGCATGCAGAGATGAGTGCAAGAATAAGAAGAATAACAAGCTTATTGAAACTTTACGTAGCCTAGATTGTGTTGAGCTTAATGAAGATAAGGCTTTCCACCTAGCCCTAAGTAACAACAAAGGGATTGTTGAAATTATATTGGATAATGAATTCGAAAAAAGTGATTATAAGGAAACCAGTCATATGATGGAAAGTGGCTCGATTAGCCTAGATGATCTCCAATGGAAAGAGTTTGTTGTAGACAATGATCATGAGGAAATCAAAGGAGATTAAGTTCTTCCCATAATCTAGAAAGTTATGGTCTATAAAAAATTCATCTTTCAATTAAAGAGTAAATATGTGTGTGAAATGATGGAAGGAGACCTAGAAATCAAAGACTGTGAGTATGATGTGGGAGAAGTTAATCTCATCAATTGGAAAAACATCCTTAGGCATAACAAAGATAGAAAGTACGGATATATCCAGGTCAAAAGTGTCCAAATTCAAATCACTTCATTACAATATTTTGGAAAATATATAAATATTTATGCTTTTCTTTTGTGATATTAGAAATACCAAATTTAATAATCAAATTATCACTGGGATTAAGACCAACTCATGTAATGGATCTGCAGGATTTAATTGTCGATCTAGATATTATATGAGTCTAAAAGATGAATTTGCTAAAAACTTTCTATCCCTTAAGATAAAAACTGTTGAAATGGACATGAGAAGAGGAGGATATCCGTTAAGGATATCTTGGAAAATTATTTATAAGTTAGATAATACAATTGTCACGGCCCAGGCTTTCCCGACACTGAGGTATTGTCCGCTTTGGGGTGACTCTCCAGTTAGGAAGGTGAACCCCTCACGGGTGGCGCCCCAGTTAAGAGGGTGAACCCCTCACAGTTTTGTCCTCAAAAGGGCCCTCGATGTGTTAAGGTTCCCCACGCTTACAAGGCATGGTTCATTCTCCTCAACTGCCGATGTAAGATGTTATAATTCCTCCCCCTTAAGGGGGCCCAGCGTCCTTGCTGGCACACCGACCCGGGAACCTACTCTGTACCAATTGTCACGGCCCAGGCTTTCCCGACACCGAGGTATTGTCCGCTTTAGGGTGGCTCTCCAGTTAAGGAGGTGAACTCCTCACAGGGTGGCGCCCCAGTTAAGGGGGTGAACCCTTCACGATTTTGTCCTCAAAAGGGCCCTCGATGTGTTGAGGTTTCCCCGCGCTTATAAGGCGTGGTTCGTTCTCCTCAACTGCCGATGTGGGACGTTACAACAATAGATCCAAAAACTAAGGTAACAATGATAGATTCTAAAAAATTTAAAAGTCCTACCCCCATGCAAAAGATCCAGAGGATTAAATATAATCCACAAAAGATAAAAATTGATCGATCATGAATATCTAGTTTTGCCAACCCTACAAAAATCAATAAGAAAAATATGATAAAAATTGATGAGGAGGGAAAAATTACCATAAAACCCCAATTATTAAGAAACATGAGTGCAAGATCGGAATGGGGAGAAGGATCTTCATTAGCTAAGAAAAAGTTTAAAGAAGATGATACAATTAGTATGACCAGTGAAATGAGTAGAATGAGTTTTGAATATGTAAGACACAGTGTAGACAGATGTACAAGCCTTGATAGAAAAGTCATTGGGTACAAAACAAGAACTATTAGCGAACCAATCTATGAGCATGAACTAGTCAAAAACATAACTATAGAAATATGCTATGAGACCACAAACACAAGCCCTAATAGCATCTCTGTCCCGATAAATATATGCTTAGATGGATATAATAAATATGAGTTGTACGCTTACATAGATAGTGGTTATTCCGTATGCTTTAGAAAAGGATCATTATTTCCACAATTTATGTGAAAAAAAGTTAAGAATCCCTTACAAGTAAGAACAGCTAATAATAACATTATGAGCCACAATAAAGCAATAAAAGGGTTATTCATAAAATTAGGAGGAGTTCAATGTATCATACTAGTTCTATGGGCCACTGATCAACCCTCTTATGATATGATTATTGGAAATAATTTTCAAATGCTATATTTCCATATATACAGACCATAAATCAATCATGTATTCTAGCATAAATATTCTGTTCAAAACCCAAAAAATAAAAACCCATTTCCTTTGTATGATATAAAAACCCAAAAAAAGGTAGGAGAAAAATCAGGCAAAAAAGCCGAGAAAAAGACGGAAAAGGAATAAAAAGATGGAGTATAAGTCGTATAATCTCGAAGAATTGCAGAACATGTTTGAAAAAGAGCAAACCCCGGAAAAATTAAATAAAATTATGAACGCAATTAGTGATAAATATGATGTATTATCTGATAATGAAGAGACCAATAATTGCAATTAGAGGAAGAAATCTGTCAGCAAATGAATCTGATTAAATCAAAAGATTTTGATGTACTGCCATTAGAAGAAGTCAAACGAAAACTTGATTAAAAAATATGGTAAAATAATGATAAGTGAAATTGGTACAATGAGATTGGAGAAGAAATGAATTTAGAAATCAATTTGGTTAACAATGTTATTTCCAAATCTGAAAAATTTGGTGAACCGTCTAAGAGAAACACTCATTTCGTAAGACCTAGATACGTCCTCACAGGACGAACAACGATTTTTTTTTTGAGTTTACCCCGAAGAAAACTACACTTATGAACAAATTGGCCTTACTCCAATTAGTCAAACCAGATATATCTTAAATATCGATACACTTCGTAATAGAGTAGAAATATTTGAGCATTGGAAACGTGGCCTGAATAGTGTCTTAAACCTAAATACTATATGAACTGCTGCAAATTTTCTAAATCATATTAAATACAGTTTTTTTGGTACTGTTACTGACTGATATGATTCATTAAATAAAGATGGTAAAAATACATTAAAAATGATGGAAACCCAACTGCTATGTTTAGAAATTTATGTAAGGAAATTGAAACCGAATTCATTGGAGTTGAATTTGATTCTGAAGAAAAAAACAAGAGAATGGCAAAGAAAGATTCATAATATAGAATTATGGGATATGAGGTATCTAGAGAATTATATTGCTGAGTTTAGCTAATATTATTATAAAATTGGGTACAATGAAACCAATCTTGGTATATTTTATGACAAACTACTAGACCTTATTATAAATTCTATAATCAATGAAAAATACATTGCATAGCTTAAAAAAGCAGATGTCATTGATATCCTTGGGTCTAGAATCTGTTATCTAAGAAAGTGGGTCAATTATCAATGTATTGATCTCAAAAAACAAAAGAAAATTAAGAAACAGGTCCTAACATGTTGGAATTCACCGCATCAAATGAGGAAACGAACTTGAAAGAAGAAGAAGAAAAATTCTATAAGAAAAAGAGTTTTAATAAGCAACGGGGAGAAAAGTATAAAAGAAAATATTATAACAAACCAAGTCCTAATAAACGTAGATTTTCTAGGAAAATATCCTATTGTCTTGCAGGAAAGAACAACTGCAAATGTTGGACATGCAGAGAAGTAGGACATTATGCTAATGAGTGCAAGAATAAGAAGAATAACAAGCTTATTGAAACTTTACGTAGCCTAGATTGTGTTGAGCTTAGTGAAGATGAGGCTTTACACCTAGTCTTAAGTAACAACAAAGGGATTGTTGGAATTATGTTGGACAATGAATTCGAAGAAACTGATTATGAGGAAACCAGTCATATGATGGAACGTGGCTCGATTAGCCTTGGTAATCTTCAATGAAAAGAGTTTGTTGTAGACAATGATCATGAGGAAGTCAAAGAAGATTGAGTTCTTCCCATAATCCAGAAAGTTGTGGTCTATAAAAAATTCATCTTTCAATTAAAGAGTAAGTATGTGTGTGAAACGATAGAAGGAGACCTAGAAATCAAAGACTGTAAGTATGATATGGGAAAAGTTAATTTTCTCAATTGGAAAAACATCCTTAGGCATAACAAAGATAGAAAGTACGGATATATCATGTGCAATTCAGTGTCCAAATTTAGATCACTTCATTGCAATATTTTGGAAAAGATATCGATATTTATGCTTTGCTTTGCGATATTAGGCATACTGAATTTAATAATCGAATTGTCACTAGGATTAAGACCAACTTATGTAATAGATCTGTAGGATTTAATTGTCAATCTGGATATTAAGTGCGTCTAAAAGATGAAGTTGCTAAAAACTTCCTATTCCTTAAGATAAAAATAGTTGAAATAGACATGAGAAGAGGAAGATATCCGCTAAGGATATTTTGTATAAATTAGATGATATAATAGATCCAAAAAACTAAGGTAACAATGATAGAAGCTGAAAAATTTAAAAGTCCTACCCCTATGCAAAAGATCCAGAGGATTAAATGTAATCCACAAGAGATAAAAATCGATCGATCATGGATATCTAGTTTGCCAACTCTACAAAAATCAATAAGAAAAATGTGATAAAAATTGGTGAGGAGGGAAAAATTACCATAAAATCCCAATTATTAAGAAACAGAGTACAAGATTGGAATGGGGCGAAGGATCTTTGTCAGCTAAGAAAGAGTTTAAAGAAGATACAATTAGTATGACCAGTAAAATGAGTAGAAAGAGTTTTGAATCTGCAAGATACAATGTAGACAGATGTCCAAGGCTTGATAGAAAAGTTATTGGGTACAAAATAAGAACTGTTAGCGAACCAATCTATGAACATGAACAAGTAAAAAACATAACTATGGAAATATGCTATGAGACCACAAACACAAACCCTAATAGCATCTATATCCCGATAAATATATGCTAAGAGGGGTATAATAAATATGAGTTGCCTGCTTACATATATAGTGTTTGTTCTGTATGCTTTAGAAAAAGATCATTATTTCCACAATTTATGTGAAAAAAAAGTTAGGAATCCTTTACAAGTAAGAATAGCTGATAATAACATTATGAGCCACAATAAAGCAATAAAAGGTTATTCATAGAATTAGAAGGAGTTCAATGTATTATACTAGTTCTAGGGGCCACTGATCAATCCTCTCATGATATGATTATTAAAAATAGTTTTCAAAGGCTATATTCTCCATATATACAGATCATAAATCTAGTAATCTTCACAATCAATGTTCACTCAGTTCCTATTGAAAAATTGAGCAAAGGCTTGCACTCATCAAAAAAATTGAATTTACACGCAGCCAGCATGGTGAGAAGGTAATGCCTGCACAACGCAAGATAGTACTAACGATCTCACTACTTGAGTTATCTATCAAACAGCAGATTACTGAACAACAAGAGCGATTATGCAAAGAACTTTACTCTGATAATCCACTAAAATTTTGGGATAAGGGCAAGACATTCACAAAAATTACTTTGTTAAATCCCAAAACTATTATTCAAGTCAAACAGATGGTGTATACACACCAGGATATCCATGAATTTGATAAACAAATCAAGAAACTTCTAGATAAAGGCTTAATTAGAAATAGCAAGAGCCCTTGTCCAGTCCTACTTTCATGGTAAGAAATCATGCAGAAGAAAAAAGAGGAAAAGTAAGAATAGTAATCAATTACAAAAAACTTAATAATAATACTGTCTCTAATGGTTGTTATATTCCTAACAAAACAGTCATTTTCAATAGAATTCAGGAAGCCTCTTGGTTCTCGAAAATGGATAGCAAAAACGGATACTGACAGATAAAAATGGATGAAGAAATCATTCCTTTAACTACTTTCAGTGCTCCTCAAGGACATTGCAAATGGATAATAATGACATTTGGTCTTAAAATGCACTCCAAATATTTCAAAGAAGAATTGATAATATCTTTAAAGAAATCTTGATCACTGTTGCTTAGTTTACATTGATGATATCCTTGTCTTTTCCAAAACTATAGAACAGCACAAAGATGATATCTTAGTTGTCACTCAGAGATGCATTGATCATGATGTCATAGTTGGTAAGAACAAGTGTATCTATGCTAAACAAGAAATTGAATTCTTAGATCTAGAAATAAAAGTTAAACAAATCATCCTACAAAAGTATATTCTAGAAAAGATAAAAAATTTTCCTGAAAAGATTGAAGATAGGAAATAGTTAGAAAGATTTCTTGGATGTCTTACCTATGCTTCAGACTTTATTAAAGATCTAGGTAAGTTAAGAAAGCCATTGCAGCAAAAACTCAAGAAAGAAGTAAAATGGATATGGATCCCTAACGACGCAAAGATTGTTCAAAACTTCAAAAACAATGTAAAAATCTTCCTATTCTTAATTTTCCGAATGAATAAGATGATTTAATTCTTGAGAACAATGCAGCAGTGAGTACTAGAGTGCGGTACTCAAAATCAAAGAAGGAGAAAAACTCTGCAAATATTGCAGTAGAAGTTTTAATAAAGCAGAATGCGACTTTTTTACGATGAAAAAAGAAATCATTCCAGTCATAAGAGGAATTGAAAAGTTCTTAATCTTTTTAGCCCCGAAACCTTTTCTTATTCGATTTGATTGCAAAGGAATACTTGGTTTTGTGAAACAAAATTTATCAAATATGCAAGCACAAGGGCGACTCCTGTATTGACAATTATAGTTTAACCAGTTTTCCTTCACTATTGAATATATACAGGGATCGGAGAACTCTCTTGCAGATAGTCTAACTGGAGAACTCATCAATGGTGATTATCAAAGCCGACCTCCTACCAAAAAAGAAGAAAATCCTTAACAAAATGTCATTCCTACTAGAACGGATTATATCTTCTAGTAAAGTCCTTATCGATAACCTAAAATTCCATACAAAAAGTAAATCACGCTTTAGTCTACTATCTACTGCGTATCTAATAGCCCAAAGATTTTCCTTTCTAGAGTTGCAAACTAGATATACTTAGTGTCCTTATGATATCCAAGAAAAAATAAGTTCCTATGTCCAAGAAAAATGGTTTAATGAGTGGTATGTAGCCTACATCGACTTTTATAATCAGTATTTCTATGATATTTGGAAGTTTTGTAGTACAATGATATATTTTTGACAAATCTGGAGTTGGTGGTATTTGCTTCCTAGCAAATTCATTATCTCCAAATGATCCTATCTTTAAAGTCTAGAAATATGGGATGATACTTTACTTCACAGAAATCCTAGATCTAAAATTCTTATTTTTCTCAACGTTAACTACATTCCAGCAATGCATGTTCAAAAGGATTCATTGGATTCTTACATCTCCTGAGAGTCCAACAAAAATTCCCGTTTGCAAATGCCTAACTTTAGAAGTTTATAGCGCTCTAATTGAATATGAAAATGGAAAAGCGAAATCTGCCAATTATCTTGTTCAAATCGTTGATTGCGATGATTTTAATGATCAACGACAAAATTGGATTCATCAAAATCCGGTACATCTAGTTACTGATCCTAGTTTATCAAGGGTCATTGGATTTTTCAACATTTATCATCAATGTTGGGCGTTAATTGAACGAGGAAAAACATTAATGCATTGTGGAAACACTACTTTCGACTATAACCGGGAGTTTGATAAAAATATGAAAGTGGAGGGAACAGTTTCAAAAGACATCTATGATTATCTCTTTGATGTTGGAGTTGAAAAATTCTTATCAGAAAATGGGAAAAAATATCTTCTTGAATTATTCAAAGAATGTGATCCAGAGCATCTTAAGCAAATTGAGAAAGATTTTCCAGATAATGATGGTCTGGAAGATATAATTAGAGATAAAGGCATGCAAAATCTTAATAATGATGACTAATCTTCCCATCATTAAAAGTTCTGAAAAGTAGTTGCCCCATCATTATACTATCTTAACAAGTGTCTGATTTATAAAATAAAGTAGTATACTGTAGTCGTCAGTATATATTGTAGCCATGTGAAAAATCAGTAAGTACTGTAGCCTTAAGGATATCCTATGTACCCCCATCTTCTTTATAAATAGAGAGGTCAAGTACTGAAAAGGAATACAGTCATTTGAGCATTCTTGTGTAAAAGAGAGGTTGAGTTTCTCCATTTCTCTAACAGCAAGCATCTCTAATGATCTTACCTTAAGTCCCTTTTCAAGCTTTCCATTGTAATATTTCCTGTTTCAAGTTTTTAATAAAAGAAGTTTTCAAGTAGGGAATGTTATACAATCGAACCTTATGTTTTAAATATTACAATTTCTTGATTAAAGTCTCACTATCATTGGAAAAGATTAAAAATTTGATTAGTGACTATGGTCCGAGGTAAAAAATGAAACATATCTGTGTTGTGCCTGATCTAAGGAAGGAGTGATTGTGATTAGCCATCTCTATAAATAGGAAGTCAGAGGAATGATGAAATCCAAGCCGACTAAGTTCAGGTGATGGTTGAAACTATCTAATTAAGTTTTAATTATTTTGCTAAGCATGGTGGGCTGTTAATCACAAAAAATATAATATTTATGATATAAGTAGTAGATTGTAATAACTAATACCATTAAAGTCATTATAAGAAGTTCAAACATAAATATAAGCTTAGTTTTGCAAAACAACCCATAACTTTGAAGTATTTACACTTGAAGCCCTTTAGGAACCTAATAATAAATATTAAGAATCCAAAAATCATTTACACCAAACTTAAGTGATCCCATAAATTATTTTTAAAGATCGTGAGGTCCGAAAATTAATACACCAAACCACAGTGGACCGAAGTGCAAATTTGTCTAGAAATTTCTGATAATATTTTCAAATGTCACGATTCGTTTCTTCTATCATAATACCGTTTGATGGTCTACTTTAGCAAATCGTTATCTTTAACTCCTAACCTCCAGTTGAGATATAAAACCCTAATATGAAAAGGTTAAAAAGTAACTCAAAACTTCCATTTATAGTCCAAAATATAATTCCCACAATAGGGTTCCTAAAATTGGGCTAGAACACAACTGCTTTGGTCCATGCTGCGCAGTCTTAGTAAAACGACCATAACGTTTTCCACAGAACTTAGATTGAGGTGATTCAAAATGAGTTGAAAGATAACTCACTGATTTATCTATATACCAAATATCACAATTTTTTAATGACCCAATCAGTACCAGTTTTTTCGTAAAGTCCCCTGTTCTAGTCTACACCCAGTTTGGATGTATTCTGCACAATCTTCAGTAAATTAGTTATAACTTTGTCCATACAATTCTGAATTAAGTAATTTCAGAGCCTATTGAAAGCTAACTTATTGAGCTATCAATCCACCAAAAATCATGATTTTTCAATGTACCAAACAGTACCAGTTTATTCCCAAAGTGATCCCTATCTTGGGTTTGTTTACAACCAAAAAATACATATTTGCAATCTTTTCTTCACATAATCTCCCACTAAAATCACTGTTTAACTCGTCCAAATCAATATAAACATCTTGATATTTATTACCAAAGCCAAATATCACAAAACCTCATTTAAAACAATCCATAAACATCATTTTAGCTTAAGTTTGCTTGTTCATGCACAATTTCAATCGTTGCTTGCTTTGAAGCATAATCAACAACAAAAACATCAAAATAACACTTAGTTATATCAAGATAACATCAAAGATTTTAAACATTTTTCTTGGTGGGATTTTTGGAAAGCGGACGGAATTTTTGGAAGACACTTTGCAGAATTTTTGATAGGCCTGTCAAAACAATTTGCATCCCGTCAAAAACTGCACAATTTTGACCGAAAAGTCCGTCAAAATGAAACAGATGTCGTCAAAAATAATTTTCAGATCTGTGTTTTGAAATTTCCTGTCAAGAAGATATTATGTCTGTCAAAATTTCTGACACATATTTTGACAGAACAAAAGTCCGTCAAAAATTTCCATCAAAAAATTATTTTATGTTGAAACAAGTACCTCAAACCTCCAAAAATCCTCATCACAAGAAGACTATGAGCACCTTATTCGGTCTTCGGTCGGCCCCGGTCCAGTCCTCACCTTGGTCGATATTATGCGGGTGAAAAGCTATTATTACAGTAATTTGATCTCAAATGTTATCGATCCCTCTTGAGGTTTCTACTGTGTGTTCTAATCTTACTGAAGGAAAGTTTTCTTGTGCTCATAAGATCTTCAATGATGTCTATTGGCTTCGTTTAAACAAATGTCTGCAGTACAAAACAAGAAAGGAGATTATGGCCCTAAAGGTCCAAGCATTCATGGGGCATTCATTGGGTAGGGGGCCAATGAGATTTTAAAGAATTAAAAATATCGACTTAAAAAAACTTCAAGTAAATCCTATTTAAAAAGGGTTTGGGGGAGATTATGAGGTAACTAATTTTATCTATATAAACGGAGAGACTGATTTTAAGAGGTATGGAGTTAAAAAGTAAAGAACCGCGTATTTTATTGATAAGTGGTCGTACCATTGCAAAAGATTTGCTAGTTTGTTGCTTTTTAGTGATTTGGTCCCCGAAAGAATGAGTCTCGTAACCAAGTAAATAAATATTGTTTTTCCATTGTGATATGCATCTTTGTTATTTCTCTCGTGTAAAGACATGAGTTCAATGACATTGGTAATTGTTTCTTCTATCATAAAAACTTGTCAAATGAGGAAAAAAACAAAAATTAACTGACATTATTTGTGAGAAATGTAAGATTCGATAGTTGAATGCTATATTATTTTTATCAAACTAATATCAAAGAAAGACGTGGAAGGAAGCATTGTTGTTGTTCTAGTGATCATTGTCAAGACTAGGACCAAGATGGATGGCCCCCTCCCAAGTAAACCGTTTCTCCCAATTGGGTTCGCTTTCAACACATCGAAAATAAAACCCATCCTCCAGAACTGCCCAATGTGTTTTGCTCAGTCTTCCCGCACATGCTCCCCCATATCCTCCATTAATATTCCAAACAATAAGATCAAGCTTTTTGCTATTCCAATCAAAATTGCAAGAGTAAATATTATCAATTGTGTCCCATGGATGATCGATTTCAAAATCCCATCCAAAGCTTTTCCCTGGCTCAAGAACAAGTTCTACAACTTCTTTAGTTATCGTACCAGAAGATTTGCAATGTACTTTGAGCTGCCCCGATTTCAGCCCGCTGCTTATCAAAATGGAGAAGTTCACTTTACCCGAATACCCGGATGCCATTGTTGTTGGAACGAAATTGATTATTTGAGGGATCAGTTGGACACAGATTACAAGCGTGATCCAGTATTTTCCCATTTTGTTGTATAATTTATTCTTCAGAAAAAGTGTTTCGTAGATGCCTGAGTATTGAGTGAGAATGCATTTATGTCTTTCTATTTGGACAGGAATGAAAAATAATTTAACAAGCTGTGGCGTTACAAAATGGTGGGGGAAAAATAACATGAGAGATTACAATCAATAATGGATTATTAACGCAATTAAACGTTTTAGTTAATTTATTCATTAAATGGGTGTCAGTTAGTTTAACAGGTAAAATTCCTCGAAGCATTTACAAGCCAGAGACCCGATTTTAAGGCTCGACAATATTAACCTTTAAAATTCTTATCGCACCAGAAGAATAAAGAAAAGACGATGAATAACATCTTGCTTATTTAATACAAGCTATGAAAATTTTTCCCAAGTGGCTATGCATCATTGTGTTGATAATCTTACAATGACGAAATTTGCGCCATGTGTTTTGTTTGACCAGTGCATCACACGTAGGAGAATTCTTCATTTGTGGCCAATCTGAGTTTTAAGGGCATATGTCATTAGCATTTTGATGAAGAGCATTTGTTGTAGAACTGAACCCAAACAGAGTCTAATTAAGATTTGGTTTTTATTCTCATTGTGTTTGGGGTAGTTTCATTCATTGTTATTGTCCAGTGTTTTGGTTTGACGACACAAAAAAGGAAAAATATTACTTGCTTTTGTTAGTATTTTAAGGTGATTTTACCAATAATTGGTATAAAGGGCTTGGTTGACTGCAGTTAATCTGCTTACTTCTTGTAAAAATTGAGGTGAAGTTTGTATTTGATGGAATGATAAGCTCCAACGACTTTAATTATCAAAGTTGGAAACCAAGAATGGAGGGTAGAGATTTACATGAGCCAACCTTGACAAGACGTACTACACTAGTTGGTAAAAAGGGAACTGTTTTGAGGTTACCTAATCGACAAAGTGCTGGCATTACTAGACAATTTATTGACCAAAATGTTCTCTATGCCAATGGCTATCATCATTGAAGAAAGCTTGAATCCATGCGAGCAGAAAAATGCACTAAATAGTGCCTGAGCAAGGAGAGTACTTATGATACTACAGTATAGGAATTGCTAAAGTAGAACTGAGAAACGGGCCGTGTTCACGTCGAACCAACCAGGTCAATCATCTGTTAGTCTTAAAATAGCTTACATTCATTCAAAATTGAAAATTAACATATTTACACACTAGACGGTCAAAATCGTGTCGAATTCATGTCGAAATCAGTTCGGTTCATAGGGGTTTCGCACTTCTCTCAATAATTTCAGATTAAATGCAAATTGTATTATCGTGTCGAGCCAGACTCTCTCAGCTCTAGCCCAAAGCAGGATGGTACACTTCAATAATTTTCAAAACATGGTTAATCAAGTAATTCTGTTGTGAAATCAGTTGTATTTTATGAAATGCAAGTTTTATATATTCATCCTTTGCTTGTTGTGAGATTTTTTATTATTTTATTTTTGTGTAAAGCTTGTTGTGGCGTACTTGAGAGGCTCTAATGGTATCATTTTGCAATTATGCTCCACAAGGTCAACTTATATAAGATATTATGAAATCTGACTTGGCAAGGGCTTTTTTTTTTTTTTTCATTTGAAAAGAATGGATATGGAATGGGAATGAATTGGAAGGATTGAGAAATAATAGTATTTTGTTTTAAAGGCGTTGGAGGAAATAGTAAGGAATGGGAACTTCTGTTTTGAGAAAGAGTGAAAACTGAAAAGGAGGGAACGGAATTATAAGGAATGAGATTTAAATTTCTTAAACGAGTATAAAGGGACGAAAAGGGTTGGTAAATCCCAATGTACCCAAAAAAAAAGGCCCTGAAATGAAGAAGTTCGAAGGAAAGATCTAGATTCCGCACCCATAAGAGGATCATTTTATTGAACACCTAGATCGTGGAAAAAACATAAATAGAAATGAAAATTTTAAATACGGACACTAGGCCACAATATCACATCTTTATTCACGTATAAATTATATGGAATGTCACTCAACTAAAAATTTATTCCATTATGAATTTAGTTGAGAAGAGTGGGATTCAATCCAAATATGTAATAATAATTTTCAGAGACTTTATCAATTTAGTACAATATTTAATCCAATTGACTGTAATATCTGTAGACGGATTAGGACCAAGTTAAAGAGCCCTACCACAAATATACCGTTTCTCCCAATTGCCTTTGCTTCCACCACATTGAAAATAAAGACAATGAAGAACATCTTGCTTATTTAATACAAGCTATGAAAATTTTTCCCGAGTATATACTTCGCTATGCTTCATCGTGCTGAAGATCTTGCAATGATGAAATATACCTCATGTGTTTATTTTGACCAGTGCACCATTACAAAGGGTTTTCCTATTACAATTCTGTGGTTTTCACCTGCCTTGAGGTTTTATTGACCGATCTATTGACCGAAGCGTCCAATCATGCCAATGCCTGCAACTATTGGAGAAAGCTTGGATCAATGTGAGCAGAAAAATGTTCCAAATAATTTGTAAGAGAAATTAAAATTGATGTAATATTATTTTCATATATCAAATCAGGGTTACAACAGTAGTTTCTACTTATTATAAACAAACAAAATTAGGACACTTTATTAATTCAGCTAAAAGCACCTGCAGCTTCTCTTTATTCAACACAATACATTATTGTATTAGCAGTTAGCACAACAAGCATTAGCATTATGCTCAAGAAATGCACTAAACATTTTTGGGGGGAGGGGGGGTTGACATACGTCTTTGACATTTTTCACATATTTTCTTTGACATTTTTACATTATTAATAAATAAATAGATAACTGATAAATGGGTAACTGCAGAGGGCCCCAGGGTATTGGAGAAATTACGTCACTAACAATTTTTCACATATTTTTTTTGACATTTTCCTCGCAAATGAAATTGAGACATACAAAATATGCTATCGCCTATCCATATAGAGAAGAAGGCAAGTTTGAACATAATTAAGCTTCAGTATTTGATATATGACATTCACCATCTTCTGACATTTTTCACATATTTTCTTTGACATTTTCCTCTTTCCAATGTAGGGGTTAGGGGTAAGGTTTCACGATCTTATGACAATATTTTATATGGCAGTCATGGACGACTGTTCAATAGTCTATAAGCTACAAAAGGTCAAATAAAATGAGTCAGCAGGCGTTTTAAACTAACTTCACTTTTCAAATATATGTGTGTGTTAGTGTGCGCGTGAGAGAGAGAGAGGGAGAGAGAGGGAGAGAGAGATTAGACTACTATGTTTAGGTGGTGTGATTTTTATATCTTGTTAAGTGGTGTCTGACTGGGGCAGGGCATATACAAAAGTCAACATTGGAAAAGATCATTTCTCAAGATAAGATTAACAGTAACTGTAAATGATCAAATCTTCAAATTTCATTTATGGCGATGAAGAGAAGAGGAGCAAACATAAGTCAACAGAACAAGATAATATCTCAAGATAAGAATAGCTGCAATTGCAAATCGTCAAATCTTCAAATTTTATTTATGGAGAAGAAGCCAATAAGAACCAACAGAAGTTAACTGCCAAGGACGAGCGTTTGTTTTCTTTTCTTTTTTTCTTTCTTTTTCGAAAAAGAAGGATGTCAAAAAATTTACAAAGCCCTAATCAAGATAAGAAGTTGATGAAAGCCCACTATCCAAGACTCCTAAGAAACAGCAGAATCAGTCAAGAACATCCTCAATAAGTACCTCAAACCTCTGAAAATCCTCATCACAACCAGACTATGAGCACCTTATTCGGTCTTCGGTCCGGTCCGGTCCGGTCCTGTCCTGGACGGATGAACAGCCCTAACAGCAACCCCCTAATCATCATCAAGAGACCAAGTTGATTATCACCAACAACATCAATGGAAACCGAACATGCATGAAGCCTAGGAATGTCTAATTAACCGGCGTATATGGTTTCTTATGTACATCAAGTTACATAGTATCTTCACGTTCAAATAAGAGAAATCTTGATTGGAACTATGTAACCTTGCTCAATGCAACAGTTTTATATGGCCATAATGATACAAAATTAGGTAGGGCTTCTTGATTCTCTGAATGCTATCTTGCTTAGCAATAATATGATCTGGAATGAAAAACTTCCCATTTCAGAAATCCTACTAGATTTCTCAATTTTTAACATTGGCAAGAGAATGCTTCAAAAACAGAAACAACTTGCAAGGGAAATGAAAATTGCTGTAATATTATTTTCATATATCAAATGGGATACAACAGTAGTTTCCACTTGGACATCTAGTAATTCAGCCGAAAGCACTAGCAGCTTCTCTTTATTTAGATATAGTAAATAGACCAAGTCAATTGGCAGTAGATGCCCTATATACTACCCTTTATGGAGGTACTGTAACCTTTATCATAGAATCTAGACCAAAGCATAACCCCTCCATACTTGGGAGAAGTCTTAATTCGTGGTAAAACCTGAGTTTTAAGGGCATCTGGTGGAATATACCCGCTCCCCGCAGCAGCAGGGGCGGCTGGTATTCCCAGGAAGATTTGGCGGGCATTAACTGATGTCCACCTGTTCCAGGAGCTCAAGAGATTGTTGGCATTGCTGTTGGCATACTGGCAAGGAGGGTTGTTGTAGAACTGAACCCAGACATAGTCGAAAACACCTGTGTTGATGGCGGTGCTGAGATGAGCATCAGGGAATGGACACTGTGGAGCTGCTGAGAGGTATACCTTCCTTTGAGGGGTGCTGCGTGCTTGGAGTGCCCGGGCTAGGACGTCCCAGAACTGGCCATTTCCGGCTTCTATGTCAAAGTCTATGCCATCCAACACTGCAGTTCCAAAAGGGCGGGAGCCTGAGCTTCCACCTAGGAAGTTGTTCCAAAGGTAGTCCGCAACCTGTTCAGACAAACAGAAGCAGTTAATTGATAGCACAATGCGTTATCTTATAGGAGTTCTCAGTCTCGTCTTGACCTCAGATAGTTCATACAGGCCATAGCTCTGGGATAATCATACATACACACATGCGTGCCCGCACACGCGCAGACAATAATACCCCCTCCCCCCCAAAAAACAAAAATAAAAAAAAAAAAGAAAGATGCAAACATTCATTGTTAAGAGGTAACAACCTGTCGTGCATCAGCAGCTGAGGACAGGGAATAGCTTCCGACAGCACCACCCAAAGAAAGTAGCACTTTGATTCCCCTCTGTTGGCAGCCTGTTATATCATTTCCAACGCTCCTGCAACTTCCAGGGGTTTGTGGATTGCAGTGCCCAGCCAAGTTTACCTGAGGGGTTCGGCCATTCCCAAATACATTCAGGAAACCAATGTTGATATACTGGTAGTTCCCAGTGGCACAGGCAGCGGCTAAGGTGCCTTCATTAGTGTTTTGGCCCCAGTATGTGGCAATCCCAGCTCCATGGCAGAGACTGACCAACTGGGATATGGCAATGAATGATGTGAGCCCTAATAAAGCCATCTCGATATGTTTCTGCGATATCTTGTTGATGCATGAACATTTAGTTGAACATGAGCTCCTTTTATAAGCACAGATAGGTACAGTTCATAGTTGCTCGTTTCTGGAAGAGAAAGTCATGGTCAACAAAATATTTCAGCATGAGTGCATGACTAGGTACAGTTCATAGTTGCTCGTTTCTGGAAGAGGAAGTCATGGTCAACAAAATATTTCAGCATGAGTGCATGACTACGTCATTGACAAAACATCACTGGATTGAGGTTGAAATATATATTTAGAAATTAGACAACATTAAAAAGATGGTGCTTCCTCATTCCAGAATCCTCAGTATACCTAAAAGCAGGATAATATTTAAGATAAGGCCTTAAGATGAAGTATCCCATGCGGCACGAAAGGAGAAAATAACACAATACATTATTGTATTAGCACAATAAGCATTAGGATTATAGCTAAGAAATGTATTAAATATAAGAAAAAGAAAATTCACATCCTTCTTTTTTTTTTTCTCTCTCTCCTTGGGAGGGTCCCGGAGACGTATGGGAAGTTACATCGCTAACAATTTTCTACATCTTTCCTTTGACATTTTCCTTGCAAATGAGATTGAGACACACAGAACATGCTTTGGCCTGACCTATAGAGAAGAAAGCAGGTTTGAAGATCATTATTCTACATAAAAACTTAAACGTAATTCAGGTAAGTATGACTATGCTACCCCTAGATAGGTACTGTGTGAATTGTAGTTAACATTGAGTCAATAAACCCTCCGGAAAGCAAATTTGTATAGTGATAAGTGATTGCATTTTCTACAACCTGGACACCTTCTCCTTGGGTTCCCATCAGAGTTCAGTTGGTTCATGCATATGCCTAAGAAAATATTGACACATTGGTCCAGCAAGCGAGAAGGCAAATCAGAAGAATATAACTTAGTATTGAATTCAAAGGGAGCATTGCAAATACATAATTCAGACAGACAACAGTGCAATTTAGACAAATAAGTATGAAGCTATGAATTCATGCGAACTCCTAGTAGACAAGTTAAGCAAGGAAAGTAGGCTGCCCAATTCAGTCTTTACCAGGAGCAGCCAAGCATCTCTCAAAACTCCATGGTCATCCACGGTTGGACTGCGATGCATATCCTATGCTCTGAGAAACCAATCCAGCAGAAAGAGAGTGTCGCTATCGAATCATATTCCAAGACTATCTGTCAGGCAGAAAAATCCAGGGTCATGTAGACTTGCATGAACCTTGGAAATATGTAACTAGTATAGTTTCTTACATTAGATTACTTAGTATGGTCCACAAATCAAATTAGAGAAACCTCAGTTTGAAACATGTGATTATGCTCAATCCAACAGTTATGGGCAACAATAACAGAAACAGAGCAAGGGTATCAACCTCACTTCATTCTTTAAGTGCTGTCTTGTACAGTAGCTTAATCGTAGATGCCTTGGAAGTGCAACAGCAAAAGCTTAGTGATCTCTGCGCTACATCTTCCCTTCCCATCCCAAACATCCGTGAAGTGTAAAGAAAAGGGGCAATAGGCAAAAGGTCACATATGAAGTTCAAGAACTTATAGTTCTAGAATAATAATGTCTACTTTCAGCACATGGAAAAGCCAACTTTGGGAAGTTTTGTCAATTGGATTGTACTATATTAAAGCAAACTACCTCATTGATATGTCTTCATTTTCCACAGAGCCAGATAAGGTTTTTTTTTGGGGGGGGGGGGGGAATAGTTTTCCTACTTGTATTATAGCGGACAAAAGCAAGATTCAAACTGTCCTTCACTTTTTTTTCCTGTGGAGCGGTAATGTAGTAGGCAATCAATTATTCTAACGTATGGTCCAACAAAAAACACTTCTCTGCAATTTAGGGGCTAGGAGTAAGGCTGCACCATCTGCCCGTCCCCTTCACACTCCACACAAGCAGTTCTCTGAGGTGTGGACTTGGATTGATCCAACTAAAAGTCCTGAACCTCTATTGTTTGAAGAGGTAAGCTGTTGCCTGTCATCGGTAATTGATGGTCCAACAAGCCTCCGTGCACTTCAAGAGTAAGTTTGTTGCATCCAAGTATCCAAGCGCGCGCCCCCCCCCCCCCCCCCCAAAAAAAAAGCCAGGCAACTAGGTGGGATTCCTACTAAGGATTAGGACATATTATTAAAAGAATAGGTAACAGAAAACATACCTCACAACAAACACAGGAGACTGTCAATGCTGGACCGGCAGACTTAAGCTCATAGTGCCATTACTCCGCTTTTCAATCCCAAAAACTTCATTGGTTGAAGTTTGACTCAATGTTGGACATGCCAAGAACAGGGTCGCCCACTTTAGAAGTGCCAAGAAGATGCTCGATGCCATGCCCTTCAGCCGGTATGATTGTGGACATTTTATCCCATCCATTTCATTCTGTGAACATGCTCTTCACTCAATGATCTTAATCTCAGGACAATATGTCAAGGGTCTCAACTTGTCATGTACCTTTGAGGAAAATACCTTATTGCTTTGAGCCGCACGTCCCAGATTTATCAGCAAAAACTACAGAGACTTCACGTAGGACCCTCGTACGCAAAAATTGAAAGGCCATAAAGCATGGATTTTGTGGGAATCCACTTCGTCTTGCTTGTAATTTTGTGAGTAAGAAGCACCTTCTTTAATGAAGCAAATGATACCAAGCACAGAATAAGTCACCAATAATCACCGCACGAACAAACGCCATTCTTAAAAGTATGAAACCTATGTGTATCTCTGACAATTACTTCACGCTTAGTGATCTTTGACATGAACTTGATTGCAGCATGGCAATCTCCACACACACGAAGGTTCTTGGTAATTCTGATTGGCATTGGTGGTCTAGTATTTATAAGGGAAAAGGCAATAGCCAACTTCTCGCTGTGGATGGTAAGATGTCCTTCCTTATCCTCCTCTTCTACATCATGAAGTGCAGAATCTGTCGCAGAGACATAACCTTCCTCTTTCATTTTCCCCATTAGCACATCCAACTTTTCATAGATCTCTTTAGACTGGGGATGTGATCGATCCCCAGCAAGGAAAGTGTAGACCTTACCCTTGTAATCCACATTACTAATACCAGGTGTTTTCTTCATACCTTTACTCTTCATTACTGATCTGATTTTGTTAACTTCTTCCCATTTACCTGCTTTAGCGTAAATGTTAGATAGCAACACATAATATCCAGCCTGTTCAGGAACTATCTGAAAAAGATAGTCAGCGGCTTTCAATCCAATGTTCATAGAGGAGTGGACACGACAAGCCCCTAGTAACGCTCCCCAGACTCTCTCGTTTGGCTCAATTGGCATCTCCATGATGAAAGAGAAAGCCTCATCCACTCTTCCTGCACGTCCTAAGAGATCAACCATACAACAATAATGTTCTATTCTCGGGGCTATATTGTATTGTTCAATCATTAGTTTATACCAATATCGCCCATGTTCCAACATCCCTGAATGACTGCATGCTGACAGCAGAGCAACAAAGGCAATAGAATCAGGGATAAAGCCCTCATCTATCATTCTAGAAAAAAGAGCAAGAGCATCCTGACCTTGTCCACTCACACCATAAGCAGAAATCATAGAGGTCCAAGACACAACATCACGGATCGGCATAGTATCAAAGACTCCTCTGGCTTCTTCTAAGCAACCACATTTGGCATACATGTCAATTAATGCATTCTCAACTGATAAATTTGGTAGAAAGCTCTTGCTTTCTACATATTTGTGAATCTCCCTTCCTAGGGACAAGGCAGAAAGATCTCCACAAGCTGGAAGAATACTAGTTATAGTAACGCCATCCGGGTCCATGTCATTAGCTATCATCTGTGAATACAGATCAATTGCTTCTGCAGCCATTGAGTTATTCACATACACAGCTATCATAACATTTCTTGGGACCAGACTATTGTCAGCTACCTTCTCAAACATTCCCTTAACAAACAAAACATTCTCGGATGAAGTATTGGTGACAGCTGGAAGCAGACTTGCCATTGTGCCAGCATCTGGCCTTAATTTCATGGACTCCATTTCTCTACAGATTTTCAAGGCATCATCGAAATTTCCCTGTTGTGCATACCCAGCGACCATTGAATTCCAAGAAACAATATCCCTGACAGACATTCCATCGAGAACTTTTCTGGCCTCCACCAAACAACCACACTTCCCATACATTGCAACTAATCCATTCCCAACAAACACATTCAAATTAAGCCCAACCTTATACACAGCAGCATGAACTTGCAAGCCAACCCACAAATTCCCTGAGCCGGAGCAAGCCTTTAGAACGCAAGGGTACGTATAATGATCAGCTCTTATTACATGGCTAGACATGCTGTTGAAAACGCAAAGAGCATCTTGATACTTCAGGTGGGCTACGTAGCCCCTGATCATAACATTGAAAAATATAATATTTTTCTCAGGAATTTCATCGAACAGGTTGCGGGCACTGCCCAGTTCGCCACAACCCGCGTATGCCCTGATCAATTTGAGTGCGATTGAAGGGTTTGAGTAAAGATTTTGATCAGCAAATAACTTGGCGTGAAATTTTTTCAAGGTTTTGGCATCCCGGCATGAGTTCAAAATTTGGTTAAACATTTCCTGGCTAAGAATTACATTTTGCTGGTTGTGTTTAGGTCTTCGGATGGGCAGCCGACTGGCTGTTGCAAAGTGGCGGGAGAAGTAGCAACGGCCAAGTATCATTAAGTGTAGTATCATTAGGACCAACAAGGTTTGATGGTTTTGAGGTTCCCCCTAGCTAAGGCATAAACCAACGAGCCAACCAATTTGTTCTAATTTGAAGGCGTGTTCAACAATAGTATTTTGGATAGTGTATAGTATTTTTGGCAAAGTCAATACACTAATTATACAATTTTTAGCGTTTAGTAATATAGTGTTTTGATTAGCATTTCAACTAGCGTTTAGCGTTTTAAGCAGTATTTTAGAAAAGCTAATACTATTAACGTTTAGTATTCAAATGTAGCGTTTCATATTTTTTGACCAAAAACATCCTTTGAGAATTTTGTCTTTGGAAATTATCTATATCTTTTTATGTCAATTTATATTAATCAGCCAATCCAACAGCTAATTTTACCAAACATATTTGTTTCAACCGCTCATGTAAACAGCTATCTGCTAACAATTAAATGAAAAACGTTATCTACTACCTAAACAGCCATCCGCTACTTGAACTACTATCTGCTACTTGAACCGCTAATTTTGCCGAACCGAGAGTGCTAAAAAAAGAGGGTCAAAAAAAGTTTGAATAGCGTGTACATAATAAGCAGCTAATTCAGCTTGTTATTCTCTTTTTTATTTGTTTTTCTTTTAGCATCTAGCCACATAAAAGATGAAATTATTTGTACATTTGATTTTGTAGCAACTCTTAAAAAGTTTATTAACTATCCTAGTTTAGATTTTAGATCTCTTTTCTTTGTGCCATCCATGTATAACCTTCTAAATCTGTTTTTTAAAAAAACTCTCTAGTTCATACATATTGGCATAAATCTTACAAAGATTGATACATGTGAATTAAATGTTTTTTTTTTTTTTGGGTACTTACCTCACTTTAATCAAAACTTTTATGAAGGTTTGTGCAAAATAATATTAAATAAAAACTATTACACTGGGTAGAAATCTAAGATAAAAAGTACCTTACAGAATATGCCAAAAATGTCAATTTTCTTGAAAAACAGAAATTTAAGATAAAAAGTACCTTACGGGGCTCAATATGAATGCAAACACCAGGGTACGATTTGGTCACCGGAAACATGCAGACTTCGTCAAAGTGCTAGGCACTGATTTGAGTGTACAGGTTTTCTTTTTTTAAAAAAAAAAAACATATGAATTAACTGCTTCAAAGCAGAAACAGAGCAAAAAACCTATAGGTTTATTTTATACCGCAAGTGAATGTCATTAGAAATGAATCTTATACAAGGTTCCTGGCATTTATAGTGATAAAAACATCTATAATACATTAATACATCTATTTTTTGGACACACTCTTCTACTAAGTTGTGGAAGGTTAGATGTGCACAGTGTCAGACTTCCTGATAACCACATCCTGTTGTGTTATGCTTCGGGCAAGCCACAATGCAGTCGCCTATTTCATGTGTTTTAAGCACATGTCTAGTCAAGATCCAACGAGCTATCTTCAAACAGAGCCCTTGGAACACACCTACCCCCTTGCTCCCCACAGTCTTGATCCCCAATGCTGTCTTCTGAAGGGAACAAGCACTTTTTAGCTCCAGACATTGGGGTTTCACAGACCATGTCATAGCTTTCTCTTTGTCGGTTCTGCCTCTTAGACCTATGAAAAGAGTCTGATTGTGACCTGGATAGTTTGTTCAGCTTAGGAGCCCACACTCTCTGCAGCTCTGGCGTGGCTCTTCTTGTAAAAGATCCAAACCTCAAAGCCCTCTATTGGCGGATTATTAGCAGATCCATATCTTTTGGTGACATATTTAGCTTCCCTGTGTAATTTGCGTGTACTAAATTAGGGTATTGCCATAATTCTTGCACTTTCCACTTTCTAGCAATTGCCATATTTGTGTACAATTGTGTATATATGTATACTCTTCTTCTTAATAAAACGAGGCAGTGAGGAGAGCACTTGTTGCAAGAAAAACAGAGTTTTAATATTTATAAACCCCAAGTGCAACGTGTATCGTTGAGTACTTGGGGTGTCGTCCGCAGGGAATTGGGTTTTCAACTACCAGAGTTCACTAGAGCGTCTCAATTTAGGCGAGATCAAAGAGTGAAAAGGGGAAACTAAACTACGCTACAAACACAAAAACAAGTGACTTGGAGTTATGATTTTACCAATGGATAAACTAACTAACCAAGATGAGTCCTAACCTACCCAAACCATACTATGAACAAGAGATGGTCGGTTGCACCATCAAAGACCACCCAAGCCCTCTCTCAAGGGTCATGAGCTAGTCTAACTCGTGTAACCACCTACTTTCGTGGGGTTAGGCGAATTAGACCACAAAACTAGCAACCCCGGACCTAACTCGATTCGGATACTATTTTCATGTCCCGAACTCGGCTATTCCCTCTCCCACACTAGCTAATTGACCTCACCTCTCAGCATAAGTCAATCGCCCAATAATATGGATGAAAGCCCTCTCAGGCATTTCATCGAACACTTGGCGGGCGTGAAGGAAAACTCTATGTTCTAGGCAAAGATTGGGCATGATTAGGCCTAGTACAAGATTAATTAGCCATCAAGAGGCTAATCACAATCCAAGCCAACAAAATCTAACAACTAATCATCAAAAACGAATGAAAACCTAAACTAACAAATAAGAACATGAACACGAAGAACGAAACAAGGCAATGAAATAAAACGAATTCAAACAACTAGATAACATGAATCAACAATGAAAACTAAACATATAAACTTAAGCAAAACAAATACAAGAATTAAAACTAACAAAACATAAACAAGAACAATGAAATAAATAGAGAAAAGGAAGAGGGAAACTTATGCTTGAATTGATTGAAGAACTTGAAATCCACAAGCAAGAATCCCAAAATACAAACAACTGAAGATCCTAATCTAATCCTCCTATTGAGGTTTTTATTGGATAAACCTAACCTAAACTAACCTAGAAAATCGCCCAAGGAGAAACCCCGAACGAACTCCCCGAACAAACTGGCAAAAAGGGGTTATATCGCGAACGCAGGCCCGACGCACGGCCGTGCCACCACGCACGGCCGCCCGTGCGCCACCACGCACGGCCAGAACGCACGGCCGTGCGCCTGGCCGTGCTGGCCGTGCGTGGCTTCGGCCACCGGTGCACGGTCGTGCCTCCCTGCAGGATGGCCGTGCACTGCTGTTTTTCGCCTGTTTTCGCTGATTTTCATCGTTTTGTCCCATCTTCGTCCCTTTCTGCGACGTTTGCTTGATTTGGAGTTATTTCCTACAAAACATAAATAAAACAAGGTAAAATCCTAAGAATTAAGTTATTATACGAGCTAAAAGTGGGTGAAAGAAGCACGTAAAATAGGTAAATTTACCGCTCAACACACCCCCACACCTATCTTTTGCTCGTCCTCGAGCAAAATAAAAGAAAAACTAAAGTAAACAACTAACTCACTTTCGTAGGAATCACGGTTGCATTTAGCGTATGCAACAAGCCCTTTAAACCCCTTGGTCACCCCAAGTGGACGAGTAAGGTCTCCTGAGGGTTTGCAGAAGATATACCCACAAAATCTCAAAAAGGGAAAACAAAGAAAAGGGAAAACAAAATCGAAAAATGAAAATGACAAAACAAAATATATACATCCGGGTGAACTGTACACGTTCGGATCAACCAAAACCCCCTAGTAGCTCAAGTATTAGTCTGTACACAAGCGTTATATGCATTTCAGGACACATCATCCCAAAGAATGGCATTCAGATATCAGCTTTTCACCCCACGACGCATGAAAATAATGAATCCATCCTGGTGCCTGTGTGCAAGTGTATCATCACCCTGAAACTAAGCCTACCAAAACCAAACTCAATCCCACGCAATTGACACAAGCTACCTTTTCGAATGGCTAGCATAGAAAGCAGGCTTCCCCAGTAGCAGTATTGCTTCAAAGGGTAACACCCAGTAGCGCATGCCTCAAAGGGGTACTTGTCATTTCCAACTCTTTTCTTCCCCACTTGTTTTTCTTTTCCATTATTTTTTTTCAATACAAACTCATGTCACGCCTCAAAGGGATACACCCAGTGGCGCTTGAATTTGTTTCTTTTTTTTTTTTTTGCTTTGGAAAAAGGGGGTGCCAGCGCATATAAAGGGAACTGTGCAGTAGACAGTGGGAGAGTCGATTGTGGAAGACTAAGAATGAAGGATGATGACAATACATGAATTCAGGACCGGATTGCAAAATTACGATGGACTGTTGGGGTTAGAACTGAGGTCTAAAACGACAGATTAGGGATGAATATCTATCATACATATTATACTTATATACGAGCTAATAGTCAAGGTATCAGGGATCAAGACTGATCAAAATAGTACAAAACTCCCTTAAATGCAAAAAGAAAAGAAAAGTTCAAACAAAAAGGAGAAAAATTGAAAAATTTTCACAAAAATAAAAAGACAAAGGGGAGATGACCCCACCCCCACACCTAAATCTCACAATGTCCTCATTGGGAGCCGTGAGTCATCACCAACACACAAAGATAAAGAAAACAAAAATCAAACACAAAACATACAAAATCGACACATATATACACAAGCTAACGCATTCTCCCAAAAACACAATTTTACCCAAACAAAAACAAGATCACATATATATACAAACTAACACCACCAATCACAACACAATAAAAATCCACAAAAATACAAAAATGGTGATCATAGCCAACAACGGCTCAACAACATCCACATTTCGCCACAAGATGATCACCAACCAAAAACACAATCCTAATATTCACAACTAAACGAAAACAAAAAGAAAGAAAAGAAAAATAAAAAGAAGGGGGGAGAGAGTGAGAACGAGTATACCAGGTCGGGTACTGAATGTACCCGAACTATGTCATGACGACTTAAGGAGCATCAGCCACTCCTTGCCGCTCAAGATGCGAGTCGTCAGCTCGGAAGCAGTCAAAGCTCGCAGGAGCTTATCATGCATAGCTGCATGTAGCTCAGAATGGTGTGAGTAAGAGAACACTGGTAAAGATGGAGCAAACAAAGTTAGTGCCCTCTTAAACTCACCAAATACCTGTGAGAAATCAGCAGAATAATCGAAGGTAATAATCAATACGATTTCTCCAGGCATGCCCTCTAGGTACAGACAATAAGGGCCAAGGAAAGGGTCATACCCTCTAAAAGTACCTAGAGACTTATGGCAGGCAGCCTCATTCCCCTCAAGTATCACAAGAGAATCGATAAGTGACAAATCACAACACTTGGGGGAATGGGAGGGTGGTGAACATGAATAGGAAGCATGGGATGTATCAAGAGAGGTGGGGGATATATTATCAATAAAATCAGGACTAGTTGGCCCTGCAACCACAACATCCATGCATGAAGTCCCTGTGGGAGTCCCATAAAAAGTATGCACCTCAATAGCAACATGGTCGGAACCAGACCAAGTATCATCCTCCTCAACACTAGCGCTAACGCCAAAGGTCTCACCTACCTCGAACTCCGTCGACTGAGCTAAAGGGGAAGGTGTATCAGGAAAGGTCATGATAAGCGCAGTGCTGTCCCAAAGGGTATTAGGAAAGGATGAAGCAACAGTGAGTGAAGGGATCAAGGGAGGGTCGAGTATTCCTCTAGTCCGGACTCTAGAGAAGGAAAAGACGCACCATCATCACACAGGTTGACATCAAGTCTAGGAGCACTAGAACTAGGGTCAATCTCGGGTGATAGGTCATACTCCCTCAGTTTATTAACAAACTCAGCAAATTCAACTTGTTGCTTATTCATTGTCTCTATCATATTGCTAAGTCTAGCAAAGCCTTCATTAGAAATATGATAGGGACAAGAAGTACTGGCGTGGTCAGAACAATGGCAAATTTCGCACACAGGAGGGGCATAATCAGGGATGCAAGGGGGTGGGGTACAAGAATCAGAACAACTAGTTTCAAATTCATAAGTATCCCAAGCCAACCACTCAAGTAATTCCCAAGCTTCATCAACATTTCGAGCATAGAAATCCCAATGCTCCAAAAGAACATGGGTCTCACAATTCACACCCTCATCAACAACATGCAATATTTCCCATTTCCCATATAAACATCCACAAGAAGCACATTGAGCAAGATAAGCATGTAAACGATCCCAATAACGGTAAAATAGTTCTTGCTCACATTGGGGAAAATGGAAAATTGCCATTGAAATTTTTTTTTTAATTTTTTTTTTTTTTTGGATTTTCAAAAGGCCTAGCCTCGAATGCTAAAGTAAACCCCAATATTGAAAAACGCCAATTCCCCGGCAACGGCGCCAAAAACTTGTTGCAAGAAAAACAGAGTTTTAATATTTATAAACCCCAAGTGCAAGGTGTATCGTTGAGTACTTGGGGTGTCGTCCGCAGGGAATTGGGTTTTCAACTACCAGAGTTCACTAGAGCGTCTCAATCTAGGCGAGATCAAAGAGTGAAAAGGGGAAACTAAACTACGCTACAAACACAAAAACAAGTGACTTGGAGTTGTGATTTTACCAATGGATGAACTAACTAACCAAGATGAGTCCTAACCTACCCAAACCATACTATGAACAAGAGATGGTCGGTTGCACCATCAAAGACCACCCAAGCCCTCTCTCAAGGGTCATGAGCTAGTCTAACTCGTGTAACCACCTACTTTCGTGGGGTTAGGCGAATTAGACCACAAAACTAGCAACCCCGGACCTAGCTCGATTCGGATACTATTTTCATGTCCCGAACTCGGCTATTCCCTCTCCCACACTAGCTAATTGACCTCACCTCTCAGCATAAGTCAATCGCCCAATAATATGGATGAAAGCCCTCTCAGGCATTTCATCGAACACTTGGCGGGCGTGAAGGAAAACTCTATGTTCTAGGCAAAGATTGGGCATGATTAGGCCTAGTACAAGATTAATTAGCCATCAAGAGGCTAATCACAATCCAAGCCAACAAAATCTAACAACTAATCATCAAAAACGAATGAAAACCTAAACTAACAAATAAGAACATGAACACGAAGAATGAAACAAGGCAATGAAATAAAACGAATTCAAACAACTAGATAACATGAATCAACAATGAAAACCAAACATATAAACTTAGGCAAATCAAATACAAGAATTAAAACTAACAAAACATAAACAAGAACAATGAAATAAATAGAGAAAAGGAAGAGGGAAACTTATGCTTGAATTGATTGAAGAACTTGAAATCCACAAGCAAGAATCCCAAAATACAAACAACTGAGATCCTAATCTAATCCTCCTATTGAGGTTTTTATTGGATAAACCTAACCTAAACTAACCTAGAAAATCGCCCAAGGAGAAACCCCGAACGAACTCCCCGAACAAACTGGCAAAAAGGGGTTATATCGCGAACGCAGGCCCGACGCACGGCCGTGCCACCACGCACGGCCGCCCGTGCGCCACCACGCACGGCCAGAACGCACGGCCGTGCGCCTGGCCGTGCTGGCCGTGCGTGGCTTCGGCCACCGGTGCACGGTCGTGCCTCCCTGCAGGATGGCCGTGCACTGCTGTTTTTCGCCTGTTTTCGCTGATTTTCATCGTTTTGTCCCATCTTCGTCCCTTTCTGCGACGTTTGCTTGATTTGGAGTTATTTCCTACAAAACATAAATAAAACAAGGTAAAATCCTAAGAATTAAGTTATTATACGAGCTAAAAGTGGGTGAAAGAAGCACGTAAAATAGGTAAATTTACCGCTCAACAGCACATAGATTGAATTCTCTCCCAGCTCAAAATCTTCATGGTATCAGAGCTACGCTGAATTTGCAGTCATGAGTGGAGAAGACAAAAACAACACAAACAATTCATCACCCAGTTTCAATATGAATGATCCCCACTCTCCATACTACTTATGCAGTGCAGATCATCCCGGTAATATTATCTCAACCATAAACCTCAATGGTGACAGTTATGCAAACTGGAGTAGAATTGTGACAAATGCTTTAAAATCCAAGAATAAATTCTGTTTTGTTGATGGATCGTTGGCAAAGCCAGAAAACAACCCAGAAGTTCATGCCTGGGACAAATGCAACTCAATGTTTATTGCGTGGTTATACAACGTAATAGATAAAACCTTACATGGCTCGGTTGCATACGCAGAAAGGGCAAGCGAGATTTGGACAGATCTAAAGGAACATTACTCACAAGGTAACGAAATTAGAGTGCATCAACTCAAAAGAGAAATCACTCTTGCAACACAGGACAACATGAATGTCACTGAATATTTCACCAAACTTAAGACATTGTGGGATGAGTTAGGAGCCTACCAACAAATCCCAATTTGCAGTTGCTCAAAGGATTTTAGCTTGAGTAAATTTCAAGAGAGGGAGAAGGTTCATCAGTTTCTTCTGGGTCTGGATTCGGACCAATTTGGGACAGTCAAATCCAATATTCTAGCTATGGAGCCCTTGCTGTACTTGAATAAGGTGTACTCCATGGTCTTGAGAGAAGAAAGACAACAGAAGATGAGTAGAGCACCAGACAACCGTGCAATCGTGGAAGCGGAAGCCTTCAAAGCACTAGCCACTGGCAGATCCAGGCCACAGACTCGCCCAAAGTGCGGTCATTGCCAAAAGCTCGGACATGAACAGCACCAATGTTATGAACTCATCGGTTATCCACCCGATTGGCAGCAACGGCGGACGAATCGAACACAGACCGGCTAGCAGCTAGGACCGAATCGCGTGACGATGACCGGAGGGAGCTCGACCAGAAACGGCGGCCACAGTCAACCTATTGTAGCGGCGGCGTCCTTCGCTGGAAGAAAGGGGGAGGCGAAGGTTGGTGAAGGGATTACAGAAGGTCACCGAGGCATGGCCCTCTCTGGAGAAAGCTTTGGCACTGGTAACGAGGTGGACAGGCTTGCAGGTTTTACTCAATCACAAATTGACTCCTTGTATGCTATCTTTAAAGAAAAGGAGAGTCAAGAAAGACTAAGTGGTAAGGACAAAACCTTTACATCTCTTGAGTGGATTTTGGACTCCGGAGCATCTTTTCATATGACTTCCAATATTGTTGTTGTCAATGATCTTCGTGATTTGCCGCAAGTAATATATATATTGATACCCAACGGTATTGTGGTGAAAGTCAAACGAGTAGGAACAGTTAATCTTGGGCACGATTTGGTTTTGAAAAATGTGCTCTACTCACCAGAATTCAAATGCAATCTTATTTCTGTCCAGCAATAAGAATTGTATTATTATTTATGGTTCTCAATGTTGTCTTATTCAGGACCTCACCTCGAAGACACTGATTGGAGCGGGTGAACAAAGGAATGGGGTGTATAATCTCAAGTTTGGTGCGGGAGGAAAAGCATTTGCAGCAACCAGTATTAAAGATTGTGATCTTTGGCACCAACGTCTGGGTCATCATTCTTTGGGTAGCTTGTCTTCTTTATCGACTATTTTTGGTTTCAAGTTAAATAAGAACTCAGATGAATGTTGTGATATTTGCCATCGTGCTAAACAAACACGGAGTCCATTTGCTCTTAGTAATACAAAAGCACAACAACCTTTTTCGTTAATACACTGTGATTTGTGGGGACCATATCACACGCGCAGTCTCAGTGGTTGTTGCTATTTTTTGTGTATTGTGGATGATTATAGCTGTGGTGTTTGGATATACTTGCTAAAGATAAGGCAGAAACTTATGATAAATTAATTGGTTTTTGCACTATGGTCAAAAATCAGTTTGACAAGCCAGTTCAAAGGGTGCGTAGTGATAACGGGACTGAATTTACTAAAGGCCCATTACCAGTATTTTTTGCAAAACATGGAATCTTGCATGAGACTTCTTGTGTTGACACACCCCAACAAAATGGTCGTGTCGAACGGAAAAATCGACACATTCTTAATGTGGCTAGGGCCTTACGATTCCAGGTTTCTCTTCCTTTAAAATTTTGGGGCGAGTGTGTTTTAGCGGCTGCATACCTTATCAACCGAACCCCGACAAAATTACTTAACTTCAAAACACCTTACGAAGTGCTATTTGGAGTTGGGCCCAACTACAGTCACTTACGGGTTTTTGGGTGTCTATGTTATGCGCATAATCATAACAAGTCCCGTGATAAATTTGATTCGAGGCCATCAAATGTGTGTTTTTGGGTTATCCTCAAGGTAAAAAGGGGTGGTTGTTATATAATTTGGAGACCAAAAAATTGTTGGTGTCTCGGGATGTTCGTTTCTATGAGGCCCTATTTACATACGCTGAACCAAACTCTCCAGTACCTGATCCAACGCCTCTTCAACCCAACATGTTTTTTTCTTCCATGGATGACATGGATCATGTTGGAGATGGGTCCCCTGCTTCGACTGGCTCGGGCTTGAAAAGGGCGGTCCAATCACATACTGAAGCACAGGAGCAGCCTGGCACTGATGTCTCCTCAAGCCCGCTTGCCATGAGACAGACGTTGGATACCTCGGCCCAGGAAGAAGCTTTTGCCCACATGGATCAACAGGCTCCGGCAGGCCCAAGCTAGGAACATCTTGCTGAAGAAATGGGTCATGCCACTGAAACAGCACTTGCGTCCACTCGGCCCCACCGAGCAAGAAGACCTCCCGCACATCTCAAGGACTATATTTGTCATGCTCTTGTTCATCCCACCTCCTCACCACTCCATAACAGCTCTTCGGGTACGTCTCATCCACTTTCTCATTTTCTTTCTTATGATCAATTCTCACCTAAGCATCGTGGTTTTTTGGCTGCTATAACTACTAATGATGAGCCACGGACTTTCTCCCAAGCTATTTGTGATCCGAAGTGGTGTGATGCCATGGCAACTGAAATTGCTGCTCTTGAGGACAATAAAACATGCGAGTTTGCTGTTCTACCTCCAAACAAAAAGGCACTTGGATGCAAATGGGTGTACAAGATCAAGTACCATGTCGATGGATCTATTGAGCGACATATAGCGCGTTTGGTGGTTTTGGGCAATAATCAAGTCGAAGGTGAGGACTTTCATGAAACCTTTGCATCGGTAGCGAGGATGACCACTGTCCGTTGCTTACTGACTGTTGCCGCTTCTCAAGGGTGGGAGCTCCACCAAATGGATGTACATAATGCATTTTTGCATGGAGATCCACATGAAGACATCTATATGAAACCTCCACCGGGCTTTCATCCTCCTCAACCAAATATGGTGTGCAAATTACAAAAGTCTTTATATGGGCTTCGCCAAGCCCCTCGCCAGTGGTAGTTCAAGCTAGCTTCGGCTTTACTCCGATATGGGTTCGTTCAATCACCTTTGGACCATTCCCTATTTATTTATCGACGGGACGGCATCTTCTTGGCTCTGCTTGTCTATGTTGACGATCTGGTCCTTGCTGGTAATCATCATGCTCATTGTGATAAGTTCAAGACCTACTTACAAACATGCTTTAAACTCAAAGATTTGGGCCCCCTGAAATATTTTCTAGGCATTGAAGTAGCACGGTCCCCCAAAGGGCTATTTTTATGCCAGCGAAAATATAAACATTGACATTCTTAGTGAAACTGGGATGCCTAGTGCTAAACCATGTCCCTGTCCTATGGAACAAAATCTTAAGTTGTCAACTGATTCAGGTGCACCTTTACTTGATGCCTCATCATATCGCCGTCTTATTGGGTGCTTGCTTTACCTAACTATTACCAGACCAGATATTATGTATTCTGTTCACATCCTCAGTCAGTTTCTACAAGATCCTCGCCAAGGCCATTGGGATGCTGCTTTGCGCATTCTACGCTACTTAAAATTCTCTTCGGGGCAAGGGATTTTGCTACCAACTCGCAATTCTCTTGACCTCCATGTTTATTGTGACTCAGATTAGGCCAGCTGTCCAATGACTCGCTGATCTATCACTGGTTATCTTGTTAAATTGGGACCGACACCTGTTGCTTGGAAGACTAAGAAATAGGCTACTGTCTCTAGATCATCTGCTGAAGCTGAATATCGTGCAATGGCTAATGCCACAAGTGAACTTGTTTGGATCCGCCAGCTACTTATGTATTTGGGCCTTCCCGTATCTTCAACTCGCTTGTGTTGTGACAATCAAGCCGCCTTACATATCACCAACAACCCGGTTTTCCACGAACGGACCAAGCATATCGAGGTTGATTGTCATTTCGTTCGCGAACGTATTCTTTCTGGCGTACTCACTCCTCAATACACTCCTACTCATAACCAGCTTGCGGACATCTTTACCAAAGCCCTTAGTCAGTCTCAATTCCATTATCTGCTCGGCAAGTTGGGCGTTTCTCATCCGCAAGCTCCAACTAGAGGGGGAGTATTGGCGGATTATTAGCAGATCCATATCTTTTGGTGACATATTTAGCTTCCCTGTGTAATTTGCGTGTACTAAATTAGGGTATTGCCGTAATTCTTGCACTTTCCACTTTCTAGCAATTGCCATATTTGTGTACAATTGTGTATATATGTATACTCTTCTTCTTAATAAAACGAGGTAGTGAGGAGAGCACATAGATTGAATTCTCTCCCAGCTCAAAATCTTCACCCTCTCTCTCCTTTCCTGAGCTTCAACCAGTTTCCAGCCATGATCAGATCTCCCAATCTCTCTCTGACTCTGACCATTGCCTCGTAGAGGACCAGAAAAAGAATCTGTAGAATTGGGTTGGCTTCCTCTATCGTTATCCCCCATTCTCCACGACTGATTGCTGTCCTTACTGTTCAGTGAAGTATTGGAGGATTCATCTTCATCATCAAACAACAATAAATCCATTTGCTCACAGATCCTGTGGATAATGCCCCCAAGATTTTGCGAATACCTGGCATTACAGTAGACCATGAGCATGTAGATTAACCAAGTACTAACTATACTAAGTAATCAATGTGTTAAAACTCGGCATATGGGACTCAACATCCACATTGGGTATTCGAGAAGGATTTTCAAACCAGGTGGACAGGCTCTGCATTTCTGATTGCTGAGGAATATGTAATCCAATAGTGCGATATGGTGTCATATTGAATTTTCTATTGTCTCACCTTTTCATGAAAAAAACATTTTAAGGATACCATTTTTTGGTTCCCAGTTTTCAAAATTAAGACGGGCAGTGAAAGTAACACTATGAAGTTATCTACCAACATACAGTTACACATTTCAAAACAAAAAGCTCAGGAAATCAGTATGATGTGAAACAATTTCCAAAGCAAGTAATGGTTTTTCAGTAGCTTCAAAGAAATGAAATTGGTCATAGTTTGATTCAATGGGAGTATCCCCCTCAAACTGCCCTGAACAACAATAATAACCTGACAATATGACGAAGCTAGAAAAGACTTAAAAAGGAATTCGATTCCTTTCTGCCTTTAACTAACAGACAAGGAGTGCTTGACGTGAACGGTCAACATCACATGGAATATGACATTTTTCTAAATTGTCAAACAAATGACAACATGCAAAAAATAGGTGCATGTAGATTTGGCTGTACTAATGAATTGGCAGGAGAAATAAGATAACTCCTAACACTCTGAATCCCAAAAATATTTTTGGTCCATCATAGCTGATGGAAAGACGGACAAAACACTTCCCATTCATATAAGAAACATGCATGTGGTACTCACACCTCCTAGTCAAGCATAACAGTAAGTCCCTTTAATCTGGTTGAATGCTTTAATCACCGAAAACCAGTAGATCAAAGTAACTACAAGCTAAAAATAAAACATTAGGACCGCATGTACCTGCTTCTTAAGATCCGGCTCACATAATCATTAAGGTTAAATTCTCCGAAAAATCCATCCTCCATGTTACACTGAATAGCTTCTAAAAGGGCGCATATCTGCTTAACAAATGTCTGCAGTAGAACATTCATTGGGCATTCATTGGGTAGTAGCCTAATGAGATTTTAAAGAATTAAAAATATCAACTTAAAAAACTTCAAGTAAATCCTATTTAAAAAGGGTTTGAGAGAGATTATAAGAGAACTAATTTTACTTATATAAATGGAGAGACTGATTTTAAGAGGTAAGGAGTTGAAAAGTAAACAACGTCCATGTATTTTATTGACTAGTGGTCGTACCATTGCAAAAGATTTGCTAGTTTGTTACTTTTTAGTGATTTTGTCCACAAAAGAATGTCACCAAGTAAATAAATATTGTTTTTCCATTGTGATATGCATCTTTCTCATTTCTGCTCTCATATGAAGATAAGAGTTCAATGACATTGATAATTATTTCTTCTATCATAGAAACTTGTCAAATCAGGAAGAAAATCAAAATTAACTAACATTATTTGTGACAAATTTAACATTTGACAGTTCAATACTATATTATTTTTATCAAACTAATATCAAAGAAAGACATGGAAGGAAGCATTGTCATTGTTCTAGTGAGCATTGTCAACACTAGGACCAAGATGGATACCACCCTCCCAAGTAAACTGTTTCTCCCAATTGCCTTCACCTCCAACACATCGAAAATAAAACCCATCCTCCAAAACTGCCCAATGTGCTTTTGATTCTACACATGTTCCCCCCTGTCCCCCAGTCCAAGCATTAAGATCAACCTTTTTGCCATTCCAATCGAAATTGCAAGAGTAATAATTATAATAACTATGCCATGAATTACCGACTTGAAAATCCCATCCAAAGCTTTTCCCTAGCTCAAGAACATGCTCTACATGTTCTATATATATATATATATATATATATATATATATATATATATATATCTATATATATATATATAATATATAGTATATATATATATATATATATATATATATATATATATATAGATATATATATATATATATATATATATATATATATCGCACCAGAAGATTTGCAATGTACTTTGAGCTGCCCCGATTCAGCCCATTGCTTATCAAAATGGGGTACACCACTCTACCAACTTGACCATACTTGGATGTCATGGTTGTTGGAACAAAATTGATTATTTGAGTGATCAATTGAACACAAATTACAAGACTGATCCAAGTATTTTCCCATTTTGTTGTATAATTTATTGTTCTGAAAAGTGTTTTGTGGACTCTTGAGTACTACGTGAGAATGCATTTATATCTTTCTAGTTGGACAGGAGTGAAAAATAACTGAACAAGATGTGATGTTACCAAATGTTGGGGGGAAAAATAACATGAGAGATTACAATCGATAATGGATTATTAATACAATTAAATGTTTTAGTTAATTTATTCATTAAATGGGTGTCGGTTAGTTTAACAAGTAAAATTCATTGAAGCATTTACAAGCTAGAGACCCAATTTTAAGTCTTGGCTTAACCTTTAAAATTCTTATCGCACCCCAAAAAAAAAAAAGACAATGAATAACATTTTGCTTATTTTCAATACAAGCTATGAAAATTTGTTCCGAGTGGGTTATACTTTGCTATGCATCATTGTGTTGATAATCTTACTGTTGGTCGAGCCTAATATTTAGGCCCGACAGCCACATAAGCCGCTTAGTGCGGCATGTCTAATTATTCCCTCCAAACCTATATAAGGAGGTTTTAGGGGGCCAATTAGGGTTAACCCATGCGACACAAAATCACAGACTCTCCCCTTCCCTCTCATGGCTGCTGTAATATCGTGACCCTAACCCATATTTATTTAAATTATCTTTGTTTTCATGGTTATTTATTTAACCAAATCATGTTTATTAATTCAAATACACCTAATTTATTTATTTAGCAAATTATAATTTTGGGTCCCACTTTGCATTTCTGGTTTCAATTATCGTAAAATTTAAGGTGAATCGATGGTATGCCTCATAATTATAATTTAGGAACTCATTATTATTATTATTATTACTACTACTACTACTACTACTACTACTACTACTACTACTACTACTACTACTACTATTATTTTTATAACCTGGCAAAATTTTAATTTAAAGCTACGAGAATTTAATCGCATACGGTTTACTTCCCTTCCCGGGGCCCAAATCGTACAAGTCAATCATAATTCAACAAGCTTGCTTGACTAACCTAACTAATTACCATGCTTTAAATATAACCATGGTTAACAAAAAGCCACTTTTTTATGGATAAAATCAGCCAAGTAGTGCTTCTTTCATTCTTAGCCAAGTAAAAGATCACTCACATCTCTCTCTCTCTCTCCCCTTTCTCCCTCTACCCCACGGCCCCATTTCCCCCCTTAGCTACTGCTACTGTCTGCCACTGCTCCGGCCAGCCAGAGACTGCCACCAACCACCACAACCACCACCAGCCATCCGCCACACCTCATACAACATACATCTCTTGTTTTTCAAGTATCAAAGTGAGTAAATCCTAACTTGATCTTGATATATTTTTGGTTTTATGATTGTTTTAGTTATGATTCATGCTATTGAGATCAAAGTAGATGTTATCATACAAATTTTATTGATTTTTGGGATATTAATCATGGTGGGGTTGACCTTGAAGCATGTTAAGGTTAGGGTTTTATCATGATCAAGTTAGCTTAAGTCAAGTGATGAATTTGTACTGTTTTGTATACTATTTTGTAATCTTTAGTACTATTGATGATTGTGATGATGTTTTTGGTGATTTTAAATGATTTCAAGTGAGGATTTATGTGAAAAAAGAGGAGAAAACGTAAACAATGAGGGCTGAAAATGACAGAAAATAAGGGTGACTTTGAGATTAAGCTAGAAATGATTGGTCCATTGAAAAATTATGATTTTTCATGAGTAGATAGTTCAGTATGTTGTCTTTCAAATTCATTTTGAATTGCCTCAATCCGAGTTTTGTAGAAAAAGGTATGGCTGTTTTACTAGAACTGTACAGGTTCAACCAAAACTGACACACTTGTGTTCTAACCCTATTTGGGAACCCTATTGTGGGAATCATGTTTTGTGCTGCAAATGAAAGTTTTTGGGAGTTGTTTATCTTTCTATATTGGAATTTTAGGTCTCTATTTCAAGTCAAGGGTGAAAGTTATGAATTTTTGAAGTAAATTGACCTGCTTTGGTGCAAATTGGGCTATTATTGTAATTTCTGTGCAGCGTATTCTTGGAGAAAAATTTTAAAAAATTTATTATAGATTGACCATATTATTGTTGAATTTTCTATATGATTTTATTTGTTTGGTTGAGTATTTTGAGTTTGGCGATTTTTGAAAGCATTTTGAGTAATTGTGTAAAGAGTAATAATTAAGATTGAGTGAGATTGATCATGCACTCATTTTGTATATTTTGGGCCAATTAAGGTCATTTAAGGGGAAAATGAATACCGATGAATTTTATTGGAGTTTTCAGCTCCATTTATGAGAGAAAAGAAGAAAAATACGCATTTTGGGAGCTTAATTATGAGTTCTGAATCACTTATGGATATTACAAAGAAAATATCAAGTTTGGGGAATTTAACAACTTTCATTGGGATCAATAATCTATTTCGGGTGAAAAACTATACTTAATGGACTTGTGAATGAGATATGGAAAGTGGGGAGAATTTTTGACTCAGAAATCATATTTATCAGATCAACTTATTGTAGTTTACACTATTTTGAATCAAGATATATCTCTGTTGGCGTCAAACCTCTATTGCTTACTTAATTTGGAATGTATCAAGCCAATCTAGTGTACTCGCTATTGTCTTAAACCAAGCTATACATCAGCAAGCCTTAAATTCGTATCGGCAACATATTTCAGAAAAGGCCAAAATCGCTCTTCCATTTGTCACCATCAAGCCCTTTTACTTTGTAATCTCATTTACATCATTGTGGTCTATTTTACTTTCATTTACTTTGTGTCGGATTTAATTACTTTCATTAATTCAATTTTGAAGCTATATTGAAATACTCAAGTTATATATACCATGTAATTACTCAATTTCTATTACACATACTTTTACATACTCAATCATGTGAGTAAGGGTCATTTACTGACTACACATACCTACAATGACATTTATGAAACAGAATCGAGGCCTAGTTATCATTCCCCGTTATGAATAAGTGTTATCAAGTCAGAACATATTTATCAAGTCAAATGATATTTATGAAAAAAATGGCATTTATCAAGTCGAATGACAATTTTTTAAAGACTCAAGGCACGTCCATTGCCTGTATCTTCTAAAAGCAGAATATGTTTATCAAGTTACAGCTCTTGATGAGCTTATTAATGAATCAGTTTATACAGTGATTTGTCATTTAACTTCTGACCCCGTCAGTTATCATCTATAGGGTGTCAGCCCATCATTTACCCATGTGGCTTCAGGCCAACTATTGATTAGATTGGCAGGTGTACACCTATGTATAGATCATATCATTACAAAGGGTTTACATCCGGATAATGATGAGCAATTCAGTTTTATATTACTTTTATTTTCATTGTTATTGCGAATTAAATGAATTGCAAAGGCAGGTACCCATTAACAGTGTTTCTACGTTCATTTTACAATATAAGAATGCATGTATTGAGTTTTAGCTTATATTTTCAAATTGTTTTCATGTTTTCCACCTTAGGTGATGAAGTATCACATGTTTCTCTATTTAGCAAGCCCTTTTGGAAGTCAACAGATGCTCACAGTGGATCCAGCATAGCATGAATGTTGGGATCGACCTCAGGGTCAAGTTGGGTCTATATTCAAATATACTTATGTAGTGTGGCATGCGAGTTAGCACATCGTATAATTAAATCGATTGTATTGAAGTTGAATGATTATGGACTTTGGCCTTGGAGTGTTTCAGTTTAATAGATATGATGATTGTGAATATAAGTTGCAAGATTAAATAGTTTCAGTGAGCCTTGCCCTTATCAGAACGGCATTAGCGCCTTCTATCATTAACTCTTCTGCTATAGTTTTCCGTGAATCATGTCATTAGCATTTTGGGCATCCCCCAAAATGCTAATAAAATGCCCCAAAATGCTAATGAAATGATTTATAGAAAACTACAACAAAAGACTTACACCCGTATTAGCAACCTGTTTCGGACAAGGCTAAAACCACTCTTCCATTTGTCACCATAAAGGTCGTTTTCTTTGTAATCTCATTTATCTCATTGTGGTCTATTTTACCTTTATTTACTTTATACTGAATTTAATTACTTTCATTAATTCAGTTTTGAAGTTATATTAAAATACCCAAGTTATGTATACCATTTAATTACTCAATTTCTATTACACATACATTTACTTACTCAATTATGTGAGTAAGAATCATTCACTAATTATACATACCTACAATGACATTTATGCAACAGAGTTGATGCCTAGTTATTGTTCCCCGTTATGCATAAGTGCTATCAAGTCAAAACATATTTATCAAGTCAATTGACATTTATGAAACAGCTGACATTTATCAAGTCAGATGACATTTTTAAAGACTCAAGGTATATCCATTGAATGTATCCTCAGAAAGTAGAACATGTTTGTCAAGTTATAACTCTTAATAAGTTTATCAATGAATCAGTTTATACAGTGATTTGTCATTTAACTTCTGACCCCATCAGTTATCATCTATAGGTGTCAACTCATCATTTATCCATGCAGCTTTAGGCCAACTCTTGATCTGATTGGCAGATGCACACCTATATATAGATCATATCATTGTAAGGGATTCACATCTAGATAATAATAAGCAACTCAGTTTAATATTATTTTTATTTTCATTTTCATTGTTATTGTGAACTAAATGAATTGCAAAGGCGGGTACCTATCAACAGTATTTCTATACTCATTTTACAATACAGGAATGCATGTACTGAATTTTAGCATATTTTCGAATTATTTTCATGTTTTCCATTTTAGGTGATGAAGTATCACATGCTTCTCCATTTAGCAAGCCCTTTTGGAAGTCATCAGATGCTCACAGTGGATCCAGCATAGCATGAATGTTGGGATCGACCTCAGGGTCAAGTTAGGTCTACATTCAATATACTTATGTAGTGTGGAGTGTGGGTTAACACATGGTATGATTAAATCGATTGTATTGAAGTTGAACTATTATGGACTTTAGTCTTGGAGTGTTTCAGTTTAATAGATATTGTGACTGTGAATTGTATTGAAGTCGAACTATTATGGACTTTTGCCTTAGAGTGTTTCAGTTTAATAGATATTATGACTGTGAACATAAGTTGCAATATTAATGGTTTCAGTGAGTCTTATCCTTATCAGAACGGTGTTAGCGCCTTCTATCATTAAGTTTTCTGCCGCAGTTTTCCGTAAATCATGTCATTAGCATTTTGGGGCATCCCCCCAAATGCTAAGGAAATGATTTACCAAAAACTACAGTAGAAGACTTAAACTCGTATCAGAAACCCATTTCAGAAACTGCTAAAATCACTCTTCCATTTGTCACCATCAAGGCCGTTTTCTTTGTAATCTCATTTATCTCATTGTGGTCTATTTACCTTTATTTACTTTATATCGAATTTAATTACTTATATTAATTCAGTTTTGAAGTTATATTGAAATACCCAAGTTATGTATACCATTTAATTACTCAATTTCTATTACACATACATTTACTTACTCAATTATGTGAGTAAGGATCATTTACTAACTATACATACCTACAATGACATTTATGAAACAGAGTTGATGCCTAGTTATCGTTTTTTGTTATACATAAGTGTTATCAAGTCAAAACATATTTATCAAGTCAGATGACATTTATGAAATAGCTGACATTTGTCAAGTCAGATGACATTTTTAAAGACTCAAGGTATATCCATTGCCTGTATCTTTAGAAAGTAGAACATGTTTTTCAAGTTACAACTCTTAATAAGTTTATCAATGAATCAGTTTATACCTTAATTTACCATTTAACATGTGACCCCGTCAGTTATCATCTTGGGTGTCAGCCCATCATTTACCCGAGTAGTTTCAGGCCAAGTCTTGATCGGATTAGTAGGTGTACACCTATGTATAGATCATACAATTGCAAGGGGTTCACATCCAGATAATAATGAGCAACTCAGTTTTATATTATTTTTATTTTCATTGTTATTGTGAACTAAATGAATTGTAAAGGCGGGTACCCATCAACAGTGTTTCTATGCTCATTTTACAATACAGGAATGCATGTACTGAGTTTTAGCTCACATTTTCATATTGTTTTCATGTTTTCCATTTTGGGTGATGAAGTGTCACATGTTTCTCCATTTACCAAGCCTTTTTGGAAGTCATCAGATGTTCACAGCGGATTCAGTATAGCATGAATGTTGGGACCGACCTTAGGGTCATGTTGGGTCTATATTCAATATACTTGTGTAGTGTGGAGTGCGAGTTAGCATATGGTATAATTCAGTCGATTGTATTGAAGTTGAACTATTGCGGACTTTGGTCTGGGAGTGTTTCAATTTAATAGATACTGTGATTGTAAACATTAGTTATAAGATTAAATGGTTCCAGTGAGCCTTGTCCTTATCAGGACGGCGTTAGCGCCTTCTGTCATTAAGTCTTCCGATGCAGTTTTTCGTATATCATGTCATCAGCATTTTGGGGGCGTTACAGCTGCCCTACCATCACTAGCATATATCGGGTCTATGATGTGGATCCCCTAAGGCAACTCTGGTGGTCGCCCTGCATTACTACCAACGTGGACTATTCTCGACTGTTAATTCTACATTCCAGGTTAGTTCTATTTGTTCAACACTTACAATGATGAAATTTGCCCCACATGTTTTGTTTTACTAGTGCACCATTAAAGGGGTTTGCTAATTTGTTGCTTTGAGAAATTTGGTCCCCAAAAAAATGAATGTTATCACCAAGCGCATTGACAATTACTTCTGTCATGAGTACTTGACATCAGACTTTAACGAGGTTAAAAAAGGATTCAAGAAAACTGACTGAACATTACCAAAGAAAATTAACAATTGACAAAACATTGTTGAATTAATATGCCAGCAAATATAACTGGACAAAATGAGGACATTCTTCTATTCCGCTGAAAGTTTTAATGGTTGGGTTTCTCTTTGTTTACTATGTTGTAAACAGAACAAACCAATACATACTACACTAAATGGTTACTATATGTAGGAGGATTCTTAATTTGTGGCCAATCCAAGTCTTAAGGGCATCTATGATTAGCATTTTTTATGAAGAGCGTTTGTTGTAGAACTGAACCCAAACAAAGTCTAAGCTTTGGCTTTTACTCTCATTGTGTTTGGGATAGTTGCATTCACTGTTATTGTTCAGTGTTTTGGTTTGACAACACGAAAGGGAAAAATATTACTTGCTTTTGTTAGTATTTTAAGGTGATTTTACCAATAATTAGTATAAAGGCCTAGGTTAACCACAGTTTGTTTACTTCTTGTAAAAATTGAGGTGAAGCTTGTATTTGATGGAATGAGAGCTTGAACGACTTTAATTATCAATGTCGAAAACCAACGGAGGTTTTTTATTAAGGATTTACGTGAACCAACCTTGACAAGACTACAGTAGCTAGTCGGTAAAAAGGAAACTATTTTGAGGTTCCCTACTCGACAAAGTGCTAGCATCACTAGATAATATATTGACCAAAATGTTCTCTACCATGCGGCTAATGATGCCAATGGCTATCATCACTTAAGAAAGCTTGAATCCATGCAAGCAGAAAAATGCACTAAATGATGTCTGAGCTATGAGAGTGTTTATGAGAGTACAATATAGGAATGGCTAAAGTAGAATCGAAAAATGCACTGCTAAAAACCATCATTATTATAACGGAATTTTCGATCGAAAAAGCATATTTTTCCATACGTCGGAATATGACCCTCGGGAAGCCTTTCTGACGAACTAACGCAATCTGTTGGAAGCTTTTCTGATGAAATTCCGACGGAAAATTTCCGTCAGAGACCGACGGAATTACACAGTACGGAATTTCAAAATTTTAATTTTCAGAAAAATTCATCGAAGTTCTGTTTGAAATCAGTCAGTGTTTAAATTTTTTTAAATAAAAAATATATACAAATATTTTGCAATGTAGCTAATACACAACAAACTCTCATTATTGATGTTCAATAAATATTGCTTTTCCATTGTGATATATATATTTCTCATTTCTCTCATATAAAGATATCAGTTCAATGACATTGATAATTATTTCTTCTATCATCAAAACTTGTCAAATCAGGAACCAAACCAAAATTAACTAACATTATTTGTAAGAAATTTAACTTTGGATAGTTCAAATACTATATTATTTTTATCAAACTGATATCAAAGAAAGACATGGAAGGAAGCATTGTTGATGTTCTAGTGAGCATTGTCAAGACTAGGACCAAGGTGGATACCGCCATCCCAACTAAATCGTTTCTCCCAATTAAATCGTTTCTCCCAATTGCCTTCACCTCCAGCACATCGAAAATAAAACCCATCCTCCAAAACTGCCCAATGTGTTTTTCCTCCTTCGCATGTTCCCCCATATGGTCCCCCATTCCAAACAGTAAGATCAAATTTTTTGCCATTCCAATTGAAATTGCAAGAGTAATAATCATCATAAAAGAACATTGGAACACGGACTTTAAAATCCCATCCAAAGCTTTTCCCTGGCTCAAGAACGTGTTCTACATCTTTTTTAGTGATCGTACCAAAAGACTTGCAATGTACCTTCAGCTGCCCCGATTTCAACCCACTGCTCATCAAAATGCAGAACTTGTCTATGGGTTCCGAAATGGAGTAATCATATGCCATTGTTGTTGAAACAAAATTGGTTATTTGAGTGATCAATTGGACACAAATTACAAGAGTGATCCAGTATTTTCCCATTTTGTTGTATAATTTACTGTTCAGAAAAAGTGTTTTGTAGACTCTTGAGTACTGCGCGAGAATGCATTTATATCTTTCTATTTGGACGGGAATGAAAAATAACTTAACAAGTTGTGACGTTACAAAATGTTGGGGGGGAAAATATGAGAGATTACAATCAATAATGGATTATTAACGTAATTAAACGCTTTAGTTAATTTATTCATTAAATGGTTGTCGGTTAGTTTAACAAGTGAAATTCCTCGAAGCATTTGCCGGCTAGAGACTCGATTTTAAGTCCTGCCAATATTAACCTTTAAAATTCTTATCGCATCAAAATTTTTTAAAAAAAAGACAATGAATAACATCTTGCTTATTTAAGACAAGCGATGAAAATTTTTCCCGAGTGGGTTATACTTTGCTATGCATAATTGTGTTGATAATCTTACAATGATGAAATTTGCCCCATGTGTTTTGTTTTACCAATGCACCATTAAAGGGTTTGCTAATTTGTTGCTTTGAGAAATTTGGTCCCCAAAAAAATGAATATTATCACCAAGTGCATTGATAATTACTTTTGTCGTGAATACTTGACATCAAACTTTAAAGAGGTTAAAAAAAGGATTCAAGAAAACTAACTGAACATTACTAAAGAAAATTAACAATTGATACAACATTATTGAATTAATACACCAGAAAATATAACTGGATAAAATCAGGACCTCATTTATTCAGCTGAAAGTTTCAATGGTTAGGCTTCTCTTTGTTTACTATGTTGTAGACAGAACAAACCAATGCATACTACACTCAATAGTTACTATACTCATACGCAGGAGATTTCTTAATTTGCGGCCAATATGAGTTTTAAGGGCATATGTCATTGGCATTTTGATGACGAGCATTTGTTGTAGAACTGAACCCAAACAAAGTCTAAGATATGGTTTGTATTCTCATTGTGTTTGGGGTATTGCATTCATTGTTACTGTTTAGTGTTTTGGTTTGATAACACAAAAAGGAAAAATATTACTTGCTTTTATTAGTATTTTAAGGTGATTTTGCCAATAATTGGCGTAAAGGCCTTGGTTGACCGCAGTTTGTTTCCTTCTTGTAAAAATTAAGGTGAAGCTTGCATTTGATGGAATGATAAGTTTGAGCGGCTTTAATTGTCAACGTTGGAAACCAAGAATGGAGGGCTTTTTATTAAGGATTAAGGATTTACACGAACTGACCTTGACAAGACTACACTAGTTGGTAAAAAGAAAACTTTTTTGAGGCTACCTAATCCACAAAGTGCTGGCATTACTAGACAATTTATTGACCAACATGTTCTCTGCCATGCGGCTGATGATGCCAATGGCTATCATCATTGAAGAAATCTTGAATCCATGCGAGCAGAAAATGTGCTAAACAATGTCTGAGCTAGGAGAGTATTTATGAGACTACAATATAGGAATGGGTAAAGTAGAACCGAAAAATGCACTGCTAAAAACCATCATTATCTGATGGAATTTCCGATCAAAAAAGCATTTTTTTCTTTACGTCGGAATATGACCCCTTGGGAATCCTTTCCGACGAGTTAGCACAATCCGTCGAAACTTTTTCCGATGGAATTCCTATGGAAAATTTCTATGAGAGACGACGGAATTACATAGTCCATCGGAATTTTCAAAATTTTAATTTGTAGAAAAATTCATCGGAATTCCACTAGAAATCAGTCAGTGTCTAAATTTTTTTCAAATAAAGATTATAGTGTCCATCTATACAAACATTTTACAATCTAGTTAATACGCAATAAACTCTCATTATTGATGTTAAATTCATATTAACATTAAATTCAACTTAATTAATAAAAAACCGTATTCTTTAACAATAAATTAATGTACCAAATTTAAGAACAAATTATTAACTAACTATACAAATTACCAAATTCAAAGTATATGTACTTAATTCACTACAAATTTGGGTACAAATTACACACATGAAAATCTTCTCAATACGTCAGCGGCAAATGACGGTTGGAGGGATGACTGCGGAGGATAGCGACAAGCAGTGGGTTGAGACGACGACAACTGCTAGTGATGCATTGTTCTCTCTCTCTTTCTCACTCACTCTCCCTCTCTCTCTATTTTGTGAAGCAAGCTAATAGAGGACGAAGGATATTTATGTAATTAAACATATATTCTTTGTTTATAAATATGAGCACCTCGCTCCCAGATTGGGTGAGCCCAAAAATCTCACATGGTATCAGAGCTCGCTATCCTAAAACCCTAGTTTTGTTTCATCACTAAAAAAAAAAAAATAACCACCTTAATCTCCTTTCTTCTTCATTATGCAGGTTAATATCGTTGTGTGCATGGGTGATTTGCTTAGTTAGAATTCGTGCAGACTCCTCCCTTATATATATTTGTGTTTTGTTTGTAAATCTATTTTATTTTTCTGTTTGTGTTTCTCTCTTCCTTTTCCCTTCTATTTTTTCTTTTTCAAAGATTTTATGGGTATATCTTCTGCAAACCCTCAAGAGACCTTACTCGTCCACTTGGGGGAACCAAGGGGTTTAAAGGGCTTGTTGCATATGTTAAATGCAACCGTGATTCCTACACAAGCGAGTTAGGTTCTTGGGTTAGTTTTTCTTTTGTTTTGCTCGAGGACGAGCAAAAGATAGGTGTGGGGGTATTTGTTAGGTGATAAATTGTCGCATTTTACATGCCTTTTTCACCTGATTTTAGCTCGTGTAATAATCTAATCTTTAGGATTTTTCTTGATTTATTAAGTATTCTTTGAGATTTTTACTTGTTTTGTTTATTCTTGCAGGTAGTAAGTTGAACCAAGCAAATCCCGCGAAAAGGGGTGAAAAAGGATCGAAACAGGCGAAAAGATGGAAAAAACCGGAGCCAGTTGGCAGAGCCGGCCAGCAGTGTGGCACGCCCACCCCGTGCCACCTGGCATGGTGGGGCCGTGCCACATAGGCACGGTCGTGCCTCCTCCCGTTCTGTCGCGCGCTGTTCGTTCCCGTCTCGCGTTCTATTTAAGGCCTTCTTCTGGGTTCGCTTGGGTGTTCTGACTTCAACTTTTCTAGGTTAGTTTAGATTAGATTCTAGGCAATAAAAACCCCATTGAGGGGATTAAATTAGGATTGATGGGGATTGAACTTGTAGATTCAAGGAATTGGATTGCGAATTCATCCTATCAAGCATGAGTTTTCTCTTCCCTTCTCTTTTATCTTATGTTTTGTTCTTGCTTTAGATTTCGTTAATTCAGTTTATTTGTTTGATTTTGGTTTGAATGAATTGCTTTGTTTCATGTTTAATCCATGTTAGAATTGCTTGTTAGAATTAGATTAGTTTTATCATCTTTTCTCTCGTTCATGTTTGCTAGTTTAAGCGTAGTTAGGTTTTATGCTTTCTTGTGTTGTTTAGTTGGTAGATTGTGTTGGATTGGATTGTGATTAGCCTCTTGATGGCTAATTAATCTTGCATTTGGCCTAACCATACCCAATCTATGCCTAGAACTTAGAGTTTTCCTTCACGCCGGTCAAGTGTTCGATGAAATGCTTGAGAGAGCTTTCATCCATATTTTTGGGCGATTGACTTATGCTGAGAGGTGGGGTCAATTAGCTAGTGTGGGAGAGGGAATAGCCGAGTTTAGGACATGAAAATAGTATCCGGATCGAGTTAGGTTCGGGGTTGCTAGTTTTGTGGTCTAATTGGGCTAACCCCATGAAAATAGGTGGTTAGACCGATTAGACTAGCTCAATGACCCTTGAGAGAGGGCTTGGGTGGTCTTTAATAGTGCAACCGATTATCTCTAGTTCGTGATGTAGTTTGGGTAGATTAGGACTCGTCTTGGTTAGTTGGTTCATTCATTGGTCAAATTGCAACTCCAAGTCACTTCCTCTATATTTGTTAGCGTAGTTTAGTTTTCCCTTTGTTTTCCTTTGATTTCGCCTAGCTCGAGACGCTTTAGTTAGCCTTGATAGTTGGAAATACAATTCCCTGCGGACGACACCCCAAGTACTCAACGATACACCTTCCACTTGGGGTTTATAAATATTAAAACTTTTTCTGTAACAAGTTTTTGGCGTCGTTGCCCGGGACTTGGCATTTTCAATATCGAAGCCCACTTGAGTATTCGAGACTAGGCTTTTACTTAAAAAAAAAATTTTTTTTTTAAAAATTTCAATGGCAATTTTCCTTTTCCCCCAATATGAGCAAGAATTATTTTACCGTTATTGGGATCATTTATATGCTTATCTTGCTCAATGTGCTTCTTGTGGATGTTTATATGGGAAATGGGAAATATTACATGTTGTTGATGAGGGTATAAATTGTGAGACCCATACCCTTTTTGAGCATTGGGATTTTTATACTAGAAATGTCGAAGAAGCATGGGATTTTCTTAATTGGTTGGCTCAGGATACTTATGAATTTGATATTAGTTGTGCTAATTTTTACAACCAAGTCCCTTGCATCCCTAATTATGCCCCTTCTTTGTATGAAACTTGCCATTGTTCTGATCATGACAACACTTCTTATCCTTATTATATTTCTGATGATAGCCTTGCTAGAATTAGTAGTATGATAGAGACAATGAAAAAGCAACAAGTTGAGTTTGAAAATAAAATGCGGGAGTTTGACTTATCACATAAGACTGACCTTAGGTTTAGTTCTCCTAAACGTGATGTTTGTTTGTGTAATGATGGTGTGTCTTTTACTCCCCTAGAATCCGGACTAGAGGCAGTACTTGACCCTTCCCTAACTGCTCCATCCCTTGTTGCTCCACCCTTATCCAGTACCCTTAGGGACAACACTACGTTTAACATGACCTTACCTGATCCACCAATCCCTTTAGCTCCGTCGACGGAGTTCGAGGTAGGTGAGACCTTTACTATTAACGCGAGTGTTGATGAGGATGATGTTTGTTATGATTCAAACAATGATCTTATTGAGGTGCATGATTCTGATGCGGCTCCTATAGGGAGGTCTTATGGGGATGTTGTGGTTACTATACCAGCTAGTCCTGATTTTGTTGAGAATGTATCCTCTGACCACCTTGATACACTCTATGTTTCCCTTCAAGTTCACCACCCTCCCCTTCCCCTGAGTGTCATAATTTATCACTCATTGCATGTCATGATATGCTTGAGGGGAATGAGATAGATTGTATGGACTCCCTAGGTACCTTCAAAGGGTATGACCCCTCCCTTGATCCTTATAGCTTGTACCTAGGGAGAATGCCTGTGAAAATCATGTTAACCACTACATTTGATTTCTTCACTGATTTTTCAAAGGCATTCGATAAATGTAGGAGAGCACTTACTATTATTTCTGCATTCCTATTTAAGTGCTCTTACTTGCACCCATTTGAGTTGCATGCTTAGATGTTTGATAAGTTCCTACGAGCTCCGATGGCATCTGAATGGGTACCTTGGGTCATGAGATGAAGAGGAGTGACTGATGCTCCTTTGACCTCCCACAGCACCGTCTTGAGGAGGTGATAGTTTAGGTCGACCAGCACCTAATCTGGTATGATCGTTCCATTTTTCTCTCTTTTTCCTTTTTCTTTTCTTCCTTTTTCTTTTTGTACATAGTTGTGGATATCTAGGAGCGTGTTTTTCTTTGTTGGTGATCAGCTTTGAGGTAAACCTTGGGATGTTGTTGAGCCGACTGATGGCCATGATCACCTTTTTATGCTTTTTTTTCAATAGTTGTATTGTATATGCTCGCTTTTGGTGTGTTAGCTTGTGTATATTTATGTTTTCCTTCTTTTTGTATTTTTGTATGTTTTTGTGGTAATGGTGACTCCTCAGTTCCCAATGAGGACATTGTGAGATTTAGATGTGGGGGAGGAGTAGTCTCTATGCCACCTTATTTGAGGGAGTTTTGTACCTTTTTTATTGGCTTTGATCCTTTGTACCTTAGCTATTGGCTTGTATATAAACATGATGTGCATTGTTGAGTTAAAAATATACCGCAAGTGCACGGCGTAGCTGTAGCTAGCAACTGACAAGTACGGGTCGAATCCACAGGGAACTTGGTTTCAACTACTAGAACTAATTGGACTAACTCAAGCTAGGCAGTTGTCGAGTGAATTTGGTTTAACTAATTCTAACTCTATTTGGTCTAAGACAATAATGAGAAGAAAATCCTGGATTGGGGTTCACCGCAACGTTCATTGGAAAATACACTAGGTCGTGTGAATCTGCCTGTAAGATAATTGAAATGGAATTATTACCGGTTTAAAGCATCTACGCCTACTTTCGAAGGTCATTAGACTGATCAGACTAACCTAGTTGTCGACTTTCGTGAAACTAGAATAACAAGACCACAAGATCATGTAATTTAAATTCCCAATTGCACTCCCAACTACTTTCGTGTCAAGTAATTCAATTGCTCACAAAGCTACTCTAAGTAAAGGACCTAACTTTCGTTAGTCTCCTAAACTCTAATTAAGAACATGAATGAAACCCTCTCAGGCAATTCATCGAACACCTGGCATGCTAAGTGAGAGTTCAATTATACTCTGGCGTAATTCACAAAAACCTAGAATTAACAATCCAATTTACATCACAGGGGCTACGCCCAATCCAAGATTAAGGAATTTAGCCGCTAAACATGATTTCAAACAACATCTCAATCAAGAACAATAACATGTCAAGGAATATAGAACTTGAACTAAAACGAAAGAAAAGGGGTAGAAAGGTGTACCCTGAACAATCTGCAACAATATTCAATCGAAAGCGTAAACAAATTTTGATCCAAAGCTTGAATTCAATAGCACAATAAGCAAACCCTAAGAGCCCTAGAAATCGCCTCCAACGAGAGAGAAGAAAAGGTAGCATCAAAAAACCCGGAATTACAATCCCAAAACACGATAAAACAGCGACAACTAAAGTGGCACGGTCGTGCCAGACGGCACGGGGGCCCCGTGCCAAATTTCTGCCGGACGAAAACGCGGGACCCGGCGAAAAAAAGACAACCATGCCACACAGCACGGCCAGGCCGTGCCATGTGGCACGGTCGTGCCGCGTGGCACGGCTAGGCCATGCCACGTGGCGCCGGTTCGGGTTTGTCGGGTCGTCGCGGTTTTTTTCCTTGTCGCGTGTGTCCGATTCTCCGGGGCTTCCGTGCGACGCTTTTTCGTAGCTTTTCTCGCCTTCTTGGCACTCCTTTCTGCTAAATGCTGTTCATCTTTCTGTTTCTTCAATAGAGTTCCTGAAAATATCGAAAGATGTTATATGAATTAAAAGTATGCAAAAGGAGGCCGATTTGACCCTTCCTTAACACAATTAAACGTGAAAACGGGGGAGGAAATGGGTCAAATAGGGGCTAAAAATAGTACAAAATAGAGGTTCATCATGCATGGTAGATCTTTGTCCTAAATGAGTCATCCTAACTCCAATTCTAACCCCAACAGTCCATTATACATGTGCAATCCCGTCCCTATTCTTACCGTCATCATTATCTTAGGGTCTTAATCTTCCCTGATCGGCTCTCCCACTTGTCTTTGCACACTACTACTCTTGTTCTTGGTTGGTTTCCACTTACGATTCCCAAAAAAAAAAACAAAAACAAAAACAAAAACAAAAGCAAAAAAAAAAAGGATCTATATTTATAAAAGTGGAAACCACCTTTAGTTTGGAAGAACAAGTGTCTCTTTGAGGCAATACTGCTACTAGGAACACTTGATAGGCACCCCTTTGAGGCATGCGCTACTAGATACTACCCTTTGAGGCAATACTGCTACTGGGAAAGCCTTCCTTTCAAGTTAATAAGTTAATAATGTAGTCCGTGTCGGTCGTGTGGGAGTGAGTTTGATTTTGACAAGCCTGAGTCCTAGGATGATGATACACAAGCACACCGTGCACATGGATAGATTCACAGTTTTGATATACAGTGGGGTGAAAAGTTAGTACTTTGATGTTGTCATGAGGATAGAGACTCTTGATGTGTACATTCTGTCTATATGCAGGTTAATATCGTTGTGCGCATGGGTGATTTACTTAGTTAGAATTCGTGCAGACTCCTCCCTTATATATATTTGTGTTTTGTTTGTAAATCCATTTTATTTTTCTGTTTGTGTTTCTCTCTTCCTTTTCCCTTTTATTTTTCCTTTTTCAAAGATTTTATGGGTATATCTTATGCAAACCCTCACGAGATCTTACTCGTCCACTTGGGGGAACCAAGGGATTTAAAGGGTTTGTTATTTATGTTAAATGCAACCGTGATTCCTACGAAAGTGAGTTAGGTTCCTGGGTTAGTTTTTCTTTTATTTTGCTCGAGGACGAGCAAAAGATAGGTGTGGGGGTATTTGTTAGACGATAAATTGTCGCATTTTACTTGCCTTTTTCACTTGATTTTAGCTCGTGTAATAATCTAATCTTTAGGATTTTTCTTGATTTATTAAGTATTCTTTGAGATTTTTACTTGTTTTGTTTATTCTTGCAGGTAATAAGTTGAACCAAGCAAATCCCATGAAAAGGGGCGAAAAAGGATCGAAACAGGCGAAAAGACGGAAAAAACGGGAGCCTGGGATGCCCACCCCGTGCCATGTGGCACGGCCGTGCCACCTGGTACGGTGGGGCCGTGCCACGTAGGCACGGTCATGCCTCTTCCCGTTCTGTCGCGCGTTGTTCGTTCCCGTCTCGCGTTCTATTTAAAGCCTTCTTTGGGGTTTGCTTGGGGGTTCTGACTTCGACTTTTCTGGGTTAGTTTAGATTAGATTGTAGGCAATCAAAACCCCGTTGAGAGGATTAAATTAGGATTGATGGGGATTAAACTTGTATTCAAGGAATTGGATTGCGAATTCATCCTATCAAGCATGAGTTTTCTCTTCCCTTCTCTTTTATCTTATGTTTCGGTCTTGCTTTAGATTTCGTTAATTCAGTTTATTTGTTTGATTTTGGTTTGATTGAATTGCTTTGTTTCATGTTTAATCCATGTTAGAATTGCTTGTTAGAATTAGATTACTTTTATCATCTTTTCTCTCATTCATGTTTGCTAGTTTAAGCGTAGTTAGGTTTTATGCTTTCTTGTGTTGTTTAGTTGGTAGATTGTGTTGGATTGGATCGTGATTAGCCTCTTGATATCTAATTAATCTTGTATTTGGCCTAACCATACCCAATCTATGCCTAGAACTTAGAGTTTTCCTTCACGCCCGTCAAGTATTCGATGAAATGCTTGAGAGAGATTTCATCCATATTTTTGGGCGATTAACTTATGCTGAGAGGTGAGGTCAATTAGCTAGTGTGGGAGAGGGAATAGCCGAGTTCGGGACATGAAAATAGTATCCTAATCGAGTTAGGTTCGGGGTTGCTAATTTTGTGGTCTAATTGGGTTAACCCCATGAAAATAGGTGGTCAGACCGATTAGACTAGCTCAATGACCCTTGAGAGAGGGCTTGGGTGGTCTTTAATAGTGCAACCGATCATCTCTAGTTTGCGATATAGTTTGGGTAGATTAGGACTCGTCTTAGTTAGTTGATTCATTCATTAATTAAATCGCAACTCCAAGTCGCTTCCTCTATATTTGTTAGCGCAGTTTAGTTTTCCCTTTGTTTACCTTTGATTTTGCCTAGCTCGAGACGCTTTAGTTAGCCTTGGTAGTTGGAAATACAATTCCCTGCAGATGACACCCCAAGTACTTAACGATATACCTTGCACTTGGGGTTTATAAATATTAAAACTTTTCCTGCAACACATCATTTGGTAGAATGAATCTAGTGTTGGCAATTCAGTAGTTTATGTGGTTGCTACTTGATCTTGTATGAGTTGTAGGTGTCAAGGTAAGGTGATATGCGAAGGAGGTGTTTGCATTAAAGGTGCCTTTAGGTTATGTGAACTTAGATTATATGAATTTATGTTGACTACTGACTGCTAGGTGCAGACAAGTTACTACGCCCTAGGGGTATATTTTGTAGTGATGAAGGTAATAAGTAATAAAGAGATGGAGGATAGTTGGACTTCAGATATTCGTAGATGATTTGCCTTTGGGACGTTGACCCAGATTATATAAACAAATATGCCTCAATCTAGATGATATAGACATTGAAAAACTTTGGAAAGACGTAAGGCGGGAAAAAAACTCTTTTAGAGATTTGGGATTCTATGGTGAGGTTGAGCCAATAATATTCATACTTATTATGAGGTTAAAATAACCTCTAAAGGTATCTGAAGATTATTATAGATGGATTTTAGCTTCAAAATATTCATATAAGGTTCTATGGAGACGGTATAAATATTTCTCGTATTATGTTGGATTAGAACACTCATTAGATCGAGGAAAATAAATTAAGTGGGAAAGATCTTATTTTATGGAGCATCAGGTGATTCGATAAGCAAGCTCCTTGGGATGGCAAGGACTAGGGGGGAAAAAAGAAAGAAAAGAGAGCAATGAAATGAAAAGAAAGCGTAAGAAGAAGGTACTCAGGCGTTGGATCCATCAAAGTATCTAAAAAGTATCGGTCCATAACTTTGACTATGCTTATTTTGGTGAAAAATGATAATCTATAGAAGTGAAATTAGAGGAAAAAGGCTTGAGGATATGCCAAATATATCGATGGGTTCATTCCTTTTGTATACTGGAGACTCTAGAAGTCATAATTTATATTTTTTTAATTTTTGCCAAGGGTGGATAGGATTTTGAGAGATAAATAATCTTTGGAGAAGTATAGTAAAGTACAATGGTTGTATGAGATTGGACCGAGGGCACTTGTTGATGCATTGCAGTTCATGTTGATAAGGAATTAGGAGTGATGATTCGAGTTTATATACCTATATATTGCATTGACTCTATAAAAGCATCACTAGTGATTGTATATGGTTGAGATGTCAAATTCAAAAGAGCATTATCAGGATGCAACTTCAAGTACAATAATAAAAGATTATGGGGGTATTAAGATCCATGAGATGTTTGCATGTTGATTGAAGCCCAGACCGCTTTCTTTTGAGCATGTCAACTTTATCTGCATGAGTCCAAGTATTGATCCAAATGAAAGTACAGTGACCTTTGGCCAATTCATATTAAACCCTTCCTTGTCCGATGTTATTGCATAATTTAGCGTCCTTCTTGACCTCCTTAGTTGCCACCTAGAACTAGCTAGCCCTTACTATGTTTGTTCACATTGAGCTTTGCGAACACTATTTCATTGTTGCACCAATGCTTCTTTGTATGAAGCTTCCCTCATTGAATTTCCTCATGACATTCATTTTTATAAGAAATTCCTATAATTCATATGTGTTATGTCTCTCTTGCTTTCTCTCTTGCTTTCACTAAATACCTCTACGCAGCTCACATTTTGCAATCATCATTTCAATAATAACGTGATCTTTCCAGCTCTTAACATCTAATCACTACATAGATTGCTATTTTACTACTAGTCTAGTTTTTGGATTTATGCGCAATGTTTTGATTCCTATGTAATCAATGATTGGAACTGTTCTACTCCTATTGCCCTCCGATCCTAAATTGTTTACGCTTATAGTTATTTTTATTCCATTTACGTGACGATAATATTTTAATTAGTCATCATTCTGAAATCTGCCATCTGTTCCTTTCTAAAATCTTACATCAACAAACGATACTCAAAACTTTTAGACATTAATAAGCTCCTTTCTTGATCTTTTCGACTTATGTATTGGTATTGTCTTTTTGCTATTTTCCCCGCGAGCATTTGCTTAAATGATCTTAATTGTCATACGAAACTTTGGTGATTCATTTGTCTTTTGCATTAATGTTATTACTTCTATTATTTTCTATATCTGATTAATTTGTCTTTTGCATTAATATGATTATTTCTATCATTTCTTATATTTGGTTGAATTGACTCATCTTTAAACTTTGCTTTTCTTCAACATTTTTGGATCCTTCTTTTATTTTCAAACTTTTAAACGTTAGTGGCTTCTTAAGCATGCTCGTACTTATTTCCAGCATCGTCCACCATATCTCTGAAACTTGTTAAATACCGAATCCATTCTTGCTCGATTTTAAGTGACTATCAACATTCTAATACTTTTAACCTTTATCTTTCTCATTATCATTTCATTAAAAGCGTATTTATATGTAATATATATTTCACAACCCCACCAATTTTCTTACTTGTAGATCCTATTCCTCAAAATATAGACTTGGCGTTTCTCTATGTAATCTTATTATCTTACTTAAACTTGTTTTATGTACCTATTTTATACTCTACCCATTCAAATCCAAATTCACTTATCGACTTTACCATACGATGGTGGCTAAACGATCACCTTGTTGGATACTCCAAGCCTTTCTTATTTGATTCCATATTTCATAAAGAACACACCTTGATCTGAAAGTCAACCTTCTAACTACCTAACCAAATTAAGATGGCATAGAATAATCGTATTTGCCACTGATATGCCTCATGACTTTTTCCCCCAGAGAAAGTTTCAATATAGGTGTCTCCAATGAACATTCCCTCATTGTGCACTTTATTTCTAAATAACTAGCAGCCACTAATTTCAACTTCTTGATTCATAGAATCATCCAAAACTGGTGTTAAAATCATTTAGCCTACTGTTTAATTGACTTGCATTAATTCTCTTCTAACCAAGTCAACGCTTGTTGAATGTAATCAGATCTTCCGGTCTCTTTGAGCTGCTAGTTAGGGAGTATATTCCTCATTTCATCTATTTTTTTCGTAACTATTCCTTCAGTACTATTACTAAAGATCATTTATATCTCATCTCAAGTCCTTTGAATCCGCATTTAACTCACATGAGTGTATCAACCCCAACTCCAAACTCAAATCCAAGATAACCAACCAAAAAAAAAAAAAAAACCCTCAGTCAGACACGTATTCAAAAACTACAAACAAGCATGAAACAGCAATACATCTGAGTAATAACTCACCTTCTATTTTTGGATTCATGAAAATTCATAGCCATCTTTGCTTTAGTCATCTTATGACAATTCCTTCTTTATTGATCATTTCTACATCCACTATTTATTTCTTTCATGAGTGATGACTCACTTGCCCACCATAATTTCATCACTCTCATTCATGGATATTCTCATCTTTAACGTTAAATCAAGATCTCGCAAACTTTTAACTAGTCCAAGGATAAAAAGCCAAGCATAGTCTGAACACAATAATAATTCCCCAATTTCACGTCTTCAGGAACCCTGAAAATATAAGCATGGAACCCGGTGGCTTACCGGTTAGATTTGCCAACAAACTTGAGTATATACCCAACGTTCTTCACATCTTATAGCTCAGAAAAGGTGTTTCAGATCTGCATCATGTCATCATAACAAAACCAATACCCGTACTTATTTGAAGTACGGTAAAGGTTTCTTTCCAACTGTAAGTTTTGAGGACGAAACTTATTTTAAGGGGGAAGACTGTAACGGTCCGAACCTAATAATCATTCTAATTACCTTAAATTATCTTAGTTACAAATTAATCAAGTTGGGTGCCTCATTTTAGTTTAGCATTTATATATATGTATATATGTATTTGTGCATTGCAGGTTGAAACGACATTGTGGCCTCAAAATTGGACAATGTTATATTCCTAAATAATTCCTTCAAATATCAATAATTATTTGAATGGTCGTTAAATAGAAAATTAACCTATTCAGATAATAACAATAATAATAATGATGATGATGATGATGATGATGATGATGATAATAATAATATGAATAAGTACAGTAACAATGTATATTTATATGACGAGTGAGATAATAATCAAATATGAAAATGTTTATTCCCAAAAGTTTGCACCCAAAAGGTGCGCAATTGCATTTATTAACTTAGCCAAATCTTTATACTATAAATGCTAAGACGGGTGGCCTCCTCACAATTCAGAAATGACAATCCAAAGCTTCTGGTGCACTCCTGCCTAAAATAAATACCCCTCACAAATTTAAAAATAAACATGCTGGATACACTTCCCATGACCGATGTTTATGCAAGTAACTACCCTCAATGAGCAGTTACAATCACACTACACCCCTAAATTATAGCACACATCTCTGCCTTGGATGCAAACCTCATATTTTTAACAAACCCAATGCGATTAAATCACCCTACGGTTCCAAAACACAAGGTGAGGATTAACATAACTCTCCAATCTTCCGCAGATCTCTGGCGTATATAACCCATTCTTCAACAGTTGGATCCTTACCTCTGCAGTGCAGCAACTCAAGCTCTCTGTTGCCTCCATTTTCAGTTCGAACCCGACATCTTCTAACTTGCAAGGCCACCGCCATCTCAGTTCGACCCGGAGTCTCCTACCCTTCAAGGTCACTGCCATAAAAATCACAAGGTATCAATTTCAATCTAACATAGATTATTATCATCAACAATAAAACATAACACCGATGTTTTTCACTACAATTAACTCTTCCAGAATGTAGGTGAGCATTTACATTATACTTCATGACCACTGACAATAGATTCCATTCTCTTACAGGTCTGAAGATCACCCCAGTATGCACAAATTGCCACAAATTATTTGAAGGTACCAACTACAGCCAATTCCCATAATTCCAAGTGAATCTGCTTCTAATTAATGGCTTGAATATGTAGAGAAATTGAGCAAAAAAAAAAAACCCCAATTCACACATCTGAACACAACCATTCATATATACAATTGCAAGATCAAACCAAAAAATATAAGCCATTCCCATATTTTCAAATCAAAATGGTTCTGAAGAATGGCTTCAATAGGCCGATCAATTCAACCCCAAAAAAAAACTCAAATGCTATTCATGAAGGGCTTCCAAAGGCCGACAACTTAAAGAAAAAAACCCCCAAAATCCCAAAAAATCCAAATGATTTTGATGAAGGCCTTCCATAGGCCGAAAATCTCAACCAAAAAAAAAGCCCAAGATCCCAATTCCGAATATCCCCACCTCTTGCAATTAAAGGAAAATAACATGCTCTGAACTCACTCCACCGCTTCATATGAAGGGATTAAACAGAGCGAAAAATTCAACAAACCAAAAACCTAAATCCCAAATCTGAACCAAAAACCCAACCCATCTCTTGCAATTAAACGAAAATAACAGCAGAAGGGATGGTTAATTCAGAAAACAAACATGCAATCACAAGATGGGACAGAAATTCAAACTACTTCCCTCAATTTGAACTCCACAAGGCTTCTGATGAAAGGATTCAACTCACAGAACCATTCTCATCAATCCCTCCATTCGGTCACCCAAGATTAACTGTTATGCTCAGCCTTCCGCAACAGATCTACCTCCAAAATGAACGCAGGAGAAGACATTGATTAGCAAACCATAAATTGCTAACCCTAAATGAACGCCTGAGAGGACAGAGGTAGAGACGGTTGAATAGAGAGGAAGTGATATGAACTAGATGGAGACGGCGGCAAAGGACATATATAGCCAAGATTGAAGAAGATGTTGAGTGTGAAAATAAAGAGACGGGCAGAGAGTGTTGCAGAGAGTAGGTGAGACTCCATGACTGTGTTGCGAAATGTGAACGAAAAATAAAGAGAGGGGCAGAGAGAAATCTAGAGAGTAGGTGAGGATTAATAAGGAGGGGCAGAGAGGATGCCCGAGGAGAGAGAAAAAGAGGGGCAATGAGGATTCTAGAAACCAAGAGATATAAGTCAGTGTAATAAATGGTAAATGACTAATATTTTTTCATTTTTTAAGTGGATGGAAATAAACGATTTTGGCAGGTGAGAACCATAACAAATTTGATATATTATAATTACATTTACTTCATTTAAATCTTATAATTATAATTAATTTTTACATGTTTCAAAAAAACACTCAAATCTAATTTATTTAACACAAATATAAAATATTTGTTTTTTAAAGCATACAAAACTAATAATCAAACTCTCTTCATTAAATCCTTATGTGACACATACACGTACATAGTGATATGAAAAGAGCTCACTCCCACATCTCTCATGGCACTCAATTATCCGAAGTAAATATAGAGGTTTAGGACTGGCCTAGACAACGTTCTAATTTCAAGGCTTAATGGTTTGGAAATAATGGAATGCGTATTTGTTGGGTTTGTCGCTCACAAACTTTGTTGAGTTCAACCTTCCCATGAAGAGTGACATTTTTTTCAATTTGAGACTGTCATTGATTTAATTGGTTAAAAAAAATACTTCAAAATTACGTTGAATCTTTAGTTTGCATTTGTTATATTATAACTAAATTTACTTCACTCAAATCGTATAATTATAAGTATTTTTTAAATGTTTGAATTGGTAACGGTTGCATTTGTTACGATGGGTGGTTTATATTTACGCTTCGGTGGTTTATATTTACACTTGGCGATCGCTATTATTGTGACTGTAATAGTAATCATTCCGATTTCAAAGCCAGTATTTATGCATTTCTATGTGGCTTATAAGTCAAGAAATCTGACGCTAAAAATGCAATGTTCCAATTATTATGTCATGTTTATAAATTGGTTAATTGATTTTGTGAGAGCCTTTAGAAATTCATGTCGTGATTTCGCTTTTGTGAGAGCCTTGCTTGATTAAAACAAGGATAATTTATTTGTTTTATTTGCAACTGTAGGGTAGTATTGAGGCGGTTGCCATATATAACAATTTTTTCTAAATCTCACAACTTCCTCCTATTTTTCTATACTCTTACTTCAAGCAGTTCCTGTCTTAAAAGTTAGTTTACCTAATATGTCCTCTAATTCAAAGAACCAAGAGTATGAACCTGTGATGAGGGAGACCCTATTCATTCTTTTTCTTCTTTTGGGAGGGGTATCCAACTAGACTAAACGTAAAAAGGCTACGCCTCCATTTGCTATATGCGACTTTTGAGCAATGTTATTATGTTTGCGCAAGGATCGTGTGCTTGCAAAAGGTAAGTGGGGAATTGAAGTGTGCTGGCTGAGGGGACTATAAGGCTAAACTAAAAGTCGTGGGTTTTAAGATTGTCATATACTAGGTGGGGAAGATTTAGGAGGAAAGTCATTCCCACTCCAATTTTTAGAGTATAGGATAAAATGGACGATGTAAATATAATTACAGTTTCCATCAAATTTTTAGATAAGATTAAAACTACGAAAATACGCTCCACACCCCAAAAAAAATTGAAAAGAAAACAACCCACTCCTACGTCCCTTATGACACTCAATTATCCGAAATTTCAGGATGACATATATATATATATATATATATATATATATATATATATATATATATATATATATATATGTATGTAATGAATTATCTTCATTTTCTTTATAGGTACAAGAGGAGGAGGTGGATTCATCGCTATTAGCGTCATAGATTGCATTATCATCATCCTGTGTAGTGTACTTTAATTTGTAACAAGTTCACTATGTCCTTTCTCCCTCATACTTATGTAAACTTTTTCTACAATTATATACTTTTTAATTGATTAGCTCATTAATTGTGCATTAAGTTGCTCTATAATTAACTTTTCATTGAGTTTTTCCACTCTCATTTTAATTATAATATTAATTATGTCTATGAAACCTTTCGTTTATTATTTCATTATATACGTACATGTTGTCGACTTGAACATGCTTCGTGCGAAAGCACGGGTCCAAACTAGTATTAACGTCAGTGGATGTGTATGTTTGTATATATATGTAATGAATAAAAATAATAATTAAAAAAAACCAGAGAAGATAAATAAGAGAAATCTGGGGGGGGGGGGACAGAAAAGAAATTAACGAACATTGCCGTGAAATAAAAGCAACACCAAAACCCAAAATTTTGCGCAAATGAAAAAGAAAAAGAAAAAGAAATCCTAAAAGTTCCAAAAATCTTCTCCGCTCCCTTCCTCAGTGCGAAACAGACCCCAATCCCCCATTTTCTCTGCTCTGTTCGCTGCTCTTCACCAGCGCCCTGGTCGGCCTCTGCCTCACCGCTCGCCAGCCGTCCGACGCCGACACCAGCCCTGAGCTTTCCGCCGCCCAGTGCCGCCGTGTGCCCCAGTTCTACTTCTAGCTCTATTTGGATTGAAAGGTAAAACCTTAACTTTGTATAAATTGCATTTTTGGGCTGATTTAGGATTGAATTTTTGTAGTACAGGATGTATTTGGCTTGGGTAAGCGTTAATTTGTAAATTTCTTGGATTAGTTTAGATGTTGGGATTGAGTTGTATGTTGTGGGATTGAAGGAGAGTGTGGTGAGTGAGGGTTTTCGGTAGCTACTGCATCAGGGCCACACTCTTCCTGCGCCAAGTTTTCAGGTTTAGCGTGTCATTAGGTTGAGATCAGCTGTACTTGAGAGTCTTCATACTTGGCTATCTTGCCTTCCTTGAGCGTCTTTGTCCTGCAATCTTCCTCTCAAAGGACAAATGTTCAGATACACTTAGATGTAGGCTGCTGTTCTGGCAAGAATTCTACTTGATGTATCATCATGCTACTTTGATGGGGTAACTGAACTTAGATAACTTGATTTTCCCTCCCTGTACGTGATCAACGAAACTTATAGCAAGGGTGGATCAGTCGATGAGCAAGTAAAATACAGTTCTTACTTTGTAGTTCTGATTAAGAGCTAGGGTGACCACTGAACATGGCTAGCGGTGTATTTGGAGGTTTCAGCCTTAGGTTGTATCTTTGGTTTGTGTCTGCTAAAAACTACCCTCTAAATTGTCCATTTTGGCTAAAAGTTCAAATTTAATTGTGTTGTTTTGGATAATTTTACTTAGAAAATTAGTGATATTTAAGTGGAAATTTAGAGGGGCATGTAATTGTGATATTGCCATGGATATGAGAGTTTTAGGGTTTATGATGTGGATAAAAGTGCAAACTTGATTTTGGTAGATTTAGTGGTTGTGAATGAAGTATAACGAATACTTGAATGTAATGGGAATTATATGTTGAATGTATGTATGTTGTGACCATGGGCTGTATGGATGAGGGTTTAGGTGCTTGGATAAAGCCCAAACTGAATTACGTGATTTGATGATTTTGGATGAGTTTTAGTGGTCATTAAATGGAAGTTAAAAGGAGTAGTGCATCGCGACTGGGAAATTGGATGTAAGATCTAGTTGCTAAACAATTATGCTGAATTAATCCAACTTTCAATCAGTGTTCTTTTGTAAGATTAAGCAAAAGATCAAGAAAGATTAAATTAAAGAAATAAGTTGTATGGTTATGTGGTGGGTGAGAGCTTGGGCTTGGATGTGAATTAAGTTTGATGATTTAAGGTTTATGGCTTGAATGAACTTTAAGTTAATTATGTTAATTTATTAGTGTTTGATGATTTAAGATGATAACCATGGTATAAAAATAATAATAGCGAAGCAATTAACATTAATCCTAGCAACCAAAACAAAGTGAACAACATTAACGAGTTTATAATAATAATTCAAATAGTAGTGGCGACAACGTCGACAGTAATAAAATGAAGGCAGATTACATTGTCATGCCCTCAGAACATTTATTAAACGAATCTTAATAATATCAAAGAGAGGAAAGAAAACAAAAAGAAAATAGCATCCAATTAAGGTAACAAGAATTATTACACGAATAATTAAAAGCGATATCGAGGAAATTTTAAATTATTCAAATTAGTCAGAAAATTTAATAAAACCTCTTATTCTTGCCCTAATCACAAAAATTACATATTGAAGCAGGAGTGAGGCCATCTTTATCGCTTCAAGCTGCCAACGCACGTTCTCCATTACAAAGGAGAGAGAATCTCAAAGACCAGGGACGTACATTGCCTGTGCTCTGCGAAAACTCACATGTTTCTCAGCAATGAAGAACTAATATAAGATTCATTTAATAAACCAATTTTCTCAATGTTTTGTCACACAAACAAGTGGCCCCGTCAATTATCAATCATCAGGACTTATGCCCATCAATCATCAGGGCTTATGCCCATTAATATACCTGCGCGCAGTGTCAACTCAGGCTTATCGATCGGCCTTGGGGGTGAGCACCTAACGTATGATCGCAATCAAGACGTACGTTGACCAAGGGGTCCACTTCCAGATAATAATGAACAAATCAATTTTATATGTATATTCTCTCTCCCCTGTTCGCAAAACAAAATATTTGGAAATGTGGGCGCCCAACTAATTAAACTTAAATCTCATTTTACTGCATAGGAATGTACGTGCTGAGTTTCGGCTCATTATTCGAATGTTTTTATATTTTTTTGTTTTAAGTAATAAACCAATGAACAGACATTCTCCTGGCAAGCCAGAAGGTAGCAAGCAAAGAACGAGAGTTGCAGTCCTTACTGGGCGTTAGCTAGCCAAATGCTCACAGTGATGGTAGGCCCCGGAGATTTGTTGGATGTTATTCTTTTGAGATTTAGGGGTTGATAATGCGTAGTATTGGTATGCAAAGTTATCACGTATATTATGAACTGCATAAGTAGATAGATGTTTTATTTCCAAGGTTTACTTAATCAGATAGCCTTGTTCCTTCACGGAACGGCGGTAATGCCTTCAATCAAAGACTTCCGCTGCAAACCAATAGTACACAGGCGATTAAGTTAAAATAATCTGGTATTAGCAATTGGGGGCGTTACATAGAGGTACCAAAGTGTAAAGATTTTCAAAATCAGGTCTAACGTGTGAATACACTAAAACTGGATGTATCAAATTGTAAAATTTTCGTAGTTCTTTTATTCTTTTTCCCACCTATGTGTATCATCTTAAAACCAAAGCATTGGATGGCTTTCAACATCTAAAATAATATTACTATTGTTGTACGCAATCAAAACTTTAACTTTAGAGACAGACCTAACTATTATCTAACACAGATACAAAAGGGTCAAATAATCCTTCGGGAGGTCTATGGCATCTATTTACAGGACTTGAGCTATTGTTGCCCTTGGTCGATATTACGCTAGTGAAAAGCTATCATTACAGTACATATTATACTGATCTCAAGTGTTATGGATCCCTATCGAGGTTTCTACCGTGTGTTCTAATCTTACTGAAGGGAAGTTCTCTTGTGCCCATAAGATCTTCAATGATGTCTGTTGGCTTTGTTTCTTTTAAACCCAACAAATCTCAACGGTAGAAAACAAGAAAAAATATTATAGCCCAAAAGGTCCCAACTTTCATTGGGCATTCATTGCATAGGAGCCCAATGAGATTTTACAGATTTAAAAATGCCGACTTAAAAAAGCTTCAAGTAAATCCTATTTAAAAAGGGTTTGAGGGAGATTATAAGATAACTAATTTTACCTATGTAAATGGAGAGATTGGTTTTAAGAGGTAGGGAGCTGAAAAGTAAACAACGTCCATGTATTTTATTAAGCAGTGGTCATACCATTGCAAAAGATTTGCTAGTTTGTTGCTTTTTAGCGATTTTGTCCACGAAAGAATGATTCTTGACACCAAGTAAATAAATATTGTTTTTCTATTGTGATATGCATCTTTCTCATTTCTGCTCTCATATAAAGATATGAGTTCAATGACATTGATAATTATTTCTTCTATCATAGAAACTTGTCAAATCAGGAAGAAAACCAAAATTAACCAACATTATTTTTGAGAAATTTAATATTATTTTTATCAAACTAATATCAAAGTAAGACATGGAAGGAAGCTTTGTTATTGTTCTAGTGAGCATTGTCAACACTAGGACCAAGATGGATACCACCCTCCCAAGTAAACCGTTTCTCCCAATTGCCTTCGCCTCCAACACATCGAAAATAAAACCCATCCTCCAAAACTGCCCAATGTGTTTTTGACTCTACACATGTTCCCCTCTGTCCCCCATCCCAAACATCAAGATCAACCTTTTTGCCATTCCAATCGAAATTGCAAGAGTAATAATTATCATAACTATGCCATGAATTACTTACTTGAAAATCCCATCCAAAGCTTTTCCCTGGCTCAAGAACATGTTCTACATGTTCTATAAATATCGTACCAAAAGATTTGCAATGCACTTTGAGCTGCCCCGATTTCAGCCCACTACTTATCAAAATGGTGTACACCACTCTACCAACTGGAATATACTTAGATGCCATTGTTGTTGGAGCCAAATTGATTATTTGAGTGATCAATTGAACACAAATTACAAGAATGATCCAGTATTTTCCCATTTTGTTGTCTAATTTATTGTTCTGAAAAATTGTTTTGTGGACTCTTGAGTGCTACGTGAGAATGTATTTATATCTTTCTATTTGGACGGGAATGAAAAATAACTGAACAAGATGTTACGTTACAAAATGTTGAGGGGAAAAAAATAACATGAGAGATTACAATCAATAATGGATTATTAACGCAATTAAACGTTTTAGTTAATTTATTCATTAAATGGGTGTCAGTTAGTTTAACAAGTAAAATTCCTCGAAGCATTTACAAGCTATAGACCCAATTTTAAGTCTTGGCTAAACGTTTAAAATTCTTATCGCACCAAAATTTTAAAAAAAAAACAATGAATAACATCTTGCTTATTTTTAATACAAGCTATGAAAAATTTTTTCCGAGTGGGTTGTAATCTTACTGTTGGTCGGGCCTAATGTTTAGGCCCGACAGCAACATAAGCCACTTAGTACGGCAGCTCTAATTATTTGCCGTGGAAGACGCAACTTGTGTAATTTCTTAGTCATCACCAACTACATGGTTTTGTGGATGGGTCGGCTTCTCAACCTCCTACATAAATTGTGCTCTTATCTGGCTTGCAACAACTGAACCCAGCTTATGCTCTTTGGCTCTGTCTTGATCAACTTATTCAGGTCTGGGTCTTCACCACAATATCCAAAGACCTTCTAACCGAGGGGTGTGATCTCCCACATTGTTTTTTGGTTTGACATCATTTAGAGGCATGGTTTAACACCGCTAGTCTTGCGTGCTATGGACTTAAAATGTATGCCGATGAACGTGGAAAAACATGAGTCTCAATCTATGGAAGATTTTCTTTGTGGTGTGAAGTCTATTGAGGATTCGCTTGCTGCGATTCAATCTCCTGTTGCAGATCTGGACTTGGCTAAATACACTCTTAATGCACTTGACCCTGACTACCATGGCATCGTTGACACCTTGATGACCTATATGCCTGGCACTCTTACTTTTGACGAAGTCCATACTAAGCTTTTATTTTATGAACAATGAGTTCAGTTTCTTAAGCGTCGTAATTCTGGCAGTTTGACGCATGCCGCTTTTGTGGCCTCTTCTAGCAATGCGATGGACACCTCTCGGGCTAGGTCTAATGGTAACTCTTCTAAGGGCAACAATCGTGTCCAGTAGAACCGTAATTCACATCGCAACAACAACCGTAATTCCACGGGCAAGAACTCCAATGCTCACATCTCTCAGACAGCTTCCAGTTCTAAGGACATGCCTATAGGTTTTGGACTTTGAGGGGGTGTCGGGTGCTAGTCCTAATATCATTTGCCAAATTTGTCACTCTCTAGGTCATTCTGCCATCGCTTCTTCTGCTTGTTATCAGCCTCGTAACCCTAGCCCTATTCCTGCTATGGTCATTTACTCCTACTGACCCTAGTGAAAGCCTGTGGTACCTTGACTCTACTGCTGTGTCTCACATGACCCGTGACGAAGGTATTTTGTCAGCTAAGTCTTCGTTTTCTGGTTCTGACTAGGTTCAAGTTGGTAATGGTTTGTTGATTTCGTAGGAAATGTGTCTCTTCGAACTCCGACCCCTTTCTCTTAAGTCTGTCTTGCACGTTCTTCACCTTAAGCATAATTTACTATCTGTGTGTCGTCTTTGTTGGGATAATAATTGTCATGTTCAGTTTTCTTACTCTTCCTTTTTTGTTAAGGACAACGTCACAAATGAGGTTTTGCTTCGGGATTCTAGTCATGGTAACCTCTATCCAGTTCGTGTCAGTACCCTTCAACAGGTTCCTGCCTTTTCTGCTATCCGGGACTCAATAGAGGTGTGGCATCAACCGCTTGGTCACTGTGGCAATAATATCTTAGATAGTCTTAGGAAAACCCATGTTATTCGTAGTTCTGTTTTTCATGATCATTGTGTTACGTGCTGTTAGCTAAATCTCAAAAAATGCCTTTTAACAAAGTGGATCATTGTTCTCGAACTCCATTGCATATTATACAGTTTGATGTTTAGAAGCACCTCATGCTTCTGATAAATATTTTCGCTATTATGTTACGTTTGTGGATGATTTTTCTTGTTTCACATGGCTCTACCCCATGAAACGTAAATATGAGGTTTTTGTCATCTTCAAGAATTTTAGAAACTAGTCGAAAATTAGTTTAACACCACTATTAAGATTTTTCGATGTGAAAGACGTCGTGAGTTTGCGAATGGCTCTCTTCAAGAACACTGCATCCAATCTGGTATTTTGTTTCGTAGGTCCTCTCCTGACACTCAGGAACCGAATGGTGTTGCTGAGCGGAAACATTGACACATTATTGAGATGGTTTGGACTTTTCTTATTCAAGCTCAATTACGGTCTATGTTTTGGGTTGAAGCTAATTTTGCGGCAGTTTTCACCATTAATCACTTACCAACACCTACTCTTGCTAATAAAAGTCCTTTCGAGACATTGTTTGGGAATTTAACCCTTTACTTCTTCTCACGGACTTTTGGTTGTGAGTGTTTTCCTAATTTTACTGCATCCTTTTCTAATAAACTTCAACCAAGGTTCATTAGATTATAAAGGCTGCAAATGTTTCAATCCCACAACGGGAAAGGCTTACACTAGTCGTCACGTGCATTTTCACGAAACTGTTTTTCCTTACCCTATTTTGCTCACATCGTCTAATTCACTGCCACAAGACCATTCTAGCCTCGTGGAGGACATTCTTTCTCTCTCTCACTTCTACGGCTCCCTCTCTTCCTCCCGTTTTGCCCCCTAGTCTTGCATCTGCTTCTTTTCTTCCTTCGCCTAATGTTATCTCCAGGCCCCATGCGTCTTCCGCACCATTATCCACTTCCGCTGTGTCCTCACTGGTTGTGTCTAGTCCTCATCTGGTTGCTTCTTCACCGGTTGTGTCATCCCTGATGTCACCTGCGAGCCCTAGTGTGAGTCAGCTTTTGTCTGGATCGTCTTTGTCCCCGATTGAGTCTAGTCCGCTAGTTTTATCCTACAGTGTGGGTCACCCTGTGTCTGTACCCTCTTCGAGTCCTCAGCCTCCTCCTGTTTGCAATGTTCATCCCATGCAAACTCAGTCTAAGGCTAGTATCTCCGAACCTAGGCGGATTATTTCTTTGAATGCGTCAGTTGCCTGTCTAGAGTCGGAATCCACTACTTTTCTGGCAGGCTCTTTCCCACCCGAAGTGGAAAGAGACCATGACTGATGAGTACGAAGCTCTTATTTCCAATGACGCTTGGGATCTTGTACCTCGTATGCCATCTCAGAACCTTGTCACCAGTAAGTGGGTTTATAAGATTAAGTATCGATATGATGGTGTTATTGAGCATTACAAGGCAAGATTAGTTGCCACAGGTAATCACCAACAAGCAGGTATTGATTTCCATGAAACTTTCTCTCCTGTTGTTCATCCTGCCACTATTCGCCTTGTGCTCTCCGTTGCCATTACTCACAAATGGCCTATTTTCAACTTAACATTGAGAACGCCTTTCTTCATGACTTTCTTACTGAGCAAGTTTATATGCATTAGCCCCCTCGATTTGTTGATCCGCGTTACCCTCACCATGTGTGTCGTCTTAAAAAGGCTATTTATGGATTAAAATAGGCTCCTTGTGCTTGGTTTCATCATTTTAGTAGCTTTCTTCTCACACATGGGTTTATCTACAGTCAGTTTGACCTTCTATGTTCATTTTCTTCTCGCCAACTCCTCATTCTTCTCTTATATGTCGATGACATTGTTTTGATGGGTAGTTCTTCCACTTTTCTCTTCTCCTTGATTGATGTTCTGTCTCGTTAGTTTGTTATGAAGGATCTGGGAAATCTTCATTACTTCCTGGGTGTACAAGTTTCACGTTCTCCTACAGGTTTGTTTCTCTCTCAATACAAATACGCCGTAGACCTTCTTCGAAAATTCCACCTTCATACCTATAAACCTGTTCGTACACCCATTATTAGTAGGACGGCCCTCACCCTCACAGATGGTGATTTACTTGCAGATCCAACCGAATACAGAAGCATGGTAGGTACTCTTCAATATTTCACTATGACTCGACTTGATATTACATATGCAGTCCATGTAATTTCCCAATTCATGCATGCCCCCTGCACTACTCATCTTTCTACTGTCAAGCGCATTTTTTGGTACTTGCAGGGTACATTGCGTGATATTATATTGCTTTTCCTGCCATTACTTCTTCTGTTGTTGTGGCATACTCTAATGTTGATTGGGCTGGGTGCTAGTGTACATATCATTCTACTACTGGCTCTGCTATTTTCTTTGGACCTAATCTTATTGTCTGGCATTCCAAGAAACAACCCACGGTGTCCAAATCATCTACTGAACCTGAATATCGTGAAGTTGCTTATGCTATTGCAGAGACTATTTGGATTCACAAATTACTTCATGATCTAAGCATTGTTCTATTGGCTCCCACTAAGGTTTTGTGTGACAATATTAGTTCCACTTACCTTACCGCCAATCCTATTCATCATGAGTGCAGTAAGCACATTGTAGTTGATTATCATTTCGTACAAGACCGTGTTGCTCATGGAGACCTTGTCATTCATTATGTACCTACGCAGTTCCAGTTAGCTAATATTTTCACCAAAGGGTTGTCATCTAGTTAGTTTTCTTTTTTGAAAGCCAATTTGTCCATTCGTTCCTCTCCTGTACTGATTGAGGAGGTGTAATAGATGACCAAGGACATTTATGTAATTAAACATGTATTCTCTATTTATAAGTATAGCTCTCGGATTGGGTGAGCCAATGAACCCAAAACTCTCACACAAGCAACGAAAAACAAAGATTGGAGCGAGATTTATAGCAGGGATTCCGACGGAGTACTCTCCCAAAATACTTTTTTTCGATGGAATTCCAACGAATTTTTCCATTGGAATTTTCAAAAAATTTTGAAGTTCCCTCCATTCAACTTGGAATAAAATAAAATTTCAGATTTTTTAATATTTGATTTTCGACGGAAAGTCCGTCGGAATTCATATTTCCATCGAAAAACTTTTGGAATTTCGGGGAATTTGTCAGAATCTATCGGATCTGTTTTGGGGTGGAATATTCTACCAAAATAAGGCAAATTTTTAGTAGTGACGGGATGGCTAGGAGAATACTTATGAGACTACAAGATATTTATGGGTAAAGTAGTACTGAGAAACGGGTCAGTTCAGGTCGACCCAAATAGGTCAATCATGTGTTAACCTTAAAATAGCTTACATTCACTCAAAATTGAGATATAACATATTTACACACTAAATGGTCAAAATCATGTCGACTTCATGTCGAAATCAGTTTGGTTCATATGAGTTCGTGTTTCTCTCAGTAATTTCATATTGAATGCAAGTTGTGTCATCGTATCGAGCCAGATTTTTGCAGCTCTAAACTAAAACAGTGTCGTACTCTTAAAAAATTTTCAAAACATGGTTAATCAAGTAATTCTACTGTGAAACCAGTTGTATTTGATGAATTGTAAGTTTTATCGATCCTATGCTTGTTGTGAGATTTTTATTATTTTATTTTTGTGGAAAGCTATGTTATGTCATAGTTGGGAGACTCTAATGGTAACATTTTGCAATTATGCTCCACAAGGTTAACTTATAGAAGATATTATGAAATCTAACTTGGTAAGGTCCTTTTTTTTCATTTAAAAAGAATGGGTATGGAATGGGAATGAATTGGACGAATTGAGAAATAATAGTATTTTTCTTAATGGCGGTGGAGGAAATAGAAAGGAATGGGAACTTCTGTTTTGAGATAGAGTCAAAACTGAAAAGCAGGGGAAGGAATCATAAGGAATGAGATTTAAATTTCTTAAAAGAGTATAAAGGGATGAAAAGGATGTTAAACCCCAATTTACAACAAAAAAAAAAGGCCCTAAAACGAAGAAGTTAGAAAGAAAGATCTAGATTCTCCACCCGTATGAGGCTCATTTCATTGAACACCTAGATTGTGGAAAAAAAATATAAATAGAAATGAAAATTTTGTATATGGACACCATGTCACAATATCATATCTTTATTCATGTATAAATTACATGGAATGTCACCCAACTAAAAATTGATTCCATTATGAATTTGCTTAAGAAGAGTGCAATTCTAACCCAGATATTTAATAATAACTCTCAAAGACTTTATCAGTTTAGTCTAATATTTAATCCAAGAAGCTATAATATTTGTAGATGGACTAGGACAAAAGTGAAAAATGCTGCCCCAAGTAAAATATTTTGCCAATTGCCTTGCCTAAACACATTGAAAATAAAACCCATCCTCCAAAACTACCCAATGTGTTGTTCCTCCTCCACATGGTTCCGAATTGGACTCATTCCAAAGATAAACGCCATACTTTCTGTCATTCCATTTGAAATTGCAATAGCAAGAAGTAAAATAATTGAGCCATGGATTATGGACTTTAGGTAGTTTAAAATCCCATCCAAAGCTTATCAAAATGGAGTATTGCTTGTTTTAGCTGCCCTGGCTCAAGAACATGCTCTACATCACCTCTAGTCGTACCAATGGTGGTACCAAGCACAGTGCACTATGCAATGTAGTTTTAGCTGCCCAGATTTCAGACCACTGGTTATCAAAATGGAGTATTGCTTGTTTCCAACACTATCAGGCATTATTAATGCCATTGTTGTTGGAACAAAATTGATTATTTGAGTTATCAATTGCACGCAAATTACAAGGTGATCCATTATTTTCCCATTTTGTTATATTATATAATTTATTGTTCAGAATGTTCTGTTGATTCTTTAGTGTGGGATATTAGAATGCATTTATATCTGTCTATTTGGACAAGAATGAAAAATAACTTAACAAGCTGTGAAGTTACAAAATGTAGACAAAAAAAATCAGATATTACCATTAATAATGGATTATTAACACAATTAAATGTTTTTGTTAAATTATTCATTAAATGAGTGTTAGTCAGTTTAACAAGTAAAATTCTTGTTGTTAAAATTGAGAATAAGATTGTATTTCATGGAATAATATGGTTGAACACCTTTAATTATCAAAATTGAAAATTGAGATTTAAAAAATTAAGGATTTATGTGAACTGACTATGATAATACTATACTAGTTGGCAAAACGGAAACTGCTTTGAAGTTGCCTAATTGACAAATTGTAGGCATTATTATACGATTTATTGACCGAAGTGTTCAATGATGCCAATGCCTACAACTATAGGAGAAAGCTTGGATCAATGTGAGCAGGAAAATGCTCCAAATAATTTGTAAGAGAAATTAAAATTGATGTAACATTATTTTCATATATCAAATCGGAGTTACAACAGTAGTTTCTACTTATTATAAACAGATAAAATCAGGACATTTTATTAATTTAGCTGAACGCACCTGCAGCTTCTCTTTATTTAGATGGCACTAAATAGACCATGTCAATTGGCACTAGATGCCCTATATATTACCCTTGATGGAGTCACTGTACCCATTGTCGTAGAACCTAGACCAAAGCATGACTCTCCATATTTGGCAGAAGCCTTAATTTGTGGCAAAACCTTAGTTCTAAGGGCATCTGGTGGAATATACCTGCTCGTAGCAGCAGCAGGGGCGGCTGGTATTCCCACGAAGGTTTGGCCGGCGTTAACTGATGTCCATGTGTTCCATGAGCTCAAGAGATTGTTGGCATTGTCGTTGGCGTATTGGCAAGGAGTGTTGTTGTAGAACTAAACCCAGACATAGTCGAAAACACGTGTTGATGGCGGTGCTGAGATAAGCATTGGGGAATGGACACTATAGAGCTGCTGAGAGGTAGACCGACCTTTGAGGTGTGCTGTGTGCCTGGAGTGCTCGGGCTAGGACATTCCAGAACTGGCCATTTCTGGCTTCTATGTCAAAGTCTATGCCTTCCAACACTGCGTTTCTAAAAGGGTGAGAGCTTGAGCTTCAGCCTAGGAAGTTATTCCAGAGGTAGTCTGCAACCTGTTCAGAAAAACAGAAGCAGTTAGTAGACAGCACAAAGCTTATCTTACGGGAGTTATCAGTCTTGCTGTGACCTTATATTATCGACAAATCTCTGGGGTAGTCTTAGATACACACATGCGCATGCGCGCATACACACAAAACAAAACAAAACCCAAAAAAAACAGATGCAAACATTCGTTGTTAAGAAATAAGCGACAACATATTGAGCATCAGCAGCTGAGGAAAGGGAATAGCTTGCAACAGTGCCACCCAAAGAAAGCAGCACCTTGATTCCCCTTCGTTGGCAGTCTGTTATATCATTTCCAATGCCGCTACAACTTCCAGGAGTTTGTGGATTGTAATGCCCTTCCAAGTTTGCCTAAAGAGTTTGGCCATTTCCAAATACATCCAGGAAAGCAATCTTAATATACTGGTAGTTCCCAGTGGCAGGAGGCAGTGGCTAAGTGCTTTCGTTACTGTTTTGGCTGCAGTACGTGGCAATCCCAGTTCCATGGCAGAAGACCAACTGGGATATGACAATGAATGACGTGAGTCCTAATAAATCCATATCTATATTTTTTTCTGGGATACCTTGTTGATGCACGAATATTTTGTTGAACCTGAGCTCCTTAGACCTTACATAAGAACGTATGGGTACCATCAACATGGAGTTCCTTCTAGGAAAGCCGGCCATGGTCTACACAATTTGTCAGCAAGAGTGCATGACTAGATAATTTACGAAACATCAAGAATTGAGGTTGAAATATATTTTTGGAAATTAGATAACGTAAAAAAGATGGAGATTCCTCGCTCCAGAATCCTCAGTTTACTTACAAGCAGGATAATATTTAAGGCCTTAAGATGAAGTATCGCATGCTACGCACAAGGAGAGAAGAACACGATACATTATTGTATTAGCAGTTAGCACAACAACCATTAGCATTGTGCTCAAGAAAGGTGTCAAACAATTTTTTTTTTTTGCCCCGGGGGGTCACATCCTTCTTTGACATTTTCCACATTTTCTTTGACACTTTTACATTACGAATAAATAAACGGGTAAATCATAAATTGACAAATGCGGCGGGTCCCAGGGTATAAGGGAAATGACATCACTAACAATTTCCCGCATATTTTCTTTGACATTGTCCTCGCAAATGAAATTGAGACATACGAAATATGCTATGCTAGTTTGAATAGCATGTGCATGATAAGCAGCTAATTCAGCTTGTTATTCTTTTTTTCATTTGGTTTCGTTTTAGCATTTAGCCGCATAGAATACGAAATTATTTATACATTTAATTTTATAGCAACTTTTAAAATATTTATTACCCATGCGGCTATGCTAGTTTAGATTTTTAGACCACATTCTCTTTTCTTTGTGCCATCCGTGTATGAACTTCTAATTTTTTTTAAAAAAATTATGTTGTTCATACCCTGTTCTATTTCGCAATAAGATACGGCCGTAAACTGTAAGACAATGTAAGGAGCTCTAAGGATATGTGAGAAGATGTAAAGAGCTAGACCTGTCAATTCGGACGGGCGGGTTAAATACGGATCGGGTGTATTTAGGGTTCGGGTAAAATACGGGTCGGGTGTATTTCGGGTTCGGGTAAAATACGGGTCGGGTGTATTTCGGTTTTACGGGTTTCGGATCAACCCAACGGGTTTAGAGCGCCTTTTCTGTGAGTTATTTTTCTTTTTTTAAAATCAAAAATTCTGCATATTTATTACTCAAAATTGTCATTATTTAATGAAAATGCATAATAATTGTAATTTCTCAAAAGAATATTAAAATATTCAAATATTTTATTATAATATGTGAACATCTTGTATGAGCAGGTAAAGAATTAAACCCCACTTGATTTTGAGTAGATCGACCCGTATATTGAAAGAAGGTTAATAATCCGTCAACCATTTATTGGGCAGTCCGTCTAGAGTATTTTAATGGGTTGTAGCAGTTTCACTGCTAATAACCTATTTAATAATTTAATATTTTTATTAACTAACCTACCAATGTCTAATCAAGTAAAACTTTATTAATAGACCGACCCTAATACGAAAACGACTAGTCATTTTCATATTAGGGTAGTCATTTTTCTACCGTTAGTATCATAGTTCAAGACTAGTCAGAACGAAAATCAAATAAAATTAAATAAAAGAAGTACAAGATATTATCTTGCAGTTATAACATCAAAATTTTAAATTATTACAAATTAATTAATTTTTAAAAAATTAGACAGATTTGTTTAACTAACTATATGATGGTATGACTTTCGCATCTTTAATGCTTGTGTTCTTTTAAATTAACTTTTTAAAAAAGATTAGATAGTTACTCCATGTAATTTTATACCTATTTTTAACGTTTTGCCATTTAAAAGTTGTGTACGGTTTTATTTTCGAAGAATGGAGAAGAAAAAATAAGGTTATTATTGTTTAATTTGTAAATAGATGCAATAGTTATATAATGTCTTTTCAAAATACTCAATAAAAATGACTAACCATTATTGTTAAAAGAGATAAATTAGAGAAAAATAAAGAACTAAGGATATAATGTTCGGGTCAAGCGGGCGGGTTCGGGTTCGGGTCGGGTTTGACCCGCTAATTTGCGGGTTTTTCGGGTTCGGTTTATTTCGGGTTCGGGTCGAGAAAATCGTGTTCAAAGCCCAAAATTTTCGGGCGGGTTCGGGTCGGGTTTTCGGGCCGGGTCAATTTTTGACAGGTCTATAAAGAGCTGTAAGAAGATGTAAGAGCTGTAAGGAGTTGTAAGGATAGATGTAAAGAGTTTTAATTATTGAAGAGTTGTATAGTATAATTTGCGACAATTATGATATATTAGTCATATTTACGACTAAAATTTGATACCATCAGTAAACAAAATATTTCTTAATATAATTGAAATGAAATATGTTTGTTTTGTAATAAACATTTTGGATGAAAAATAATAATATTAAAATAATAAACTTATTAAAAATAAATCATTAACTAAGTTAATTACACAATAACAAAATATATTAAATCTCGGAAAAAATTACTGCCATGTACCCCACTTTGTGTGGAAATCATAACTAGGGGACCATTGTTATTGGAATGTATTTAAAAGTACACAGTATTCTGTGGAAACTATTTTAAGGAGACCATTCACTATTTACATTTTCTTTTAAGCCCTTAAACTTTTCATATTTTCAAATCTACCATCAATCCTTAAAAACTTACTTTCGAAAAATTGAAAATTTAGTTTGTAATTTTTTGCTCACTAATAGATCTCGACGTTCTCTTTCATATGGTATCAGAGCCACGTGCACAAAAATAATTGAGATTATTAAGTTAATTAATGACTTATTAAGCTCATTAACTGTAATTAGCTAAGATTAATGCTTGAACCGTCATCTGCTTGCTCTGATCCTAATTATTCACATATTGTTTACTCACCGGAAGGTAATATCTCATTAGCACCTCAATTAAACTATATCACTGATATAGTTTTAGAATTAAAAGTTGAATTAGCTAAAATTAAGACTGAACTAAAAGATCTTAAAAATCAGTTAACTGTTGTCCATATTTCTCTCATTAACGAAGTCAGACACAGCGAAAAAGCTACTCCAAGGATTAGTACTCCTTTTCAGCATAAATATCCTTTTCAAAATTCAAGAAATAAAATTCCATTTCCTTTACAAGAAATAAAAATCCAAAAAGAAATAGGAGAACAATCTGATGCAAAATCTACTGAAAAGAAAGAAAAAGAAGATGAAGTATGAAAAATACAATCTTGAAGAACTACAAAAAATGTTCGAGGAAGAATAAAATCCAGAAGAATTAAACAAAATCATGGGCGCAATTAGTGATAAACATGACGTTTTGGCTGAAGACAATGAAGAGACCAATAATGTCCAAATATTAGAATAAATATATCAGCAAATGAATCTTATTAAACTTGATGATCTTAATGCGCTACGATTAGAAGAAGTTAAACAACAATTAGATAAAAAATATGGTAAAATGGTTGCTGAGAATGAGATTAACGAAATCGGAGAAGAAATTGACTTATATGAAACAGAGACTAGTTTTGTTAATAATGTCGTTCCTAAACCTGAAGAATTTGGTGAACCATCCAGAAGAAACACTCATTTCTTAAGACCTAAATATGTTCCTGTAGGTCATACAATCAATTTTTTCTTTGGGTTTGTCCCAAGAAAAACCACGACCTATGAAGATATTGGCCTTACCCCCAATTAGCCAAACTAGTTATATCTTAAATATTGATGGAGCTCGTAAAAGAGAAGAAATATTTGAGCACTGGAAAAGAGGAATGAACAGTGTCTCAAACCTAAATACTACATGGACTGCGGCAAACTTCGTAAATTATATCGAACATAGTTTCTTTGGCACTATAGCTGACTGGTATGATTCATTAAGCGAAGATGGTAAAAATACACTAAGAATGATGGAAACACCAACTGTCATGTTTAGAAGTCTGTGCAAAAAAATTGAAACTGAATTCATCGGAACTAAAATTGATTCAGTCAATATTATTACAAAATTGGGCATAATGAAACCAATCTTGGCATGTTCTATGATAAGTTGCCATATCCCATAAATTCGATAATTAATGAAAAATACATGGCATGGGTTGAACGAATAGATGTTGTTGATATCCTTTGTTCTAGAATCTCCTATTTGCGAAAATGGATCGATGAACAATGTCTTGATCTTCAAAAGCAAAAGAAGATAAAGAAGCAATTATTGACTTGCTGGGATTCTTTCACCAATGGGGAAAAGAATCTAAGAAAAGAAGAAAAAGAAAATTTTATAAGAAAAAGAGATTTGTTACGTGATAATTTGTCGCATTTTACGTGCCCTTTTCACCTAATCTTAGCTCGTATAATAATGTAATCTTTAGAGTTTTTCTTGTTTTATTAAGTATTTTTTGAGATTTTTACTTGTTTTGTTTATTCTTGCAGGTAATAAGTTGAATCAAGCAAATCCCGCGAAAAAGGGCGAAAAAGGATCGAAACAGGCGAAAAGACGGAAAAACGGGAGCCAGCCGGGCAGCCGGCCAGCAAGGTGGCACGGCCACCCCGTGCCACGTGGCACGGCCGTGCCACATGGCATGGTGCAGCCGTGCCACCTAGGCACGGTCGTGCCCCCTTGTTTCCTTCGGTTCTTCGCGGCCCGCCTTGTCTTCTATTTAATCCTCCTTTCTCGACCTTGTTCGGGGGCTTCTTCCTTCTACTTTTCTAGGTTAGTTTAGTTTAGGTTTTTAGCCAATAAAAACCCCTTTGAGGGGACTAGATTAAGATTTAGTTGTATTGATTTGGGATTGACGCTTGGGGATTTCCACTTCACTCATTCAATTCAAGCATAAGTCTTCTTCTTCCTCTCTTATTATTTCAATTTTGTTATTGTTTGTTCTTGTTTAATCTTATTAGTTTAGATTGTATTAGTTTAAGTGTTTAGTTTTGATTGTTAATTCATGTTTTATTTGATTGTTGGATTTCATTCTCTTTCCTTCAGTTCATGTTTATTACGTCCTTCGTTAGTTTAGGTTTAGGTTTAGGTTTTTGTGTTTTGTTAATGATTAGTTGTTAGAATTTGTTGGCTTGGGTTGTGATTAGCCTTTTGATGGCTAACTAATCTTGTATTTGGCCTAACCATACCCAATCTATGCTTAGAACCTAGAGTTTTCCTTCATGCCCGCCAAGTGTTCGATGAAATGCCTGAGAGGGTTTTCATCCATATTTTTAGGCGATTGACTTATGCTGAGAGGTGAGGTCAATTTGCTAGTGTGGGAGAGGGAATAGCCGAGTTTGGGACACGAAAGTAGTATCCGAATCGAGTTAGGTCCGGGGTTGCTAGTTTTGTGGTCTAATTCGACTAACCCCACGAAAGTAGGTGGTTACGCGAGTTAGACTAGCTCATGACCCTTGAGAGAGGGCTTGGGTGGTCTTTGATGGTGCAACCGACCATCTCTTGTTCATAGTGTGGTTCGGGTAGGTTAGGACTCGTCTTGGTTAGTTGGTTCATCCATTGGTAAAATCACAACTCCAAGTCGCTTGTTTCTGTGTTTGTAGCGTAGTTTAGTCTTTTCCTTTCACCCTTTGATCCTGCCTAGATTGAGACGCTTTAGTGAACTCTGGTAGTTGGAAACACAATTCCCTGCGGACGACACCCCAAGTACTCAACGATACACCTTGCACTTGGGGTTTATAAATATTAAAACTCTGTTTTTCTTGCAACAAGTTTTTGGCGCCGTTGCCGGGGAATTGGCGTTTTTCAATATTGGGGTTTACTTCAGCATTCGAGACTAGGCCTTTAGAAAATCCAAAAAAAATCAAAAAATCAAAAATTTCAAAAAAAAAAAAAGAAAATATGTCTCCTTTCCACTTCCCTCAACATGAGCATGAATTGTTTTGGCAATACTATGATAGATTACATGCTTTTCTTGCTCATTGTGGTTATTGCTTCGAGAAGTGGGAAATTTTGAACATGGTCTATGAGGGTGTGACTTGTGAGACCCGTGCTCTTTTGGAGCATTGGGATTTCTGTGCTCGAAACGTTGATGAAGCTTGGGAATTACTTGAGTGGTTGGCTAGGGATACTTATGAATTTGAGACTAGTCAATTTACTTCATCCATCCCATCCCCCTGCATTCCTAATTATACACCTCTTGCATGTGAGATCTGCCATCGTTCTGACCATGACAGTGTTTCTTGTCCCTATCGTATTTCTGCTGATGGCTTTGCTAGAATTTCTAGTATGATAGAGGCCATGAACAAGCAACAAGTTGAGTTTGCTGAGTTTGTTAATAAATCGCGGGAGTATGACCTATCACCCAAGATTGACCCTAGTTCTAGTGCTCCTAGACTTGATGTCAATCTGTGTGATGATGGTGCGTCTTTTCCTCCTCTAGAGTCCGGACTAGAGGATGTGCTCGACCCTCCCTTACCTACTCTACCTCTTGTTGCTCCATCCCTACCTAGCACATTTAAGGACAACACTTTGACCTATCCTGATCCACCTTTCCCTTTAGCTCAGTCGACGGAGTTCGGGGTAGGTGCGACATTTTGTGTTGGTGCTAGTGTCGATGGGGATGATTTCTGTCTTGAGTCAGACGGTACTTGTAGTGAGGTGCAGGATCTTGACAAGATTCTCGAGGGGAGTCCTGTGTGGATGCTGTGGCTGTAGTTTCATCTAGTCCTGATCTTACTGACCATGTATCCCTCAACCCCCTTGATATTTCTCATGCTTCTTCATGTTCACTACCCTCCTCTTCCCCTGAGTACCATAATTTATCACTCGTTGCATGTCATGATATGCTTGAGGGGAATGAGATAGACTGTATGGAGTCTCTAGGTGCCTTTAGAGGGTATGACCCCTCCCTTGACTCTTATAGTCTATACCTAGAGGACATGCCAGGAAAAATCATCTTTTCTATTGAATTCAATCATTCTACTGATTTTTCTAAGGCATGTGATAAATTTAGGAGAGCACTTACTATTATTTCTGCATTCCTGTTTAAGTGCTCTTACTTACACTCATCTGAGTTGCAGGCTCAGGTGTTTGATAAACTTCTGCGAGCGTTGACGGCATCTGAGTTGGCGATGCGCGTCCTGAACACCGCCGAGGAGTGGCTGATGCTCATCGCGCTTCCCCAACCTCGTCCTAGCGAGGTGTAGTTTGGATACATTCAGTATCCGACCTGGTATACTCGTTCTCACTCTTCTTTTCCCCCCCTTCTTTTATTTTTCTTTTCTTCCCTTTTTGTTTTTGTTTAGTTGTGAATATTAGGATTGTGTTTTTGGTTGGTGATCATCTTGGGGTGAAACTTGGATGTTGTTGAGCCGTTGTTGGCTACGATCACCATTTTTGTGTCTTTGTAGATTTTTATTGTGTTGTGATTGGTGGTGTTATTGGATTGGTCCATATTTGTTTTTGGTGGTGTCAGTTTGTATATATGTGTGATCGTGTTGTTGTTTTGGGTGAGATTGTGTTTTTGGGAGAGTGTGTTAGCTTGTGTATATTTTTGTCGTCTTTTGTTTTTCTTGTGTTTGATTTTGTTTTCTTTATTTTTGTGTGTTGGTGATGACTCACGGCTCCCAATGAGGACATTGTGAGATTTAGGTGTGGGGGTGGGATCATCTCCCATTTTTCTTCTTATTTTTGTGAAAATTTTTCATTTTTGTGTAAATTTTTCAATTTTTCTCCTTTTTGTTTAAATTTTTCTTTTCTTTTTGCATTTAAGGGAGTTTTGTACTATTTTGATCAGCCTTGATCCCTGATACCTTGATTATTAGCTCATATATAAGTATAATGTGTATGATAGATGTTCATCCCCAGTCTGTCGTTTTAGACCTCAATTCTAACCCCAACAGTCCATCGTAATTTTGCAATCCAGTCCTGATTTATGTATTATCATCATCCTACATTCTTAGTCTTCCATGATTGACTCCCCCCACTTGTTTACTGCACAGTTTCCTTTATATGTGCTGGCACCCCCATTTTCCAAAACAAAAGCAAAAACAAACAAATTCAAGCGCTACTGGGTGTCTCCCTTTGAGGCGTGGCATGAGTTTGTATTGAAAAAATAATGGAAAGAAAAAAAAAAGTGGGGAAGAAAAGAGTTGGAAATGACAAGTACCCCTTTGAGGCATGCGCTACTGGGTGTTATCCTTTGAGGCAATACTGCTACTGGAGAAGCTTGCTTTCCATGCTAGCCATTCAAAAAGGTAGCTTGTGTCAGCTGCGTGGGGTTGAGTTTGATTTTGGTAGGCTTAGTTTTAGGATGATGATACACTTGCACACAGGCATCAGGATGGATTCATTATTTTCATGTGTCGTGGGGTGAAAAGCTGATGTTTGAATGTCATTTTTTGGAATGATGTGTCCTGAAATGCATATAATGCTTGTGTACAGACTGATACTTGAGTCGCTAGGGGGTTTTGGTTGATCCGAACGTGTACAGTTCACCCTAATGTATATATTGTGTTTTGTCATTTTTATTTTTCGATTTTTGTTTTTCTTTTCTTTGTTTTTCCTTTTTGAGATTTTGTGGGTATATCTTCTGCAAACCCTCACGAGACCTTACTCGTCCACTTGGGGGAACCAAGGGGTTTAAAGGGCTTGTTGCATACACTAAATACAATCGCGATTCCTGCGAAAGTGAGTTAGGTTTCTAGATTAGTTTTTCTTTTGTTTTGCTCGAGGACGAGCAAAAGATAGGTGTGGGGGCATTTGTTAGGTGATAATTTGTCGCATTTTACGTGCCCTTTTCACCTAATCTTAGCTCGTATAATAATATAATCTTTAGAGTTTTTCTTGTTTTATTAAGTATTCTTTGAGATTTTTACTTGTTTTGTTTATTCTTGCAGGTAATAAGTTGAATCAAGTTAATCCCGCGAAAAAGGGCGAAAAAGTATCGAAACAGGCAAAAAGACGGAAAAACGGGAGCCAGCCGGGGCAGCCGGCCAACAAGGTGGCACGGCCACCCCGTGCCACGTGGCACGGTGCAGCCGTGCCACCTAGGCACGGTCGTGCCTCTTTGTTTCCTTCGGTTATTCGCGGCCCGCCTTGTCTTCTATTTAATCCTCCTTTCTCGACCTTGTTCGGGGGTTCTTCCTTCTACTTTTCTAGGTTAGTTTAGTTTAGGTTTGTAGCCAATAAAAACCCCTTTGAGGGGACTAGATTAAGATTTAGTTGTATTGATTTGGGATTGACGCTTGGGGATTTCCACTTCACTCATTCAATTCAAGCATAAGTCTTCTTCTTCCTCTCTTATTATTTCAATTTTGTTATTGTTTGTTCTTGTTTAATCTTATTAGTTTAGATTGTATTAGTTTAAGTGTTTAGTTTTGATTGTTAATTCATGTTTTATTTGATTGTTGGATTTCATTCTCTTTCCTTCAGTTCATGTTTATTACGTCCTTCGTTAGTTTAGGTTTAGGTTTAGGTTTTTGTGTTTTGTTAATGATTAGTTGTTAGAATTTGTTGGCTTGGGTTGTGATTAGCCTTTTGATGGCTAACTAATCTTGTATTTGGCCTAACCATACCCAATCTATGCTTAGAACCTAGAGTTTTCCTTCATGCCCGCCAAGTGTTCGATGAAATGCCTGAGAGGGTTTTCATCCATATTTTTAGGCGATTGACTTATGCTGAGAGGTGAGGTCAATTTGCTAGTGTGGGAGAGGGAATAGCCGAGTTTGGGACACGAAAGTAGTATCCGAATCGAGTTAGGTCCGGGGTTGCTAGTTTTGTGGTCTAATTCGACTAACCCCACGAAAGTAGGTGGTTACGCGAGTTAGACTAGCTCATGACCCTTGAGAGAGGGCTTGGGTGGCCTTTGATGGTGCAACCGACCATCTCTAGTTCGTAGTGTGGTTTGGGTAGGTTAGGACTCGTCTTGGTTAGTTGGTTCATCCATTGGTAAAATCACAACTCCAAGTCGCTTGTTTCTGTGTTTGTAGCATAGTTTAGTCTTTTCTCTTTCACCCTTTGATCTCGCCTAGATTGAGACGCTCTAGTGAACTCTGGTAGTTGGAAACACAATTCCCTGCGGACGATACCCCAAGTACTCAACGATACACCTTGCACTTGGGGTTTATAAATATTAAAACTCTGTTTTTCTTGCAACAAGCTTTAACAAGCAAAGAGGTGAAAAATATAGAAGAAAATATTACAACAAACCAAGTCCTAAAAAACGTAAATTTTTTAAAAAAGCTGTTTATTGCCCTGCAGGGAAAAACAACTACAAATGTTGGTCATGCGGAGAAGTAGGACATTATGCTAATGAATGCAAAAACCGAAAGAATAACAAACTTATTGAAACCTTGAGAAGCCTAGATTATGTTGAGCTTAGTGAAGAAGAGGCATTAGGCCTATCCCTAGGTAACAATAAAGGAATTGTTGAAATTATAGAGGACAATGAACGAGAAAGTGATTACGAAGAAATAAGTCATATGATGGAAAGTAGCTCCGTTAGTCTTGGTGATCTTCAAGGGGAAGAGTTTGTAGTAGATAATGATTATGAAGAAGTCAAAGGAGATTGGGTTCTTCCCATAATTCAAAAAGATATGATCTATAAAAATCTATTTTTCAATTAAAAAGCAAATATGTATGCGAAATGATGGAAGGAGATCTTGAGATAAAAGATTGTGAGTATGACATTAGGGAAGTTAATCTTATTAATTGGGAAAATATTCTTAAGTATAAGAAAGATGGAAAGTATAGGTATATCCATATCGAAAGTGTCCAAATTCAAATCACTTCATTACAATATTATGGTAAAGACATAGATCTTTATGCTTTACTCTATGATATTAGGCATACCAAATTTAATAATCAGATAATCACAGGGATAAAAACCAATTTATGTAACAGGTCAGTACGTTTCAACTGTCCATCTGGATATTAAGTGAGTCTAAAAGATGAATTTGCTACCTTAAGATAAAAATAGTTGAGATGGACATGAAACGAGGAGGATATCCTTTGAAAAATTATCTAAGAGCTAGATAATACGATAGACCCTAAGACTAAGGTAACAATGATAGAGGCAGAAAAATTTGAAAGTCCTACCCCATGCAAAAGATCCAGAGGATCAAATCCAATCTAGAGGAGATAAAAATCAATTGTTCTTGGATATCTAGTTTTGCTAATCCTACAATGATTAATAAGAAAAATATAATAAAAATTGATGAGGAAGGTAAAATCACTATTAAACCTCAACTATTAAGAAGCATGAGTACAAGATCAGATTGGAGAGAAGGATCTTCATCCGCTAAATAAGAGTTTAAAGAAGATGATATAATTAGCTTAACCAGTGAAATGAGTAGAATGAGTTTTGAGGCTGCAAGACCCAGTTTAGATCGATTAACAAATTTAGATAGAAAAGTCATTGGGTGCAAAACTAGAACTGTCAGTGAACCTATCGATGAGGATGAATTAGTCAAAAATATAACTATAAAAATATCCTATGAAGCTACCAACACAAACCCGAATAGCATCTATATACCAATAAGCTTAGAAGGATATAATAAATATGAATTATGTGCTTACATAGATAGTGGTTGTTCTGCATACTTTGGAAAAAGATCATTATTTCTTGAATTTATATGGAAAAGAGCTAAAAATCCTCTACAAGTAAGGATAGCTAATAATAGTATTATGAGCCACAATGAAGTTATAGAAAGATTATCCATATAATTAGGCGGAGTTCAATATATTATACCAGTTCTATGGGCTACTGATCAACTCTCTCATGATATGATTATTGAAAATAATTTTCAAAGATTATATTCTCCTTGCACTCAGACTATAAACCAAATAATATTTACAATTAATGGTCACTCAGTTCCGATTGAAAAATTAAGTAAGGCCTATACTCATCGGAAAATTGAATTTACACGCAGCCAGCGTGGTGAAAAGGTAATGCCTGCACAACGAAAAGTAGCACTGACAATCTCATTACTTGAGTTATTTGTTAAAGAGCAGATTGTTGAATAACAAGAAAAATTATGTAAAGAACTCTACTCTGACAACCCTCTAAAATTTTGGGGTAAAGACAAAACCTTTACTAAAATCACTTTACTAAATCCCAACACTATCATTCGAGCCAAATAAATGGTGTATACCCACCAGGATATTCAAGAATTTGATAAACAAATTAAAGAACTTCTTGACAAAGGATTAATTAGAAATACCAAGAGTCCTCATACTAGTCCTACTTTCATGGTGAGAAATCATGCTGAAGAAAAAAGAGAAAAAGTTATAATGGTAATCAATTATAAAAAGCTTAATGATAATACTGTCTTTGATGGTTATTATATTCCTAACAAAACAGTCCTTTTCAACAGAATTCAAGAAGCCTCTTGGTTCTCGAAAATGGATTGCAAAAGTGGTTATTGGCAGATAAAAATGGATGAGAAAAGTATTCCTTTAACTGCATTTAGTGCCCCATAAGGACATTATGAATGGGTAGTAATGCCATTTGGTCCTAAAAATACACCTCAAATATTCCAGAGAAGAATGAATAACATCTTCAAAGACCTTAATCATTGTTGTCTAGTCTACATTGATGATATCCTTATCTTTTCTAAAACCATAGATCAACATAAAAATGATGTTCTGGCTGTCACCCAAAGATGCATTGATCACGATATTATACTGGAAAAAAACAAGTGCATTTATGCTGAATAAGAAATTGACTTTTTAGGTCTAGAAATAAAAGTTGGACAAATCATCCTACAAAAGCATATTCTGAAAAAAATAGAAAAATTTCCTGAAAAGATTGATGATAGAAAACAACTCGAAAATTTCTTGGATGCTTTACCTATACTTCAGATTTCATTAAAGATTTAGCCAAATTAAGAAAGTCATTGTAGTAGAAGCTCAAAAAAGAAGTAAGTTGGACATGGACTATTAACGATACAAAGATTGTTCAAAATTTTAAGAAGATGTGTAAAAATCTTCATGTTCTTAATTTGCCTAACGAAGAGGATGATTTAGTTCTTGAAACAGATGATAGCAATGAACACTGAAGCGCAGTACTCAAAATCAAAGAAGGAGAAAAATTCTGCAAATATTGCAGTGGAAGATTTAATAAAACATAATACAACTATCCCACGTTGGAAAAAGAAATCCTTGCAGTCATAAGGAAAATTAAAAAATTCTTAATCTTTTTAGCCCCTAAACCTTTTCTCATTCGAACTGATTGTAAAGGAATACTTAGTTTTATGAAAAAGAATTTATCAAATATGCAAGTGTAAGGGCGACTCCTACATTCGCAATTATGGCTTAACTAGTTTTTCTTCTCCATTGAACATATACAGGGATCGAAGAACTCTCTAGCAGACAGTCTAATACGAGAACTCGTAAATAGTGATCATCAAAGCCAACCTCTTGCCAGAAAAGGAGAAAATCCTTAATGAAATACCAGTCATACTAGAACGGGCTACGCCTTCTAGTAAAGTCCTTATTGATAACCTGAAATTCCATACAAAAAGTAGATCACGCTTTGGTCTACTTTCTATTATCTACCTAATAGCTTAAAGATTTTCCCTTCTAGAATTACAAATTAGCTACCTTTGATGTCCTTATGATATCCAAGAAAAAATAAGTTCTTATGTTAAAGAGAAATGGTTTAATGAGTGGTATGCAGCCTGCATCAACTTTTATCATCATTATTCCTATGATATTTAGGAGTCTTAGAGTACAACGATCTATTTTTCTGACAGATCTGGTGTTGAAGGCATTTGTTTCCCAGCCAATTCATTATCTCCTAATGATCCTGTCTTTAAAGCCTGGAAATACGGGATGGTACTTTACTTCTCAGAAGTCCCAGATCCAAATTTTTCATTTTTCTCAACCTTAACTAAGTTCCAACAATATATGTTCAAAAGGTTCCAATGGATGCTTAAATCTCCTGAGGGACCAACAAAAATTCCAGTTCGCAGATACCTAACTTTGGAGGTTTATAGCGCTCTGATTGAATATGAAAATAGAAAAACCAAACCAGCCCATTATCTTGTCCAGATCGTTGATTGCGACGATCCCGATGATCAACGACAAAATTGGATTCATGGAGATCCGGTACATCTAGTTATTGATCCTGCATTAGCAAGGGCTATTGGATTTTTTAACATTTATCATCAATGTTAGGTATTGATCGAAAAAGGAAAAACGTTAATGCATTATAGAAATACTACTTTCGCTTATAGTAATGAGTTCAAAGATTACATGAACATGGATGGCGCGGAATCAGAAGATATCTTTAATTATCTCTTTAATGTTGGAGATGGAAAATTCTTATTAGAAAACGGAAAAAAATATTTCGTTGAGTTATTTGAAGAATATGATCCAGAGCACCTCAAACAAATTAATGAAGATTTTGATGATTACCCATATAATGATGGTTTGGAAGATATAATTGGAGATAAAGATATGCAGAATCTCAATAATGATGACTAGTCTTGTCATCATTAAAAGTTTTGAAAAGGCTGCCAACCTGTTGTACTATTTTGACAAGTGTCTGGTCTGTAAAATAAAGTGTACACTGTAGCCGTCAGTGTACTGTAGACAATTATAATCATGTGAAAAATCTTTATGTACTGTAGCCTTTAGAGCATCCTATGTACCCCAATTCCCTCTATAAATAGAAAGATCGAGAGCTGAGAAAGACACGGTCAATTGAGCATTCTTGAACAAGAGAGCAGTTGGGATTCTCCATTTCTCTATGAGTAAGTATCTCTAATGATCTTAACTTAAGTTTCTCTTCAAAGCATTCTATTGTAATATAACTACTTTCAAACTTCTAATAAAAGAAATTTTCCAATGGGGAACGTTATCCAATTGAACCTTATATTTTAAATATTATAATTTCTTGATTAAAGTTCCACTACCCTTGAAAAAGATTAAAAGCTTCATTAGTGACTGAGGTTTGAGGTAAGAAACGAAACAAATCTGTGTTATGCCTGATCTAAGGAAGATAGGATTGAGATTAGCAATCTCTGTAAACAGGAAGTTAGAGGAACGCCAAAGTCCAGCGTCGACTACGTTCAGGTAACGGTCGAAACTCTTTAATTAAGTTTTAATTATTTTTGCTAAGTATGATGGGCCTATAACCATAGAATTTATAATATATAAAATATAAGTAGTAGATTATGATAACTAGTACCAGTAAAATCACTATAAGAAGTTAAATCAGTTAAAACAAACATATTTTTTGAAAAATCTCCTAAAAATAATTTATTTACACGTTTTTCCCATTTCAGGGACTATTTTGCAAATTCTAAAAAGTTAAGGGAAAAGAAAAACTTCAGCCAGTAACTATTTCAAAAAATATTATCCCCTATTAATAGTTTATCCAAAATAGTAGGCACTTTGAAATACATTCTAAAGACATTGACCCCTAATAATTATTTCCAGATAATTAAGGTACCCCAGAGTCACAAATTGTAAATCTTGCAAATTTTATCAATAAAATTTCGTACACTTGAGATAATTTTTTATATTTACATTAGTTTGATTCAATAACCAAAGTATAACAAAAAAAAAAAACCAATTTTTTTGGACAAAGGCCATAGTCGGCAAAATTAGCGGTTTAGGCAGCGAATAGCTGTTTAGATAGCGGATAGCGTTTCTAATTTAGCTATTAGCGGATAGCTGTTTAGATGAACAGTTGAAACTAATGTGTTCAGTAAATTTAGTTGTTATGCTAGCTGATTAATGTAAATTGACATAAAAGGATATAGATAGTTTCCTAAAATAAAATTTTTAAATGATCTTTTTGGCTAAAAAATATGAAACGATGCTTTTAAATGTCAAACATTAATACTATTAGCTTTTCAAAAATTCTGCTTAAAATGCTAAATGCTACTTAAAATTCTAGTGAAAATACTAGTTTACCGAATACTAAACATTAATTAATTAGTATATTGACTTGGTCAAAATACTAATGCTACCCAAAACGATATTGCCGAATAGGACCAAAATTAAATACAACTCTTAAAATAAAATCCTATTTTAAGTAAACAATTTTAAATGCAAATATATTGTCAACATTGTTACCAAGAAATTTTATAAATAAACTCTTATATATGCTTTTAACATCTTCCTTGATGATTTTCATTTGTCATATACAACTCTAATTATTTCACGTAATTGTTTAGGAAAATACTATCGGGTTGACTCAGCATATCCAAATACTCTTAGATATTTAGCTCTGTTAATAGGAAAGGAAACTCATTGTCATATCCCACAATTTAGAAAATACGGCCCACCTAAAGGAGTGAAAGAATTGTCCAACCATCGGCACTCATCTTTACGAATGATAGTTGAGAGAACTTTTGATGCTTTGAAGGGGAGATGGAAAATATTGGCCGACAGAATGCTGCAAATGAGATAGGAGCATCAGCTTTAGATAATCGTTTCTTGCACTCTGCACAATTTTATTATTCTGCATAACAAGCACATATGATGACGAAATGTTAAATTGTATAATGATCGCAACAAAATTTTCATGGATAAATTTAAGGATGAAATAGTTTTAATACTTTCATCGCATACAATTTGACAATTTTCATATATGCTTCAAACTTAAATATACACAAAAGCTTTGTATTATAATTTTAAAAGTATGGTCACTTATTTCATCTATAATAACATATATTGTTCATGTTCAAACTCAAATACAACTTGCGTCGTTATATTATATTTTTATGTTTATGTAAATGTTGTGTTCATAAGACATTTACAAGTTTTGTTTATTGGTAGTATAATTTAAAAAAATATACATATTTCTGTAATTAAAATAAATGAATGTTATAGAAAATCTATATGGGATATAAGAAGATGTAAGCAGATCTAAGGATTATGTTAAGGATGTAAAAAGGTGTAAGGAGATATAAAGAGGTGTAAGGAGATGTAAGCTCTTAACTAAATTCTCAAAAACATGAATAGAAGAGGTCCATAGTTACTGAGGATTGCTCTATACCCCGCAATCCCCGTTCCTAGAACAAGCGATCCAGAGCCTAAATTCAACTGAATTCGTCGAATAAGTAGCGATCCGTGTTATGGACTAAACGATCCAGGAAGCATTTCTGGTAACTATGCTCCAGATATTGGGGTTTCACAAACCATTTCATAGCTTTCTCTTTGTCAGTTCTTCCTCTTAGACCTATGAAAAGAGTCTGATTGTGACCTGGATAGTTTGTTCAGCCTACGAGCCCACACTCTCTGCAGCTCTGGCATGGCTCTTCTTGTAAAAGATGCAAACCTCAAAGCCCTCTCTCTCCTTTCCTGAGCTTCAACCAGTTTCCAGTCATGATCAGATCTCCCACTCTCTCTCTGACTCTGACCATTGCCTCGTAGAGGTCCAGAAAAAGAATCTGTAGAATGGGGTTCGCTTCCTCTATCGTTATCCCCCACTCTCCATGACTGATTGCTGTCCTCACTGTTGAGTAAAGGATTGGGGGATTCATCTTCATCATCAAACAACAATAAATCCATTTGCTCACAGATCCTGTGAATAATGCCCCCAAGATTTTGCGAATACCTGGCATTACAGAAGACCATGGGCATGTAGATTAACCAAGTATTAACTATACTAAGTAATCAATGCGTTAAAACTTGGCATATGGGACCCAACATCCACATTGGCCATTTGAGAAGGATTTTCAAACCAGGTGGACAGGATCTGCATTTCTGATTGCTCAGGAATATGTAATGCAATAGTGCAGTATGGTGGCACATTGAGTTTTCTATTGTCTCACCTTTTCATGAAAAAAACATTTCAAGGATACCATTTTTTGGTTCCCAGTTTTCAAAATTAAGACAGGCAGTGAAAGTAACACTATCAAGTTATCTAACTACATACAGTTACACATTTCAGAACTAAAAGCTCAGGATATCAGTATGATGTGAAACAATTTCCAAAGCAAGAAATTGTTTTTCAGTAGCGTCAAAGAAATGAAATTGGTCATAGTTTGATTCAATGGGAGTATCCCCCTCAAACTGCCCTGAACAACAACAATCACTTGACAATATGACGAAGCTAGGAAAGACAGACGTAAAAAGGAATTCGATTACTTTCTGCCTTTGACTAACAGACAAGGAGTGCTTGACGTGAACAGTCAAAATCACATAGAATATGACATTGTCCTAAATTGTCAAACAAATGACGACATACAAAAATTCGGTGCACATATATTTGGCTGTAATAATGAATGGGCAGGAGAAAAAAGATAATTCGTAACACTGAATCCCAAAAATATTTTTGGTCCATCATGGCTGATGGAAAGACAGACAAAACACTTGCCATTCATGTAAGAAACATGCATGTGGTACTCATACTTCCTAATCAAGCATAACAGTAAGTCCTTTTAATCTGGTGGAATGCTTTAATCACTGAAAACCAGCAGATTAAAGTAACTGCAAGCTAAAAATAAAACATTAGGACCGCATATACCTGCTTCTTAAGATCCGGCTCACATAATCGTTAAGGTTAAAATCTCCGAAAAATCCATCCTCCATGTTACACTGAATAGCTTCTAAAAGGGAGCACATCTGCTCAACAAACTTCTGCTTAATGGACTCCCTGATGCCAACAGCAATCTCTGATTGGAGTATCTCCATCCTAAACAGAATTTGCAGTTCATAATATCTAGAAACGTCTTAAGAACAGGTCCGAAGAAATCAGGCAAAATTATCCCTGCCAAGATAATGTAGGAACATAAATAACAAATCACTGAACCATTTAAGCTACTTGAGCAAAAAGGATACTCTCTAACTTTGTCACCAGAGGAGATACTGTTCTAGATTAGATTAGAAAGTCTAATTCCTTGCTCGTTGTTGAATTCATGATCAGGATCAATTCGAGTATGTTTATTTTCCCTATTCTTTTGCAGTCTCATTCAAAGGCTGTATCCTGTAGCTTTATCCATGTTATTCAGGTTTTTGTGGTGGGAACATGTCTAGAGGCTAAATCTCCTATCTTAGATTGGGATAGGCCCCTATTATGCAAATCGAAATCATGTTCTAGGTTTTTTGTGAATAAATGCCCATGTTTATGCTAGAATTCTCACTTAATGTGCCATGTTTCCATGAGTTGCCCAAGAGGGTTATATTTTTCTTGATTAGGGTCGAGGAGATGAACGAAAGTTGAATCCTCTACCTAGAGCTACCTTGTGAGCAATTGAGTTCTCTAACATGAGAATAGTTAGGGTTTCAATTGGGAATCGTAGATTACTCAATCTTGAGGTTCTGTTGATTCTAGTTTCATGAAAATAAATAACTAGGATTGCTTAACCAGTCTAATGATCTTCGTGAGAAGGTGCAGATGTGTTTTAACCTGTAGCAGTTCCAATTCAGTTATTTGCGTGGGCAGATTCACATGATCTAGTTTATAATCCAAATAAAATAATAGTGCCGTAAATCCCAATTTAGGGTCCCTTTTTTTATTATTGAATCAAATAGTTTTAGTAGTATTCAGTTTTCCTCTACCTGAATAAGTTTCTGCCTGAATTTAGTGTTATAAGTCAATCTGATGGTTGAAACCAAGATCCTGGCGGAATACGATCTTACTTGCCATTGCTAACTACAATTGGTACCATGAACTTACGGTAATTTAAGACAACAATCTGGTGGAATAAACCCACTCCCAGTAGCAGCAGGGACGGCTGGAATTCCCAGGAAGAATTGGCTGGTATTAACTGATGTCCATGTGTTCCAGGAGCTCATGAGATTGTTGGCATTGCCGTTGGCGTATTTGCAAGGAGGATTGTTGTAGAACTGAACCCAGACGTTGTCGAAAACACCTGTGCTGATGGCGGTGCTGAGATCAGCATCGGGTAACGGACACTGTGGAGCTGCTGAGAGGTAGACCTTCCTTTGAGGTGTGCTGTGTTCTTGGAGTGCTCGGGGCTAGGACATCCTAGAACTGGCCATTTCTAGCTTCTATGTCAAAGTCTATGCCATCCAACACTGCACTTCCAAAAGGGTGAGAGCTGGAGCTTCCGCCTAGGAAGTTATTCCAGAAGGTAGTCTGCAACCTGTTCAGAAAAACAGAAGCAGTTAGTTGACAGCACAAAGCTTATGTTGCAGGTGCTGTCAGTCTCGTCTTGACCTCATATCATCGACAAATCTCTGGGGTAGTCATAGATACATACATGCGCATGCGCGCACACCCATAAAACAAAACAAATTCCAAAAAAAAAGGAAAGAAAAGTTGCAAACATTCATTGTTTAGAGATAAGTGACAACCCGTTGAGCATCAGCAGCAGAGGAAAGGGAATAGCTTCCAATAGCTCCACCCAAAGAAAGCAGCACTTTGATTCCCCTCTGTCGGCAGCCTGTTATATCAGTTACAATGCCGCTGCAACTTCCAGGAGTTTGTGGATTGTAGTGCTCAGCCAAGTTTGCCTGAGGAGTTTGGCCATTCCCAAATACATTCACGAAAGCAATGTTGATATACTGGTAGTTCCCATTGGCACAGGCAGCGGCTAAGGTGCCTTCGTTACTATTTTGGCCCCAATATGTGGCAATCCCGGCTCCATGGCAGAGACTGACCAACTGGGATATGACAATGAATGACATTTGTCCTAATAAAGCCATCTCTATTTTTTTCTAGGATATCTTGTTGATGCACGAATATTTTGCTCAACCTGAGCTCCTTATATAAGAACATATGGGTACCGTCAACATGGAGTTCCTTCTAGAAGAGCCAGCCATGTTCTACACAATTTGTCAGCAAGAGTGCATGACTAGATAATTGACAAAACATCAGTGAATTGAGGCTGAAATATATATTTGGAAATTTGATAACGTAAAAAAGATGGAGCTCCCTCATCCCAGAATTCTCAGTTTACTTACAAGCAGGATAATATCTAAGATAAGGCCTTAGGACGAAGTATCACGTGCAGCACGAAAGGAGAGAATAACACAATACATTATTGTATTAGCAGTTAGCACAACAAGCATTGGCATTATGCTCAAGAAATGTGTTGAACAGGTTTTTGTTTTTTGAGGGGGGGGTCATATCCTACTGTGACATTTTCCACATATTTTCCTTGACATTTTTACATTACTAACAAATGGACGGATAAATACTAAATGGGGAGGATCCCTGGGCCACAGGGAAAATTATGTCGCTAACAATTTTCCACATATTTTCTTTGACATTTGCCTCGCAAATGAAATTGAGACACACAAGTCGAATATGCTATCGCCTAGCCATATAGAGAAGAAGGCAAGTTTGAACATGATTAATCTTCAGTAAAACCTAAATTTAATTCAAATAAATTTAATTCAGATATGTCTTCATTTTACAAAGAGCCCCAAAAACCTTTCTTTTAACAAATTTTTCCTACTTGTATTATTAGTTTATTACAGATGAAAGCAAGATTCAAACTGCCCTCCACGTCTTTTCTGTTGAGTGGTAACGTAGTACGTAATCAATTATTCTAATTTATGTTCCGACAAAACATCCTCTCTGTAATTCAAGAGTCACGAGGTAAGCTTGCACCATCTTCTGGCAACATTTTATATGGCAGTCATGGATGACTCTGTTGAATACTCTATAATTTGAACAGGTCAAATCAAATGAGTCAGTAGCCGTTTTAAGCTAACGTGACTTCCAAACATGTGTGTGTGCGCGCGCGTGTGTGGAGGGAGTGAGAGAGCTGAGACTACTATGTTTAAGTGGTATGATTTTCATATCTTGTTAAGTGGTGTATGACAGGGGCAAGGCATGCACAAAAGTCAACATTGGAACAGATCAAATGTCAAGACAAGATTGACAGTAACAGCAACTAATCAAATCTTCAAATGTCATTTATGGCGATGAAGAGAACAAGAGGAACATACACAAGTCAACATTGATTGGAAATAATGTATCCTTGCTCTATGCAAGGGTTGTATATGGTACAATGATACAAAGCTAGGTAGGGTATCAACTTCACTGTATTCTCTGAGTGCTATCTTGCATAGCAATAATATAACCTGGAACGAAATTCTTCAATTTCAGAAATCCTATTAGATTCCTCAATTTTTAACATTGGCAAAACAATGCTTCAAAAACACAGAACAGCTTGCAAGGAAAATGAAAATTGCTGCAACATTATTTTCATATATCAAATGGGTTATTCAGCTGAAAGCACTTGCAGCATCTCCTCATTTAGATAGTAAACAGACCAAGCCAATTCACACCAGATCCCTATATACTTCCCTTTATGGAGGTACTGTAACCTTTATCATAGAATCTAGACCAAAGCATAACCCCTCCATACTTGGGAGAAGTCTTAATTCGTGGTAAAACCTGAGTTCTAAGCGCATCTGGTGGAATATACCCGCTCCCAGCAGCAGCAGGGGCGGCTGGTATTCCCAGGAAGATTTGGCGGGCATTAACGGATTTCCACTTGTCCCAGGAGATCAAGAGATCGTTGGCATTGCCGTTGGCATATTGGTGAGAAGGGTTGTTGTAGAACTGAACCCAGATATAGTCGAAAACACCTGTGTCGATGGCAGTGCTGAGATGAGCATCGGGGAATGGACACTGTGGAGCTGCTGAGAGGTAGACCTTCCTTTGAGGTGTGCTGTATGCTTGGAGTGCCTGGGCTAGGACATCCCAGTACAGGCCATTTCCGGCTTCTATGTCAAAGTCTATGCCATCCAACACTGCATTTCCAAATGGGCGAGACCTTGAGCTTCCGCCTAGGAAGTTATTCCAGAGGTAGTCTGCAACCTGTTCAGAAAAACACGAGTTAATTGACAGCACAATGCGTCATCTCACAGGAGCTCTCAGTCACGTCTTGACCTTAGATAGTTCATACAGGCTATAGCTCTAGGATAATCATACATACACACATACGCGTGCCCATGCAGACACGCACAATAACACCCCCCCCCCCCAAAAAAAAAAAAAAAAAAAGAAAGATGCAAACATTCACTGTTAAGAGATAACAACCTGTCGTGCATCGTCAGCTGAGGAAAGGGAATAGCTTCCAACAGCGCCACCCAAAGAAAGCAGCACTTTGATTCCCCTCTGTTGGCAGCGTGTTATATCATTTCCAATGCTCCTGCAACTTCCAGGAGTTTGTGGATTGCAGTGCCCAGCCAAGTTTAGCTGAGGGGTTCGGCCATTCCCAAATACATTCAGGAAAGCAATGTTGATATACTGGTAGTTCCCAGTGGCACAGGCAGCGGCTAAAGTGCCTTCGTTACCGTTTTGGCCCCAGTATGTGGCAATCCCGGCTCCACGGCGGTGACTGGCCATCTCTATATGTTTTTGCGATATCTTGTTGATGCACAAATATCATGTTGAACCGAGCTCCTTTTATAAGCACAGATAGCTATTGACACAGTTGCTCCTTTCTCGAAGAGCAAGTCTTGGCCAACAAAATTTGTCAGCATGAGTGCATGACTAGGTCATTGACAAAACATGACTGGATTGAGGTTGAAATATATGTTTAAAATTAGACAATGTCAAAAAGATGGTGCTTCCTCATTCCAAAATCCTCAGTTTACTTAAAAGCAGGATAATATTTAAGATAAGGCCTTATATGAAGTATCACAGGCGGCACAAGAGGAGAAATAACACAATACATTATTGTATTAGCAGTTACCGCAATAAGCATTAGGATTATGGCCAAGAAATATATTAAACTTTTTTTTTTGGGAGGGGGGATTCACATCCTTCTTTGACATTTTCCACATATTTTTTTTGACATTTTTACATTACTACTAAATAAGCGGGTAAATGATAAATGGGTAAATGCAGAAGGTCCCAGGGTGCAGGGTAAATTACGTCACTAACAATCTTCCACATATTTTCTGACATTTTCCTCACAAATAAAATTGAGACACACAAAATATGCCATTGGCTAGCCATATAGAGAAGACGGCAAGTTTGAACATGATTAATTTTCAATATTTTATATGACAGTCACCATCTTCTGACATTTTCCACATATTTTCTTTGACACTTTCCTCCCTGTAAAGTAGGGGTTAGATATTAGACGATTACGTTTAAGTGGTGTTATTTTCATATCTTGCTAAGTGGTGTATGATAGGGGCAGGGCATATACAAAAGTCAAACACTGGAAAAGATCAAATCTCAAGACAAGATTAACAGTAACAGCACATGATCAAATCTTCAAATTTCATTTGCGGCGATGAAGAGAGAGGAACAAACACAACTCAACATTGAACAAGAAAATATCTCAAGATAAGAATAGCTGCAATTGCAAATTGTCAAATCTCACATTTTATTTATGGAGAAGAAGACAACAGGAACCAACAGAAGTTAACCGCCAAGTTCGAGCATTTGCTTTCTTTTTCTTTTTTTTTTTTCCTTTCTTTTTTGAAAAAGAAGGATGTCAATAAATTTACAAAGCCCTAATCAAGATATGTAGTTTATGAAAGCCCACTGTACAAGAATCCTAATAAGCAGCAGAATCAGTCAAGAATATCCTCAACAAGTACCTCAAACCTTTGAAAATCCTCGTCACAGCAAGAATATGGGCACGTACCTTATTCGGTCTTCAGTCTGGTCTAGTCCAGTCCTGTCCTGGACCGATGAACAGCCCTAACAGCGACCCTCCCAATCATCATCAAGAGATTGATTATCACTAACAACATCAATGGAAACGAGGGGCGGAGCCAGGATTCAAACCAAGGGGGGCGAGATTAATAATATACAATCAAGTACTTATTTAGGTTCATGGTTTTTAGTAAATCTTAAACATAATTATTTACAAAATATTTACACAATTATTTACAAAAATAGGTTTTGCCTTTCTTAACTGAGAATTTAAGAATCAGAATTGAGGTAATTTGTGTTTATCATAAACAAACACAAATTTGCCTAAAGTCAAAGAATTTAACACAAATAAACAAATAACAACGAACAAATTACCCTAATTCTAATTTCTAAATTCTCACTCAAAAAAGGAAAAACCTAATTTTTTTAATTGATGAGTAAATCTCTAAATTAACCACTTATTCAACACAAATTCAATAAAAATTAGTAAACTATAAACATAAACAAGGAAGCAATTACAAACAAAATTAGCCCAACTTTAAATCTTCAACCAAGAAGACAATTAGATTAAAATCCTCATTTTTCAACTCATGAATCATGAGTAATTCACTAAATTAATCAATTATTTAACATAAATCTAACTAAAATCAGTAAAATAAACATAATTATTTATAAAATAACAAAATTAAAAATAAAAATTGAGTATTTTTTAGAATTACCTCAGATTGGGATTTTGGATTTAGGAGTTGGGAGAAGAGCTGAGGAGGAGTGGAGGCGGCTGCCGGCACAAGTGGCGGGCCTGGCGGCCAATGGCGTCGGCCGGCGGCTAACTACAGAGAGTGAGAGAGAGAGTAAGTGGGCAGGGGCTGGCAAGAGTCGAGAGGCAAGCAAAAGATCAGAGAGTGTCGAGAGGCAGCCGCATAAACTAGGGAAGATAAATGTCCAAAACTCAAAAAAAAAAAAAAAAAAAACATACAAGGGGCCATAGAAGCAGAGTAGCAACTGACAAGAGTCGAACCCGCGACCACTTGAAACAAAGGAGGCAACCGACCATCCTGCTAAGCACAAGTTTGCAAAATGTATCTGAACCAATTAATGTATATCTATTTTTTTATCCACAAAAATATCCCATATTTAATTTTTTTCCCTCAAAAAGTTGGAGGGTCAATTGACCCCCTTACCCCAATGTAGCTCTGCCCATGATGGAAACTGAACATGCATGAAAAAGCTTAGGAATGCCTAATCAACTAACGTATGTAGTTTCTTATATACATCAAGTTACATAGTATCTTCAAGTTCAAATAAGCGAAATCTTGATTGGAAATATGTAACCATGCTCAATGCAACAGTTTCATATGGCAATAATGATACAAACCTAGGAAGGGCATCAACTCCACTTGATTCTCTGAATGCTATCTTGCATAGCAATAATATGACCTGGAATGACATACTTCCCATTTCAGAAATCCTACTAGATTCCTCAATTTTGAACATTGGCAAGAGAATGCTTCAAAACAGAAAACAACTTGCAAAGGGAAATGAAAATTGCTGTAATATTATTTTCATATATCAAATGGGATACAACAGTAGTTTCCACTTGGACATTTAGTTATTCCGCCAAAAGCACTAGCAGCTTCTCTTCATTTAGACATAGTAAATAGAACAATTCAATTGGGACTAGATGCCCTATGTACTACCCTTTATGGAGGTACTATAACCTTGATCATAGAATCTAGACCAAAGCATAACCCCTCCATACTTGGGAGAAGTCTTAATTCGTGGAAAACCTGAGTTTTAAGGGCATCTGGTGGAATATACCCGCTCCCATCAGCAGCAAGGGCGGATGATATTCCCAAGAAGATTTAGCGGGCATTAACTGATGTCCACATGTTTCAGGAGCTCAAGAGACTGTAGGCATTGCTGTTGGCATATTAGCAAGGAGGGTTGTTGTAGAACTGAACCCAGAAATAGTCGAAAACACCTGTGTTGATGGCGGTGCTTCGAGTTCCCAAGCTAAGATGCTCCTGCAACTTCCAATGTTGATATACTAGTAGTTCCCAGTGGCGCAAGCAGCTGCTAAGGTTCGTTAGTGTTTTGGCCCCAGTATGTGGCAATCCCGGCTACATGGCAGAGACTGACCAACTTGGATATGACAATGAATGATGTGAGTCCTAATAAAGCCATCTCGATATGTTTCTGTCATGTCTTGTCGATGCACGAATATTTTGTTGAACCAAAGCTCCTTTAGCACCCGACACAAATTAGATTCGACCCATACCCAATCAGAAATGAGCTACCATAGACTATCCGAAACTTACCCAACCTGAACTTCACCCGTACTCAACCCGAACATGGTTGACCAGAAAGTGAACCAAACCCGAACTTAACCCGAACCAAACCCAAACTCAACCTGAAATGGTTGACCCGAAATTGACCCGAACCGAACTAAGACCCGCTTCGTACTCGATCCGAATGACCCATTTGTCAGATCTAGTTCTAATCTTACTTAAGGGAAGTTTTCTTGTGCCCATAAGATCTTCAATGACATCCCCTAGCTTCCTTTCTTTTAAACCCAACAAATGTCTACAGTAGAACATTCATGGGGCATTCATTGGGTAGGAGCCCAATGAGATTTTAAAGAATTAAAAATACCGACTTAAAAAACTTCAAGTAAATCCTATTTAAAAAGGGTTTGAGGAAGATATTGGTCCCGTTTAGCTAGTTAAATCACCTTAGAAGGCGGTGAATAGGGTGATTATCAAAGTCGCAAGATGATCGAAATAAAGAGATGAAAGATAAGTGTGGACAAAATACATGAACTTTTTAACGAGGTTAGCCTCAATCAAGTTTAGTCCCCGTCTAGAGTACACAAGAACTTTAGGATTAAGTCGGATTTTTATTAGGATGGATGATTACACAACTCTAGAATACACTTACTCTAAGTTTCAAATCACAAGTTGACCTCTTAACAAATCGTTGATAGAGTTGACCCTTCAACTCTATAATCCCACCAAATACAACTTGAACCATATAACTCAAATGTGAAGGAAGCAAGTTTAAACACAATGTATGCCAATGTATTGCTTGAGTGAGTAGTATGCCAGTGAGTGCTTGCAATTCTTCTCATCATCAACTCTGAGTTAGCTCTGTATGTGTAATAGAAACTTGGATGATTTGTTGGAAACTAGCCGTTAGACACACCCTGGATTCCAACTTCAGTTCCGTGCCTCGGACTGCAGTTCAGTATCCTTGAAATGTTGGCAATCTCAGCAGTCAACGGCTGGGAGGCAAGTTTTGGCTTGATTTGATATTCTTTCAACTGCCACTTCCTTATTTTAAGCTGATGAAGATTTTTCAACGGTTACTTCTATTTTTAGCTGATTGAGAATCTCTTTGCAACCCTTTCCATAATCATGGTAAATATCAAGGATTTAAATCTTGAAAGTCAAATATTTACCACATAAAAATCCCTAATAATAAAGATATTATCAATCATAATTTTATCAATTATAATCAGCATGGTAATCTCAAGATAATACAATTAACCTCTTTTTGTCTTTCATCAAAACATATTAAAAAAACTCAATGTGAGTTTTAATAAAGCGAACAGGATATTATTAGATAACTAATTTTACCTTTGTTAATGGACAGACTGATTTTAAGAGGTAAGGATTTGAAAAGTAAACAACGTTCACGTATTTTATTGAACAGTACCATTGCAGAAGATTTGCTAGTTTGTTGCTTTTTAGCGATTTGGTCCCCGAAGAATGATTCTTGTCACCAAGTAAATAAATATTGTTTTTTCATTGTGCATATAAAGACATGAGTTCAATGACACTGACAATTATTTCTTCTATCATAAAAACTTGTCAAATCAGGAAAAAACCAAAATTAAAAAACATTATTTGTGAGAAATTTAACATGCTACTGTTGAATACTATATTATTTTTATCAAACTAATATCAAAGAAAGACATTACCTCTAGTTGCACCATTGCTGTTATCAAGCACTATGCAACGTAGTTTTAGCTTCCCAGATATCAGCCCACTGCTGATCAAAATGGAGTATTGCTTGTTTCCATCACTACAATGGCATTATTAATGCCATCGTTGGTGGAATAAAATTGATTATTTGAGTGATCAATTGGACACAAATTACAAGAGTGATCCAGTATTTTCCCATTTTGTTATATTATATAATTTATTGTTCAGAAAAGTGTTTTGTGAATTCTTGAGCGTGGCGATTAGAATGCATTTATATCTTTCTATTTGGACAGGAATGAAAAACAACTTAACAAGCGGTGAAGTTTCAAAATGTAGACCCAAAAAAAAAAAAAAAACAGATATTACCATTAATAATGGATTATTAACGCAATCAAACGTTTTGGTTAAGTTATTCATTAAATGGGTACCAGTTAGTTTAACAAGTAAAATTCTTCTTGTTAAAATTGAGAATAAGATTGTATTTCATGGAATAATAAGGTTGAACACCTTTAATTATCAAAACTGAAAATCAAGAAAGGAGGTTTTGTTTAAAAAATTAAGGATTTTTGTGAACTGACTATGATATTACTATACTAGTTGGCAAAAAGGAAATCACTTTGAAGTTGCCTAATTGACAAATTGTAGGCATTTAGACGATTTATTGATCGAAGTGTCTGATGATGCCAATACCTACAACTACAGGAGAAAGCTTGGATCAATGTGAGTAGAAAAATGCTCCATATAATTTGTAAGAGAAATTAAAATTGATGTAATATTATTTTCATACATCAAATCGGGGTGACAACAATAGTTTGTACTTATCATAAACAGATAAAATCAGGACATTTTATTAATTCACCTGAAAGCACCTGCAGCTTCTTTTTATTTAGATGGCACTAAATAGACCATGTCAATTGGCACTAGATGCCCTATATACTACCCTTGATGGAGTCACTGTACCCATTGTCGTCGAACCTAAACCGAAGCGCTCCATACTTGGCAGAAGTCTTAATTTGTGGCAAAACCTGAGTTTTAAGGGCTTCTGCTGGAACCTACATGCTCCCAGCAGCAGTAGGGGCGGCTGGTATTCCCAGAAAGATTTGGCCAGCATTAACTGATGTCCATGTGTTCCAGGAGCTCAAGAGATTGTTGGCATTGCCGTTGGCGTATTGGCAAGAAGTGTTGTTGTAGAACTAAACCTAGACATAGTCGAAAACACATGTGTTGACGGCGGTGCTGAGATGAGCATCGGGGAATGGACACTGTGGAGCTGCTGAGAGGTAGACCTTCCTTTGAGGTGTGCTGTGGGCTTAGAGTGCCGGGATAGGACATCCCAGAACTGGCCATTTCTGGCTTCTATGTCAAAGTCTATGCCATCAAACACTGCATTTCTGAAAGGGTGAAAGCTTGAGCTTCCGCCCAGGCACTTATGCCAGAGGTAGTCTGCAACCTGTTCAGAAAAACAGAAGTACTTAGTCGACAGCACAAAGCTTATCTCACAGGAGTTATCAGTCTCGTGGTGACCTTATATCATCGACAAATCTCTGGGGTAGTCATACATATACACAAGCGCATGCGCGCACAGACACAAAACAATACAAAACCAAAACCCAAAAAAAAAAAAAAACCAAAAAAACAAAAAAAAGATGCAAACATTCATTGTTAAGAAATCAGTGACAACCTGTTAAGCATCAGCAGCTGAGGAAAGGGAATAGCTTGCAATAGCGCCACCCGAAGAAAGCAGCATTTTGATTCCCCTTTGTTGGCAGCCTGTTATATCATTTCCAATGCCGCTACAACTTCCAGGAGTTTGTGGATTGCAATGCCTTCCAAGTTTGCCTAAGGAGTTTGGCGATTTCCAAATACATCCAGGAAAGCAATGTTAATATACTGGTAGTTCCCAGTAGCACAGGCAGTGGCTAAGGTGCCTTCATTACTGTTTTGGCCCCAGTACGTGGCAATCCCAAATCCATGGCAAAGAATGACCAACTGGGACATGACAATTAATGACGTGAGTCCTAATAAATCCATCTCTATATTTTTTTCTGGGATACCTTGTTGATGCACGAATATTTTGTTGAACCTGAGCTCCTTATATAACAACATATGGGTACCGTCAACATGGAATTCCTTGTAGAAGAGCCAGCCTTGGTCCACACAATTTGTCAGTAAGAGTGCATGACTAGATAATTTACAAAACATCAAGAAATTGAGGTTGAAATATATTTTTGGAAATTAGACAATGTAAAAAAGATGGAGATCCCTCAATACAAAATCCTGATCAGTTTACTTACAAGTAGGATAATATTTAAGAGAAGGCCTTAAGATGAAGTATCACATGCAGGGCGCGCGCAAGGAGGGAATAACACAGTACATTATTGCATTAGCAGTTAGCACAAGAAGCATTAGCATTATGCTCAAGAAATTTATTAAACATTTTTTTTGGGGGGGGGGGGGGGGTTCACATCCTGCTTTGACGTTTTCTGCATATTTTCTTTGACATTTTTATATTGCTAATAAATAAACAAGTAAATGATAAATGGATAAATGCGGAGGGTCCCAGGGTAGAGGGAAAATGACGTCACTAACAATTTCCCACATATTTGCTTTGAGATTTTCCTCTCAAATGAAATTGAGACATACAAAATATGCGATCGCCTAACCATATAGAGAAGAAAACAAGTTTGAACATGATTAATCTTCAGTATTTTATATGATAGTCACCGTCTTCTGACAGTTTCCACATATATTCTTTGACATTTTCCTCTCTGCAATGCAGAGACTAGGGGTAAGGCTTCACAATCTTCTGACAGCCTGTTATATCTTCCAACAGCGCCACCCAACAGTTTGAACCTGTCGTGCATCAGCAGCTGAGGACAGGGAATAGCTTGCAACAGCGCCACCCAAAGAAAGTAGCACATTGATTCCCTTCTGTTGGCAGCCTGTGATATCATTTCCAATGCTCCTGCAACTTCCAGGAGTTTGCTGATTGTAGTGCCCAGCGAAGTTTAGCTGAGGGGTTCAGCCATTCCCAAATACATTCAGGAAACCAATGTTGATATACTGGTAGTTCCCAATGGCACAAACAGCGGCTAAGGTGCCTTCGTTAGTGTTTTGCCCCAGTATGTGGCAATCCCGACTCCATGGCAGAGACTGACCAATTGGGATATGACAATGAATGACGTCAGTCCTAATAAAGCCAGCTCGATATGTTTCTGTGATATCTTGCTGATGCATGAATATTTTGTTGAACCTAAGCTTCTTTTATAAGCACAGATGGGTACACAGTTGCTCGTTTCTGGAAGAGCAAGTCATGGTTAACAAAATTTGTCAGCATGGGTGCCTAACTAGGTCATTGACAAAACATCACTGGATTGAGGTTGAAATATATATTCACAAATTAGACAACATAAAAAAGATGGTGCTTCCTCATTCCAGAATCCTCAGTTCACCTAAAAGCAGGATAATATTTGAGATAAGGCCTTAAGACGAAGTATCCCATGCGGCACTAAAGGAGAAAATAACACAATACACTGTTGTATTAGCACAATGAGCATTAGGATTATAGCCGAGAAATGTATTAAATATAAGAAAATTCACATCTTTTTTTTTGGGGGGGGGGGGGGGGGCTCTCTTTGTGAGGGTCCTAGAGGCAAAGGGGAAGTTACATCACTAACAATTTTCCACATATTTGCTTTGACATTTTCCTTGCAAATGAGATTGAGACACACAGTACATGCTTTGGCTTGACCTATAGAGAAGGCAAGTTTGAAGATCATTATTCTCCATAAAAACTTAAACGTAATTCAGATAAATGACTGTGCCGCCCCTAGATAGGTACTGTGTGAATCGTAGTTAACCTTGAGTCAATAAACCCTCTGGAAAGCAAATTTATACAGTGATAAGTGATTACATTTTCTACGACCTGGATACCTTCTCCTTGGGCTCTCATTAGAGTTCAGTTGGTTAATGCATATGCCTAAGAAAACATTGACACATTGGTCCAGTAAGGGAGAAGGCAAATCAGAAGAATATAACCTAGTATTGAATTCAAAGGGAGTACTGAAAATACATAATTCAGACAAACAACATTACAATTTAGACAAATAAGTATGAACCTATGAACTAATGCAAACTCCTAGTAGACAAGTTAAGCAAGGAAAGTGGGCTGCCCAATTCAGTCTTTACTAGGAGAGCAGCCAAGCAACTCTCAAAACTCCATGGTCATCCGTGGTTAGGCTGCTATGCATATCTCATAGTCTGAGAAACCAATCCAGCAGAAAGAGAGTGTCACTATCGAATAATATTCCATCTATCTGTCAGGCAGAAAAATTCAGGGCCATGTAGACTTGCATGAACCTTGGAAATATGTAACTAGTATAGTTTCTTACATTAGATTACTTAGTATGGTCCACAAATCAAATTAGAGAAACCTTAGTTTGAAATATGTGACTCTGCTCAATCCAACAGTTATGGGCAACAATAACAGAAACAGAGCGAGGGTATCAACCTCACTTTATTCTTTAAGTGCCATCTTGTACAGTAGCTTAATTGTCGATGCCTTAGAAGTGCAACGGCAAAAGCCTAGTGATCTCTGCGCTACATCTTCCCTTCCCATCCCGAACATCTGTGAAGTGCAGAGAAAAGGGGCAATAGGCAAGAGGTCACATATGAAGTTCAAGAACTTATAGTTCTACAAGAATAATGTCTACTTTCAGCACATCAAAAAGCGAACTTTTGGGAAGTTTTGTTAATTGGATTGTACTAGATTAAAGCAACTCTCTCTTTGATATGTCTTCATTTTCCAAAGAGCCAGATAAGCTTTTTTTTTGGGGGGGGGGGGGGGGGGAACATTTTGTCCAACTTGTATTATAGCAAAAAAAGGCAAGCTTCACTTTTTTTTTCCCCCTGTAGAGTGGTAATGTAGTAGGCAATCAATTATTCTAATTTATGGTCCAACAAAAACCACCTCTCTGCAATTTAGGGGCTAGGGGTAAGGCTCCACCATCTGGCCCTCCCCTCCACACTCCACACAAGCATTTCTCCGAGGTGTGGACTTGGATTGATCCAACTAAAAGTGCTCAACCTCTGTTGTTAGAAAAGGTAAGCTGTCATAGGTAATTGATGGTCCAACAAGCCTCCATGCAGTTCAAGAGTAAGGTTGTTACATCCAAGTATCCAAACCCCCCCCCCCCCCAAAAAAAAAAAGGGCAACTAGGTGGGATTCCTACTACGGATTAGGATATATTATTAAAACATTAGGTAACAGAAAACAAACCTCACGACAAACACAGGATACTGTCAATGCTGGACCGGCAGACTTAAGCTCATAGTGCCATTACTCTGCTTTTCAATGCCAAAAACTTCATTGGTTGAAGTTTGACTGAGTGTTGGACATGCCAAGAACAGGGTCGCCCAATTTAGAAGTGCCAAGAAGATGCTCAATGCCATGCCCTTCCGCCGGTATGATTGCGGACATTTTATCCCATCCATTTCATTCTGCGAACATGCTCTTCACACAATGATCTTAATCTCAGGACAATATCTCAAGGGTCTCAACTTGACATGCACCTTTGAGGAAAATACTTTATTGCTTCGAGCCACACGTCCCAGATTTATCAGCAAAAACTACAGAGATTTCACTTAGGACCAAGGATTCAAAATGTGGTTTCAGTCGCGATTGCGGTTTCGGTCGCGATATGGAAAAATCGTTCTAATACGGAAATTGCGTTCCATATCACGGCTAAAACGCGGTTCGGCCAACTCAAAAATCTTTCCGATGCGGCCATTTCGTCGCGGATCGGCCACATTTTAAATCCATGCTTAGGACCCTAGTAGGCAAAAATTGAAAGGCCATAAAGCATGGATCCTGTGGGAATCCACTTCGTCTTGGTTGTAATTTTGTGAGTAAGAGGCACCTTCTTTGATGAAGCAAATGATACCAAGCACAGAATGAGTCACCAATAATCACTGCACGAACAAACTCCATTCTTAAAAGTATGAAACCCATGTGTATCTCTGACAATTACTTCACATTTAGTGACCTTCGACATGAACTTAATTGCAGCATGGCAACCTCCACACACACGAAGGTTCTTGGTAATTCTGATTCGCATTGGTGGTCTAGTATTTATAAGGGAAAAGGCAATAGCCAACTTCTCGCTGTGGACGGTAAGATGTCCTTCCTTATCCTCCTCTTCTACATCATGAAGTGCAGAATCTGTCGCAGGGACATAACCTTCCTCTTTCAGTTTTCCCATTAGCACATCCAACTTTTCATAGATCTCTTTAGACTGGGGATGTGATAAATCCCCAGCAAGGAAAGTGTGGACCTTACCCTTGTAATCCACATTACTAATACCAGGTGTTTTCTTCATACCTTTACTCTTCATTACTGATCTGATTTTGTTAACTTCTTTCCATTTACCTGCTTTAGCGTAAATGTTAGATAGCAACACATAATATCCAGCCTGTTCAGGAACTATCTGAAAAAGATGGTCAGCGGCTTTCAATCCAATGTTCATAGAGGAGTGAACACGACAAGCTCCTAGTAACGCTCCCCAGACTCTCTCGTTTGGCTCAACTGGCACCTCCATGATGAAAGAGAAAGACTCATCTACTCTTCCTGCACGTCCTAAGAGATCAACCACACAACAATAATGTTCTATTCTTGGGGCTGCATTGTATTGTTCAATGTTCAATCATTAGTTTATACCAATATCGGCCATCTTCCAACATCCCTGAATGACTGCATGCTGACAGCAGAGCAACAAAGGCAATAGAATCAGGGATAAAGCCCTCATCTATCATTCTCGAAAAAAGAGCAAGAGCATCCTGACCTTGTCCACTCACACCATAAGCAGAAATCATAGATGTCCAAGACACAACATCACGGATCCGCATAGTATCAAATACTCCTCTGGCTTCTTCCAAGCAACCACATTTGGCATACATGTCAATTAATGCATTCTCAACTGATAAATTTGGTAGAAACTCTTTCTTTCTACATATTTGTGAATCTCCCTTCCTAGGGACAAGGCAGAAAGATCTCCACAAGCTGGAAGAATGCTAGTTATAGTAACGCCATCTGGGTCCATGTCATTAGCTATCATCTATGAATACAGATCAATTGCTTCTACAGCCATTGAGTTATTCACATACACAGCTATCATAGCATTCCTTGAGACCAGACTATTGTCAGCTGCCTTCTCAAACATTCCCTTAACAAACAGAACATTCTCGGATGAAGTATTGGTGACAGCTGGAAGCAGACTTGCCCTTATGCCAGCATCTGGCCTTAACTTCATGGACTCCATTTCTCTACAGATTTTCAAGGCATCATCGAAATTTCCTTTTTGTGCATACCCAGCGACCATTGAATTCCAAGAAACAATATCTTTGACAGACATTCCAGCGAGAACTTTTCTAGCCTCCACCAAACAACCACAATTCCCATACATTGCAACTAATCCATTCCCAACACACATTCAAATTAAGGCCAACCTTATACACAGCAGCATGAGCTTGCAAGCCAACCCACAAATTCCCTGAGCCAGAGCAAGCCTTTAGAACACAAGGGTACGTACAATGATCAGCTCTTATTACATGGCTAGACATGCTCTTGAAAAGGCAAAGAGCATCTTGATACTTCAGGTGGGTTACGTATCCCCTGATCATAACATTGAAAAATATAATATTTTTCTCAGGAATTTCATCGAACAGGTTGCGGGCACTGCCCAGTTCACCACAACCCCCATATGCCCTGATCAATTTGAGTGCGATTGAATGGTTTGAGTAAAGATTTTGATCAGCAAATAACTTGGCGTGAAATTTTTTCAAGGTTTTGGCATCTGGGCATGAGTCCAAAATTAGGTTAAACATTTCCTGGGTAAGAATTACATATTGCTGGTTGTGCTTAGGTCGTCGTATGGGTAGCCGACTGGCCGTTGCAAAGTGGCGGGCGAAATAGCAACGGCCAAGTATCATCAAGTGTAGTATCAGAAGTATCATCAAGTGTAGTATCAGAAGTGTAGTATAAGACATAAACCAACGAGCTAACCAATTTGTTCCAGAGGTTGATAGATGTGAGTTAAATGGTTTTTTTTTCCCCGGGGGGGGGTACTTGCCTCACTTCAGTTTTATCGATGATGAAAAATCAAAACTCTTATAAAGGTTTGTGCAATATAATATTAAATAAAAACTAATATTACATTGGGTAGAAATCTAAGATCACAGAATACGTCAAAAATGTCAATTTTCTTGGAAAACTAAAAAGAGTGAATCAACTGCTTCAAAGTAGAAACAAAGCAAAAAACCTGTAGCTTTAGTTTACGCCACAAGTGAATGTCATTAGAAATGGATCCTATACAAGGTTCCTGGCATTTGTGTTATGCTTCGGACTTCCTGATAACATCTATAATACATCTATTTTTTGGACACTCTTCTACACAGTTGTGGAAGGTTAGATGTGTACAGAGTCAGACTTCCTGATAACCACATCCTGCTGTGTTATGATTCGGGCGAGCTTCGACCACAATGGAGTTGCCTATTTCATGTGTTTTAAGCATATATCTAGTCAAGATCCAACGACCTATCTTCAAACAAAGACCTTGGAACACAGCTACCCCCTTTCGTCCGACAGTCTTGATCCCCAATGCTGTCTTCTGAAGGGAACAAGCATTTTTTAGCTCCAGACATTGGGGTTTCACAGACCATGTCATAGCTTTCTCTTTGTCGGTTCTTCCTCTTAGACCGATGAAAAGAGTCTGATTGTGACCTGGATAGTTTGTTCAGCTTAGGAGCCCACACTCTCTGCAGTTCTGGCATGGCTCTTCTTGTAAAAGATGCAAACCTCAAAGCCCTCTCTCTCCTTTCCTGAGCTTCAACCAGTTTCCAGTCATGATCAGATCTCCCACTCTCTCTCTGACTCTGACCATTGCCTCGTAGAGGTCCAGAAAAAGAATCTGTAGAATGGGGTTCGCTTCCTCTGTCGTTATCCCCCACTCTCCATGACTGATTGCTGTCCTCACTGTTGAGTAAAGGATTGGGGGATTCATCTTCATCATCAAACAACAATAAATCCATTTGCTCACAGATCCTGTGAATAATGCCCCCAAGATTTTGCGAATACCTGGCATTACAGAAGACCATGGGCATGTAGATTAACCAAGTATTAACTATACTAAGTAATCAATGCGTTAAAACTTGGCATATGGGACCCAACATCCACATTGGCCATTTGAGAAGGATTTTCAAACCAGGTGGACAGGATCTGCATTTCTGATTGCTCAGGAATATGTAATGCAATAGTGCAGTATGGTGGCACATTGAGTTTTCTATTGTCTCACCTTTTCATGAAAAAAACATTTCAAGGATACCATTTTTTGGTTCCCAGTTTTCAAAATTAAGACAGGCAGTGAAAGTAACACTATCAAGTTATCTAACTACATACAGTTACACATTTCAGAACTAAAAGCTCAGGATATCAGTATGATGTGAAACAATTTCCAAAGCAAGAAATTGTTTTTCAGTAGCGTCAAAGAAATGAAATTGGTCATAGTTTGATTCAATGGGAGTATCCCCCTCAAACTGCCCTGAACAACAACAATCACTTGACAATATGACGAAGCTAGGAAAGACAGACGTAAAAAGGAATTCGATTACTTTCTGCCTTTGACTAACAGACAAGGAGTGCTTGACGTGAACAGTCAAAATCACATAGAATATGACATTGTCCTAAATTGTCAAACAAATGACGACATACAAAAATTCGGTGCACATATATTTGGCTGTAATAATGAATGGGCAGGAGAAAAAAGATAATTCGTAACACTGAATCCCAAAAATATTTTTGGTCCATCATGGCTGATGGAAAGACAGACAAAACACTTGCCATTCATGTAAGAAACATGCATGTGGTACTCATACTTCCTAATCAAGCATAACAGTAAGTCCTTTTAATCTGGTGGAATGCTTTAATCACTGAAAACCAGCAGATTAAAGTAACTGCAAGCTAAAAATAAAACATTAGGACCGCATATACCTGCTTCTTAAGATCCGGCTCACATAATCGTTAAGGTTAAAATCTCCGAAAAATCCATCCTCCATGTTACACTGAATAGCTTCTAAAAGGGAGCATATCTGCTTAACAAACTTCTGCTTAATGGACTCCCTGATGCCAACAGCAATCTCTGATTGGAGTATCTCCATCCTAAACAGAATTTGCAGTTCGTATCTAGAAACATCTTAAGGAAAGGTCCGAAGAAATCAGACAAAACTATCCCAGCCAAGATAATGTAAGAACATTAAACAACAAATCACTAAATCATTTAAGTTAATTGAGAAAAAAGGATACTCTCTAACTTTGTCACCAGAGGACATTTTAGACACTTTTGCATCATGTGACTTGGATGATCGATTGCTAGCCTTGTGCTTTCCTGCTACATCTTTGGGATCTTGTAGTAGGATCTTCATAAGCTCCCCAGCTATTAGCCCTCCACAACTGCTACCATCTGATTTTTCAACAGATGCTTGACTTCCTTTGTTGACATCTGGTCCAAGCCTCTGACTTAACCAATAAATACAGGAACGAACAATCCGATGGGAAAAGGCCACCAAGTCGACTCCTGATTCAACTCCATGTTGGATTCTCTCTGATAGGTTACTGAAGAACGCATCTGCAGCAACTGGCAAAGAGCCTGCAGCTTCTTCTACTTGAGGAGGCGCCTTGGCACCATTTTCTTCAGCCAAAGGTAGTGGCTGCTCACATTCTTGATGCAATTGCTTTAATCTATGTTCAACTTTCTCCTGATCCTGGGAATGAATCTTTGGTATTTCTGGTTTAAAAGGGAAAGGTAGGCTGTTTTTCACAATCTGTTTCATCCAGCATCTAAGAAACTTCAACTTCTTTGAAGTATCACATCCCTTGGAAAAGTAAGCTTCTTCAAGTTCCATTTCACAGTGTTCATAAGCTGCTTTGCAGAATGAGCTCCAGGACAGATCCTTGTATCTGTAAGGATACTTTTTATTCTTTCTTCTACTTTCACCTCCCGGTATCTCATTTGCAGAATTCATACCGATACCAAATTCTGCACCACAATGAGTCTCAGCATCCCCTTTTAGAACAAACAGATAAGCTGAATCAATGGTAAAAGGCTTTAGGAAACCTATAGTTGAGTTTCCATTGGCATTTGAAACAGACACCAGCGCCCAGTAACCTCTCCTGCATAGAAAGCTTAAAAGGATTTGCCATAGAGGTGGTGATCTACTCTTCACAAGCGTGCCTGTCTCTTTTGAAAGCAGGTCAATAACTATATCGGTGCAGAAATCCATTGATTTTTCTTCTTTGCTTTTCTTCGAATCTACCGATAACTCATTAAGTAATACCACATCTGAAATCTGATCCTCCATTTTCATGAGCTCATAGTGCCTGCATATTGCTTTCACATCAATCTTCACTAAACCCTCACTGAAAAACTCACACATTCCATAGGTTTGGTGACAAATTTCAGCTCCCATTTTTCCATATTCTGAGAGATGTAAAAGCCTGTCAGGCCTATGCCCAGGGAATGCCTTAACATCAAGCAGTTGAAGATCACAACATTTACATTCCAGAGGCTTTCCACGTACATCCAATATCTCAAGATTCAACTGCCCACAAATATTCTTATGCATAGCATTAAAATTACGATAATTTGATGAGACCCCAATCATTGGGTAAATTAAGCCAAAGGGAACTAGGGCAGGTCCAAAAACAATTGAATCACTTGAACAGAAACCCCAACCCAATCCCTTGACCCCACTTCTAAACAACCCAAGGAACCCACCATACTCATCAATCTCATCACCTCGTTTAATTTTACTACATTCAGTCTCATATCTCACATCTACCCAGCTGAAATGAACGTCCCTACTTAAAAACCCATCCTTTACATAACCAAAAACCCCTCTAAACTTGTCACAGAAAGCATCACAATCACTCAGCTCATCATTCCCAACACCACCCATAAAATCAGACAAATCATTGAAAGATCTGCAAATAGGGGAGAACAAAACAACCAAATTCGACCTAACCCTCCCCATAGAATCAGACCCATCTGGACATTCATCAGAATCACTCAGATCCCAAGCATAATCATGGATTACTTGCGCAATTGAGCTCGACATAAGGTCAGCCCTCGCCTTGGAGCTCGGAATCTCACAACTTCTCAAATTAGAGAGAGAATTAAGAGTTTCTGAAAGGGAAATTAGGGTTTCATTGGGATGGTTGAAGGAGAGGGAATTGGGATTGTACGAACAAGGAAGATGAAGCTTGAGAAGAGCAGACGAGGATAGAAGAGGGGAGAGTGAAGAGAAGAAGAGCTTGAATGAGGAGAGAGAGTGGGATAAGGGTGGGAAAGAGAGGAGTGTTTTGATGGACGTGAGGAGGGGAGTGAGATAATTGGCAAGGTCAGGGTTAGGGTTTTGGAGGTGGTAGAGAAGAGGGTTTAGGTCGATTAAGAGGACGATTCGTTGAGTCTTTGAGTAGTCTAGTGGGTTTGCACCACCCATTTCGCCGGAAATCGGCGGATCTGGAGGCGGAGATTCGGTGGTTTTCCGGTTGGGATCTGAGATTGTCTGGTTGAGAACCGGCGGAGGGAAAGAGAAGAGAGAGATAGAGAGTGAGAGATCTTGAAAATTGGGGATTGGGCGGGAGATGCATAGCGCTGTGGGATTTTTTATTTTTATTTCTGTAATTTAAAGAAGGGGCCGTAGGATTCCGGAAGTTGTTGCCTGTTTTAAGTTGCTCAAACATATTAACTATTTGCTAAATCTAATTTAACATATTTAAATTTATTAACTACTAATTAAATATTCTATTTATAAATCTGCTTCTAAACATACTTATCGAACGTATTTACAACGAACGTACCTCATTAATAAAACTCCTTTCCCGTGTTCATCCCCCTAAGTCTTTTTAGACATCCCTTCTTTTTTTTAAAAAAAGATGCAACTACTTAATTAATTCAAATTTTCAAGAAAATAATGACCTTTTTTTACGGATAATTAATTAAATTAGGTAGAAGTTTAGGAAAATCAACTAAATATTAAAAGGTATGACTAATGTATCGTCATATATGTTTTTTTCATGTATTATCTTTTAAAAAATTTCTACATTATAACAACACTAACAATTCCATATAAACAATGCTGATGTCATTTATATTAAATAACCAATTTTTCATGGGAAAATGTTACTATTAACCCCATAAGAATCAAATACGTAGATATTCAAATGATTATATTCTTCCCTATAGACATTTTTCTTTCTTATTGCATTTATTTGAAATATTTGAACCAACTTATATTAAATGTTATAATTTATAGTTTTTAGAATATGCAAAATATATCATGTTTACATTTTAATATTTTAATTTTAAACTGTCAAATGCATTCTTATTAAGTTTTAAGTTAGCCAAACTAAAGGTCTGTTCTTTTTATGGGTAAATTGAGTGGGTTGAAGTGGGTTGAATTTTTTATGTAATAAATTGAACATGGTTAAACTACTAGGGGTGCGTTGAAGTGGTCTGAAATATATTAAACTAGGTTAAAATGAGTCAAAATAGATTAAAATTAATATATTAAAATTGACCTATAAAAAGAACAGACCCTGAGTAGTAATAAATAATATTTTTAAAATTGAAACCAAAAAAAGAAAAAGTCAGTTTGTTTCCTGTGATTGGGCTGTGGAAATGCATTTCAGACATTCAAGTCCAAGAAAGAAGCCTGAACCCAGCTACCTGTTTGCAGAAACTGGATCATAACAATTGATCCTCATTTCAGAGGGAAAAATTCACCATCATCAACAAATCAATCAAAAATGTTATCCATTTCATCTTCATGTTCTTTCTCCAACACTCTCAACGGCAACAAAGACACCTTCTCCTTTCTCTCTCCACCTGCTGCTTCTTCTTCATCTTGCTCATCACTCACCTTCAAGCACACCTTCAAATTTCCACCAATTTTATTCCCCCTTTCTATCTCCTCAAGAAAACCTCTTTTTCTTCCAAAATCTTCAGACCCAGATGCAAATTCCGGGGGTTCTACCCAAGAAGATGAGTGGCTTAGCAGATTGCCCGATAAAAACAAGCCCTTGTATGCCCACAGCTTGCCCTGCATTGAGGCTTGGCTTAGGACTTTAGGGTTTTGTCAGAGCAAAGAGGATAGGGCTGTTTGGTTCATTGAGAAGCCTGATTGGCATGCCCAGTTGTCCCTTGATATCACTGATCTTTACATAAGGTTTGTCTGTTTTGTTATTATTAGTTTTTAAAAGATTCTGGCTTTTTCATTGATTATTTGGAAAGTTTGTTCATTTTAATTTGGTTAGCCTTGGTTTGGGACCTGTGATTGCTCTGTGTTTAATGTGTTGGAAAGACTTAGGGTTTGTGGGATTCTTTGTTGAAATTTTTGGGAAAATGGGTTTCCCTTTCTGAGGGCGTTCAAATTGAGATGATCCCAGAAATGTGGTTGCTTAGAAATTTTGTGTGGATCGTTTTATTGAGTTCTTAGTTGTTATGCGTAGAATTTTGCTAAACAATGTGTTGGAATATTGATAGAAATGGAACTTTGTGGGCATTAATTATGGATGTAAGCCTCTAGAATCGCTGCTTGGATTGGATAGTCTTTTTCAATTGGGATTCAGTCGGAGTCCCGAGAGGGCTTCAACGTTGAGCTAACTGAAGAACTGTTTGGTCTTCTCCAACTTCGCAGATCTTTGCAATAAAAGGGAGAACTGAAATAAGTGCACTTGTAATGCTGTCGATAAGTTTGTTGAAGATAAATTTGTTGAGTTCATAATTTAGAAATTGGAATGACAAGAAGGTTCGAGAGGAATGTGTTTAAGATGTAACTCGCATTACAGAATGGTTTGTCATCTCTTTTATGTTTCATTCCTCGTTAGATATTGATCTGAACTTCTGTTCATGTTGCATTCTTGCTCATAGTCTTAGAAAAGCATGATTTCTGGCGGTAATGGTCAGAGATTGTGTTCTAGCTGAAAATTTTTGGTTTCTGGTTTCCCTGGACAGTGGAGCCATTGTTTAGTAATGTCATAGAGAATCAGTGATTGATGGCATTACGAAATGTTCAGTGTTGAGCAGGAGCATGCATATTGGAAGTGACAAGGGCCATTTAATTTCTTATATCCGTAAAGTAGTGATCTCAGAGCTGCTTTTGACATGCAGATATTTGAAGAGTGGACCTGGAAATCTAGAGAAAGATGTCGAGAGGCGATTCAGCTATGCACTGAGTAGAGAGGATATTGAAAATGCTGTACTCGGAGGGCCTTAAGGAAATGAAACAGGTTTTAACCATTGGTATAGAAATGCCAGAGGGACATCTACTTCCTCATTAGTCATTGATATCACTTTTCATAAATTCATTTTTCGATGAGTTTGTACGTTTGAATACTACTGCCATTAATTACATTCCCATCATTACTCACATACCCTTTGTACTCGTTGAATATGTGTGCGTTTTTCCAAGATCCCAGCTTTCTATGGTAAGAATCAACAAGGAGCTAAATGAATTCGATCGTTTGAAGAATGATCTGCTGAATGAAGAATTTAAAGCCTCTCAAAATCGGGCTTGCGGAAAGATTATGAACGGCTTGGAAGCTATTGGAATTGGCAAAATCACAGATAGAAGCACAAAACAACAGGGTTAGGTGTTTTTTTTTTTTTTTAAAAAAAAAAGCAAGGGCTGCATCCAAGTCATAATCTAATGAGCTGCAGCTCCACTGTACTATCATGTGGTGTTGATATTGGCACACGATAAGTTTTATGTGTGCATACTTTCACGCTCACAATAATTCTTTATTTATGTGAGTGTGTGTAGTTTGTAGATATAAAACAAGAGTGTGTTAGTATCTCATCCTTGAATCCTACTATGTACAGTTGCCTGAAAACTAATTAAGTTCCAATCATGCTGCTGCTGCTTCTTTTGCATATTGATTTATTCAACTTTGTTCTGCCTACAAGTCCTGCATTTTGTGCCATTGACGAGCATCTTTTTCATTTGCAGACATGTTGATCACAGATGCCTTTTGTAGAAACTTCAATGTGACTCTGCAGAGTGGATATGAGACCAATATTCCTTCACGAGTTGGCCAAATAGCGAGCCTTCCTTCTTCATTAGCTTCATTGGCCCATCATACTCTACCAATTTCCCTGTGACAGGATTAGAATCGATTATTTATTACTTAACCTCATCTTTTACATCTAGAAGATGACCAATGTAGAGGGATCTGAGTTTACTTCTGGTTTCTACATCTTTTGTTTCATACTAGCTATAAAAAATGGTTGAATTTAACCTATACTAGGGAAAAAAGACTCACCATCACTAATACCAAGGACCTTTGTGCAGTCCATCACGGTTGGTATCCTATGGGCCACCGTGATCACTGTGCAATCTGCAAATTCAGTACGTATTGTTCTCTGCAGGATCATGTCAGTTGCATTATCGATTGATGCAGTCGCTTCATCGAGCACCAGAACCCTGCTCCTCCTCAGCAAAGCTCGCCCTAGACAGAACAGTTGCCGCTGTCCCATGCTCCAGTTTGATCCATCCTCCACAACTGAATGCAAATAAATGTGTACATTTAGCATAACAAGTACTTCTGGGTTAACTTTTACTACCGCTGAGACCAATGCAACTCAAAACACAAACAAAAAAAAAAGGAAAAAAAAAAAAGATGAGGGGTGGAAGAGGTGGTTTACCTATAGAATTTAGTCCCTGCGCTTTCTCTTGGACAGCCTCCTTGAGCTGGCAGTTGGCAAGCACCTGTTCAAGGACACGAAAATCAGAAGTTACTTGACATTGCTTGTGAAATATGAGCACAAAATTAACAAAAAAGCTCGGCATGGACTCCATCAAAGTGGGATTTAGGGAGGTCTACATACATGCCCTTGAGAACAAAAAGTTTATTTCCAACAGACCCAAATATGAAACGAACTTCACATCTGCCCGAGATATGAATAACAGGATATTGTACCTCCCATAGTTCATCGTCAGTGTGCTGAGACAATGGATCCAGGTTGAATCTGACAGTGCCATTGAAGAGAGTAGGATCTTGAGGGATTATCCCGAAACGTGATCTTAAATCATGAAGTCCTATTGAACATATGTCAATGGCATCAACTATTATCTTTCCTCCTGCTGGTTCCACCAGCCTAAACAAGGCCCCAATTAGGGAAGTCTTCCCACTGCCTGTTCTCCCAACAATACCGATTTTGTCTCCCCCTTCAAATGTGCAACTGATACCTCGGAGAACCAGTGGTGAATCTGGCCTATATCTTAGCTGTTTAGGGCATGAAATCTCTTAGCAGATGACGCTATTTCTAAATTCTGTCTAATGAGAAACCAGAGTGCACAAGATTTACCTTGATATCGCGTATCTCCACCTTACCAACTGATGGCCAGTTCTGTGGAGGGCGATTATCTTCGATGATTTCTGGAGCTTCACTTGGTATTTGCATATACTGATTCAGCCTCTCCACAGAAATGATGTAGTTAGCCAACGTGCATTGATTTTGAATCGAGAAAACCATACCGACATTCAATGTGAGACCATATGACAGTGCCATGCCGATAAACCCTGAATTACTCTTGTATTAGAATAACCTCATAGTGAAAAGACAAGTAGCTGATAGAATGTGGACAGAGGAAGAAAAGGAAATTTCTTACCAGAGCTGAAAGTCCCAGGAGGAAGCAAAACCATGCACAAAGCTGCAGCTGCAAGAACAGCGGCACTGAGAGTCTCAAGCCTCTGAATCAGCCATTCATTAGCTGCAAAATTGTGGAAGAATGGGGAAGCATTTGTATCAACGAGATCGAGATTCTTAACAAAGAAACGTTCTTCCTGCCCAAAAGCTCTAATTGTCATCGACCCAGCCACTGTTTCAGCCAAATGGTTGGCAACATAAGATTTAGTTGTACCATTCATTCTCATCAACTCTTTTGCAGTTGCAAAATAGTATCTCTGTTCACATGTTTCAGAACTCATTAGGTCTTAAGCCAGGAAAGCATGCCAAACTAGTACAATTCTTTTCAAAGAATGAAAGTGGTTACCTGCAAACGTATTGCCATGTATATCACAGGTATGGAGACAAATAAGACTTGCCAAGTGATGACGGCCAGCACTGCCAAGTTAGCAAATGCCATTGTAGTAGCTGCGAAGGCAAATTGGAAGCTGAAAGGAACATCGAGATCAACAATGCTCAAATCAGAAGAAACCTGCAGATGGGAACAACTTGGATAAGCAAAAGAACAAGAGTGTATCAGTCAAGTTGTGTACATCGAATGCCTCACCCGACTCAGTATCCGCCCAAGAGGAGTAGAGTCATAAAAAGACATTGGAGCACGAAACAGAGAATTGAATAGTTGAGTAAATAGAGATTTTGATGATTCCATGCCTAATCTGACCACTGCAAGAGATCTAATGAATAAAAGAAAGGTTGAGCAGAATCCAATGATGAGATAGACAGCAATCAGTTTTGATGTGCTAAGACGAGGATTATCGACGCCAGAGGCCATCCAGGAATTCTGCGAAATCTGGCCGGCCACAAAGGTGAGATTAGTGAGGGCAACAATGGAAAAGTAGAGGTAGCCTTTGTTCTGATTCAGGTACAATAAGTATGGTTTAAGTCCAGTATCTCCAACTTCTCTTTCTTCTTGTTTGATTAACTGACCGCCCTTGGAAGCTTTATGCTGCTTCTCAACATAGGCTCTCTTAATCTCTTTTGCAGAGTAATCTCGCGTCCCTGGCGTCAGTGGCGTGCCAACCTCAGCCAGCCTTTCAGTACCTGCAGTCTCTTTGTGGGCATTTGCGAGGTCCAGAAATTCTGAACTCGAAACTAACAGCTCATGGTAAGGCGCAGCTCGAATGATTTCCCCATCAGACATCAGCTATAAGTACAGAAAACTTGCATTAGAATAGACAACGAACTGTCAACAACCATAATATGTCAAAAGTTGATTGTAGACTCACCAGACAACAATCGAATGCCGGCAAGAAATCAACTTGGTGTGTCACAAGCAGGATAGTCTTTCCAGAAAGAGCGTCCATGACATATTCCTATCCCAGTATCCGAACCAAGGTGTCAGTTTGGATTAAGGTCTTAATGAAAATATACGAGATAGAGAATTTGCATGATTGGGGGTCTGAAAGCTACGTTGAAGAGACTAGTTGCAGTATGAGCATCAACAGCACTGAATGGATCATCCAAAAGGTATATATCGGCATCTTGGTACAATGCACGAGCAAGTTGGATTCTTTGCTTCTGGCCTCCACTCAGATTAACTCCTCTTTCCCCTATTTCAGTCATATCACCATGAGGAAGGAGCTCAAGGTCTTTCAACAATGAACACCTTCGAAGAGTATCCTGGTACCTTGGGTCATCCATGGCAGATCCAAAAAGGATATTCTCTCGTATTGTCCCTGTCTGGATCCAAGCTGTTTGGGAAACATAAGCGATGCTCCCATAAACGTCAATCTGAAAAGGAAACACAATACAGTTGATTGATTAGATATAGGAGTCTACATGATTACAAATATGCATGCCAAGCACACAGAACTATGACATTCGATAATGAAACCTACAGTTCCCTCAATGTACGGCACTTCACCAAGAACTGCTGCCAGCAAAGTTGACTTGCCCGAGCCAACTTCTCCACATATAGCCACCTTTGCACCTGGTCTAACATCTATGTTTATGTTTCTCAGTGTTGGTTTTGATGGATTCATCTCCCATGAAAGATTTGCGGACTTCGTCAAGATGGCGCCTTTTATGCTGTCCATGTCACTTTTCTTTCTCACCTTTTCAGTCTGAAGCTCTGATGCCTCGAGGAACTTCACAATTCTCGCAAATGCAACTCGTGCTTGAATCCAGACACCAATGACGTCAGGGATGAGTCTGATAGGTTCTTGCACAAGACGCAATGTTGCAACAAATGTGAAGACATTACTAGCATGTAGAGGTATATTGAGGAAGTAACAAGCCCCAAATGTGGCAGCAGAGACCAGTACAGGAGACGTCCAAAACAGAAAACCATTGTATGCCTTTCTCAATTGCACTCCTGATAACCACTTGTACTCCACATTCCTCAAGCCCTCTATCACGTTCTTGAAGTGAGTCTCCCACGCATACAACTTCAGCACCTTCATGTTCAGAAGAGCCTCTGAGACGGTCTTCAGCCTCTCATCTTGAGCCACCATTAGCTTGGTTTGGAACTTATGCTGCAATTTTGCAAGGGGGCTGTTGCAAAACACAGTTAAGACAATCACTACTAATGATGCAATGGTTGCAAGTCCCACTGCATGTACTAGAATACCTAGCGCAATGCAAAGCTGGAGGCCCGTAGTCCAACTCTGATGAAACCAGAAGGGGAACTCACCAATCCTATATGCATCGACAGTGACATAATTTGTTATCTCACCAGCGGAGTGCTTCATCCTGGCGGTATTTGACAATCTGAGTTGCTTCCTATAAATAGCAGCGGTAAGCAAGGACCGGACCTTAACGCCAATCAGTCTAGTCTGGAAATACCACTGTCTTTGTGACAACGATTCTAAGAACTTGGCAACAAAGAGCGAGATTGCCAGAAGATAACCTTCATTTCTGAAACCTGCATTGCCCTCAGCTACCTTGATGAAGGCATTAAGCAGAAGTGGTCCAGCTGATATCATAAGTATCTTCAAAAGCGCAAAGAATCCAGATATCAAAACCTCCCTCCAGTGGCATGCAACAATTGTCCACAAAATCGACGATGGTTCATCTTGTTTCTGTTTGTTCAACTCGTCAATGAACTTTTTGTAACAGAACTCTGCTTTTTCTTCATCCCTTAATTTTGGTATATCTTCTTCCTGGAGAGTTTTCTCCCTTCCCAATTTCATCAAAGGATTCAACCACCAGAATGACATCTTACCGAACAAGCCCGCTTCAGAAAATGGAGTCACTTGGACAGAAGAATCAACTCGACTGCTTCCATTAGTTTCACCATTCAGAGGAGTGTATATGGTGTTTCCATTCATATTCTCATCAGCTTCTTCGTACTTGTACCCCTTGAAAGTGCATAACAAGAGCAAACTAGCTCCTAGAAATGAACTAGTATCTAAGACCACCTTAATTGTCATCTCTTTGTTCGCTATGGCATCAAAGAGAGCTATGAAGCAGAACAGCCCAGCAGAGAGGAAAGCCAAAATGGACAATATTCGCAACTGGGCTTTCGCGACATACTCGCCTCTTAGGCTTGCTGTCAATCCCACCAACAACCAAGTAAACCCATGAAAGAAATATAAAACCCACCCATGAACTGGTAACTTGTCTTCCAAACGCCAAACACCTAGACCTATGTAAACCAGTCCCAAACAGCCATTGAACACAGCTGACAGTATTTGCAAGGTTGAGAAGCATCTATAACGCGGTGGAGGTTTGATTTTTTTGGAAGAAAGTTTGCAGACCATGCTAAACAACAGCATGGCTAGAAGCAATACATCGGAAAAGATGATCAATGCATGGTTAATACATGAAGAAGATTCAGTAAAAGGCACCAAATCAGGTGTACATGGCTCTGAACTGTTTCTCAAGCAATTAGCAGACAGCCCACAAAATGTTCTCCAAAGATCTTCCATAGTCATTTTCAGAACACTTTTCTCTGCCACTCTGCATTCATAAGCATATAAAGATGCAAATCATGAGATAAAGTGACATATTGGCTTATGCCATACTGATAGCACGAACAAATAAACAAATAGCACACCTGGATTATTAAAGCAAAAGAAATCCAAGAAATAAAGGTTTCAATCATCATAGAAGATCAAATAATAGAATAGGAAGAAAAACAACCTACTGAAGCTATGGCATCAAATGAAAAAGGCTCTATCAGACCATTTTCTGCAACTGATAGCACCGTGAAGATTGTGAAAGTAGGTAAGAGTTAATGTACGATAAAAAAAAATAATAATAATAGCTAATCACATGTACAATAAACCAAGAAAATTAGTAATTACCTCTGAGGTAGGTGTATGTATTAATTACAACGTTTCATCTTTGGCATGAAGCTGTTAAAAGCTTAGTCTGGTGCAATATTTCCTGCAAGAAAACCCTCTACTCATTATCAATCCTAACAAACCAAAAGACTGAGAAAACAAGCCAAATGTTCTAACTCTGCCTGAAAACCGTGAAAAATCAGAGAAAGCGGAAAAAATGGGGGGAAAAGAGAAGGCATTATTAGTCTTACATGCTGCTAATGTGAGCAACTGTGGATGCTGGTTAGCTCAACTGATAAAATCTTTGAAAATATCATCAGTTGTATACCAGGGCCTACATTGACATTTACATTTGCTTTTACAATAGTGGAAGGGAAGAGGGAATAAGGAGAAAAAGGAAACTAATCTTAATGGGAAGGTGACATAATAGAAAAAGTATGATGTGAAAACAATACAAAATAGGAGAGAGAAGAGAATAACAGAAATGAACCACACAAATTTCCTGTTACCACCCAGAATCAGTACCAAGAGATTGGTCCCTAAAATGGCATCGTTTATTTTAATAGAATTAAAATTTCACAACAAAACAAAAAACCAAGTTTTGGGTTAATCATGGAATTTTGATTGATTAAAATATATTACTCCCTGCATTGGTGAATAAATTATAAAGACCATGTTAAACAAATTCATAGGGCGGCTTGAAATTTGATAGGATTTTTTTTTTATTTTAATTATCGCTATAGATCAAGGTCGACAAAATGGTTATCGTCAGATAGAGGGATGACTCTTTAAAGGGGTTGAAGTGGCTAAAGAAAAATTTTAGTCTGATATTTAATTTAAAAGTGATCAATAGTTTACCTCCTAATAACTTCTCCAACTCTTAAAAGTTATTACAATAACATCTATCTTATTATATATCTTATGGAAAGTGATTTTACATAATAGTGCTATTTCAAAAAGGCGCAATGAAAATTGTCCTTAGTTTGCTTGTCGTAAACTTTGTCTCACAAAAACTTGTTACTTACCCTATCTCATAGACATATTATACAGTATACAACCTCTAACTCTAGTTGATCGGCATGTTCGACAACAGCGTTTTGGATCGCGTTTGGCGTTTTGACTAAGTCAATACACTCATTAGGTAATTTTTAGTGTTCGGTAACATAGTGTTTCAACTAGCATTCAAATAGCATTTAGCATTTTCAGCAGCGTTTCTGAAAAGCTAATAGTATTAACGTTTTGTATTCAAAAGTAGCGTTTCATTTTTTTTTGCCAAAAAATATCCTTTGGAAATTTTATCTTTGGAAATTGTCTATATTATTTTATGTCAATTTACAGTAATCAGCAGACTCTAAAAGCTAAATTTACCGAACACATTTATTTCAACTGCTCATCCAAATAGCTATCTGCTAACAGTTAAAGTAGAAATGCTATCCGCTACCTAAATAGATATCCACTACCTGAGCTACTATCTACTATATGAACCTCTAATTTTGCAGAACATGTCCTATATCTCCTCCCCCCACCCCTTCTCTCTTTGAGAACTACCCTAACTTTCTCTTTCTCCCCTTGTTTCTTAAGAATTATCATTGTCTTATTGCAAATTATAAGCCCCAATTTATCCTTCATTTGTAGTTTTTTATAATTTTTCTTCTCCAAATAAATGCTTTCTTCCAGTTGCGAGAGTTTCTCTATACTCTTATTTGGTGGCTGGTGAGTGGTTTTATCATAGTTTCATTGAGATTGAACTAACAACTGCTAGCAAAATCGGTCTGCAATGGGCATTGAGTCTTCAAATATGAACCATCAGAGCAGATAAAATCTTTTAACAAGGTCACATAAGATTTGTAGATCTCCTTGTTAGAGGTCGCATTAAGAAGCAGCAGTTGAATAGATCAGGAGTGCTCAAAAGAGTATTAATTAGTGTTTTCGAATGAAAATTTTATTCTATCACCCTAATTATGTATGTATTTAAGCTCTATGCCTATTGTAGACATCATTTGGCTATTAATTAACAAATTCATCCTTCATTTTTTAAAAAATATACAACATACTATCAAAATACTGTCAAAATTTAACCATATAACTAGACAATTATATAAATACTTAACAATACATAGAAGACAAAGATAACATTGGATAATCTCTTAAACGAAGGATCATATTTTTCTTTCAAAGTTCATACAAAAACGGCATTCTTATCGTTTAGTGTATTATTTTATTAGTAAATTCCCCTAGAATTCTCGTGCACATCTCATAATATACAAATGTGGACGTCAAGACAAACTCTGATGCGACCTAAAGTAGGATTTATTAATTAATTAATTAGTGAACTCACTTTTAAAAAGCAAAAACACGATGGATATGCATTAAATCATGCTACACGGTGCATTGTGCACACAGAAAAAGCTAATAGCAAACAAGTTTTGGAAAATATAAACATGATAATACTGATCTATCTTGACTAATGATAGGAACTTTTTTCATATATAAATAATTATCACTTGATCCGAAGTTAATAAGACATAACCTTGTAGACATGATAAAGATCATTTTTTAATGCTAGTAGCGGCACAAAAAGGTTTTAATTACGTTGAATTTTCATCGAAAATTTTTCAAAAACAAACAAACTATCCAAAAAGCATAACATACTCTTAAGAATATATACTTTCACAAGTCACGTCAATATTATATCTTAAAAATTATCTATATAATAAATATATACTGAAAAAATATATTTATATGATAAGTAGAAATTACACTCTTAAGTATATGATATACACTATCAATACCAACTGTGCCAGTGTCACTTGCATTGACTTCTAATAATGCAGGTCTACTTTTTTGGGGGGGGGGGGGGGCAGTAGGACACGTGGGTCCACTTTAAATTGAACTAGTTAGGGCACACTCATGAAATATTTGAACATTGTATAAGGTCTGCATCAATTTGGGACCCATTTTACATGTCCTCGATCTTAATTTTCACAATAATGCTGGGTCGTACAAAAATTACTCAACTTTTCTTATTTATATGCCAGCCCTTTTATTATTATTTTTTTTTTTTACTGTGATTAAATTTGTTTGGTGGCATTTAATGTGCCCAGCAATTTTTAAGGCTCGTGAATTGCGTGGGTGCATGTCAGATCAACCATCCATGGATAAGGTGCTATCCAGTATGTGTAGTCAATTTTTTGAAGTCACGTTAAAGTAGGATGTTTTATTGTGTCGATTTCATAATTATTAAGACATATTTAAATAATTATTTAAGATAGTAAAAACATCTAAACTAAGTATTTATTGTGGATTCATTTATATTTTTTATTCGATAACCAACTTATTATTGGTTCTTTAAAAGTTAGAATTTTTTTATTATAGATTTTTTTCATTCATAAAATTCAAGTCCGAGACGTTAGTTACAACAACATAATAAGAACAACCACAACTTTTAATGTAGAACCGATCTTGATAGGATCTGAAAAGATCCAAATGTAGATAGTGTTATACCTAAAACCATTTTCACAAGCACGTATAAAAGGCGAATCCAAAACCTTAATTAAGATAAATAAAAATATTTAATTATTTAAACCAACCTATGCTGATGATGTAATTCTGTTTATATGACAAGCAGAAGGTGATTAGCTAGTTTGTATTTTACTTGTAATGTGTTATCATATCCTGATAGATAATGTGCTTTTTATCCGATTTCTTGTCTTCATTTAACGTCCAGATCCAAATTGCACATTGGAGAGTTGTGTTTAATTGCCCTTGTGAATTAATTTTGATTAATGGACAACAATTGGATCTTATCATACAAAACAAACAAATAAGGCCAAATTAAAGCCCCAGCTGGTCCAATCACATGTCCAGCAACACTTTGTAAAAGAACAAAATTTTGCAAACTTTTATGCCATGATAAATAGTAAATTAAAGGTGATGTAACACCAGTAATCGTTTAAATGTAAAAGAATATATACGAATATAAATTGATTTAAGTAATTTGACACTCATTTTTTAATTTCAAGTTCAACTCTCATAAATAGAAAAATTTATTATGAAAGAGCTACGTCTTTTCATGGATTATCTGTAACCCAGTTTTAATAACATAAGTTCAAGAATAAAAAAAAGTTGATATGCCCAAAGTAGAGCATGAGATGATATATGACATTCGAAAGTTGACAAATAATTGAAGTAAAAATGGATTGAATATCTAAGGTTGATGACTAGTACTCTAGTAGTGGGAGACAAAGTGTCGTTTCAATATCTTTCATATTGTGTCCATGGAGGAATGTAGGTAAACATCCAAATTAATTATGACATTTATTGTAGTACCTTTATGACTAAGTTTCACGAAAATCATCCTAAAAAATATATAATGTCAAACAGATTCTATTTTTTAAAAACGAAGTAGTTTTATATTGAAGTTTCTAATTATGTACTCGACTCAAAAAAAAAAAGTTTCTAATCACGGAAACAACAGATTGAGGTTTATATTGTTTTGTAACAACGTAAGTATTAGACATAAACATGTATTTATACTTGAAGGATACTTACTATTAGGAGCATGTAATGAACTTGAATACAAGTCGATAATTTTTTCTCTTTTTTGGGGGGGGGGAGGCGAAGCGGTTCAAAGAGTTCTAGAAATGGGCGTATGCAGTCAAATATAAAGAGGGGCATGCAGCATATATATTTGAAATATGTTTTTGAAAGAGTGACTATTTTTTCATAGAAGGGTTTGAAAAACGTAACAAAAGAAACATGTAATTCATTTGTGCTGTATTATTATTATTATCATCATCATCATCATCATCACATGAGAATGATCACGTGAGAAACTTCAGGAAAAGAGGAGGGTTCAAGGAAACATAAACCCTGATCCATGGAGGTGCATTTGCGCTCGTATTACCTATGAACCAAGCGTACATAGACAACCTAACACTGGCAGAAAAAGCCCAACCATAACTATAATTTTGAAAGGCCCAGTCATACTAGAGCTTCACTGTGCTGTTTACACAACCATTGCAACTAATCTATGATCTTCCAATGTCTTATGAGTTAATGAACTGTTAAACATAGAGAGAGTCAACAACTACTACCACTTCTACAGTAGATTCCACTTTTACGAGATCTAGAGATATCTAAATGTACGCAAGTTTACCCCTATTAGCACTAGTGCAAGGAAAGAGAGCATAGACGTGATCATGAATGTGACATTTAAACTTTTCTTTCTCCTCTGTTGTGTTTTGCTTCCCGGTACTCTCCAGTTTTCCATTCCAGTTATTTAAACAGTGGTTAGACATGGCCCCAAAAAGCAATTACAACCGCAAGCAACCATGTTAGTAAAACTTGAGATGAACGTAAACAAAATTGCAAAAAAAATATCCTACATTACCATATAACCATGGCCCGCGAGTGTGAGTTTGCTCAACTGATAAAGTTCTTGTAAGTTGTCACTAGATGAGCACCTACATCTTGTCAGTGGCGGATCTATGTGGGAGTGAGGGGTGTCCATGGACAACTCTAACCCCAAAAAAATTATTTGAAACCTATATCAATATTATGGGTGAACACCCCTAAAACAAACCCAAAAATATAATAGATTGCGAAATGTTCGTAGATGAACACCCCTAATTTGAAACCCTAGATCCGCCACTGTTAATCTTGTCACTAGAGACCTGGGCTGAACCCTGCTTTATTACACGTCGTTCACACTACCATGTATCATACGAGCAACAACACAATTGTTGCCGAAATCTTTTGTTACCCAGTGATTCAAAGATTTGCAAGACGATGTATTGTATTGTAGTGTAACATGAGCAGCTTGGTCGGAACCCCGAAAGGGCTTTTTATATACAGACAGACTGCACAACTGCTTGAGTGGGAAATCATAGGAACCTGTTCTCGAACGTACAAATCAATTATACATCTGGAAAATCATGCATGGGGTTAGAAACCACAATGCGGTTCAGTGTAGTCGTTGAGAAGAAAGCAGCAAGTTATCATTCAGGATGAACTGTTAAGGAAATGAGCTAGAGCTTTGTCTGTATCATTGTCGAACATAAGAAGAGCCTCCGCAACACTGTTTGAAGGGAACCCCATTTCTCGAAGGAGGGTGTACGCATTGGAGAATTCTCGGACCTGCAAAAGAAAAAGGGGAGAAAAACATAGCCTCTAAAAAGAAAATCTCAAAAAAAAAAAAAAATTAGTAACAATGCAGGGGTGCAAGACACAACATGGCAGAGATCCTGGGATATCTTCACACAACAGACCCACAAAATTCCCGTTGGTACAAATGCACAGATGCTAACGTCACCCCCACGACAAACAAAATAAGTATGGAATGAATTTCAGCTATGTTGGTTGCACAAGGTACCATGAAATAGACGGCGGGCCACAAAATAGAAGACTAAATTTCTATTATGTTCCCTTCTTATCCCTGAAATTTGTCTGAAATTGAATCTTAACATTCTAATGTCCAGCTGAAGCAATGGGCAATAAATGCTCCTTCGCTTCACGAAAAGACACAGGTATTGTAAGCTGTAATTTTCCTGGAGCCAATTTCTAGCACGGGATAAGAAAAACAGAAGTCACGCAATCAGCGAGTAATTCCCAAGTTCAATGTCAAACTCAAATACTCTGCGCCAACCAGATGGTCAAGTCCCAAAATATGTGAAGGTAGGAAACTCCATAAGCAGTTCCGCTCGGGTGATAAAGGGGTTGGAAAAGGCTCGTAACCCACCCTTCAACCAAAAAGCCGACAATAGAGCAGCAGAACATGCGACACATGATTAACATTCCTCCATAGAGCAACCGCAAAAGCAAGTTGCCAGCTTTTTTCTTCGCCCTTCTTATTGTATTTTTTTTTAAAATATGGGCCCAATTTTCATAGGAATTTGCAAAGAGGAATATGGTTAGGTCGAAACGTAATAAATTAAGTAGGCAAATAACTTTCTGGTAACCCTTATATGGGGCCCATGTCTAATAACTCATCATGCAATTCTCATTAGTCATAGCATTTGCTTTGAAGCACATAAATATCATTGTTCCATGAGATTAAAGCAATAGATGCAAAAACCTCTCTTCCCAATTGAGGGGAGAAGAGTGGAAGCCTATATACATATGATGACAGGACATAATAAAGCCATAACAACCCCCCCAACCAAAAGTGGATCCAAAAATTTTACGCAATAATGTTCCACAACTTCTTATGCCAATTAATAATTTTTATGGGCGTCCATTTTAACCCAAAAAAATGCGAACTTTGGTACTGAATTTTCAAGTCAGCATTTCACTGACAGGTGCCTGGTATACTGTTAGCAACAAAGTGAATCCACCCCTGACCACCTACTAACTGCAGAACCCGCTGAAGTGGAGTCTGCAAAGATCTAAACACAGTTTTACCCCACAAGCAAAGAGGATACATATACAACAGCAATAAGAAATAATGTACCTTAGTTGGATTGTCGCCAAAGTTTGCAACTGCCAGAGGAACAGCTTCTCGGTTAAGTCCTGAAGCAATGTATTTGCTCACAACAGGATCTACGGTAGGGGTAGGAGCAGGGGCAGCGGGCTGGGTCTGCAAGAAATTAAAACCTATCTAGTAAATATAAGAACAGTTTGACTGGAAGCAAGGAAGGCAGAGACAGCAAGTTACAATCCAATCTTCAAATGAAGAAACCAGAGATGCATGGAAGTTCAGACACCACCCTAGAAGAGCAAAAATATGTCCAGATACAATCATGGACAGAGAAAATTGTTTAAATCGACAGCAATAAACCCAATCAAACAAAGGGGAACTACATTTTTGCTCATTTCTTTCAAAATGTTTTCAGGAAAAAATTGATTTTGTAGGCTGTTAGAAGGAGCCACAAAGAAAGTCAGTGAAGACTTGGGAAAGTCTTGAGGACTGACAATCAATTGCAGAGAAAGAAGCTCAAATGTCTAACTATGCTTAACTAGTTATCGTTTCACACATGAAATAATGACCAATGTAACCATTTTCTCAAAACAGGAAGGAAAGCAGCTCACCAGCCACCGAAAAAGGCTAAACTTAAGAAATTCTATCAGCTTCATACTATTATTTCTTCTTGCTTTATTCCCCTGCTCATCCACATGCCACAAAGATGCTTGCACAACTGAAACTGCACAAAACGGCTTTCTACATCTCATTGAGCCGACGTGATTTGTCTTATCTGCAGCTTTGATGATTGCCAATTTTAGACAGTTTCTTGTTATAGTCCCTCACCAAGCCCATTGTTCTTTTTTCACTGCCCCACTCCCGCCTCAATACTCAAGGGCATACACATAAACACAAACAATGGAAGTGTTCCATTGTGTAAAACAAGGTAGTGTTCAACCATCAATTCCTGATCTGGCCACCGGGTCGCATAATTTTACTGTCACTTATTAAAAGAAATCCCAGCTCCGGTAGCTACGGCAAAATGCATTAAAAAAATAGAACTTCAAACAGTTTAGGCCAATAAGATTATTAAGAACTGGGATGTATTTTCAGAGCAAACATGGATGAGCACAAGCCCACAAAGTACCAAACAAAACTAATATAAAATTTACCACTGATGGTATGGGTTCTGATGTTCTTGATGGGACATTTTCCAAAGCAAAGCGGCTCCAATTCGGATTTTCCTTCTCTGCCTCAGCAAGTACCTTCCTCTCAAAGTCAAAGTCAAACTGGAATTTACTATGTGGGACATCTCCCATATGGGGTAGTAATTGAGGCTGTCATACAAGAGATAACAGACGGAGTTAGTTAACATAAGAAGAAGACAGAAGTCACTGCAACATCAATGCTTCTTGCCTGGATAAATGTGCGTGTTTTCTTAATGTCTGTGTGGACTTTACCGTCACTCATAAGGGTAGTCTAAATGCCTATGGTCTGAAATGGACTTGGCCATAAGTGATGAGCATATGTAATTGCTCATGATAACCAATTAATCACTGAGTTTTTTAATTTTCTTTTTTCCCCCCCTGCTAGGGGCAGGAAGATTAGAGCAGCTGGTGGACTCGCCATTTTCAGCCCTTCGAATTAAGTGCAAAGTATTAAAAAGACAAATGCAGATACGATTAGCAAGGCACTCACGAGTCATGACCATGATATTTAGTATAGGCAATTAGGCATCAGTCTGCACAAGACACCAGTGGACCACCAAGCCCATGAATGATGAACCAGGATTAAATCCCAAAATGGTCTCAGCAATTAGCTTTTGAGCATCACATGCATGATTTGCAAAGAGAAGCTAACACACCATGAAAGTACAATAGCACATTTAGTCATACTGATATATACCTGACCCAAATCTAAAAATTACACCAGTTACTTTTACGAGGCTCCCATGTAGCCCGGCAGGGTATAGATGTAAACGCCTTTATCCCCTCCAATCACAAAGAACCCCTCAAGGGTTCTCTGCAAATTCACAGCAATAAGAAGCACAAATCAAATCTGTCATGAGCCGCTCCTCAGTCCTCACATTCATCGCTGTACAGATTGCTATCTATATAGACAACAAAAGGGGGGGGGGGCACTTCTGTACCGGTGCATGTAGCATTAAACAAGCTTAGAACATAAAAGTTCTTTAGGTTTGGATACGACATGACATTCTCTTCTGCAACTCTCAATCACAACATAGTTGTCCTGTTGATCCTCATTTAGTCATTTTATTCAAAGAACTCAATCCCAAACAGAATTGCTACGACATACAAGATAGAAGGCGAAGCAGAACTTACTGGAGGAGTAATCCTGTACTCCGGCTTTATTTGAACCCTGATACCAGTTCCTGCTGCAAAAATAATTAACCACATGAAAACCCTCCACAGCAAGAAAAATCAAATACATCAAAGACAGCTTGACTAAGATTATTGACATCAGTGAACAGAACTTTTCAAAATCAACGGTCTAAAAACTAAAGAAAAGCTTCCTCTGTATATCAATTGATTAATGAAATGCACTTTTGCATACAATTCACCCAATCAATCATCTCCTAACCCCAAGAAAATAATCGCACTTATTAATAAAGTTCCAGATAATTCAATTTGTTTCACAACATTAAAAATGATAAACTGCTAAAAAAGCAAAAGGCACAAATCCAAGTTGTCATCCACCCTCTTCAACAAAGCCCAAAAAAGGGATAAGGATCAAAACCTGCCCACAATATTAATCCAGCTGAAACACGATAATTGAGAGGCCAAATCAAGAAATCAAGAGAAACCCACAAAAACTCAAACTCCAAAAGCGCAGACTTCTTCAACAAATGATTAATGAAATTCACGTTTGCATCCAATTCACCCAATCAATTATCAGCCAACCTCAAGAAGATAATCACATTCACTAATAAAGGCTCGGATAATTCAATTTCTTTCACAGAACCGAAACTAACAAATAGAACACAATTACCGTCTAGATCAGCAAATCAAGAGAAACCCACAAAAACCCCAAATGCCAAAATGGAATATTCTCCCCTTTCCCCAGGTGCCACCAACAAATTAACAGACAATAACCAGAAACCCTAGATTATATGTTCCAGATGAAACGACATAATTGCGAGGCAAATCAACAAATCAAGAGAAACCCACAAAACCCCAATTCCAAAACGAAGCTTTTTCCCCATTTCCAAGTTGCCCACCAATCATCACGCAAAAATAACCCCAGAAGCAGAAACCACAGGAGAGATAATGAGAAAGAGGGACACTTACACGAAGAGGGAGGGGTGGAGGAGGAGTGGTAAGGAGGGGCACGAGAAGGAGGAGAGAAGCCCGGTTGGCCGATCTTGGGGTAAAGGGAAGAAGAAGATGATGAAGAGGTTGAAGACGGGTATCGGTACATTGGGAGATGGGGATCGTAGGGAAGAGATCCTGCTCCTCCTGTGTTCTTCCTCGCGCCGTAATCATACTCCATTCTGCTTCCTCCTTTCAATTTCCCCAAAATGAAAATTCAAGATTTCAACTACAACTACAATTTCAGAAAAAGAGAGTCAGAAAGGATATAAATAATCGAGACCAATTCTAATAACTTTTTACTAACACAGAAAACAATGCTCTAATCTCTGTACTCCTCCTCTAGACAGCATGACACATAATTTTCAGTTCTTATATTATATTAGCAGAACAATCATAATTCATAAACAATTAGAGAACTATACGTAAATAGTAAGTATTCATATTATTAAGTATGGATCTCCATATTTTTTATAAATCCATTGATAACAATAAACAATAAAATAAAATTTTAAATTTAAGTAAAATTTAAGTATAATAAGTTGTTTGATTAGTCTGTATTACAAAACAATGTTTTAATTTCTGTGCTCTAGATAACATGACATATGATTTTCAATTCTTATATTAGTAAAACAACCATAATTCATAAATAATTAGACAACTATATATAAGGGCTCATATTATTACGCATGGATCTCTATATCTTGTATAAAATAATTGATAATAATAAACAAGAAACTATAGTTTTAAATTTAAGTAAAATTTAAGAGTAATATTTTGTTTGATTAGTCTATATTAATTGTAAAAAAATCTTTGGTAAATAAAAAGGAAAAAACTGTAATTTACAATGCAAGCATTACTTAAAAGTTAATAATGATTTTTAAGAATACTTTTAGTAACTTTTAAAAAACATTACATGAATCTTTAATCACTACTTAGTTCACTAATTTATTGAATACTTATAAAAAATTACATGAATACTTTTAGTAACTTTTAAAAAATATTACATGAATCTTTAATCACTACTTAGTTCACTAATTTATTGAATACTTATAAAAAATTATCCATATATTTTCATTACTACAAAGCATTAATCTTTTCTTTAATTTTTATTGTTGAATAAAACCAATCCAATCAACTATCCATTATAAAACTAAGATATTTTTTAAGCAACAAATAAAATTTAGAAAGATGTAGAAGAAGAATTTTGTAAAATTACTAGAAGGGCCAGACCCCCAAAAAAAGTTGGGAGGCGAAATAGAAGGGACTAGAACATACAGCCAGCAGGAGAGAGAAACACGTGTAAGGGGGTTGACGTGGCTGATAGGCTGGCAATCCTCCATGGCCGTTCCTTCCCCATTTTCCCCCATTTTCCGCTTTTCCTTCTCTTACATTTTGCCTTCATCATCAACACAGCCCAACCCCATCACACATACACATTCATTAATGACAACTTAACCAATTGTTCATTTTCACTAACTAGAACGATTTTCCCTCCGTTTTCTATCATCTCAATTCTCCACACCCAAACCAAGCTGCTCTCTTTCTTCAGACCCAGATTCTCTAAGGCGCCAAGATCCTTCCTTTCTGTCTAATTTCTGTGCCCAGGAGAGAAAACCAACAAGTTTAGACGTCCTTTGGCTAAGATTTTGGGTAAATTGTAGTGTTTGTGTGGTGTAGTTTGGGTGAATTTGAAGGATTCATAGTTTATTGTGGATTTCAACCCAAGGTATGTTTAATTTCAGCTCATTTGTTTATATTTTTTTGAATTTATTCCGTTGATTAGCCGGTTCCCCCCATACCCATGTTTGGAAAATTTGAGCTGATTCGATCTGAGTGCAGTAGGATGTTTTTCCCCACTTGTTTAGCTGGTTTGTGCTGGAAAATTTTGGGTTTTTGCTAGCATGGTATACTGGAAGTCTGGAACTGTGGGATTTATCTTCAAAATTTAGGAAGTGGGTGTAACTGTTTGGGAAAAAGTGACTAATTTTACATGTGGAATACTGTAGCTTTGCTTACCAATATAGTTGGCACAGTTATGTGATTTCTGGCGTGAACCCGTCATTGCTGTGGCTCTAATCAATTGGAAAGCAACGATTAGCCCCCTCCCCCTCTCTCTTTTTGGGGCTTTGCCCCTTTTTTAAATCATTGTGGGGTAGTCGGAGGGGTGGTGTTGGGTGGGGTTGAGTGCACAAAGGGTGGGGGGGATTACCCAAATAGAGTCCCATAATAGCGGATTGAATTTTGGGTCACTGGAGGGTGTGTATCTTTTGATTAGGAACTCTGAAACTTGGCTCTATTGATGAGCTTGTGATAAAATATTTGCTTATAAGAGATTGGATATCAATGTTGCAGTATAAAACAGTTGGAGTATGGAAGATCTTATAAGTCCTAGCTCTGGGCTATTGTATCGGATTTGCCTTGATCCTTGGACAACTTGGGCCTTCTTTTGCTTGGGCGAATGAATTTCCAGGGGCAACTGTATTGTCTAGAATGGTTACCAAAACCAGAACATGGCCATATAAAACCTATAAAGAGTTAACCTATCACATTTCGACCTTCGGAAGTTTACAACCAGAGTGTAAATCCTATAAGAGAAAACCTTGTCTTCATTGCCTGTGACATATCCTTGCAAAGTTGGATCGAATCCATGAAGTTGGGGCTTGGTCTAGGGTCCTATCAGACAATATATTTCTTCAGATTGGACTTCCTTAGTATGCTTCATGCTTATCAGAAGAGAAAAAATCACACTTGAGAAACTGACATGGAGTCATTAGTTGGTAGCAAGGGATACTAGGGTATGCCAGTGTTTTGTTGCTCAGTCCAATTGCTGGGTTTGGGTGGACATAGAATGTTTGTTCTGCGAGTCTGTCAGAGATATATCAGGTGCTTCAAATGGGTGTTGGCTACTAGGGTATGATCCTTCCAACAAAGAGGAAGAAACCAAGGATTCTCTCTCTCTCTCTCTCTCTCTCTCTGTGCGTGTGTGTGGTTATTCTAGGAGACATGAATCCTTCATAATCCACTGCTCCAGAGGCTGTTTCATTGGCTTTCAATGAAGGGTCCATCTTCTAATCTATTGGAGAAGATTTGTCCTTCTTAGAGATCAGATGAGTCTTATTATATGCATAGCTTGTTGACTGGAAAAGCTATTTTTCAACAAATGTGCAGGCTTCCTACTAGTGACAAGAATCAGAGAAAACATTGAGCTCATAATGGGCAACAATGAAGGGGAGAAACCTTCAAAACCTGAAAAGGCACCTTCACCTCCTCGGGTGAGTGTATAGTCTCTGTGCAAAATCATTTATTAGTGATGTAAATACTGCAGTTTTTAGTCGCATATTACAAACAACTGGTAAATTGCTCTGCCGCGTGCCCTAGTTGTATTGGTATTGTAATTAGTTATTAACAAGTCTTTCAATGTATCTTCTGATTTGATACTGAGTGTATTGTTTTATGTTGACCCCCCTATTTTTTTCTTTCTTTTCATTGGACATTTACAGGAACAGAGTGGCGTACATGTTTATCCTGATTGGGCTGCTGTCCAGGTCTGTTTTGTGTACTTTACATTTTGTCATGATGCTGATAGGGCCTTTTTCCTTTTTTTGGGGGGGGGGGGGAGGTGTATGTTTGAGTCCAAGATGCATTTTTTGGGTTTACTAAGCCATGCTATTATAATTTTAGGCATTGGTTTGGTTTGAAAATTTGCTACTAGCTATGCTGAAATGTAAAGTTTGCAATTTCAGGCGTATTATGGACCAGGAGCTATACCACCACCTTATTTTAATCCAGCAGTGACATCTGGCCATGCTGCTCACCCATACATGTGGGCGCCATCTCAGGTAGTTGCACTACTTCTCTGGATATCTTCGAATTTGTGTCTTATCAGTTTTCTTCATGTGTGGGTGTCATGGCAATGCATCTGTCATTTTTTCCGTACATTTGATCTGATTTGAGGTGTTCGAAGATTCTCTCCCTTTATTTGCTTATTGTAATCTTCTTGATGTCTGGATAGATGATGCCACCTTATGGATCTCCTTATGCAGCCATGTATCCACATGGAGGGATCTATGGGCCTACAGCTGCGCCTGTTGTAAGTGTGCCCAACCCTTTCTCTCTCAATGCTAAGAAGAATACTGAATTGCTAATACTTACATCATGAACAACAATTTTGAGTTTTGTGTCACAGGCATCTAGTTTTAGGTCCTCCTTTTGCTATGCTACCAGCCTACCATATTGCTCTTGTTGAGCAAGAGCATCTTATTTGTATACTGAGTCCATTTTCATTGAAATTTGAGTTATTTCTCATATCAACTGATAATTTCTGGCCTGAAGGCCTATACAGTAGTATCCTTGGGTCTTGATCATTATGCTTCCCCAAAATAGTGGCAGCCAAATTTCTTCTTGAGAAAACTAAATGAGGATGCTTCATGAATGATTGTACTGTATCGTAGTGCATGCAGGTTGCAACTCCCTTGAGTTTAGAAACTCCAGCTAAATCTACTGGGAATGAGAGTGGTCCTGGGAAGAAGTGCAAAGCATCTGATGGCCATGCAGTGTCAGGCAATGGCAAGGTTGATAGTACTGGAGAAGTAGGTGTGCATGGCCAGTCACAGAGGTTTGTTCTCAAGTCTCCACCTAGATTTCTTTTGTTTTGTACCCATGAAAAGGCACGATATATATGCCTTCCTGAATGGGATGAACATCTGCAAATGAAGAAATATTAATTTATATTGTTCTTCTGTACAAGACTGATATTTGGTGGAACTATACTTTATGCAATGTCCCCAAACCTGCACGCTTGAGTGATGGCCATCCAAAGATCAGAAATCACTGAATCTATTGTACATTTATAGATGATAGCCTCAGGCTTTGGCATTATGAGGTTTATCCAAATAACGCCCGTCCCAGATCTGGACTTTGAAATCAAAGTTTGCGGTATAAGATTAATAGATGTTGAAGAGCAGCATCTCAATGAGCTATGAAATGGCTATAGAATGGAGAGGGTAACTATCTTATTGCCCTTGACATCAGACCTGTAGTCTGACGTACGTGTTGGGATACACTACCCAATTTCCTGATCCTGAAGTACTATGTATTGACATTTTACTTACTCTTTGATTGCTAATACCATCTGGAAATGAGTTGTTCATAGGGTTGTCTGATCGTCACGTGATAATTTACTTTGAAGATACAGAAAGGTGTAGTTTTTTTCTTATTTTTTTGGTGTTTTTCTCTCTCTTAATGTGAAAGGCATTAGAGATTACAGCGCTCGTGAATCTGATGTCTATTAAGGAAATTTGGAGTTAAATATGCATTTGGATTTTTATCACAGTGTGCACAATATTACATGAAAAAACTTTAAGAGTTCCTATGAGTGGATGTCCTAGTAACTTCTTCGAGTTAATTCAACAAACAAGTGAATATCAAAAAAAAAAAAAATTCAACAAACAAGTGAATAAAACAAGCTTTCTGCATGATGGAGACCTGTGATGCATGCAAAATATCCATGTAGATTTTATATTCAATTACGTAGTTTTTGAGGGTTTGGATCCCCAAACATATTCTCTCTCTTATGATTTGGACTATCATCTTTCTGCATCTTGCTTTGGCTGTGCGCCTGCTGAAGCAGGTATGGCAGTCAACGGAGTACCTCAAATTTGATTTGCTTAATTGCTTCAAGCTCTCTACCTTTTTTTACTGGCATTGTGGGGACCTGTGATGCGTGCATGATCATTAGTAACACCTATCATTGTGATTGATGGAAAAGTTTGCTATATTTTTTTTTTAATTTAAACAACTAGCCTATCAAAGAAACAAATAATTAAAACTAGTTCAGTTTTAGCTGTCTCGTGTTGTAATGCATATCAGCTTCTTGTTGCATCTTGCTCTCTTCTATTTTCGGCAGTTAATACCTCTACTCCTAATTTTTGTTGAGCAGTACGGATTGTGGTACTGAAGATTCTTGTGACAAAAGTGACGACAGTACCGCAAGAGTAAGTGTGCAATACTGTGATCTTTGTTGGTGGGAATTTATCACCTCATTCATTCATGCAGTTTATGAGACGGCATATTTTTTTTCCTTCCAGGAGGAAGACAACAATAGAGGCCATAATGGTGTAGCAGACTCAGGTATGAATGTGTTCTGGAATTTTATTTTGTTTAAAAAATTAGCTTGCCCACTGCACCCTTGCCTGGCTATTGGTTGAATGCTGCCTCATTAAATTCATTCCTGCATCTAATATAGTTATGAACTTACTGTTAAAGACTTGAAAGGCAGGAATGCAGATATGTTGTGGTTTTGCTGTGTTTCATAGTTGTATGATCTTAGGTTTTCAAATGCCTTCTTGTAGAGTCAAAAAGCGTGGACATATGTGAACAAAATAATAAGCTTGCACTAGAATGCGTTTCTGTTATTGTCAGACCCCCAGAATGACTTTTGATTTGTTTTTTTTGGGGAGCATCACTTAGTTTCTCTTTTACCTTTTTCTGAAATCAATTTTGGGATTGGCTGTACTCCTTCAATTTTTTTGATTGTTTGTTTTTTATGCAAAAGATGATATTTATTGATGCTTTAAGTTTGTGTTTGGTGATTTGACTACTACTGTTGTTAGCTTACACCAGGCAAAACTTATCATACCTGATTACCGACCTTAAGTCCCTAAAAGCAGAACGGGTGATTCCAAGAGACCCACCATTTTTTATTTATTATTTTTTTGGGTGCATTAAAAATCTTTTCTAGAAAAAAAGTCTGAAGGAGTGAGGGACGGAAGGGGATAGCACTACTAAGTGACAAGCATACACAGTCAATAAGAAGCACAAAACCTGGAAACACCTATAGAACCAATAGGATACGTACACTTCACCTGAGCTTAAAATAGCCGAATCCAAAAGGAACCGAATGAGACCTGAACTGAATGGCTTAGTTGCAGGGTAGATAAGCGATATATTCTGCCCTAGTTTTGAAATGTTTTTGGGATATCTGTAAAAGAGTTCTTGCACTGTTACCATGTAACTTTTGTTGCTAACTGGTTTAATTGGTGTCTTGGTCTGCTAGGCGTGTGCCATATGCAGACCCATCCATACCCTGGTGCAGATGCCAATCATGGCAATGGTATAGTCCCAGGCATCCCAATGGCCAGTGCAGCAGCCATCAGAGGTGGCCCTTTGCCCACAGCAGAGGTTAATCATTCTTCTGCAAAAGCTAATCCCAATGTAGTTACAACTGCTGCACTTTGTGGAACGAGGCCTTCTGGTATTGGTATACAGGTCCTGCACTGCATTATGTTTTGATATTTCTTCATTTGTGTGTGGGAGATCCAAAGAGCTGCCAGCTCTTACATAATTAGCATCCTTGTAAGGAGCATGTATTCTACCTATAGAACACACTTGTCAAATAATCCGTTTTAACCAGGGCGTGTGTGCTAGGAGAGATGACGGGGTGTAGAACATAGATCCATATCTGAATGGATGCAAAGTATGGAACATTTGATCAGTGTTCTGAATAGATACTTTGTATTTCATGATCATTCAGTATTTGCGTAGTCTAAGGTGCTCCCTTGATTTTGATTTTGATCCCTAGGGAAATGTGTAATTGTCCTTAAAACAGTTGTATACCTTAGGTTCCAATTATAGGAAAGGTTTGAGGATCGGATTTGACCCAATGACCTGAGGGTACCTGCAGGCGCAGGGTTAGGGTCGAGAAACCTGCCTGTTGACCCTCATGGCCCGACCCTGAACCCGCCGCGACCCTCAAGTTGATCAGATCTGGTTCCAATTGTCAAATACAGCTCCAAAAATTAATACGTGTCTTAAAATACTTGGAACTTGATTTATATTATGAAATAGGATATCAGACATGAGGATCAAAACTACCTTCACTATCTTTCTTGTGATTGTGATGTTCTGGTTTGACTTGGTAATGCTGTAAGCCCAACTTATTGTATCCTGTGGACACCCAATTCACTTGGTGCATAGTCTAAGAAAATTGAGTGATGGCGTAGTCTTTTGTGCATCAGGATGAAAGGGAGCTAAAACGTGAGAAGAGGAAACAATCCAACCGGGAATCTGCTAGGAGATCGAGGTTGAGGAAGCAGGTTAATGGGAAAAACAAGTACAGGAGTTTCTAATTGGTTTCCTATTTTATCCTACTGGTTATTACTTCAATGTTGTTCTTGCAGGCTGAAATGGAAGAACTTTCGAGGAAAGTCGATTCCTTGGTGGCTGAGAATATGGCCCTTAGATCTGAAATCAACAAGTTGGTGGAGGATTCAGAGAAGATAAGATCGGAAAATGCTACTTTAATGGTACCTTTGTTTGTCCTTTGCCTCTGCCTTGATCCATTGTGCTTCTGTAATTATCCAAAACATGTTTTCACATAAGATCACCAAACTGTGGTTGATTTTAATGCAGGAGAAGCTGAAGAACGTGCAAGGACAAACAGGTAAAACGGTATCTGATAGGACGAATGAGCAGGAGGACTTGCTATCGAAAGTAAACAACTCATCTGTCACTAATGGGAACCACGAGCAAGGAGGCGATGATAAATGAGAGCTTTTCAAACCTTGTTTTCCAGCATTCGTTTGGTGCTTCGAGGATTGGTATTCATTTGTCAGGCGAGTCTGGTGGACTGTGTGTTGGTGAAGAGGGGCAGAACATTTTTGTTGCATCTGAACGATCAGATCATTTTCGCGATGTTTTATGCCTAACAGTTACTAGGATTAGTTGGGAGGAAAAGATAGACAAAGTTCTGTAATTCCTGTGTACTGACTGAGTTACCTTTGCTGTCAAAGAATGTAACCAAAAATGTATTCTGATTACAAATAATTTCTTGTGTACTTAGATGGTTATCCTGTCGTATGAGATTCTTGCTTCTTTATCGTCTCCAGAAGTGCTCTATCAGCCATGATACCAATGATTTGTGAAGTTGTAATTCCTGAAAGAAACGCACATATCTTTAGATACTGTTGGCCTAGTTGACTTTACATAAATACTGAAGTTTTCTTTGAAAAAAGATGACTAATTATACGTCACCCAATGGACCCATATTAAGATTGAGGAAGACCTATTTTAACATTGCGGAAGATTATAGAATGTAGGATGTTTAATTTGTTATAATCTTTATAAAGAATCAAAGAAGTAATATGTAGGGTGTTTATGTTATGGACTAGATCAATTGCAAGGTATGAAACTTGTAACACATCGGTTGTATGGGCAACTGATGTGGGGTTTATAAACTAAATGGGCTCTCTCACCTAATATGCTAGTATTTTGGGATGAATTCTCATGTTTGGTCTGTAACAATTGGCATCAGAGCCAGCTTAGAGTGGTGGCTTGGGAGAGTCAGCCATAACCAACGAGGACTCGGAATGGTGGTCTGGAAAAGCCAGCCGTGACCAACGTGGCCATGACCAACAAGGACGTTGGCCCTTGAAGGGGGTCGAATGTTATGGACTACACCAATTGTAAGGTATGGGATTTGTCCCACATCGGTTGTATGGGCAACTGATGAGAGTTTATAGATCAAATGGGTTCTCTCACCTAATGGGCTAATCTTTTGAGATGAGTTCTCCTATTTGGTCTGTGACAATTTAATTTGTTATAATCTTTATAAAGACCCAAAGAAGGAATATGATCATCGAGAAAAATAAATAATTAACAATGTTGATGGAACATGAATGTAGGTCAATTTAAGTAGTTTGATAATTGATGCTTATATTCGACTGAAAGTCAGTATAATCTCGATTAATGATACATCAAATACCAAGAAAGGATGAAAGATCAATGGGATAGAATTGAAGTAGGGATATTTCTCTATTTGATTTCCCCAATGCCAATTTTTCTATTTTTTTGGGGGGGGAGGGGGGTTGGGTTTGAGGGCGGGAGAAAAAAGGGAAAAAGAAAGAAGGGGGGAGAAATTGTTCAGAGATTATCAACCTGATTGCACAAAACCCTAAACGTCCTCGACGAAGAGGAAGCAGGGGAAAATTTTCGGGGGATCTTCATCGCTTATTCGCTTGCAACTCTATAACAAGGTACGAATCTCTCTAACCCTAAACCTCCTTTTCTTCTATCTCAACTGTTCTACTGATTTCGATGAATTGCGATCACCTTGAAGGCCCGATAAATTTGGGAAATTTTAATGCAAGAGAAACCCTAGACCGAGACTTGTTTATTTCAATGCCTTTTAGCATTTTGGCTATTTGAGAGTAGAATTTGCGCTATGTCTTTTAATTTCTGGAACTAGTTGGATTAGGGTTCATCACCCTTTCGCAATTTCAGTGATTGAAGCTGGTATTTTGATGATTTGACATGAACAAAGCTAGTTTTGACTGGAATTCTGATTTTGGGTTTACAGCGAAGAAAAATGGCAAGAGGAACAATACCTGATAAGTGGTCAATGAGGATTCTTTGGCTCACTGCTATTGGAAGTGCAATCAGTATGCATTTTCCTCAAATCTTCGAATTCCCTTTCATAGAGTTCTAATTTTTTCCCTTTTTTATTCGTCCAAAACTGTGTAATCATTAATCTTTTCTCTGGGTTCTTAAATTGAAATTATCTATCTTAAATTGAAATTATCTAGGCTTGTACATGGTTGCTGTTGAGCGGCAATTGCAGAACAGGGAGAGGATGATGGCTGAAGCTCTGGGTTCGATCGAGTCCAGTGGGAAGTCCAGTGATGATGTCTAAGTGAAGATTTTATATTTGTGTGGATACAAAAACAAGATTGTATCTTGACAATGTGTCTTGAATGAGTGCATTTTTCTTGTCGCGCTCTGTTCCTGATATGAGTGATATCTCGTGATCTAGATCATTAGTTCAATCTTTTGATGTATAATTTGAATTTTTGATCTTGGTTTTGAATAAAATGAATGACATTTGAGCATTTCGGATTTGTTCGTTGGAAACTGTTTGAGACTTGAGTTCTACACACCGAGTTTTCTCGAGCAGCTGATCATTTGCAGCCGTGCAAGTTAATGCAGGGGGCTTTGATTCATCGTTCTGCTTGCTTTTTTCATAGTTCAGCTCTGCAGGGTTCCTTGCATTGCACACCAGCTAGTTAGGATTTTGGTGGATCTTGTGTTGTTTGGTTTTATTCTTTCTTGGATTGCTATGAGAGTGTGGTGCCTCAACTTGTGAAGAAGTGAGACTTGTTTCTTGCAGAGAGTGATTCGAGAAGACCTCGCTTCATCTTGCCCTCTTCTGTGGTGCAAGGCATTCTTCTTGATGGGTGGTTTTAGCGACAGTTGAGTATCAACCCGAACCCCAGGCACAACCCGAATAGGGCTTGACATCGGTGGTGGAGAGTCCGAATGAGGGAGAGAAATGTAGCCATCGCAACGACATTGATGAACTTAAATGCTCCATTCAACATCCTCATGGCTTCAAGATTAGTCTCACTCTACATCACCATATCTCAACGTCCTGCCTTTTTAACACCACCCTTGACATTGTTCACCCCAGGCACGTCCTTAGCAACTGCATCCCTAACCAACTCCATCTCTTGCTAATCGATATCTACCGGGTCATGTGGCCCAATGGGCTGTGCCCCGACTTAAAAGAGATTTACGGTTTACCCCTTAGCCTTGTTGGAAAAGCCTGTGAAAAGTTATTGGTAGGAACCGCAGAAACAAAAAATGATTGGCGAGTAGAAGCTTGCATCTCTATCAGAGCCAGGTTTCGATCCTGGGACCTGTGGGTTATGGGCCCACCACGCTTCCGCTGCGCCACTCTGATTTGTTGATCTGTTGTTAGTGATAATTTTATATACCAAAACAGCCTACTCACAACAGATGAAGCCTGTATATTGATCTGTGCCAAAACAAGGTGCTCTTGAAAGATTTAATTGTCTTTAATTTAACATATAGTTCCAAATTATTATATTTATTGTTGGGTTGCGAAATAAGCAACTAATTTTGATGATCTAGTTGCGGTTTTCTTTTTTGGGGGTAAAGAAAGGTACAAAAATCAATACAGGTGGATAGATCTTTTCAATAACAATTTTTAAGTTGAGAGATTAATATTAAAAACCTGCTTTATTACTACAATTACATAAAATTGCATGACAAAACTAAGCATGAAGGTGGTCTATGAATGTCTATTATAAATACATTAGAAACAAGTTTCTTTTTTATTATCAAATTAAACCAAGAAAGTAAAAAATAGCCAATTAATTTATTTTGTTTTTTGGATACATGACAGAAATTCTATCAAAATAATTTCACAATTACTTTTTCGTGAGATCAATTTCTTCACTAAGACTAAGAGACATATGCCCCATCTACGGTCTATCCCGTAGCAGTAGTCGCTATTTATTCACCCCAAGAATGAACTATCCTTTGTTTCACGGGTTATTAACACGGATAGACCAAACTTCGCAAGCATACCGCTTTCTGTTCAAGAATCGGTAGCGGTTTGAAGGAAGACTACCGAGCTCCACGATAGATAAGCACCTCTCATCTCTATGCTCTGACCAAACCCCTGCTTATTACCTAAAGGGTAATAAGCAGGGGGTGCATTTTTTTACCTAATCCAAATACTTAGGTCTCTCTCTTAATATCTACTTTCAGTATTGTGATTCCTATTGATGATAGACTGAGGACATAATCATGAGTCATTATTCACTTATGCAATTTACATTCCTTTTACTTTAATTTCTCATTTACCAGCACAAATGAAAGATAAATTTATTAATTAAAAACCATACGGTTTTACAAAAGATATCAAATTCAAATGAATACAAATCTAAAATAATGAAATAAATCTCTCATTCAAGGAAACTGATCTGTAATATACTCATCGCTCGTCCTGCTCGCACTCAATACTTCTTAATATAACTTTTGAAGAGGTGATCAGTAAATTTGGTACAGCTTTTTTGTAGGGGAAAGAAAAACACATTTGCATAACATGTTGTATGAGTCAAGTGCAACTTTAATTTCATGGTCCTTAACTACAAGTTGTATTTGCATTTGGGGGAAAAAAAAAATACAGTACTAGGAAAAAAAAAAAAAAAGGCTAGGTTATTGTGTTTGTCCATGTGCCCCTCCCCCAATTTAATAACAAGAATTTTTTTTTTTTGTAGAGGTGGCATTTTGTTGGATGATTGAGGTATATGCATAGGCTATGTATAGGATGAATGCATCAATCATTCTTCTAACAATAAGTTAGGTAGAAATGTAATTATTAACACCAAAGCGTTATTATTTTGGTTAGGTTATATTTTATTGAAGGTCCATGATAAACCATTACCATTACCTACTCATAGACAACTATATATAGTAGATTAGAGGGCCCCCCCCCCCCCCCCCCCAAAAAAAAAAAAAAGTTGGTATTTCCAACAAATTAATCCATATGTGTTGCACTTCTAGTGGTGAATATCTCAAGTAGTGGAATTGCCAAAAAAAAAGTCACGTTTGACTTTTTGGGGCAAAATGGGCAGAGGATTATACATCCATGGTCTTCGCATTAGTTATTGCATTATGGCCTCTATGATAATAAAAGAATGATGTCAAAATTCCTATGTAAATAGGACTCAAGCGGCTCCATTAGCCTACTTTTGAAATAAAGGCAAAATAATTTATACAGGATAGCCTTTTTTTTAGCTGATATGGGTTGGTTCAAGTGGTATGGCACTTATTCTCTTCAAGTAAGGTCTCAGGTTCAAGTCTTATGAATTAAGAAAATTTATGATGAAAAAACTCTACTAATTACTGGACCAATAGTAACTCGACACCAATGAAATAAAGGATCCAAGACCAAGAATGGTAGAACACAATGCATATAAAGGTATACATCTTTATATTACTGATTAGATTTATTGAAATTTGCACCTAAAATTATTAGCAAAGTATGGGAAAAATGATTCAAAGATTGATGCTTTTCATAAAAGTGTACAAATTACTTTTAATTAGTTTAGTATTTATATCCAATTTCATGTTTACATTTAACACATGTTGGAGTATGAAAATGGGTATTGTCCCACATTGATAAAATTCAAAGAATATAATAGTGGATATTGTTCCACATTGATGAAATTAAAGGGCTTGAACATACTTGTGAGTTACTCTACCCATTGATAATTGGTTTTGGGCTGGAATCTCCTTTAAGTTTATATGCATGACTCTTTGTTTATAACCCAATTGATAAAAAAATTTAACATAATATCAGAGTAGGTTACTCGATCTTGATTTGCCACTATCCCTGTTTGATTAAAATTGTGTGCACGTGTTGGGCCTTGTCAGTAGCCTACACATGAGGCGGTGTGTTAGAGTATGAAAGTTGTATTGTGCCACATTGATAAAATTCGAAAAATATGATAGTGGGTGTTGTCCCACATTGATAAAATTAAAGGGCTTGAACATGTATATAAGTTTATGAGTTACTCTACCCATTGTTAATTAATTTTGGGTTGAAACCTCATTTGATTTTATATGCAGGACTCTTTGTTTATAACCCAATTGATATAAAAATTTAACAACACAAGCTACATGTTAGATCATATTTTTAAAGTTTTGTAAGTGTATCCAAAAAAAAGATACAAAATTCATAATTATAAGATTATTCTCTACTCTTGATTGAAAGAAAATAAATAATAAAACTTTAAAAGAAAATTAGTTTATAAAACATTGGCTCACATGGCTAAGCCACCATGTTACCTATGTTAGAAACACTAGAAAAGGGGATGTTGATTGTTGCTTTAAGTGAAACAAGGTAAGTTGAAGCCCATTTCAAAGAAACACAAACAAAAGAATCCAAACGAACCATGTAGTTCAATGCAACAAGACTGCCCTCCTCATTTTGATCGTTCTTTGTTCATTTGAACCTTGCAAGCCATTTTCGCAAGGGACATTATTGATGTGTGATAGCTATTCAATTGGATTGGACCCGATTTCATTCTATTTCCTGAACTTTAATCATCGACTTTTTTACTATAAATTTTATTTCACAATTCATCTTTCAACATATCATTCTAAGTCAAATAAATCTAGTCACACTATAAACACCACTCAATATGGGTTCATATTACAGGGCTTGATATGATGAAATTTACTATAAATAGTCTTACTTAGGGCTAGTAGAAAAACTCATACCCACCTAAAACTCACAAAACTAGCCCCAGTGGGTAGGTATGGGTGGTGAAAATAGACAAAAATGAGTATAGGGCGGGTATTACTAAAATTAGTATAGTATGAATATGCGTATGGGTATAGGACTTATCCTCCCCATACACATCTCATACTCATTTTATCAATACTCACCCTATACCCGTCTCATACGCGCCCCATATAAAACTCATATCCGTTTGTTTAAAGTTCTAATTTGTTACTTGTACTTGTATATTTTGCTAATTGCTTTGAGTTGTATGATATTCAAGATTTTGACGAAACATTTTGTTTAAAACTATAATTGTCAAGTGCTAATTGCTTTGATTGATAAACCTTTAGTTGTATTCGATGCTATATGATACGTTGTTGGAAACTTGGTATTAATGTGACATATTGGCTATTTGATGTCGAATATGGATACAAAATAGGTTTAATTCTTTTTTGTGTATATATACCTGAATAAAACTCACATATCCGCTATACCCAGTAAGTATGGGTATGGATATAATTTTATAATATCCGATGGGTATGAGTATAGGTATGAGTATTAATTTTGAAAATGAGAATTGATAAGGATACGGATAAACTCATCCCGTATCACCCCTATTTGTTACCCCTTGTCTTACTCTTATAAGCATAGAGATGAATTATAGATGACTCATAATTGGGGGGGGGGGGGGAATTTTCTTGGGCAAAATAATACCCATTGACCATTGTAAGAGGCCTAGCCAAAGAAAACAATAAAACAAAAGAAAACACACGCACACCAAAAGGGGGTGTTTTTTTCAATTTGGCTAATCATAGTTGTCTCATATTTGACTCCACATGGATCTTCCTCTTCTTGCGGCCATTACTCTCCCAATATTCTGTGTCGAACCAATCATTTTCTAGTTTTTATCTACTTACCCAACCAACCCAATTGCTAATAATTGTTTTTTCAAAAAAATCATACAACACTTAACAACTCTCAATATGGGTCTCTTTATCACAAAATTTTAAAAGATTTAAATATAAATAGTCTTACTGGTATAAACACTCTTACAAATTACAAGTAAAAAAAAATGGATCCAAGAGACATAAAAAGGGAAAAAAAAAATTCAGTATTATGAAAACATTATTAAATAATTTATTAGTTTCTCAAACTCAGACCCCTTTAAATGATCATGTTCATTAATTGATGCACACTAAACCCAGACCTCCCACATGCTCTTTCATTGTCCTCTCTCTCTCTTTCTCTGACAAGTTTTGAGTCAGACACTTGCTGCTGTTGATTTTCTGGCAAATACCCTGTTCTGAAACTGCAAAAAGTTCGCAACTTTGAAGCTTCATTTAGATCTGAGAGAGAGAGAGAGAGATGATGCTCTGTTTCAGCCAGCAAATCAGCTTCGACAAAGAGATGCCATTTACCCCTTGTGATCTGTGGCGCCATTAATGAGTAAGTTTAACCATCTCCTTCTCATTTCTATTCTCTGTTTGTTTCCCGTTAAAAAAATGAAGAAAGATTTAAACTTGTCAACTGGGAAACTGATCGACTTTCATGGGTAACCAAACAAATACCAGAAGTAGTTGACAAAACAAGTTGGCACGAAATTATGTATTTTGCGTAACTGACTTTGCTCATATATTGAAAGTAGAACTGTAGTAGTTGACAAAGTTGACCGTTGGAGTCTAATTACTCGACGTTTTATAATAATTCCTTATAATCTTAATTATATCCTGCTTATAACCCCTTTTTCTTCTAATCCCAGATGCTGTTCAAGATTCTGAATCTGATCAGAATTCAGAACCAGTTGTTACTTGTTAGTGCAGAAAAGCTATTAGCTGAATTGCCCATTTGACCTTTTTGAGGTGAGAAAGAGAGAAAAATGGGCAAGATGGGAAGTATTTTCACAGCAATTCTCTTGGTGGGTTTAAGTTTCTACCAAATTTATGCTGAACCCTTTGGCGATAAGATAGCATTGCTTCAATTCATTCAAAAAATGCCACCATCCCGTTTTCTGAACTGGAACCTCAATACTCCTGTCTGCACCTTGTGGGCTGGAGTCACTTGTGACAAGGATCAGACCATTGTTACAGCCCTCAACTTGCCGGGGCTCGGGTTCCATGGCTCGATCCCACCCTTCACCCTTAGTCGCCTTTTGGGTCTTCAGACACTGAGCCTTAGGAACAATAATATTTCCGGTCCTTTTCCTATTGATTTTGCCAATTTGAGGAACTTGACTTTCTTGTATCTTCAGTTCAACAACTTCTCAGGTCCCTTACCTTCAGATTTCTCTGTTTGGCAAAACCTGGTGGTTCTTGATCTGTCTAATAATAACTTCAATGGGAGTATCCCCTCTTCCGTTTCCAATTTGACCCAACTCACCACTCTTGATCTTTCGAACAACTCCCTTTCTGGGCAAATACCCAACTTTGATCTCCTCAACTTACAGTTGCTTAACTTGTCTTATAACCATTTCAATGGAACTCTGCCTCATAATCTTCACAGATTCCCGAGCTCGTCGTTTTCAGGGAATAATTTCTCCTCTGAAGTTTCTCAAGCCATCCCTCCAACACCAACACTATCAGCACTACCACCTGTTACTACTAACCAACCCCAACCCCAACCCCAACCCCACAAATCCAGGAAGATTAGTGAGACTGCACTTCTAGGGATAATTCTGGGTGGTTCTGCAGTTTTGTTCTTGGTGATCGTGGTAATCATGCTTGCAATCTACTCGAAAAAGGAAACCGATCAAAATGACAACATAAACTCGAAGCCTCAAAAGGCGAAGCACTTGAAGAAGAGAAAGCAAACTGCAGAAAGTGACGAAGAGAAGAATGGGAGGATGACGTTCTTCGAGGGCTCTAATTTGGCGTTTGACCTAGAGGATCTTTTGAGGGCCTCTGCCGAGGTGCTTGGGAAGGGCACTTTCGGAACAACATACAAGGCCGCCCTGGAGGATTCCACCACTGTGGTGGTGAAGAGGCTCAAGGAAGTCAGCGTAGGAAAACGTGACTTCGAGCAGCAAATGGAGGTGGTTGGTAATATTAGGCATGAGAATGTAGCTCCACTTAGAGCATACTATTACTCCAAAGATGAGAAACTTACGGTTTATGATTATTTCAGCCATGGCAGCTTAGCAACAATGTTACATGGTGGGTCCATCGGCAACTTTTCACTTCAATCACATGTTCTCTTCATTTGGATTTCCCATTGGTTTCTTTGTTACAGCATGGTTCGTTATATATCTGGAATCTTTGATCATGGAAATTCTCTCTCAACACTGCAGGGAAAGGAGACAATCGAGCGCCACTGGACTGGGAAACCCGGCTAAGAATTGTCATTGGTGCAGCAAGAGGTCTAGCCCACATCCACACCCAAAACAGTGGAAAATTCGTACATGGAAACATCAAGCCCTCGAACATCTTTCTCAACCCTCAAAACTTTGGTTTTGTAGCTGACCTTGGACTAGCCACCTTAGTGACCCCATTGGCAGTACCAGTTCAATACAGGGCTCCTGAGGTCACTGAACCTCGAAAAGCAACCCAAGCATCTGATGTATATAGTTTTGGAGTTCTGATACTCGAGCTCCTAACAGGGCATCCTCCCATAGTGCACGGTATGCACATAGTCAAGTGGGTCAGGTCCGTGGTAAGAGAGGAATGGACATCCGAAGTGTTTGATGTGGCGCTATTGAGGTACCCTAATGCCGAGGAAGAGATGGTAAGTATGCTGCAATTAGGACTCTCTTGTTCTGAGACAGCCCCAGATCGCCGGCCAAAGATGTGGGAGGTGGCAAGGATGGTGGAGAGTATCCCACGGGGAACCTCCGGGACCCGCCCTTCATCGGCAGTCTCAACTCCGACACCAGCATCCCTTGCATGTGTGGTTGATATAGGATCCACTTCTTCCCCAAAATAAGATTTGTGTTAGTAGTTGAAGTTAGAAAATTTTCTCTTTTGTTTTCTCTTTATTTTTGGGTTTTATTTTTCTTACAAGTTGAGGCAAATATAGGAATTTAAAGGAGAAACATGGAAGAAATCTCAACCATTCTATGTTTTGTACACAAGTGTGTCATTTTTCTCCAGAAGTATGATGTCTAATGTAGCTGGTCAGCAAAAGTCAGCTGTTTTCCTGTCTTGTCCTGAATATTCCTTTTTCTTTTTTTTTTCCTTTTTTTTCCGGTTTTTTTAGAGGGGGGGGTGCTTTAGGTTGAAAATTTGATGCATAAAGAAGAATAAGAAAACCATCTTACCTAGTTCTAGCCATGCTGATAGGTCGATTTGAACCTTAAGCCAAAACTGCTCCCTTGGGTTGTTCTTTCTCATTTGGTTTCATTTCATGTTGATATTGTTCACACTTTGGACAAAAATATTAACATTTAACATCTTAAATCACGATGAATAAAGATTAAGGTAGATGATTGAGATAATATACAATTTAAGAAAACATTGATGCATTCTGACTGATATTATAACAGCACTATCTCTTTTAATTTGGTTTATTTAGTTTTTATTTAATGGAACCTAGTTGGTATGATTTTAGCATGCATAAGACCACAGAATCACCGGCAGCCAAGAAAACCGAATTTCAGCATTTCAAAACAGAGGGTTAGATTTCTCAGCTGATCTGCGTTTGCCTTAAAACTTAAGGCTAAGTACACTAATGTAAGCTGCATTATTGTCAGCTCATCACCATTCAACCAAACCCAGATCGACTTTGCAGTTGTGGTATTAGAATCAACCAGCTTGTTTCAGAACACAAATTCAGAGCTTTGCTAAGTAAACTCGCAGCAACAACGAAAATGGGGGGGAAAAAGATAGAAGAAGAAGAAAAAGAAGCTCATGGCACATAAATCTCTTGAAATGGGGAACAACATATGAAGTTTTTATAAATTTTCAAGTGCATGTACACATTCAGAACATCTAAATTTGACACGAACACAAAACTGGGGAAAGCGAAAGGAAAATCAAACAGAACAGAAAAAATGATATACATGTGGCAAAGGCATTAGTATTATCAACCTGGCTGTAAGGTTTGACCGGCAACCGAGGGGAAATAGATCAGCATGACAGCAACATCATACCACCAGTAACAGCTTCAACTGATGTAATATGGCAACATTAGTCATCCTCGGGCTTAACTACAACCCTCGTCTTTACACCACCTGTTTATCAGAAAGGCAACAGGAGAACACTCCTTAATTTTCTCACACACAGTAAACGGAACATGAATCTTTTATAAATTACATTGCAGTACAATTGCATGACTGAAGAAAGTCTATAAATACCTTCGACCTCCTCAAAGATCACCTCCTTCACCAAATCAGCTGTGGGATTATACTCAAACCTTGAATAACACAAAAGACAACGAGATCAAAACAGTGACCACCTAGAAGAGGGAAATGATGAGCAAGGGAACCGGAAACAAGATCTTATAATAAAGTAGTCAATCAAACATAATCAATTGAGATCTGAACACTTGAGTCTTGAGCAAACGCCAAACACTAACTGTTTTCCAATATGGGTTTTTAAATGCCATATCAAGAGACGAGACTTCAGGAACCTCGCATTTCCCTAAAAGGATTCTGAGATGAGTAAGGTAGGAAAGGCACCTGTTCTTGAAAATCACATCAAGCTCAAAGTTAGATTCATTCTTTGTGGCATCCACCAGGACAGTAACAATTTCAGTCTTTCTAGTACTTGCCATGAGGATATCATACTCTGTGGGAATTCCAATCACAAAGAAATTATCACACAATGTGCTTAAATACAGCTTCTCAACAGCGGCAAGGGTTATCCGTCGTTTAAGGATGTATGTCTCAGGATCAATAATGTAAACAGCATAGTCGGTTATTACAAGAATACGCCTTTTCATCTTTCCAGTGCCAGTGAACTTCAAAACTTTGTCTGCAAAGAGGATTTGCCTGTCACCTACAAAACCAGTCAGGCCAGATATGTCAAATGACATTCAAGATCAACTGCACATTTAGCACAGCTCCCACCCCAGCTGAGAGAGCAGAGCCAAGAAAACAACCAGCATGTCAAGGACCTATGATGACATGACAGACACCTGCGATATTCACCATGTAACAAGACCAAAGCGGCACACCATAACCTTAGTGGGCAGAAATATTGTGTTTAAGAGACATTCAAGGAGAACAGAATTTTTTCTAATAGAATAAGGAAGTTGTAAACTAGATAAACAGAAGCACCAATAACGGCAATTCTAGAAGTCATTTCTTTCCCTTTAAAATTTTAGTACGCAATTGGTAAGAGAAGTCATTAGGACACGATCCCCTAAAGTATCCAACGTGATAAATAAGATATCTCCCAGGCTCTTTAGTCCAACATGACTTGTGAGTAGCTATCACAACCCTAGGTGATAGATACATCCACAAAAGCAACCAGCATGTCAAAGCCATACAATAAAACACCTATGATATTCACCAAAGGGCGAAAAACAAACCTCCAAGACGCACATCATGACCTAAGTAAACAAAGAGACAGTCTCCTAGAGATCATAAAGGAGATTTCCAAAGGCATAAGAAGGTTATAGAGTAGCAATGTTAAACAAATCACATATGATAGGCTAACTGTTCTATTTTCATGTGAAAAAACTGTGCACATTGATTTGAATTTGCCTGCAGGTACTTATCTTGGCTTAGGAGCAGCAACAGAAGTTCCAGTATGGTGGGAAGGGAAGTTGAGTTAAGTTTAGCTTGGCCAATATAAAAACAAACCGCTGCTAAAATATAGCCTCCTCAATTGAAAGTTTGAACTTAAGAGCTGATGACAACTGAAATAGCACATGTGATTATGCCCTGAACATGTATAAAAGAAATTCAGAAAGCCCCAACTCAAAGGGAATTAAGTAAGTAAAATAATTGGTCGATTAGGTTCCAACTTTGAAGCATTAGAATTTTTTAAAAGGACAGGGAGAAAGCCGAAATTGCATGCCAAATTTTGCACATCATATGCCAGAAGATACATTGGAACTCAGTAAAAAAAATTCCAAATTCAAAACCAACAGAATAAGATGGTACTTCTTTTGCCAACTGATTTCATTGCTAGTCGTCCAAGAGCCGCAACACATATAGAGACAGATGGGAGGAAGAACACAATTTCTGCAGATGAGACCAGAAGCAGACTGGGAGACAGGACAAGAGTAAGAGATATCTGATACCAACCAGATCATCAAGATTGAATACTATATATTGCACTCCTCTAAACTGTTGAATTAATCATATTTTCAAAAATGCTGAAACGCCAAGTGTCACATACTGTCTGACTTCTATGTAGATGCAACACACCAGCAGATATCAGAACAAAATCGGTCCAACAAGGAAAACCTAAAGATGGATTAAGTGTATTTGACAGAAGGTATCATGTGTGGGAAGATCAAGGAATTGAGCACTAGTCTAGCACCTCCTAAGCTGTATAAAACTCACCAGAAAATTTTCAGAGCGACTTTAGCCATCTCAAAGCACCCCAATTTACTCAATAGACAACAACCTACCTTGGATGATATTATTAAATCACTATTACAACATGACCCTAACAACCAGTTGGTAGCATAGGGTACTATTCCATTATAAATCATTCAAAAGGCTGATATAAGGTATCAACTCCAACTAGGCAATATCCACACAGGAAAGCTCATATCTAACTGCTTCCATTTATGTCTGATTCCCATATTAATCCCCCAGATGTTTATACCATTGTGCATAAGGAATGGCTTCAAGATAAACCCAAACAATGCATGTCAATTCTTGAGTCAGATGGCATACTGTCTGCAACTTACCAGAAAGACCACCTACCAACCAATAGTAACCCCCCGACTGCCTACTAGCATCGCCCATTGGGCTCCTATCCCAACCATCGAAACACAATATGTCGAAGCTTGGTACACACAGCTAGCATCTAACAAAAATACTAAGAGCAGGACGCAAGAACAATGTACCCCACCAAGGAATTATGTCTTTTCTGCTGAAGAGCAAGGCAAAAACCCTTCATTTTAGATCAACTACAATGGGGAGTTCCAAACACCACAGATCTAAACAGCTTAAACACAAAAGCTTACAGGCTTAAAACAGGCACTCAAAGCAATAACAATTTATTTCACCAGACAACAACCCCCTCCCCCCCCTCCCCTTCAAGAAATGATAAGAATGTTCTCATCCAGGTGTTTCAACTTTCAAGCACACTACCATCTACTTTAACATGAAGTTGTTACCATCCACAGACCTCCAACTAGAAAGCGTAGCCTCCTTAAAAGATTACCTGATGAAGCCAATCCGCATGTGTCACTGTGGAACGCCTCCCCTCTCTCTTCCCTTACTTAATCTGCTGTTCAGCAGGAAGCAGAACAAATTGCTTTGGTTTTCACATAACACAAGACTCTAGAATCCGAATTGCTGGAGAGTGTAAGCCAAAATTGATACGCTAATATCCACCACACTAAATAAACTTTATTGCTCACACTGAAACTCCATGTCTTTTAACCCTATAATTCAATTGATTCAGTACCATAAACAATGGGAACTTTGCCGTCCTTTATTGACCTATTGACTATAACTGGCTACTATATCCACAACCCCACATAGACATATGTCATATTAACCATAAGAATCAACATGTTTTACACAGACATATGTCAACTTAACCATAAGAATCAACGTGTTTAAGAAAAAGGAGTATGCTTTATCACTTTAGTTCCACTTAGTCTAACATACACAATATGTTCACTCAAAAATCTATCTACTCGAACCTTATGATTGGCCAAAAAAATGACCAATCAGACTCATCCATAGTTCTAGTCATCGTCACTTCACAGCACCTGATGCCATTGCCACTTCTCGAATTCAATCCCACCAACTTCGAACTCCACGACTGACTCTCCAAATTAGCAAACATTATCCCCTTTATAGTGCCACTCTCATTGAAATCACCAAAACTTGATTTTCCCAATTAAACTCATGCTGCAAAACGACCACAAACAACCTTTGCTTAGAATCTACCTATAGCACCCTCATGTATGAAAAATCTGAAACATAAATTTCCTCAAACCCATTTGCTAACAATTACACCACCCCACCTCTCAACAGCCCTAACCCTCTTTGCCCTACTTCCATTGATCATATTCAATACACGCACCACTTCAAACCAGTTTGCTAACCGTTACATTTATGCACTGTAAGCCGACAATAATTGGAAAATAAGCACCCAACATAGTCAAATCAAACTCTACCCCGAAACAAACAACATCAATTTCACAAGAAAATTCAACAAAAGCATTAAAAACATAATCAAAAGGGGAAGTTAAATTACCTTGTTTATCCAGAATCTTGACATAAGGCTGAGAGGGGACATCAAGGTAGTCCCCCTTATATTCCCTACGAAACGAAGCCAATCGTCGCTGCTTCACACCCATGAAAGGCTTGAGATCCTCTTTATTATCATTATCATCCGACGGCTGGGCTCCGTTGTTGCTATTGTCGCCGGAGTCCTCGGGATCGTTGATTTGGACCGCTCGGTTGTTGTTGTAGCTGTACCGGTTCATTTTCGCCGGCGCCGATCAAATTCCGACGAATTCTCCGGTTAGCTCGGTGACCGTCGTTGGAGCGGGCCGTAGAGGGCAGTCAGACAATGAGGCACATGGTGGTCTGGTCACTTGGTTCATAAACCTGGACTCGCGTCCCACCTACACAAAGGCTTTTCTTTTTCCTTTTCTTTTCTGCCCCCTTGTTTTTCCAACGGGATTTTACCCGCTTGTGAAAATTGGTATGTCTAGAGCTGGCAAATAGGTCAGGTCGGGTCGGATTCGTATTCGGGTTGAACTTAAACGGGTTGAACACTCCCCAATCTGAACCCGACCTGTTTATTTAAATAGATTGAGACTTCCAACCTACACCTGTTTAAAAATTAAACAGGTCAACTTGATTCTGACCTGTTACCCGTTTACCTGTTTTACCCAATTAACCCGTTTAACTATAGTTAGCCACAAATTAACCCGTTTACCCAATTCGATCCTAAAAACATATCCAAGATAGGTTCATAAACATAAAGCTCCCAAATCCAGGCATCAAATATTACAAACCAAGCTTTAAAGAACTAAAAGAAGTCTAAAATTATTACAAAACCAACAACCACTTGTCCATAAGACCATAACGCGAAATACCAAGCGACCAAATAAGCAACCACTTATCCTCCACATCGACGAAGTGCCAAACTTATAAAGCTTAACAATTACCTACACCAGATTTTGGCGTCGTTCCACTTCCACTAGAAGACTTCGATGTCACTTCACCATCACCACCATCATCGAGGTTTAACTTCATGACATCTCCACACAAGTCATCCACATTCATTTCTTCAACCGGCGTGAGTGCTAATTAAAAGAGAACCAAAACAAACAAAACAACTAAATCAAAAAAAGAACAAAAATTATATAAATGAAAAATATAAGGACAAAAAGTTAAGAGTAAAAAAGGGAAGCAAGCACTAAATAATTTGAGAACACAAGAAAGGGCATAAAGTGGAGAATAAAAAAGGAAGAGCTGAAAGTTTAAAAAAATAAAAGCATCACCTTGACCAAAGACCCAATCCCTTAGGCAAATAACGGCTTCCACAGTTTCCGGATTAAGAGAGCTTCGATATGCATCAAGGACCCTGCCATCAACACTAAAGGCTGATTCGGATGCCACGGTAGACAATGGAATTGTCAACACATCCCGGGCCATTTGGGAAAGCACTGGAAACCGAAACTGATTGGTTTTCCACCATATCAACACATCAAACCCCTCAACAAAACTAGACAGTTTGTTTTCTTCCAAATACAACTCCAACTCAGATTTTGTAACAAAAGCAAACTCCCTACTAGAAAAATCATCAAAGTCCTAAAGGAAAAATAACATTAGTTTATATAAAACAAAAAATGAAGAAAAATTTAAGAAAAAAATTCAAAATCATACCTCAAAGAACTCATGACAACCTTTCTTCACTTCACCTGTAGCTTGAAGAGTGATAGTGCTAGTGCTAGATTTAGAGGACGAAGGAATATTGGACTCCCTTCCATATTCATCAAACATTGCAAACAATCTATCCTTCAACAAATCCAACTCAACATGATAGTTATCGTCCCACACCTTCTTATATGCCCACTCTGCAAATTGAAACTTATAACGGGGGTCCAAAATCGCTGCCATAGCCATTATTGCACTAAATTCAGACCAATACTTCTCAAATTTTGTGAACATCCTTGTTGCCATGTTGTTCAAGAAAGCATTCCTACTTGCCATTTGTTGTTTCAACTCTAATTTCACCCTCAAAACATTTGAAAAGTAGAGATTGGCAGTGGGATACTTTGAACCAGAGAAATTGCAAGTAACCTCATAAAAAATCTTCAAGAACCCACAAATTTTTTCAATTTTTGTCCATTCATCAAACCTTGGACAATATTTGAAATTCCCATCAACAACCTCCAAGTGATTGAACACCTTTTTATAGTAAAGAGCACTTTCATGCATTAGATAAGTTGAATTCCATCTAGTTGGGACATCTTGGCGCAACCCTTTACTATAAACAATATCACAAACTTTACATGAATCAAGAAACCTTTGTTTTCTTACTTGAGACCCTTTGCAATACTTAACACATTCTCTCACCTTACCCACTGCCTCATCAACATCCCTTAGCCCCTCCTTAACAATCAAATTGAGTATGTGCGCACAACAACGAACATGGAAATAAGACCCATCGCAAAGAAGCTTAAGTTGACACTTCAACATATCAACACATGTATCATTTGAAGTGGCATTATCTAAAGTCAAGCACATCACTTTTCGATCGACACCCCAATCTTTAAACAACATCAAGATCTTTTCAGCCAACGCAGCCCCACTATGAGGTGGAGGAATAAAAGAAAAATTCAAAATTCTCTTTTGTAGACTCCAATTCTTGTCAATGTAATGGGCAGTGAGAGAAATATAACCATCAGTATTTAGTGAGGTCCAACAACCAGAAGTGAATGCAATTCTACCCGAGAAAGATTGCAAAGTTTCAGTAAGTTTCTCCTTCTCCCTTGTATGCAACTTAAGGACATCATTCTTGGTCGTCTTTCTCGAAAACAATTTGACATCCGGATTCAAGTAAGCAAACATATCTTTAACACCATCATATTCAGCAAATTGAAATGGGAGATCATGCTTTACAACACATAAAGCAAGCAATTGACGAAATACATCAGCATCAAATTCAGGACGCCTACTACCCAATGAACCAGATCGGCTCTCTAAAAGAAGTTGGCCTATATCTCTAGTGTTTCTTCTTTTACATATTCCCAAATGTCTTTTCAAATTCCCAGTGCCATATTTGCTGTCCCCAGGATACATTTGGCCACATTTTTTGCATTTACAAAATAAATTACCATCCACATCTGGTTCAAGAAACTCATAATGCTCCCACACAGATGAAGTCAGTTTTCTTTGGCGTTTTGGAGGCTTACCATCTGCAAGCGGCTTATATGAGCCAGTCCTAAGAGTTGTAGTCTTTCTAGCATGCCTGCTATTAACTTCAACTTCAACTTCAGCAACATTAACTTCCTCACCATTAGAGTCTACATCAATAGGGACTGAATTGCAATCTTTTGAAGTCATGACTCTAACAACAGTAAAAATATACAAAGATTAATCTTTTGAAGGGGATTATATGAGCCACTCTAAAGTCTTAAGCATAACACTGTTGCAAGCAAAGGGTAACTCTTGGTACAAAACTACAAATCATGGTACACAGATAAATATAAAAACTAGAATAGTATTTATACAACAATGCATTTAAAACCAATTGGCATTAACAACCACTTTATAAGCTCTAACACAAGCTACCCAATCACATTCAGTTAGAGACAAAATTAATTATGGCAAAGTGGGCGTCAAATTCAAAGGGTTTGTTATCGTGAACACCTTCATCTTCAAGGAAGGGTAACAACTAACAAAACAACCCCTTGTATTGATTCTGTGCTCCATAAATTCACAGCAAATCAAAATAGAGGCCACTAAACTTCCAAATAACCTCACTAATTGCACACCAGACGACAATAGTTCAGCTCAATGCCACTTCAGACACCCACAAAACTTTAAAAGCAGATTTACCATTAAATAAAATTTACTAACAAAAAACAACTGATTTCACTCAAAAAGCATACCTGAAAGACCAATTTGATGTCATCCCGAGTGTCCACAGCAACAGGCATACAAATATACAATAAACATCCTCCTGAACCTCCCTAATAGTCAAAGCAGAGTTAGGCAGAGAAGCTTTCAAGGTTGCCAAAGCCTCCATTTCCAAGTTCTTCCTCTCTAACTCCTACCCATCTTTATTCCTAATCAGAACCTCACTCACCAACACTCTCTCTTCATCCTCCCTCCGTGCCCGAGTCACCGCCGCCCTCAATTGGGTCACCTCAGACGGAGACGGATGATACATATCTTCTTTAAAAAAAATAAAATGCTGAAAAAATAAAATTAAAATAAGAGTTTACCTTGCCAGAAATGTCACCGGAGAGTTGTGGGTGAGGCGTTTAGGGCCTGAGGCAGTGAGTTGCTATGTTATTGCCGGAAAAATAGAGAAGAAGAGTGTTGATTGAGCCCTTGAGGTGAGAGCGTGACTGCGTGAGGTCGTGAGCCATAGAGCCAGTGACTGTGAGAGTGTGAGGGAGTCTGGGAGTGGGAAGGAGAGGTGAGAGTGTGAGACCATGAGACCGTGAGAGGGACTGAGGGAGTGAGGGTCATTAGATGAGAGAGAATAATGAAGTATGAAACTGAGAGGCATGCTGCGTGTGTGGAGAGCTTTTACACCAGGATCCAAGCACCCAAAAGAACCCTAGTCCAGACTCTTCTCTTAGTCCGCCTAAAATTTCATTTCCAACAAAAAATAAAAAATAAAAAATTCTAAAACATGGCAATTAATCGGGTAAACGGGTAAACGGGTTAACAGGTTATACGGGTTGACCTATTAACCCGTTTAATTAAACGGGTTAAATTGGTTAATTTTCGTGTCAAAAATTTCGACCTGAACCTAACCCGTTTAATTAGATGGGTTAAACGTGTAAACCCATTTAATTAAATGGGTTAAAAATCTTTACCCAAACCCGCTTAATTTCGTGTCGGGTTCAGGTCGGTAATCGTGTCGGTTCAACTTTTTCCAGCTCTAGGTATGTCAATAAGTTTATCTTGGGTGCATTCTTCATAGTAAGGATCAGCATAGAAGATAAATATACTACCAAAAAAAAATTTAGGCAAAGGTAGACATAAAATTATATGTACTGCATATTGAAAATATATAATCTTTGTTACGATTATTTATGCAAGACAACAAAATTGATTCATATGTCCACCCAGGACATGTTTATTTTAATGTTTCTAAGTGTTAGAATACTGCTTACCGCGTCTTATGATCATTACTGTTTTTTATTCCAATTATTTCTTATGGTTCCTTATCATTTCTTTGCACAACTCATTACTGCATCTTACCCTTTTCAATTAAATTGTACCATTTTTTGTAACTAGCCGCTAAAATAAGTAAGGAAACAAATGCACCTACATAGATTCTTCATATACTGCATTAAAAATATGTGAATAATTTGCAGAGGAGGGGATTGGTGTGAGAGTCATTACCTCCATCAGTTATCTGCTCCCATTGGGTTATATCTTCGAGGAGTAATTTCCTTGCCTTTGTGTGAGGAAATTGTGTGCAACCGGCGGGTCTTGGACTTTGATATTACCCTCCCCTCACTAACATATTATGGTTATTGGAATATCATAAGATAGGACGTCAATGAGTTAGTTAACTTATCCTTAAAGGTGTAAAATATTTGATTGCCATAAATTGTTTTACCCAAAAAAAAAAAAAAAAAACCTATTGGTGAGCGCGCATAGTTGCATGCTCACATGAATGTGGTGTAATTTGCCATTAGGTGTCTTCTTAAATAGAAATGGATTTACAAAATAACATTCTAAGTTCAAATAAGATTTTTTAAACTGTTCCTGGGCTCCTTCATATATATATATATATATATATATATATTATATATATATAATATATATATATATATGTATATATATGTATGTATATATATATATATATATATATATGTATATATATATATATATATATATATATATATATATATATATATGTATGTATATATATATATATATATATGTATGTATGTGTATGTGCACACGCGTGCGTGCTGTTATGTGCAACCATTGCATGGTGCCTGTTAAGCGATAATTTATCGTATTTTACGTGCCTCTTTCACCTAATTTTAGCTTGTAAAATAACGCAATCTTTAGAATCTTTACTTGTGCTTATTTGCTTTTGTAGGTAATAAATCTTATTGAGCAAATGTTGCGAAAATAAGTGAAACGAACCAAAAACACAAAAAAAAAGACAACGGGCGATGCCGGCCTGTCGACTGCACGACATCGCCCCCAGCCGAGCCAGCAGCAGTCGGGGGCTAGCCACAGCCAACCTGTCGCGAACAGGACAGTCGGCTGTCGCGGCCCCCTGCTGCGCTTTGCTCGGCTTTTTCTCCTTTTTAAAGGGCTGCTTTGAGACATTTTAGGGGCCTGAGAGGCAATTTTCTAGGTTAGTTTAGCTTAGGTTTAACTTCAAAAACCTCATTAGGAGGAAATAAAGTAGGTAGATTATGATTTGTTGAGTTGTTTTTGAAATTTAAGCATTGCTCATTCAAGTTAATCCAAGCAATCCATAAGTTTTCTCTCTCCTCTCTTTCTTCTTATTTCATATTTGTTCTTGTTTAATCTTGTTTTAATCTTGTTAGTTTAGTTCATATTTAGCCTAAATGTTTGATTTTTATTATGATTCCATGTTTCCTCTAGTTTTCATCCATGCTAGTTTAGTTTAATTCCTCCATTTTTCATGTTTATACATGCTCGTTAGCTTAGGTTTAATTTTGTGTTTGTTGTGTTTTGTGGTTGATTATTGATTATTTTGGTTGGCTTGGATTGTGATTAGCCATTTGCTGGCTACTTAGACTTATATTAGAACTAACCACACTCAATTCTCACTTAGAACTTAGAGTTTTCCCTCACTCCTGCCAAGTGTTCAATGAAATGCTTGAGAGAGTTTTCATTGTTACTTTTGGGCGATTGATTTATGTCGAGAGGTGAGGTCAATTAGTTAGTGCGGGAGAGGAGATAGCTGAATTCGGGACATAAAAATAGTCCCGACTCTAGTTAAGTCCAAGGGTTGTTAGTTTTGTGGCCTAATTGGGCTAACCCATGAAAATAGGTGGTTAGGCTAATTAGGCTAGCTCATGACCCTTGAGAGAGAGCTTGGGTGATCTTTAATAGCGCAACCGTTAATCTCGTGTTATTAGTTGAGGTCGGATAAGTTATGACTTATCTTGACTGTTTAGTTCATCACTTGGTGAAATCATAGTCTTAAGCCACCTTTTTTGCCTTTCTTAGTTTAGTTTAGCTTTTCTTTATTTCTTGCTTTCATTTGGCTTAGATTGAACACTTAAGCTAATCCCGGTAATTGAGATCCAACTCCTAGTGGACGACACCCCGAGTACTCAACAGTACAACCTTGCACTTGGGGTTATAAGTTTAAAATTCGAATTCTTCCTAACATCGCCAAACTAAAACTCATCACATATCCTTGGGCACTTAAGTGTGTAAAGGACATCTTCCTACTTATTATTGAGCTCCAAATTTTGTAGGATGACAATTCTATTTGGTTAGGGTTTCTTGAATGCGTTATGTGAATCTTCCCTCTAGCTCTATAATATTAGGGATGAGCAAAACTTATAAAGATAGATAATTTTAGAGATGGATAAAGATTTATGCTTATATATATTAAAACATACACGAAGTTTACTTGGTTTTTTAAAATCCCTCCATCCCCTAATATGTGCATAGTCTGACTTTGCCTTTCATACATCATTTGAATATAACTTTGTATGACTACTACTTTAGTTCGGGTACATTCAGTATCCGACCTGGTACAATCGTTCTCCCTCTTCTCCCTTCTATTTATTTTCTTTCTTTTACTTTTTGTTTAGTTGTGGATATTAGGTTGTGTTTAGTTGTGAATATTAGGTTGTGTTTTTGTTGGTGACCATTCTGAGGTGAAATTTAGGATGTTGTTGAGCCATTGATGGCTATAATCACCTTTTTTGTGTTTTTTGTGGTTATTTGTGTTTTGTGATTGCTGGTGTTGATGGATTGGTATATAATTGTTTTTGCTGATTAGTTTTGTATATATGTGTGGTCTTATTATTGATTAGATGTGATTGTGTTTTTGGGATAGCGTGTTAGCTTGTGTATATGTGTGTAGGCTTAGTATTTTTGTGTGTGTGTTTTTTGTTTTGTGTGTCTTGTGTGTGATTTTATTTTCTTTGTTTTTGTGGTGGTAATGACTCCTTGGCTCCCAATGAGGACATTGTAAGATTTAGGTGTGGGGGAGGAGAAGCCATACTACCAGCTTTTGAAAAAAAAAATATTTTTACTAGTTTTAGGGACTTTTGTGCTATTTTAATTGGCCTTGATCTCTTATATCTGGACTATTAGCTCATATACAAGTATGATGTGCACAATGGATATTTGTCTCAAGTGTGTGCTTCCGTACCCCAATTCTAACCCAACAGTTCATTGTAACTCAGTAACACAATTCTGATTTGTATATCATGATCATCCTAGGGTCTTAGTCTTCCATGTTTGACTCTCCCGATTGCCTTTTGTGCTTAGCTACCTTTACTTTCGCTTTCACCAAAAAAAAAAAAGAACACAAAAAATTTAAAGCAAAAAATTAAAAAAAGAGAAAAAGGAAAAAAAGGACAAAACTAAACAATCAAAAAGAGTTTGAGAGTCGGAAGTGACAAGTATCCCTTTGAGGCATATACTACTGGGTGCTACCCTTTGAGACAGTACTGCTACTGGGAAAGCTTGCTTCTTTTGTTAACAAGTCAATAATCTGGTTGATGTTATGCAGGTGGGATTGAGTCTATTCTGATAAGCTTGACTCCTAAGATGATGACACATTTGCACATCGAGCACTATAATGGATTCAAAGTTTTGATGCATTGTGGGGTGAAAGGTTGATGTCTGGATATAATTCGTAGGGACGAAGAGTCTTGAAAAGCATATGATGCTTGTGCATAGGTTGATACTGAGCTAGAAGGGGGGTATGGGTGATTCAATTGTGTACAGTTTACCCTATTTTTTGTGTGTGTGTGTGTGTGTGTGTGTGTGTGTGTATATATATTATTTTTTTATTTTTTGATTTTTGTTTATCTTTTTATTTCTCTATTTCAAGTTTTTGTGGGTATATATTCTGTAAACCTTAACGAGATTTCACTCGTCCACTTAGGGGAAGCAGGGAATTTAAAGGACTTGCTCCATGCACTAAATGCAACCGTAATTTCTACAATAGCGAGTTAGGTTCTTAGGTTAGATTTTCTTTCGTTTTGCTCGAGGACCAGCAAAAGATAGGTGTAGGGGTATTTGTTAGGCGATAATTTATCATATTTTATGTGTCTCCTTCACCTAGTTTTAGCGTATAAAATAACGTAATCTTTAGAATTTTTACCTGTTTTATTTGCTTTTGTAGGTGATAAATCCTATCGAATAAATGTTGCGAAAAGGAGCAAAACAGAGCAAAAACACAAGAAAACAAGACAACGGGCGACGGGGGCCTGTCGACTGCACGGCGGCCATCGCGCCCAGCTGTGCCAGCTGGCCAGCAGCAGCCAGGGGCTAGCGACAGCTAGCCTATCACACCGGGGACAGCCGACTGTTGCGACGGCGACGGCTATCGCGATCCCCTGCTGCATTTTGTTCGGCTTTTTCTCCTTTTTAAAGGGCTGCTTGGGGACATTTTAGGGGGCCTGTGAGGCGATTTTCTAGGTTAGTTTAGCTTAGATTTAGCTTCAAAAGCGTCATTAGGAGGAAATAAAGTAGGTAGATTAGAATTTGTTGGGTTGTTTTTGGAATTTAAGCATTGTTCATTCAAGTTAATCCAAGCAATCCATAAGTTTTCCCTCTCCACTGTCTCTTCTTATTTCATATTTGTTCTTGTTTACTCTTGTTTTAATCCTGTTAGTTTAGTTCATATTTAGTCTAAATGTTTGATCTTTATTATGATTCCATGTTTCCTCTAGTTTTCATCCATGCTAGTTTAGTTTAATTCCTCCATTTTTCATGTTTATACATGCTTGTTAGCTTAGGTTTAATTTTGTGTTTTTTGTGTTTGTGGTTGATTAGTGATTATTTTGGTTGGCTTCGATTGTGATTAGTCTTTTGATTACTAATTAGACTTGTATTGGACCTAACCACACCCAATTCTCGCTTAGAACTTAGAGTTTTCCCTCACACCCGCTAAGTGTTCGATGAAATACTTGAGAGAGCTTTCATTGTTATTTTTGGGCGATTGACTTATACTGAGAGGTAAGGTCAATTAGTTAGTGTGGGAGAGGGAATAGCCGGGTTCAGGATATGAAAATAGTTTCCATTCTAGTTAGATCCAAGGGTTGCTAGTTTTATGGCCTAATTGAGCTAACCCCATGAAAATAGGTGATTAGGCTAATTAGGCTAGCTCATGACCCTTGAGAGAGGGCTTGGGTGATCTTTAATGGCGCAACCGACAATCTTGTGTTCTTAGTTGAGGTCGGGCAGGTTAGGACTTATCTTGACTGTTTAGTTCATCACTCGGTGAAATCATAATCTTAAGCCATTTTTTTCGCCTTTATTAGTTTAGTTTAGCTTTTCTTTATTTCTTCTTTTCATTTGACTTAGATTGAACACTTAAGCTAATCCCGATACTTGAAACCCAACTTTCAGCGGACGACACCACGAGTACTCAACGATACAACCTTGCACTTGGGGTTATAATTTAAAACTCGAATTCTTCCTACCATCCCCAAACTAAAACTCATCACATTACCCTTGGGCATTTAAGTGCATAAAGGACATCTTCCTACTTATTATTGAGCTCCAAATTTTTTAGGATGACAATTCTATTTGGTTAGGGTTTCTTGAATGCGTTATGTGAATCTTCCCTCTAGCTCTATAATATTAGGGATGAGCAAAACTTATAAAGATAGATAATTTTAGATATGGATAAAGATTTCTGCTTATATATATTAAAACATACACGAAGTTAACTTAATTTTTTAAATCCCTCCATCCCCTAATATGTGCATAGTCTGACTTTGCCTTTCATACATCATTTGAATATAACTTTGTATGACTACTACTTTAGTTTTAACGAGCATAAAATTTTCCTTTATTTTAATGTACAATTCTTTATATATTACAAAATACCATCGTTGAAAAACATTTTGTGATTGTCAATCATATCTCTATTCATCCTTTAGAAGTTATTACACTCTTATATTGTTCATTGTCTAGCATTTAAAAATAATAATAATTTTGTAACTTGTAAAATGATTGTACCATAAACTTATTATAGTTTGAACAAACCCAAAACCAGAGCCAAAGGGGTTGGGTTCGATGCTTGTTGGAGTGCTTCATTCTATTCCCTTAAATAAGTTATTCCTCTTTGTTTCTATTTAGATTCTTTAATAATAATAATAATAATAATAATTATTATTATTATTGTTATGTGTTTTTTAGTTGGTTGAGTTTACTACCTAAACTCAACAATGCATCACAACATGGTTAACAAGTACTCCACAGTTCATATGAATTAAGGTAGCATAAAGCAGCTTGATTGTTCAACTTTGCCCAATCCCAATGCTTTCCATTATCCTAACATTTTCAATCAAATGACTCTCTAGGAAAAAAACAAAAAGGAAAACTTAGAGATGCAAAATTATGCTCATCCATTATTGTACTTCCCTTTTGCTCATATATTACCATAGATGTACTTGAAAATGATATGAACCATATATCATTGAGCTCACTCAAAATAGAAGAGAAACGAATGGAGAGACGAAAAAGTAAATAAAGGAGATCGAAAGACCGTCATTAAACTAGTGATACGTTTTGTTTACACGAAAACGACATTAATCTAATTATGCAGTAATATCGAACCTACAAATTTGAATTATCATATATAATAAATCTTAAAACTTCATCTCTATTTTCATAATCCTATTAAAATAAATAATAAAAACTTATAACTTTTTTTCATCATTACATCACAGCATCGAGTTTATAGACTCGAATTTATGATATAAAAACTATCTTAATCTTCCCAAAAAAAAGAAAAAGAAAAAGAGAGACAATAGAGGTTGAGAGAATCCCAATCTCCCCAATTTAAAGTCATACCTTTCCCTTTTCTACTTCTTCTTCCTCCTCTTCCTTCCGCCGGAGAAAAGGAAACCTAGCAATCTCGAAACCCTAGCTGCGTGGCAGTTGGCAGAGGAGAGGGACTCCTACGATCTTCTCTTCTTCAATCTCAGGTATTCATTTTCTCTCTCTCAAACAATTGCTTTTGATTTCGATATCTCTTCCCTAATTCGTATGCGATTTCGATTTTTTGTTGCTTTTTTGTGAAAGATCCATTTTGTTGAGGTTTTTCCGTTCGGATCGTGGAGATCTGAGTTTCTGATCCGTTTTGGTAGGTTAAGGGGATGGCTTCGAAGAGGATCTTGAAGGAGCTCAAGGATCTGCAGAAGGATCCTCCCACTTCATGCAGCGCCGGTATAAATTCCTTCCTTTCGCTTTTGGTTTGGGTTTTCTTTTATTTCTTGTGAAGAACTGTGAATTTTGGTGAGTAAATCTGTAGTATTGTTGTTTTCCGTTGTGATTATGGAATCAGTCTGTGTGGAACTGAATAGTTGTCCAATTGATTGGTGCGTTTTCTCTCCTTAGTCGTGATTTTTTGCATGTTGAAATCATCGGTTGCTTATACCTTGGAGATGAGGTTTCATGAAGCAAAATTGCATGGTAAAGCTTTGTGACTGTTTTTTCCTTACAATAAAAAAAAAAGCTTTGTGACTGTGATGTTCTGTACATTGGCTATTTGTTTATTTGGTGAACTAGGAGGGTATGATCGTGATCCTTTTGTGAGGATGCATACTTTGGTGGCCCACACTGGCAATAATTTTTTCTGTTGCAATTCTTGTAGAAGCTAGCTTGTTGTTAGATGTGTGAGTTCTGTTCTCAGGTGGAGTACTCCACCCGGGAAACTTGTTGTGAACTATGATTATGTGATCTTTCCTGACCAAGTGGTCAAGTTTCGTCCTCGGCTTGTGTCGATGAAAAATACAAAGTTTATGAGAACAATTAATCCCAGGAGACTTGTATTGTCCATTAAGGTGATTCATTATGTTAATTGATGAAACTTGTGACTCGAGAAATCCATTTCTTGAAGGTTTTAAGGAGTTAATTTGCTGTTTATCCTTTTTCGTTTAATTTACACGTGCTATTGTCATTTTCCTCAATTCTGTTGCATATTTCCTGATTTTTCATCCCACTGCGTGACGAGTTGGCAACATATTTTATGGTATAAAAGTAAACCACAGTGAATGCTTTGCCTTATACTCTTGACGTGTATATTAGTCATAAGTGACTTAGGCCCACTGAAACTCCCTCACAGAACATACTTCTAACCACTATATGTGATATGCCCCTTTTATGCTATAGAATATGGTAATAGTAATTAAAATTGCAAATAATTTTCTTTCCTATGTACTGTAGCCCAACAAGCCTACAAAAGTGTTAAGAGCACTGCCAGATGAACTATGCTCCTGCACTTTACATCTCTCTTCAATTTTCCAAACAAATAATTCTGGTTGCTTTAGTTGTACACGTGTGTGATGTGGACGGGAAGTCTTCTTCAATATGTGGAAACAACCTCTTCCAATTTGTTATTCCTTGTTATTCTATTTTGTGCCATTTTAGCTGTTCTTCATTTCTTCCTTTGAGATGGTTTAATTTCCCATCTCTTAGAGAAAGACGAGCTCTTATCTATACCTTGAATAGCACAGCTTTTATGCATAAGAATTTATTGGGTGGAAGCTTCATAGTTGTGGGTCTGACTTTGTGTATCTATTGAACCTTATGATGAAGTACTGTTTGTTTCATTGTTTGGTTGCACAATCCGATTGGCTGCTTCTTCCTTGTCTGATTTGCAGGTCTAGCTATATTCATGAATTTTGTTATCTTTTCTGTTTCGTTTTCTAGGTCCCGTCGGTGAAGACATGTTCCATTGGCAAGCAACGATTATGGGCCCTCCTGACAGCCCTTATGCTGGGGGTGTTTTCCTTGTTACCATTCACTTTCCCCCAGATTATCCATTTAAACCCCCCAAGGTATTCGCTTGCTCAATTGCTCATTATTTCTCTGTAGCTTGATGTGTGCAGTCTTCATTGCATATGATTTTCGCTTGTTTGAATTTCTCAATAGATGATGCTACATTGTAGCATTTCTTGTGCTATTGTTGAGCCCTCACACATCGTTTGAATATGAACTGTGGAGTTGACCACATATTTTGTCTGAGTGTTGTATTATGACCTTCAAGAATTGCTTATCTGATGACTTTGGTTTGTCTCGGCACCCTTATTTTCTTGTCGAAAGGGGTGATAGCTCCCCTTAATTCCTATCTAATTGCCATATTCTAATGGGAGGTACTGTAGGTAGCATTCAGGACAAAGGTTTTTCACCCGAACATTAACAGCAATGGAAGCATTTGCCTGGACATCTTGAAGGAACAGTGGAGCCCTGCCCTTACTATATCTAAGGTTTGTCTGACGATCTTGTTACCTTTTACCCCATGATTCCTTGATTAGGATCATCCTACCCTTCGTAAAGAGGGAGAGAGTGTAATGCTGCAGCATTGTTTTCATGTGCTTAAGCATAGAGATGTTCTCCATGCCAACGAAGCTGGTTGTCTACTTTACGCAGCCCATTTTCGATGAAAGAGGGGGTGTGTGCAAGTGCCGTATGTTTTTAGGATGTGAAGGTTTCCTCATTGTTTTACAACCTCTGTCCTTGCAGGGATGAGGTTGCTGACTTTCTGTATCTGGATCGGTCTACACTGCTTTCACATTCACAGTGGCTGTTAGATTTTCTTCATAATTCCCTACTCCCTCCTAACTCTTTCTCGCTAGGATGTCTCCACGACTAATGAGGCCCCTAGCTTGACAATCTTTAACAACCACCCCCCCCCCCCCAAAAAAAGGAGAAAAAGTAAAAGGAATCGAAATGTTCATCTACGAGAATTTGTTCTAAGCGTAGAAGGCACTCTGACATGATGCTAGTGTCTCCCCCCCCCCCCCAAAAAACCCAAAAAAAGAGAGAGAATGGAGAAAAAAAGGCCACACTTAACGGAATATCAAAATGTCCTGCCTTTGGTGTCCACTTTGTGAAGCCTGCCATCATGCTATACACCAGAGTCTGTGGCTGAGGTGTTGGTCATCTCAGGAGAATATTTCGTTTGAAAGATCTCCCTCTGATTTGGCTCTTTCAATTTTCCATTGTGGAGCAGGTGTTGCTTTCTATCTGCTCACTCCTGACGGATCCGAACCCTGATGATCCCCTGGTGCCAGAGATTGCTCACATGTACAAGACTGATAGAGCTAAATACGAGAGCACAGCAAGGAGCTGGACCCAGAAGTATGCTATGGGCTAACCGTACGATGCCCAGTTGGGAAAGAAGGGGTTAAGGGCCGGCTTTGTCTATCCGATACTTTTTCCTTTTTATTTTTTCATCGTAAGCATTGAGTATGTTTGTGGGTCAATCGTCATCTGTGTCTGCTACAATCCTAAGAATGGACAAAGCGAGTTGTCCAGAATTTCAATGTCTAATGAAATGAGAACAATGAGACCCCTTATGTGTTTGTCCTTCGATGTTTTGTATTGCGAAAATTAATCTTTGAGGTGTGAATGTGATTCTCATGTACTATTGCTAACAATATACTTGAAAAGAGGTTGTACGAAATTTGTGCAAAAATCTACCGAGTCAGAAAGGGTGGTATTTATTATTTAATGTGAAAGGTAGAGCCAAATTACTGGTTTAAATGAGATTTCCTAAAAATTTTCCTCTTCGATGCTTAGATAGCCGCATAAATCGCATCAGTTAGTCAATTATCTTGAACAAGTGAAATGGTTAAGTCTCTTGTGATGTTTTAGTTTACAAGGCCGTCATCGGCTGAAATGCGACACTCCTATGATTACGCATATCATTATTGACACTTACATGATCTTTCGCACGTGGTTACTGAAACAAAGTCATTTTCATTAGTCCTTATAGAACAAAGCCAATAGATAATCATAACAAATGAACAAGGCAATTATAATGGTGATTTCTTATTATGTTACTACCTTAAAATTCAACCTTGGTTCTATATGAAATGTGGTACTTGTACGAGTCTCTGACATGTGGTTAGTAAGATTGGTCTAAGATTACTAAAATAAGGTCATTATTGTCCTTATCAAACAAGGCCCCTTTATAATTGTAACAAATGAACAAGGTAATTACAATGCTAATTCCTTATTAAGTTACTATCGTCTTTGGCCCATGGTTACTTAAATTCCCTAAGACTACTAAAAGAAAGCAATTTTTGTCTTTACAAAAGAAAGTTCAATCCATAACTTTAAGTAGTCTGTACCAGATGAACAAGGTAATTATGATAGCAATTTAGTGTTGAGTTGTTACTCTAAATTAGATCTTTCAATTTTCGGAAATTAAACCTACATATTGGTCAATAAATACACTTCATTTTATAAACTTGAACATTCCACAATCTTTTCACACAATATTACGTTACTCCATCCCTAAACATATTTTTAATTTGAAACCCATCTCCTACAAGAGCTAGCCTTGCCTCCAAACCCTATCCCCAACCCCCCCCCCCACCCCAAAAAAAAGGGAAAACACAAGAGAAGAAGAAGAAGATGGATATTTGGCATATCTTCAAACTAGTAGGAGCATTGTTGGTTATCACTTTTCTCTCTCCACAAACAATGGAAGCCGATGCACGCCGATAGCCATGTCCTCACAAGGCCTTTACCAGAGGATCCATGGCTTGGTTCACATCTTCCACCCCAACCCCTTGATGTTGATGATGATTCTTACAAATTTTTGGGTGAATGCAGGAGAAAATCACTCGAAGACAGTTTGGGCCTAAACGACCTTGATTGCTGCATTAAAGTTATTCATGCAGGGATCCCTTGGTATGTAGCCTTGACAAGAACTTTTGATGTGCTTGAAGAAAACTCCATTGATGAGTTTGGGTTTCGAGTTTTAATTCAATGTATTGATCATATGAAGGAAGCTGGGCTGCCATTCAATTCATAAATTTTCTTAATTCTAAGGGCTCCCTCAATTATAAATCATCCTGTATATTTACAAACAAATTAAAGTAAATGAGACAACAAAAAAGGCAGCCCGGTGCACAAGCATCCCGCGTTCACGCAGCGTCCGAGAAAGGGCCGCACCCCAAGGGATGAATTGTAGGTAGCCTAACCTAACTTTGTTAGTGGCTGATTCCACGGTTCGAACCCGTGACCTTTTGGTCATACGAAGACAACAATATGATGAAATTAAATGATGATGGTACAAATATAATTTTGCTAAATCATAATCATAATAAGAACCCTAATGAAGAGATTAATTTGGATACAGGCAAGTGATCCCTCATTTTTTAAAAAATTCTGACTCCTCCATCATGAAATTTGTTCTTACAACTAAAAAAAAGACTCAATAAATGCATTCGACTTCATTCTTTATTTTTTTCCCTGAATGAATGGGATCCCCCCCCCCCGGCGCCTTAAAAAGGAGATGAATTTTAGTTAACCAGTGGACATAATTTATAAATTTAAAAGAAAATAATTTTTTCAAAAATCAAAAAGAGTTATACATATAAAAAAAATAATTTTTACTACTAGTATTGTATAGAAATTTTGTAACACATCTTGGACATAGAAACTTTGGAACACGTACATCTTAGATATAGAAACTTTGAAACACATCTTAAATAAAATGTATTAGATTAAACCAAAGGTTAGGATAATGTATATCAACTCGGGCAGCCGCTGTCAGCAAGGCATGCAGATGCCAGTGTGCTACAAGTGAGCACCTACCTCGGCTCCAAATAATATAACAGCATGCTTACTCAATAAATTGAGAGAATGCTGTCAAAGAAAGTACCTGAGAGCTGAGAAGACGAGAGGTCAAGCATGACAGAGAAGAGTCTGTCAGGATAGCCAAGGAGATTGCCTATCACCCTACAATTAATTAAAGACCTCTCTCTGAGTAATACTGATCGAATCAAAGGCCTTCAAATAAATTTGAAGGTGCAGGCAAGTCATCCCTGGCTACCAAACATAACATAAAATCACACCGACTCTTGTCTTCATGTATGACCCTCTCTTCTTTATTCCATTGCCATACATTGACATTATTGATTGTCTATCTATGCATGCTTAACGTCATGCCTCTCATCTCTGCAGCCTTGATATTTATAGAGAATATGGAGAATAATAAGGGTGTCTTTTAAGCTTTTTATTTATATATATATATATATATATAAAAGATAAGATGAGATTTTGATTCCAAAATGTGCACATGCACCGACATACGTAAGAAGTCAAAATGTGTGCATGGCTAGCCGACGTTGAATTATTACATGCTTTTGACAAAGTGCTCGAAATTCCTTACCGACCCTGGCGTTTATCGCTCACCAAGCGCCACTTGTGTTTGTTGGCAAGTGCATGCCGTAATCATAAAAATCGAGTTTGAAAGGTATAAATATACAAGTATATGATGCAGGAATTTATGCCAATAAGATATGAATATGACAACAATGCCACCATCTCTCAGTGTGAGAACCGCTTTTGTGAGGCTTTAGGAGATTCAGATATAAGCAACCTTAAATCTGCTGACATCCCTACCCGTAGAGAGGCTGATTCCAAGAGAACCACAAAATAGAATTTCGTGAAAATATTTTATAGAATAAGGATTTTGTGAAAACTTTTTAAGGAAAAAAAGAACCTAAGGGTAATCAGCGGGGAATGAACTAAGAAATACTAATAAATCAGGTGATAGTAATTTTGTAAACATAAGTATAAGACTATAAGGTATGATTAAGTACTAATAAAGTACTATGCAACATCATTGGATAAATGTGGTTTTCCTTAGTTATAATGAAAACTTCATGCATAATGTTTTTTTACCTGATGAGGTTGATTACTCAGAGTACCTTTTATTTCTTATTGTATCCGACAGATCCTGTAACCCAACACTTCGTAATTGGCTATGGCTATAAAACTTTGTGATTTAAAATCCTTTTACATGTAAATTTAAACTGAGTCGACCCCAAAAAATATCTTTAAGTACTTAAAACCTTATCATCACCTCAAAATTTTAATGTTTGAATAATAAATACTGAAAAAAGACCAAATTGTCTCTGAAGGAGATACTAACTGTCGTTGCAATCCTATTTATTTCACTTTCTCACACCAGGGTATGGATTTAAATTTCACTATGACACATTTAGAAGGCAATGATTTTTCTAATAGTCCTCGGATTTCTCAAGCCTTGTTCTCATGTAATTTTTGAATCATATTCTTATGAACATGTACTCTCACAAATTACAGAAAAACACATACCAAAAAATTTACTTGTTTATACGAGTTTGCATGGGTGAAAATGTCACATAGCTTATGATCGAGAGTATTCTTAAGATTCACATGTACGTGTGTTCTATTTGTGTGTAATTTTACGTATATATGTTTATCTACAAGAATTATCCAATGCGGCTGCTACCATAAGGATTTGATGAGCTTGGCATTGACCTCCAACCCTTAATTAAGCCACACGTAGGTGAAGCTTTACACATTACAGATCTAAAGATTACAGGAATTTATTTATCAAAAAGGAAGATTAGGATTCGATTCGATAGTGATAGCTCAAGCTCATTCACTATCTTTTTTGAGATTTGACTCGTTCCTTTTCCCATTATACGAGAATTTGTATTTGAAAGTCTTGCTCAGAATATTTGAGCATTTATTCATCAGACATTATTGGATGTGAGAGAGCAGAGGAACTTTTATTTGAAAGTGACCCCCCAACCTAATGGTGCAAAACATGCATGAATAAAAACAGATATATATTGAGCTTATCATTAAATTTTTTGTTAATCATTACTACATTGAGGATGGAATTATAAATCTACAATCCACAAATTATTAGAATAGGAATTCAACTTGTTATTTTAAAAAAATAACACACGCCCTCCAAAAAAGATTATATTCTCATATTGACTCAAACTCCTTAAAATTTATATCCGCCGTTCAATGTCCACGTATTTGCCCACGAATTCAATATATTATTATTATGCAATTATTATAACAGATATGTAATAATTGAAAATTAGATTTTACTCTTGGGAGTATAATATGATAAGAGACCACAAATATGACCTTGACCATATAATGAATGCATGACTATGCCCAAGGACAACTTTCAAGAGAAACACAAGACTACCGAATGATTTTATTGACAATGCATGATCATGCATGATGACAAAGGAAGGTGTAGAGTTTAAGTCTCGTGAATGGAGAAAATCTATAATAAGAGAACTCTACCTCTTTATAGGCCAAAGACTGAAAAAATGAAACTTGAAGGAGGAACTAAGAAGATGAGAGGTCTGACATGAAAGAGAAGAGCCTGTCAAAATAGCCAAGGAGACTGCCTATCACTCAACAAAGGCCTTTGATCGATCTATTGATATGCACATTTTAGGCCTTTTCTAAAGCCACAGGCAAGTCATCCTTGGCTATCAAACACATAATCGACTCCTCCCTTCATGTAAGATCCTCTCTTCTATTTACTCATATTCACCACGCACCACCACTACTCAGTAGGGATCCCGATTTATCCCTACTAGGGCAGAGAGACACTCATATTCACCCATTGCGCATTATTGGATCTACACTACTGTTTTTTTTTTTTTTAAAAAAAATACTATGTTTCATCTCTCATTTTGCAGTATTAAACTTTGGAATTTTCCACGCCGATATTTATAGAGAGAAACTAGAGAACAATGCAATGTCATACCATGCATGGATCCGAGAATAGTTGACCGACTTGTGAAAAATATGTATCATCTTATAATCGATTACTCTTTACTGATTGATTAAGTGGGCGGAATTCATGGAAATTTATATTTTTCCTAGAAAAATATGGTACATATTCTAAAAATCAACAAGCATAATTGAATATCTATAATATGTGGCTAAAAGGTCAAAATAGTTGTAGCCGACGTTGAAATTTGACGCGTGGATTTCTGACCCACCAACCAGGGCATTTCAAATATGTTTTTGATTTTTTTTCCTTTTTACCTCTTTCCTTTGTCGGCAATTCGAACCTAGTTTTGGTCCCTTGACAATTGACATTGGTATGTGTTATAGCCCTTTGCCAAATGGGAAACCCTTAAAATGAATTATGAGTCCTTCATGCTTAAATTCCCAAAATGGGCGGCTCTTGCTAACCCTAGCAGCTTCCTTAAATGGATAAATTGCAGAGGGGGAAAGAGTAAGAGTATATACGGCCATATAAACATTTAGTCGCCAATAGAAGTTGATTCAATTATTTGGATACTTATTTTTTTAAAATAATATCTCGGGTTTGAGTTTTGTAAATGAATAAAATCTGTGATCAAAAATTTTTATTTCTTTGTGAGCTAACAGTAGCTTGACTGTGATAAAACAGATGACCAAAGACAAAAATATACATAGATAAACCGTTAGTTCACTAACTAGAGGTGAGTTGAATGGCTATTAGAGAAGCGTAGAGGAATGTGGAAGGAAAGAGAAAAGCAATAAATTCTCTAGCGTTATGATTAAATAGTCAAGATTTATTTCCAAGGTATCCCTCATTTCTCATTTGATATGCAAGATATTGCATTATATTCATGTTTTTGTAGTAAGGTTAATTGCATACGAAGGAACGAGTTGATACACTACATAAGAGCCCTCTTGGTGAGTATGATAGCAAAACCAATCAACTTCTTGAATATTATAATTATGATGGGAGCTAAATATATAACAACATTTTATCTTAAAAGATATTGTTTTACGAAAAAAATTTATTATGAGACGGTCTCTTTTAAAGTATGTAATTTGCATTGTGATTAGAAATTAATTTTAGTCCACTTAGAAGAGCCTGGGCTAGTGGCTGAGATAATGGGCCAGCATCCAAGATTCTCGAATGGTTGCTGAATATGTACCTGTTGAACAGCCCAATTCCTTGTCACTTTTCAGGCCACAGATGGGCCTACCAGCAATTGTCGGCTCAGACCCAATGTCTCTTGTATTATTGGTCTTGTATAAAAATGGTTATCATAGCCCAAATATTAAAGAAATGATTCTCTTCCAAAAAATTCATGTGAAAGTACCAATAAGATATAGCTTTTTTCGCCTTTTTTTTTTGGTAGGAGCCACGAAAGATATTACAATATAATTATAATATAATGAGAGAAAGAGAATCAAATCTAAAAGCCTAATATAATATAACTAAGTTAAGATCTCATTGGTAATGTAACCTTTTTTTATAGTGCTTGCGAGAATGATCAACTTGGCTCTTGGGCGGGTTTGGTGGGCTAACCCCCCCCAAAAAAAAGAAAAGCAGTTGTACCTAGCCCATTGGCCCCGTATAGCGAGCTTGTTGGCCTCTTAAGTTCACTCGTGTAAAATGAAATTAATTTTTTATTTTTTAAAAAAAAATTAGGGATCTACAAATTGCTAATATAAGATCTATACGTGCTTCCGCACTTACTTTGCTCAACTACCAATACAGGTTAGTTCAAATAATTTAACACTTGTACCCCTCAAGTAAAATCTCGAGTTCGAGTCTTATGAACGAAAAAAAAAATTAATGAGAGAGCTCTACCCTAGTATGGGCCAACAATAGTTCGACTCTGTTAAGAACATAGGTCTAAAGAATAAAGACCAAAAACCTACTTTGCCTAACTTAATGTTTGTGTCACCTTTTTTGGCAGGTGGATCTTTAACAATTTCATTTATATCTTTCTTCGTGTAATTATTGATTGTAATAAAATGATAAATATTTTGTTACAGGATACTTCTTATTTATATAAGTTTATTAGTTTTGCTTTATTTTAACATTTGTTTTTGCTAGTTTGCATTGATACCTTTTTAGTATCATAGTCTCTATATGTTTAAAGGCTATTACCATTGTAGTTTCTTTTACATTTCTTTATGTTGTTAACAATTACAACCGAGATTTATATTGAAAATTATTGTTATTGTTGTCGTTAGTTTTTAGTAGTCACACTTTCGCATTTTCGTTAATCAGTATTAAGTGATCTACTATTACGACTATTTCGAAATAAAACTTTCATCTTCGCTAGAAGATATTTATGTAGGGGTGCCCAAGATCTTAAACCTGAGCCTAGCTAGAGTCTTACCTCGAACATATTATCCTACATATTTACGAAAGTGGCGCCAAAATCAAAGTGACAAACGTATATGTGGTTCAAACGTAAAACATACATAATCTAACTATTACGTTTCCAGAATCTTTTATTACTCAAAAAACTACGTTGTATTCTCATAATCAATCAATCAAAATTAAAAAAAAAAAATTACCACAATTTTTCACTTCTTAAATTGTGTCACAGAGGTAGTGCTTCACCACCTCTGCTAAAAATAATCTTTTTATTTTGTGATCTTTTTCCCCGGATGTATTTACCTGACAAAAAAGTCAAATAAATCAGCTGCATCGATAATTCTGTTGATATTTATCGTGGAACGAAATTAGAAAAAAAAAGAGGAAAAAAGAATTGAAATTTTTATGACCAAAAAAATTTGATCTTGTTTTTTTTGGCATTCGATTGAGTAATTGTGGAGGAAGAAATCATGTAATAGAAGAGCTATATTCCGTTATTGACTAATAGTAACTCTGCTCTTGTGAAATAGAGGATAGAAAATCAAAAAACATTTATAAGAGGAATAATTACATCAAAAACAACAGGAACTGACCAAATTTGAAATCATGAAGTACAAAAGACCTGCTTCCCAAAATCTTGCAAAACCAAAGTATAATATAACTGTACTCATGTATTGTATCGTTTTTCTTGCTTACTTTCAAACTTTTAAGATTAATGATCGGAAAAAGAAACTTATGGAAGAAGATTAATAATTGGAAGTTGCCACCCCAATTAACTGTTAGTTATTTGTATTAGCCGTTAGCTGTTTCAATTAGCTTTTTGAATTAACTATTTTTAGAAAAAGTGTTTGGTAAAAACTAGCTATTTCTAAAAAATATATTGGTAAATTTTCATTTATACCCTTATTTATGAAGTAGTATTTAATGAAATGTATGTAATTTTTTCGAACTTATGAACAATTATGTCATTTTCATAAAAAGCTCTTCTCAAAAGCAAAAGGCTAATGAAAATAGTTTTTTCAAAAAGAGTTTTTTTGGGCCAAACAGCTATTGCAAACAGCTCTTTACCAAACATTATTTAACTGTTTGACTTAGTCAAAGCAGCTAAAACCCTCCCAAACAGCTATTTTTTTTCAAATAATTATTGTTATCAAACACCTCTAGTATTTTGAAAATTCATTAGTTAGTAGCTTTCAGTGTACTTTTCAATAATAATTTTCTATTTTTTGACTCATTAAAAATATATTTAATTTGTAATTAATGTAGTTTGTGGTGTCTTTCTTGTCTTAATAGAGGACAATGAGTTGTGTTTGTACGGCACAAAGTCACCGGTAGGTGAAGCCCACCTAGAATTTAATGGCTTTTGCGGTGCGCCTATACATCAATACATGTACTTGTATGTGGCGAATTGTCAAATTCTTGCATTTTTTTTCTAATTTGCTGAGTTGGAATTGGAAACAATATTATTATTTCCTTAATCTTCTTCTGCCAATCATAGGTTGAACTAATTACCGATCACTAATTATTGTTTAATCATGGTCCACCTAGTCTTATACTCTCATGCTAACTTTTGCCCTTCCTTTTTCTCTCTTTGTATACATTGATTTATGCTTAAAATAGGAGCTAGCATCAAGTGCTTTTGAGATTTGCATCCAGGTATTAATAATCAAGTATCGATACATCCTCAAATGAAGTTTCAATCAGTTAAAATATGAGGTACATTATACAACATTATTTGATATGAGTTCAGCTTCCACGAGGTTCAGAATATTAATTATACTAATGTATGTACCACCAGATAGGACGAAATTGATGGTTATGAAATAAGGATTCAATCAATTCAAATATGAAATATATGTAATCGTTTTTTTCGAGCTTTTTCCGCAGTGACATAATAACAACATTCAGCGTGGATTTCGCATCTATGAAATTTAGAGAGAGTTCAAATGTAAATAGTTTTACTTCTGTACTCATAGTTGTTCAGATTGTATTCCTCAAAAAAGAAAAGATCTCAGTAAACCTAAAGCATTGGCATAGTGTCGCTACTACCAAGCGCAAAGTCAGGAAACAGTGTTTTCAGTTTCCCATTCCAGCTAGAAATCTTTTGCTTAGTGAGGGACAACGTTTACCAAATCCATTTCTTCTTGTTTCCTGCAAAGTTTTTCAGTTGTAGAAAAATTTGGTGGAGCCCAAACGGTTAGTGTTCTAGAATTAATATACATTAAAGTTTGCTCTCTCTCTCTCTATATATATATATATATATATATATATATATATATATATATATATATATAGAGCAAACTTTAAACTCGAAGTAAGAGTATGAAGGCTGAGTCGATCAAAAATAAAATTTAGTTTAGTCGATCTACTACTCATGATACGCTCACAATTAGTTATTAGTGAGGAAAATACCTGGATAATCGTGTAAACTCTTTTTTGTTCTCATCTCATATGAGTACCCGTTTTTTTTCCCATTTTTGAATGGTCAAGTAGGGCCACTTAAAACAATTAAATTATTAGACCAATTATTAGACTAACAAATCAATCAAAATGCTTGATTAATTGTTGCTTCATGCATGCATTGTACCCAGTAAAACGTTGAGAAGATCAGGCAAGATGATAGTGAACTATAATCTTAGATGGTGTAGATTCTCTACTTTATATGTTCTGGTACTGTGCGATTGTAAAAATGATACGTACGATTTTTGCACTCTTTACATAATGAATTTTAAAAGTACATAGTTTCAACAATTTTTCAACGATAATAAACACATCTATGATAAAGTATTATACTTATCCGTAATTTGCATGGTTTTCCCCATTGAAATAATAATAATTATAATTTGCATGGTTTTGAAGTATCTAGTTAATTCATGTTGATTCATCATAGTGTTCAAAAATAGCCATTCTTTTTTTTCCCTTTCTTTTTTCTTATTTAGAAGAATCTTGTGGTGTTTTATTTATATTTTGCGTTTAATTTTAAGCTAATTTAATTTGTGATCAGCCAAAGCGTGGCTGCGTCACCACCACATGCCCAAGTACACGTGCGGAGCAAGTGAGTTGACTGTGGCCGTGAACCGCGCCGGTCACAGGTTCACTGCAAGCCGGAATTGTTTTTGTCATATTTGTCAGTTGCAAGCTAATTCAATTAAATTTATTTAAAATATATAAAAAAAAACCCCGGTTTTCAATTGTCATCAAGTCACAAGACAAAGCCCAATTGCTCCGGTGCGTTTTGACTGTATTTGTAGTTATAATTATTTCAAACCTTTTATTTATTTGTTTATTCACTTGTACGATAGTTTTTTTTGTTTTTTTTTTTTTCCTACCAAACAATTAGTGATCCAAAAAACAGTGGCATGAGGCAAAGGGAATAAATGGGATTTTGTCACCTATGAATGACTAGCTAAGTATTGAGCTTAAGTTTGAAAACATGTTAGTATTAGGTAGCTATTATGGAGGTTATAAGTCTAGCTTTAGCTTAGCCTTTTTAACTATACTTATGGTCTAGTTGATCCCCTAAGTCTTTGATTTGCTCAATTTGACTAACCTTTGTTTCCAAGATTATGCTTCAATCCTCTAATTTGTTTCAATGGATGGCAACATAATAATAACAGTCAGTATGAATTTCGCTTCAATTGATTATGACGAGATTTAAATATGCGTAATCTTATCCCTGTAAGCATTACTATTAGTTAAGAGATTGATTCTTATAGACCTTTTTGGTGAAATGCCATTGAGTACAAATATTGTATAAATTATCAAACTAACTTGAGACTATGAACTCAATAATAATAATAATAATAATAATAATAATAATAATAATAATAATAATAATAATTCACGTGTTATCTTATTTTTTACCCTTTTTCCGTAGCCCCTCCCCTATTTTGGCTGTAAACTCCATTGATGACTTATAGTCTTGCAAAAACTGATAAAAATTGCAAGCATGTGTTATCATCTTATTCTTTTTTTGGATCTTTGGATCTTCAATTTATCATATTCGAGCTACTATTTGTCCAAATAGAGCATTTTCATCACAAATTTTTTTTATTCATAAAACTTGAATCTGAAACTTTACTTAAAGGAAACATTTGTCAAACCATTTGAAGTAATCTATATTACTATATCCTAATTTTGGTTGCACTAATTATGTTATACATTTATTATTATAAACCATGTAGCCATCATTTGATGTTTTGAATGATATATGTCCCACCTTCCACGTTTAGATAATAACAAGCCCCTAAATAACCAACATATGTTTCATTAGGTGATTAAAGTCTACAGCTACGATGATACCTTTGTAATATAGTCACCTTCCACTACGGGCAATCTGGTGTCGTGGTGTAGTTGGTTATCACGTCAGTCTAACACACTGAAGGTCTCCGGTTCGAGTCCGGGCGACGCCAAGCTTGTTTTTGCTGTTCGTCTCGATCTCCATGCATTCTCCTTTATTATTTTCCCACTGCTTTCTCCTTGGATTTTGCATAGTTCTGCGACAAATTAAAGTTCACATCCAGACTCTATAATCTGGCTAAGTGATACCTTTTGTTTTCTTTTTTGAAATGTGATAAATATGTATGTGCAATTTTAGACTAAAGCTAATAATCAAAAAGAGAAGTGAAAAAGTTATAGACAATATTAATTGATAATTAAGAGTGAAAATTTTAAAATATTAACTTTTAAGTTTCATTTATCATCTTTTCATATGTATCTATCTTTGGTTTATGATTAATAATTAAGCAATATTTTGCAGACATAGAAATATATAACTATAAAGTTATATACTTAAAGTGTCACCTTTGTTAAAATGAACCATCTTTAACATCGATTCTCTTAATTATACATTATATTATATAATGAACCTTTTGTGTGAACCTAAAAGACTACATCATGCAAAGAGGTGTGCTTAAATAAATGGGTCAAAAAAGAGAATAGTTGACCATTAATAGGAAATAAACCATCTGAACCCCCCCAAAAAAAAAAAAAAAAAAAACACACACACACACTAAGCAACCCAAGGATTTAAAGGGAAGAGGCAGAAGGCTGAGCATGCATATGTGATGTTTCTACTTTTTCTTACATTCAATTGACTTTAAGCAAAGTTTAACTTTTGTATATATATATGTTCTTTATTTTTGCCGACCTACTCTATATACACTCAAACACAGTAGAAGCAAAAAGAGCTTTCTATTGAAGCATATATTATAGATTTATTTATAATTCCCTGGCTGGCTACTTTAATTTTCCACTGAAATTGGTTTAATCATTTCACTAATCATAAAGAAAAAAAGGGTCTTAAATTTAATTAGCATCTCTTGGGTATTGAGACAAAGCAAATCCATGAGAGTAAATAATCTGTTTAAAATTAAGTCTGTCCCTACCAAAATAGGTTGGTTCAAGTGTTTTAACACTTGTTCCCTTTAAGTAAGGTTTCGGGTTCGAGTCTTGTGAATGAAAAAAATTTGTGATGGGTGAGCTTCACCCCTTATTGCCCATCAGTAATTCGACTTCAGTGAAATAGAAGATCTTGTACGACCTATTTTAACAATTTGTTGGATAAAAGTAAGTAAATGTAAAACTATCTCCATAAAAATCTTGAGGCATTAGCAAGAGCAAAAGTTGTCCTTCATTTTGAGTTTAGCACATGAACACAAATTAGCCACAAAAGACAATGAAAAATAACTTTTTGGCAGTTATGAAAGAAAGCATGTAAATTATATTATATTGCTTAGGTTCTAATTTCCAAGCTAGCATTGCTATTTCTAATAAGACTTTATTATTTTGTAAAATAAAAGTTTACTGTATTTACCACTAAAAGGAGTGGGCATCTTACAATTTCAGCTTTTCTTCAACTTGAAGGCCACTGTTAACTTGGGAGGGGGTAAAAATATTTCGGAAGAATTAAATTAAATTAAATTAAATGTGAATAATTAAATTAAAATAAATTAGACATGAAAGTCCGAGCAAATGGAGCTATCACAAATGCCAACACAGGGTAAACTGTAAAATTATTAAAAAAAAGGGTTAAAATTAATTGCCTGTTCTGCCTCTTGTGTCGGGCCCTTCTTTTCATAATAGATCTTGTTCGTTAATGCTAGCTGTTTTGTGCTGATTGTTAATTGTGTTTTAGGAGTAATTTGTGTTTTGGGATTATTAATCCTCCTAGAACTAAGAAGCATAGGGATTAATTCTATGTTTTCCTCCAATTTCCTTGATTTTGATTTCAAAAATCATAAAAGCTTTTAGTGCATATGTCACGAAACAAATTTTAAATTTGAATTTTTTTTTTTTATAATTACTGACAAGATGTACAAGGATATGAGCGAAGTATAATAAATTAGGCTAATAATTATTGATAATTCAACAGTTTCAAGTTTAACGATTAATAATTAATAATAATTATTAGTAATTCGACAATTTCATATCATAATATAAATTAAGTTAGGCTAATTTAGATTTATTTTGTCTTATTATCTCGTTATACTCTAAAATTTGAGTCATTTATTTCTTTTTCCTTCATCGAGCGCAGGCAGCATAAATCAGTCTTGATTTGTGAAACCACAAGTCTAGTTAAAATGTTCATGAAAAAACATAATTGCTTCTCTTGTTGCTTATATTTGAATTGTACGTTGTGTTTGCATTGGTCTGTGTAAATTATATTACAAAGGTCCTATCCCTTCTATAGTCTGAGGGTGGATGGATCTAAAATCTATATGCATGCCTCTTATTTTTCTCTCCTTTTCCATATATTAAAAGAGAGGTACTCCAATATAATCTAAAAGACATACACAGAAACGAAATTTATGCAAGAATAATACGACGGTACGTACAAGTCATAAAACTACTATTTTCCGAATCACATTATGCATCCAGGTTAAATCGAGCAATCTAAGTTGTCCAATTTATATTTGGCTTAGGATTTGTTCTTTTCACTTGCTCATAAATAATGTACTACTAATTACTAATTAGTGGTGGTGAATGCTCATGAGTGTTGATCGGTATTGATAAGTATCGATTAGTGCTGAATTCATGAGTATGAAATATGACTAAGTTCTAGTCAATGTTAATTGGTATTGATTGGTACAGATAAGTATTGATGAGTACTGTTGAATGATGATAAAAAGTACTTATTACAATATGAAAGAAAATCTCTTAAGTTTGCCAGAAATTCAACTAAAATGCTATGCAAATAAGTAGTACCCTCCCCACCTCCCCCCCCAAAAGAAAAGAAGGGGAGTTCCATTTGTAGGGTGGGTCCAATGTTGAGATGTCGTAGCTAGTCCTATATATTGTAAAGCAGCAGTAAATACTAAATTGCTTGAGTGTATGTTGGTACGTATAGTTTTAATCAGAGTTGTCGTATTGGAAGTGGGTCAGTCTCTTAGTTCAAGATGAGGGACAGTGCTCAAGAGCCCTTGACTTCATGCAATTAAAGCTAATGTAGGATGCATGTGGCTACCTCATCTGGTAGTTAAGCTTAGCTTAGCTTAGCTTTCTCTACCCAAGCAACTTCTTTTCTTGTCTTGAACCGTTGAAACACGTTTATTTGTCAAAAAACTTAGTTTTGTGAGATATTAAAGAATTTGAATATAGATAGTTTTATAATTTCAAACATCTCTACCTATAAATTCTAAGAAACTCAAAAGCATGTATGTAATCTAACATATGCACTGATCTTTTTGAGATTATGAAATGATTTTAAGCTTCTTTTTTGATAGAAAATGGAGATTTTAATTATTCACGTATATGTTGTCGTCGAAAAGTTCTATCACTGCACACTTTTTGAAAGGGGAAACTAAAGTATGTAGTAAGAATATCTTGCGCATTTTTTTTCAAATTAAAAAATAATATCCTTTTCTTTAGTAAGGTTGAACTTTTAAATCCATACGTTTTCAAGTGGGATAAGAAAAAAGAAGTATCAAGAGGGGAACTTAAACTAAAAGCTTAAAAAAAGTGATGATTGATGACTAATAACATGTTAAGTATGCAGTATGAAATACATATATGTACTTAGGATCCTATTCTAAAGTATTCTTTTCAATGCATAGGGTGCTAATCATCGTTATTTAACACTGATTGACACTCATTAGTTATGATCATTATATTTATCAGCATTCGATCATCAACACTGCTAAATGTCAATAATATTCATCAACATTGATCGGTACAAACCAATAACAAATTAGTTGTGAAATTTTGAAAATAATATGCCCTCAATAGAGACAATTGGGACCCTAGGGATGTGTTTGGCAACAAACAAAGCATGGGTACGTACACGTCATGGGAGAGGAGCCTTTTTTAGTCTTTTTCCCACGATGAGAAAGAAGAATGAAATTAAGGGCCCCCTTTCTATGTTGTATTGTATACAATTTGAAATCTTACGTGCATGCGTGCTTAAGCGTGGGACTTTGCTTAGTGTACGTACGTGCCCTTCTTTTTCTTTTTGTTTCTCTTTTCCTTTTCCTTTTCCTTTTCCTTTTCGTATACATGTCAGATTTGAACGAACATTTTGACTACGTACCACAACCAATTCTGTGCATCAACACAGGTTGCTTCAAATACTTTGGCACATATTCTTCTTAAGTAAGATTTTGAGTTCGAGTCTTGTGAATAAAAAAATCTGTGATGGAAGAGTTATACTTCTCATTGGGCCAACAGTATACTATGCAGAACAAGAGGAAGTGTACCATGAAGAATCCAAGATCCAAAAAAACAAATTCTGTGCTAAACAAGAGGAAGTGTACCATATAAATTTTTTTGAAATATACTGTAATTTATGAACTAGATTGTACGATTTTTTTAATTCTTGAAGCCTCTTTATTTTTTGCCGAATTTTATATTTGAAAAGATTTAGGCTTTGTTCGGCAAAATTAGCAGTTCAAGTAGCGGATAGCTGTTTAGGCAGCGGATAGCATTTCTAATTTAGCTATTAGCAGATAGCTGTTTATATGAGCAGTTGAAATAAATGTGTTCGGTAAATTTAACTGTTGGGTTAGCTGATTAATGTAAATTGATATAAAAGGATATAGATAATTTTCAAATATAAAATTTCGTGAGGATATTTTTTGGCAAAAAAATATGAAACGCTACTTTTAAATGCCAAACATTAATACTATTAGCTTTTCAGAAACGTTACTTGAAACGCTAGTCAAAACACTATGACCCTCTTTGGCAAAATTAGCGGTTCAAGTAGCGGATAGCGGATAGCTGTTAAGGTAGCGGATAGCGTTTCTAATTTAGCTGTTAGCGGATAGCTGTTTAGAAGAGCAGTTGAATAAAATGTGTTCAGTAAATTTAGTTGTTGAATTAGCTAATTAATGTAATTTGACATAAAAAGATATAGATAATTTTCAAAGATAAAATTTCCAAAGGATAATTTTTGGTAAAAATATATGAAACGCTACTTTTGAATGTAAAACGTTAATACTATTAGCTTTTCAAAAACGCTACTTAAAACGCTAAACGCTACTTGAAATGCTAGTCAAAACACTACGTTACCGAACACTAAAAATTACGTGATGAGTGTATTGACTTAGTCAAAATGCCAAACGCTACCCAAAACGCTGTTACCGAATACGCCCTATGTTACCGAATACTAAAAATTACTTGATGAGTGTATTGATTTAGTCAAAACGTTAAACGCTACTCAAAACGCTGTTGCCGAACACGCCCTTATATGTCTTTAGACGACCTACTCTATTAGGTAGGTCAAAAGCTACCATATAATATAGTATCTAAGTTTTTACCATATATATATGTATAAATATATGAAGACTCAACTTAGGGAAGTCTTAGAGAATAATATTAAAGAGATGAAAATGTTTAAATTTTGCATATATTCCATTGATTTTTTTGTTATATTATGAATCTTTAATTTGGCCTCCTGGCCTTTACAAATAGAAAGAATGTGACATTTTTTTTCTGTCCAATTAAATTAATAAAGTTCATTATTCCACTAGAAAAATTCAATTCATTTATCACTGTATTGAGAACTTAAACATCCTGAATCCCTTTTAATTATGTATCCATGCTAATTAAAAAAAAAAAGGATCCATGCTAATTTTTAAAAAAAAGATAGTACATTGTAAAACGACTTACTAGTCGTAAAATATTCAAACCAAAAAAAAAAAAAGAAGAATATTTTATAAATTAATGGAGTTTAGATGGAAACAAGTATTTCAAATTACATCAAGTCTTTTTTTTATTTTAAAAAAAACTCAAATTGTACCAGATTCTATATTATAAAAGATTGAAGGCTGTTTCTTCTTTTTTTCCCTCCTTTTCTTCTTCTTTTGTTTGGGGGGGGGGTATTTTTCATTTGATCATATGCATCCGAAAAGCTGCAAAATGATTAACAGGTAGGGTCACGTGAGGGCGAGTCGTAATTTAGAAGAAAGCATACCATCTGCTGAATTTTGTGTATTTTTGTTGTATCCAATTGAATAATTAATTAATCCATTAATTTACATTTAATTCAAGCTTTGTTGAAGGAATGTCTGGTTATGGATCCGTAGCTTATTACAGTCACTACCTCAGAGGCTCAGATACATAGAGATGCACTCGTGACAAAAACTCCTTGTTCTCTCCGTTTTTCTTCTTTTATTTTGCGTTTGTGTATATATATGTAATTTTTTGAAATAATTTCATTGATGATGTATTGGTAGGATATTTTATATATGTCCGATGATTATTTTGTGGGTCTATTGAATTCAACCTCTCTACAAGTATGAATGTCGGTAAAGGTAAGGTTGCCCACATTTGAATCTCTCCAGATCCCGCAAAAGCAGAACCCACACTAAGAGATGGTGTTGTTATGTATATATGTCCGATTATCAACTTGGTCATGCTTATACATACAAAATTATGGACAAAATGGTGATCATAATTTAAAGAGCATGAGACAAATTACACCAACTCATATATTGTTCATTGATCATACACCCTAACACCCTTAAAAATGAATTTATTCTCTCATTCTCTAAAAACACCAAAAAAAGACCTTTTGATGTAATTTGGACACGATAATTAAAAATAGGGTCTAACACAACATTCTAACCGTTGGACTTATTCGTCGTTTGTGAATTTTTCAAGTCAATTTCTAACATCATATTAGTATTGAGTCGCGTCTGAAACAAGTCAGGCCAAAACTCACATCAAGCCATTTTCGATTCTTGTTTAAAATTTTGATTAAATTTACGATTTAAGCTGATCGGGGTGATGATTTTTAAGTTCGAGTTAACATATTAGGTCAAATTGTATCACCTCCCTCGATGCCTCCCATATGGTGATAATTAAAGATGGACTCTAACATGAATAAAGTAATTTTAGAATGTTGAAAATGAAGACACCTGTTGGGTTTTATGGCCCAAAATCTCGAGTATCGGCACGGGGAGCCCATGCTGCACAGACACGGGCGTGCCAAGACGAAGAGCCGAAGACGAGCGGGACAGAAAACTGGCACGGGGGGGCCGTGCCATATGGCACGGCCGTGCCATGTGACACGGGGTGACCGTGCCACGGGGCACGGTCGTGCCACGTGTCTTTTCGCCGCCTCTTTCGGATGCGGCTAGGGTTTCTGTCTTCAAGGAGGACTCCTCTGCGGCGGCTAGGGTTTTTCCAAAAAGGGGAAAACCCTATTCTTCAGGCCCTATAAAAGGAGGGTCAAGCCTAGGTTTCAAAACACTCCAGTATAGAAAACACATTGAGAGAGTGAGGTTATTTGTGAGAGAATTCAATTGAGAGTATTGTAATTCTGCTCTTAATCACTGAAGTGATTGTGGTGTACCACTCTGCTCATAGTGAAATTTGTCGGTGTGCTGTCGCCGTCCGTGGTTTTTTTCCCACATTGGGTTTCCACGTAAAAAATTCTCTGTGTCCTTTATTCCTGTTTTTCATTGTTGCGTTGTGTTCTTGGTTGAATTCTGTTGCATTGTCACATCCTATTATTTCCTATATTCCTAACAACACCATAAATTGAGTGAAGAGGCAAGGCAAGAAGAGCATGGATCCCATAATACTCATTGGTAATGGCAAAGACCACTCCCCCTATCATTTGCTCCCCAAATTGTAGGTTTCTCGTTCAGACCACCCTCCCTTTAAAATTAACCCCCACTGCACCATCACTCTTCTCTTATTTTTCAACCTGCCCTCTTCTTCAACTTCAACTTGATGTTTGTGTCATGACTGATCTCACTTGCTTTAAAATAATTAAACCACTCGGTAATTTAATTTGTTTTGTTTTTGTGTGTCTTCATTTGGTTTTTTTTACTGTGTACTGAAAGAGAGCTTCTTGGTAACACAAACAGAAAACAAGAAATACCCAGAGCCGTACACTGTAAAATCTAATTCTATATGGCACCAAGTCCTAGGTTGCCCCCCATGTTCAGTTTAGCTGTAATTTCCTTAAACAAATAGTTAAATCTAATTCGGACTCTTTTTTTTACTCCATTTTTTTTACGTTGGTTCGTAGTGATGCAAGAATTTTAATTTAATGAAATTTATATAGATCACTTTATCTCTATAAACTTATGCAAGTGAAGATATGATCTAGATGATACATCAACTGAGAATGGAGACGAGAATTGAAAATTAAAATGTATGTAGTATAATGATCGCTCGGTGAAAAAATTGTCTCTAAGAAGAATAAAATTAATATTATATCGACCAATACAACGTACAAACCATTCAAATCAAGAAATAAGTATTGTACCATATACAGGTTGTATCGTTTTTAAGCACCTATTGGAATTTACGTCCAAAAAAAATCGTGATTAAGTTTTGCTTTTTAATGGCTTAAAATTTTAAAATTGTGCAAAATTCACTTTTGTAGAGTTTGAACAAATCTATATATAAACAACATTGCTTTTACAAACATTGATATAAATAAAGAAATGGACTTATAGTGAGTTTTATTTAGCAGATTTTCAATAAATCAAATACACAAATCCGATAATATAATATATAATTGATATACCTAACTAGAATATAAACTGATTCAATAATGGGTGCATTTTTAATGATTCTTTTTATGTTTCCAAAAAATGAGCCTCCCCCCCCCCTCCCTGAGGTAACGTTCTTGAGGACTTTGGCTTAGACGAATGCTACAATAAAATACAATTTCATAAGTGGAAAATTAAAGCAATTAACCGACGAATTAGGGAGTGTTTAATACAAACACTAATACTCCTACTCGTAATTAAATACAGTCAAAGCAAGTTGGGGGTGTGGGGGAGTGATGACAATATTTGACCGACAAGGTGAGACGAGGAAAGGCCGGGTATCTCGGGTCTCACGTGATAGGCCCACACGTACTCCAACGTTCCCCCAAAATTTAAAAATTTAATGAATTAAATCAGACTGCTGACTCACCAGATAGCGACCCCAGTCCACTTCACTCATTGGCTCACATTCTTCCACAGGCCCCCACCTTTTCCTACGTGGACAAATCATGTCCCTTCATGGGCCCCATACGCGGCGGTTCGAACTTCGAACTGTCCATCTTGCGGCCGTCATCTTCGCCTTCTGTCACCGCCCAGTCACTTTATCGCCTCCCCTCGAGTACCAAGGCTTTTATTTTTCCTTTTTTTTAAAAAAGGATTCTTGAGCAGTGGAGTTTCTTAGTGAGGGGGGATCCTATATAACACCCAACTCAGTACTGCCCATCCTCCCTCCTCCGTCTGCTTCTTCATTTTCTACTTTCTCTCTCTTCCATTGGAGCGTGTGTTTGTTTCTCTTGAAAGTAGAAAGTCATCTTAAAAATATAGGAAAATTTCTTTTTCTCCTTTGCCTACATTGAATCTTCCAGCCGTATTATTATTCACTTTCCTTTTCACATATACTCGCTAACAAATTATTTTTCTTTCCAAATTTCCCACAAAATAAAAGTATAAAATCATTCAAAGGTTCCAACTTTTGAGGCCGTCTTAGAGCTTTGTAGAAGAACTCAACATAAAGATTTATTCTCTCTAGCCATATGTCCTACCTCCTAATGCTAATGAGAAGTTAGAGAGAGAAACGAGAGAAAAATGATGGATTACAGCATGTTATGCCCTGTAAAATACACCGAGCACAAAAACACGACAAAAAAGCTCCAAAAAAACAAACCAAGAAAACCCCACCAACACCACGACAAACCGCCACGACCCCGGGTGGTCCGAATCTCCGTGGTGGACCCGGACGCCACGGATTCATCCAGCGATGAAGAGACGGAGCTCTTTGGCCGCCATCGTGTCAAGCGGTACGTGAATGAAGTCATCATCGAACCCCCCACCACCACGACCTCCACCTCCACCGTCAAAGAAAACAATGGCATTGGTGTTACAACAACAACAACTCCCTGTTTGGGTCATGCTAAGAAAACAGTGAAGGTCAACAATAAAAAGGCTGCAGTAGTGGCAGCCAGTGGTGGCGTGAGGAAGTTTAGGGGGGTGCGGCAAAGGCCGTGGGGGAAGTGGGCGGCGGAGATTCGGGATCCGGTTCGACGAGTTCGCCTGTGGCTTGGGACCTACGACACGGCCGAGGAGGCGGCCATGGTGTACGACAACGCGGCGATTAAGTTACGTGGGCCCGACGCGCTAACAAACTTCACTACACCTCTGCCTGTGGAACCGGCCGCGGATGACACCCACGCGCCGTCCACGTCAGCCGGGTACGAGTCAGGCGACGAGTCCAACAACATCTTATGCTCGCCCACCTCGGTTCTCCACCCACAGTCCTCGGAGTCATCCGAACCGGATCGGTTCATACCGCATGAACCGGCGGCTCAATGCACTGCCACCACCACGACTACGACTAGTACCAGTTGTTTGGAAGAGTGCGAGGGTGAAACGACAGATGATTTGCCGTTTTTGGTGGACGATTTCTTCAACTTCGAATCGCCGGTACTTTTCGACGATTCGTCATGTTCCTCGGCAGTGCAATCACAAGATGACTTGTTTCTCAACAACGACCCGGACCCGTTTGATTTCGGGGACATGTTGCTCGACCCGTTTGATGATTTCGGGTCACCTACGATGATGATCAACAACGACAATACCTACTACTCTTCATCGCCAGCGACGACGTCGTTACAGGTGGACGATTATTTCCAGGATATTAATGATATATTTACATCGGATCCTCTTGTGGCATTATAGTCATCTCCACCCCCCCCCCCCCAAAAAAAACAGAGAGAATTAATGTGGATCTTCTCCGGCCGATAAATCGGCGAGTTTTGTACCGGCGGTGTAGGTAGTAATATTAAGATTTAATAATCTAATTAGGCTGGTAATATTATAGTGTTTGTTATTTCTCCTGTGGAAATGTAACGGGGGATTTTTTTGAGTGTTAGTTTTTTTTGGAGGAATAATTGTTTTAGGTTTATTAAAAATTTAATTTAGTTGTGAGTTGTACTGTACACAATAATTCAATTTTGGTTGAACATGGAATATAAATACTATGAAGTTTATTTCTAAGAATACTAATATTTTCGGCCTTTTTTTAATTTTTCTGCCATTCCAGATATTTGTTTTTTTAAAAAAGAAAAAAGCAAAGACATGGGTAATATTATATTTTAGGAGAGAATAAATATGGTGAGGACGTGCAATAGGCAAGTAGGATACTAGGCAGATCCTACGACCACAAGCATGGGGCCTAGTGCCCTACAATTAAAGATCTTAATTACTTTGTCTTTCAATTTATTTCCACTTCAACCTCACTACTCTATTCCATACTATAAGCTAGAGGTACTATGTACTAATAATAATGAACCATATCGACAAAGTCTTAATTTAGTGGTAAAGACTAAAGTACTGGATATATTAGGCCTTACGTTCAGTTCTCATTCATCATTGTATTGTAATTGTATTATATTATCCTTTATGATTTCTACGGGTCAAAAAATAATAAAAAATTAATTGAACTATGCCAAAACCTCAAGTTTCGTAAGATTTTATAAGTTCTACACATTGGAGTAAATTTTCTTGAAAATTTTCTATTGGAAATTAAATAAACTTTAAACCTCAAAGCAGAATCATTTATATGTAATTTAAGTCAATCTAGTTAGGAGTATTTTCTTTGTGAATTGCGTATATATATTCAATTAACACTTACAAGGTTCAAGTCTCTTGAACTATTAACTTGATTTTATTTTTAATGGGCTTATTTGGATTTACTAGCCCAAACTTTTAGACATATCAGTTTTCAAAAATTTGAATTTGTTATTTTATTTCTTCCATTGTTTTTTTTTTTTTTTTAAGGTAAAAGTTCCTAAATTTTATGAATTACACATAAATCAAATTCTAGATACACTACAACTATTCTCAAAGTAAAGGCATAGCAAGTTCTATTAGTTTCAAATGAAATAGCAGTTTTAAGTAAGATAATTTTATTTTAATCACGTGATTTTCTTTTTATTTTCAGCCTTTGATTCTCGGTCCAATTTAATCAAGCAAATTACTATTATGCAACAGTAGAATAGATGCATTCACTCACCTTTTCATTGATTTTCGCTACTTGATTTTATTTGTGGTGGCTATATTAAGCCGCATTACTTGGACTCAAGTATGAATGTCCAATGCATACATATGTTTGAAGTGTATGACCTCGACAATTCTAAAGACTATTTGTAAATTTTAAGTATAATTTGATATATCAAGTACCGTACCCTTATTTAAATATCAAAAATACGATAGAATAAAATGAAGAATTAGAGTAATACAGTTACATATATATTAAGTACTTAATTTTTCTTCCTTGATTTTTCATTAGATATTGCAATTATATTGTGTTTGTAGTAAGGTGACCACGAGTCAATATTTCAAAATTGTGCAAAAAATGGAAAATGCAAAAAAGGGGGGAAAAAAACATAGAACTAGAGAGAGTGGAGATGGTGATGGCATGGGTTGGGTGGCATTCTTTTTTGCCGCACCAGCCCACACCACACGAGTAGGCGCAATTTCCGCTTTTTTTTTTTCTTTTTTCCTTTTTTCTTCATTTGACTCTTCTGTCTCTTTCACTTTCTCTTTCTCTCTCCAAAACCCCCTTTTTATATATATATATATATATATATATATATATATATATATATATATATATATATATATATATATATAGGCCTTGTTTGGCAAAAAACTTTTTGAAGAGTTTTTTGGCCAAAAAGAGCTTATTTGACCAAAATTAGCTTTTTTGGGTGTTTGGTGAAAGAGCTTTTTAAAAGAGATTTTTAGGTCCAAAAAGCTAATTTGAAAAAGCTAATTACATGAGCTTTTTGGAAGAGCTTTTTGAAGAATTAGTTTTTTGTCTCACAACTTTATCAGAAACAACTAATTTTACCAAACAGTTTTTCAATAAACAGCTAATTCAAATAGTTAATACAAACAGCTAACTCAAACAGTTAACAGCTAACAGCTAACAATGCCACATATATATATATATATATATATAAGATATATGATATATATATATATATATTAATATGATATATATATATATAATATATATATATATATATATATATATATATATATATATATATAGCTTGGTTGTCCTATTTTGTCTTCCCTCTTTTTTTGTTTTTCCATTTTGAAATTCTCAACTCGTCTCTCATTTTTTTCACTCTTCTTAATAGTAATTAATTATTAGTAACTTGTTGCCTTCTTCGATGTTTTTGCTTTCTTCTAGTAGGTATGTATAATGTATCCTTCTTGTTTAAACTTTTGAGTTGTGTTAATGAAGAGCCAATCACCCAAAGCTTAAGGAGCTTTGGACAAATCGAATTCGAGTCGATTTATATAACTAAACCGGGCCAAGAATATACGAATGGTTTATGTTGACTGGATATTACCAAATTTATGATACAAATAAGTTTGTAATTATATTTTTATTACTATGTTTTGTTGTCTTTGATTATGAGTATTAATTAATTCAAATTTATTAAATTTTATAAAGTTTAACAGTAAGACCTAATGTATTAAAAAAAAAAAATTTATTAGTGTTGATTAGGTTTGACAAAAGTCCATTTGATCTGGTTATACGAGTTTGTCTAATCTCGAAAGATATGGTTCGTTCGCAATTTTATCCAAATTTTAATCACGCATGCTTAAATTGAAATTCGAGCTGTTGGGTTTAAGTTGCTCAATTTTGTTACCAATCTAAGTTCAGACATTCGTACACACAAGTTTGGACATTGGAAAGTGGATTTAGGTATAATTTTGGTCTCAAATCTCTTAATTTTTTGATCTAAAATTTGGAGTATTGTGTGCATACAACAAAAACTCGACTGCATGTTGAATCATATGCATAATTCCGATTCAAAATTTCGAAAGTTCAAATCGTAAAATTTGGACATGCAAATAATTAGGTTCGGACATTAGATATTTGAGTTCGGATTTTGTCTAAATATGCAATTCGAATAAGATCAGGATATGGAGGCTTTCTACAAATACATACATGATTTATCGGAAGTTGAATTTTTACAAGAGCTAATACAAATATAGACAAAGGATTTTTAGAATATAGAACATATATATGAGATTAGGGAGTAGGATCGTTAATGGCCTAGCTAACATTGTTGTTTGTTGGATGTTGTAGTATTGCCCGCCATGAAGCGGTAAAGACTAAAGAGTGGAGAATTAGTGTTCCCATTGACCAACCATTAATATGAAATAATAGCCGCAACAAGTATAAACGCCAAAGAGCAAAGCGGAGGAAAATGCGAATTGGTGACTTCAAAAAGGGCAAAAAGATGTGCTACCACGAGTCTCATGCTAGTCTATAATATTCATATCACTTAATTAGGATTTTTATTATTATTAATATAATATATATTATGTATATATGAAAAAGCCAAAAAAAAAGGGGAGCGGGGTATGTAAACTTGGTTGACCATTAATGAACTAGTTTGTGACCAATACAGGTTGATTCAAGTGGTTTGAGATATCTCTACGCTTTACTGGGCCAACAGAAGCTCGACTTCAATAAAATGAAGGATTCAAGACAAAAAAAAATTTATTGGCTTGTTCGCTTGCACTGATGAGGGCTATATATGATCTGTTAGGCTTTTAAAACTTGTGGGTCAAATATTAAATTCATAAATTTTTTAATTGAATTTTGAATTTTAATTGTATATTTCGAAGTTGATCATGCCAAGGCTTTATGAATCAATATTTTTATTTATAGAGGTAATCTTTATTTGCGGAGGTAAAAGTGTAAGATTATACCAACATTTAAATTGATCTCCCTAAATTTTACTAATATGGGACTTGCACTAGGTGTTGCTCATTTTACCAGAACAAACTAAAACGAGTAACTTTTAAATTATAAATGAATTCAAGGTTTATGAAATTAAGTTTCTAATAGCTTGTCGTATATTACTAGCTTAATGTACTTTAATTTGAACAAAAGGAAGTTCATACCCATGTAATTGTCAATTCACATGTACAATGACTAGATGCAGCGAATAACGTTACCATGCATGCAGATTCACCTCACATATGAATTACTATTTATACTTTAAGGTCCATAATTCTTTGCATTATGGACAGACAGACTAATCAAGTTTTTACCATACTAAATTATATTTGCACTTAAATAAGTAGCTAGATTCATTCGTTAATGAAGGGGCACAACAATATTAGATGATTCTTTACCCATTGATGCAAAAAATGCATCATTACACAGTACATATGTGACAATGAATCGGGTGGGCTAATGGCTGTTTCTGAAAATAGAGGGGAAAAAAGATTTGGTGAATGATTGAACTTACTTCCTTTTATCTTAATCATGGAAACAAACCCAATAATTAGTCATCAAAGCAATTTGCTTAATTAAAGACGACCTAAATTATTTTATTAATGCAGATTAATTTAAGTAATTTAATGCGTGTTTATTTTAATTAAGATTTCATATTCCAAACTTGTCAATAAATAAAATATATAATAAGAGAGTTCTATCTCTATATGAATTAATACTAACACAGACACTAGAGGATGTTAATTTGTGACATGCATGAGAAAGAGTGTGGCATGGGGTGTGAAATTGAGTCCCCATATCAGGCGTCAGGCCACAAGTGTGGAAGTATCAGATTTTCAGGCTGTATTGCTTTGCTTATTCATCACTCAAAGTCAAAATTATGAATGGATGGAGATGGGGTCACATTGACATGGACATGAGATATTCGTCCCACTGCTGACAGCTCCTTATAATCATGTCTCAAATGGCTAAGTTAGATTTTGCTTCTCCTGCCGTTTCTTTTTCAATTTTCACTATTATATTATATGACAAAATGATTAACACCATCTCAGAACGATCGAGGAGCCTCGTTAAATACGAATATAAAACAGAATCTTATTTAACATATGTCTAATTAATTAAAAGATAATTATCATTATTAATTACCTTCTAAGATAATTTTTATCCTATTACTGAAATATCCTCCTACTTTATGAATAAAAAATCAGTTTTTTGACATTTCTTCTCTCCGTTATTCTGTTTAAAATGTTGTACAAATTTCAATAAATTTAAGTACACACTTGTTAAGATTAACTTATAACATTTATCCAATAAAAAGTCTATCTTAAATGTTTAGAAGTTTAAAAATGCAACATATAGATGATTTGTGCCTTCTTGACATTTACACTTGATCCCTAATTAGACCAACATTCGTTTTTCCCTGTTACATCACATAATAACTAGTATATTTTATTAACATCCCTGCCTCACATAACGCGCAAATTATTATGTCCAACCGGGCAGACAGTACACTTCGTCCATTCGGTCTTGTTCTATTTTTATTTCCATGTGCAAGTGCTTCTAGGTGCAAGAATTGCTCTAGTGGTAGGGTCTTTGGTTGGTTTCCTGCAAGCCGTGAAATTGAATTTGCTTGGGCGCATGGTTGAGCTGTTACAGTTTTTATCTGCCAATATTCCTTTGTTTTTTTTAAAAAAAATTAGGTTGTTATTTAATTTATTTACACTTCATTTATTTAACTTTATTTATTTATTTATTCTATTCAACTAGTCCCCTCTCTTTCTCTCTCTCTACACATACACATGTGTACATATATATATATATATATATATATATATATATATATATATATATATATATATATATATATATATATATATATATATATAGTATTACTCACTGATATATACTATGATGCACCAAAACTATTATATAGCTCATTATGACAATGTCATGTCTAAAAATATGAATAAGAATGTATAATTGTGTATTATATTGATTACTGGTTCATTTTAATTAGGAATAGTTAATATTGCTCATTGAATCATATAGATCAGTGAACATATTTTATAACTCACTAAATATATGTCATAGCTCACTAAAAGAAATAATAAGAGTATAAATGATTGAAACTTTCCAAGTATATCATTTTTGGTGCATAAAAAGAATCTTATATTTGAGCTAATCAAGGATATATCATAACACATTAGAAGATAAATATAAAGTATTGCTCATTAAACATATACTGTAACTCACTAAAAGTGATACTCACTAAAAAATGGTCCGTCAAAGTACGAATAAGAATGTGTATGTGTATGAACTTTGGTGAAGGAAGTCAATTTAAGAGGGTCATGGCCGTGTATTTCCTTGAGTTCCCTTGATTACAGCATATGGGATATATACACATACAAGCATGAGTTGCCCTAGCTTAGCCTCCAAGCCATAAAGTTAGGAAAATATCAAAAATATTATCACAAAATATTCACAAAATATTTCATTCCTTATCACTCTCCCTCAAGTTGAAGCAGCAAATTCACCATGCCCAACTTGCTACATAGATACTGAAATTGCCGCTTCCCAAGCGCCTTTGTGAATATATCTGCAGGTTGAAACTTGGAAGGAATATGAAAGAGATCTAGGTCTCCGGAATGATATCTTTCACGAACAAATCACAATCAATCTCGATGTGTTTCGTACGTTCATGAAAGACCAGGTTCTTTGCTATATGAAGCGCAGCCTGACTATCACAAAAGAGATGCATAGCTTGTGTATGGAGCACACCCAATGAGGCAAGTAGAGCCTTGATCCATACCAATTCACTAGTGGCTGCTGCCATAGAGCGATATTTTGCCTCAGCCGAGGATCTTGAAACTGTCGTTTGCTTCTTAGTCTTCCATGAGACAGGAGACCCCCGCAGAGTGACTAAATAACCCATCAAGGAACGTCGGTTCAGTGGACAAGTATGCAAATCTGACTCACAGAATGCTATGAGATGAAGATCTGCATTAGCATGGAGTAATATCCCACAATCTGGGGACCCCTTGATATAGCGCAATACTTTGCATGTTGCTTCTAAGTGTTCCTTTTGCGGTTCTTATATGAATTGGGACAGGATATGTACTGCATAACACAAGTCTGGATGCGTGATAGTCAGATAAATCAATCTGCTAATGAGGCGGCAATATCGGCCAGCATCATCCAAACAAGATCTAGTGGCGAGTGCTAATTTATGATTTTCTTCCATGAGAGTGTCACTAGGCTTTGCATCCAGAAGCCCGCACTCATCAACTATCTCCAAGGCATACTTCCGTTGACTGAGAAACAACCCTTTGGGCCCACGAGCTACCTCTATGCGAAGAAAATATTTTAATGGTCCAAGATCCTTAAAACTGAAGCAAGAGTGTAGATAAGCCTTGAAGGCAGTGCTAGCCTGGGAGTCATTACTTGTACAATGTCGTCCATATACACTAACAAAGCCATGAAAGTATCTCCCTTTCTGTAAGTGAAAAGAGAGTAGTCTGCAAAACAGTGAATGAAGCCATACGCACATAGCTTAGAAGATAACTTGGCCAACCATTGTTGCGGTGCCTGGCGAAGCCCATAAAGAGATTTCTGAAGCCTGCATACCTTCCCAGGTGTAGCACATGTAAACCCCTGCGGCAATGTCATGTACACCTCTTCATTTAGATCACCATGCAAGAATGTGTTATTCACATGTAATTGGTGTAACTTCCATCCTTTGGAAACTATCACAGATAGAAAACATCGAATGCTAGTCATTTTTGCAATTGGGGCAAAGGCCTCGTATAATCAAACCCCTCAACCTGGTGGTCACCATGAATTACTAGGCGTGCCTTGAAACGTTGTACTATCCCATATGAGTTATACTTGATCCATTGCAGCTGATAGGCTTCTTTGTAGGTGGTAAATCTTCCAAAACCCAAGTCTCATTTCTCTCTAAAGCCTATATCTCTTCAGCCATAGCTGCACGTCATCAAGGGTTCTTAACTGCTTCATGATAATATGTTGGCTCTGTCACTTAAGTAACAACAACTAGAAAATTGTTGTGAGAAACAGAGAAATTAGCACAAGTGATATAATTTGCAATTGGATAAGGCATACCTGAGGATTCTTCTTGGAGTAGGTGCGCAAGTGAGATGGGTTCCTATGCACATGTAGTGTAACAAATATAGTCATCAAGTCAGGCAGGTGGTTTCCGGGCCCGTGTCTCTCTGGCATTTACTGGCCCTGTTGTAGCACTGGGCATACTGGGCTGGTCTCTGTTCTGGGCTGCGGTTAGGCCTCTGTTGCCCGGGCCTGTTTCTTGTTGCTGGGCCACTGGGCTCCCCCTCACTTCACATGTTGCTGGGTCACAGCTTGGACTCCCCCTCTCTTCATGTTCTCCGGTTTGCAGTAAGGGATGTTGGGCTTGCCCTTCTACTGAGCCAATTCCATCTATGCTCTCCCCGATTTCCTCCACGCCTTGGTGCTGATCTATTTCGGCAATATCCTCATTGGGCCCAAAATCATCTTCCAACACCATATTCGGCTGCCAAAAAGGACCCGGTTTGATGTAATTTTCTGATCTGCTAGAGCAAATTTAAATTGATTTTCACAAAATATCACATCCTGACTTATGAAAGTTTCATTTGTCTCCAAGTCACAAACTCTCCATCCTTTTTTGCCAAATGGATGTCCAAGAAAGACACATTTTCTGCTTTGGATGCAAATTTGTCCTTTATTCTTGGGTTATTTCGAGCATAACACAAACTACCAAAGACTCGTATTTCATTATATGATGACTTACATCCATAAATTACCTCATAAGGCGATTTCCCTTTTAGCAACTTTGTTGGAGTGTGGTTTATCAAATAAGCCGTTGTGAGCACACAATCTCCCCAAAATTGAATTGGTAAAAATGCTTGGAACCTAAGAGCCCTTGCCACATTTAAAATGTGACGATGCTTACGTTCTACCCTTCCATTTTGTTGGGGTGTATCTACGCAAGTACTTTCTTGCAAAATGCCATGTTTGAAATAAAACTCTTGCATAGGTCCTAAAGTAAATTCTGAACCATTGTCACTCCTAACCATTTTTACCTTTTTATCAAATTGGGTCCTTATCATGGTTATGAATGCTTTCAACAACTTACTTACTTTTGTTCAATTTTTCATTAAATATACCCAGGTGGCTCTACTGGCATCATCAACAACACTGAGAAAATAATGTGCCCATACAAAGAAGAAGTTCTATAAGGACCCCAGATATCACAATGAATCAAATCAAAAATACTTTTTGCATTATTCTTGCTCATAGGGAATTAATTACCAGTCTATTTTGCTCGAAAACAAATATCATAGGTTTCATCTTTAATTCCACCTCTACTACATGCTACGCCAAAGCTTTGAGGAAGGAAGGAAAGAACTTCACTGGAGGAATGCCCGAGGCGCCTATGCCACAAACATCTTGCCTTAACTGCATCTACTTGGCTTGGTGATGAGTTCTTGTAATAATAAACACTGTCTTGTTGCTCACCCGATCTAATCTGAATCCTCGAAGTGCGGTCCTGTATTACACAAAAATCATTAAAATATGCCACCGCACGATTTAACTGTTTACACAATTTTGAAATTGAAACAAGATTGCAGTTTAATTTAGGCACGCATAAAACATTATCTAATCTAAGGCCTTCTCCCAAAACCATTGTTCCGTTCTCACGAGCTAAGGTGTATGTGCCATTTGGAAGTCCAATCGCAACGGGTGCAATCTTTTCGATGCTGTTCATTGTGGACACATTTCCCACCATATGACATGAGGCGCCACTATCTAGCATCTAAGATTCCATACCTGGCACTTTTCGGAGCCTGAATTTGGGGCATCAATTAAACTGAGCAAGCGTTGGACCTGGTCCTGGGTCAAGCCCGTTATATTGACTTGGGCCGCGGTCTGTTTACCGTGTGTGTTGCCTCATGCGGTTGGGCCTGCTGCACCAAACTGGCCCAAAAACGCTGGGCTCTCAAAAATATTATGCGGCTCACTCTCCTGTAAAGCTGCTGCGGTTTCTCTCCCCCTGCTCGGAGACGCGCCTCTGCCTCCTCTGTTATTTCGGCCACCCCGCTGTCCTCTTCCTCGACCACAGGTAACCCATCTAGGTGGGTACCGATCACCTCATAGCAGGATGACTCCTCATGACCGAATCTCCCATAGACCTTGCAAGTTCCTTTCTCCACTATCTTCGGTTGGTCCTTGACTGCAAACGCCATGGTCGAGTCTCCACGTTGATCTCGGTTTATCACTACTTGCTTATGGTTTTCTTCCTGCTAGGCTATATTAAAAATCCTATCAAGCGATGGGAGAGGATCCATTGCAAGTATTTGGCTACGGATGGTCGAGGAGGCCTCATCGTTTAGTCCCATAAGGAATTGGTGCGCCTTATCTTCTTCATACATGGCCACGATTTTGCTAGCCGCTTTGCATTTGCACTCGCTGCACATACAAAACGGGACCTTCACTAGATTGTTCAACTTATTCCACAAGTTCACTAGTTTCGAGTAAAACTCTCCAATGTCCATATCCCCTTGCTTGTAGTTCGCAATACTCGCCTTTAGGGGTGTATTTGCAATGCGATATCTCTTCTTCAGATCAGCCCACATACTTGATGCAGTGTCATAATAGGCAATTGTCATCCAAAGTTTTGGGTCAACGACGTTAAGGAGCCAGGAACATAGCATTGAGTTTGCCATGTCCCATGCGTCGCACTCAGAGAAATCTTCATCCTCCCTTGCCGCGAATCGCTTCAAAGTTCCATTTATGAACGCAAGCTTGTTCTTTGCCCTCAAGGCCATTGTCACGGCCCTTTCTCATAACTGATAATTCTTGCTGTTGAAGATCACTGCTGTGATCATGGCCCTGGGCCCTTCTGAGGGGTGCAAGAAGTAGGGTGAGTGTGGTTCCGTTTCTTGCCTCCGTCGCCCATGATGATATTGAGTTATGATTGTCTTGCTTGTTGATGCTCTGACACCATGTGAACTTTGGTGAAGAAAGTCAATTAAAGAGGCTCTAATGGCCATGTATTTCCTTGAGTTCTCTTGATTATAGCATATGGGATACATATACATATACATACAAGCATGAGTTGCCCTAGCTTAGCCTCCAAGCCATAAAGTTAGGAAAATATCAAAAATATTATCACAAAATATTCACAAAATGTTTCATTCCTTATCAATGTGCACACTAAAATTGTGTATTATATGTTTACTGACTTTTTTTGTTATGAATAAATAATACTAACTACTAAATTATATTGATCACAAAGTATACTTCATAGTTCACTAAATAAGTACTATGACTCACTAAACAAATATCATGCTCACTAAAAAAAACAATAATATAGATATTTAGAATATAATTTTGTGAGTTCCAGATGTACAATATCATTCTGTTTTTGTATAACAGCACACTTTAATAAGTTATATAGTACCTTTACTGAGTGAAACTCGACCATATAAAAATGTGTTGATTTGGATATGTCTGCTCACTGAAAGTATCTATTAACTCACCAAAAAATAGGTTTTGACTCATTAAAATATTTTAGTGAGCTACACAATATTTTTAGTGAGTGACACTGGGTGTGTATTATCATATTTTAGTGAACTATGTACTATTTTTAATGAGATAAAATTCCATTATATAACCATTTCTGTACAAACGGCTGTATAATATAACAATTACAGAGAATATAATTCCCTCCAAAAAGTCGAATTTTGCCGACTAACTGTCATCTTCGTGTCACGCTCAAACACATCTGTGATACTCTAATGTACACTATTTATGCTAAGAAAGTTAGATTACACGGGAAAAATTTTCATTAAAGTATAGTGATTAGACCCAAAAACAAGCAAAAGAAAAGGCAGATCAAATATTTCTTTGCTGCTAACTAAAAGTTGACGTACGTGTTTTGCGGGTCCTTTGTTGCATTCATTTTTCCATGTGTAGTGTTCTAAGTGGTTGTCAGCTGGCATTTTTTTTTTTAAAGGGGTAAGCGGGCTCAATCCACTGGACCTTATCTCACTGGGACCCAATGGACTTGAACAGGTCAGGAAAAGGAGAATATCAAAGTCCAGACTAAAGCCTAGGTCCACAAACCTCCCACACACAATTGTACAAAGGCAGAATTATGCCCCCCAGATTTGAAGCTAGGTGGGGGGAGGACTTGTGAAGTGTTGGTCACCCGGTCAACTCCTCTTCGACATTTGTGGTTGCCAGCTGGCATGGCTTAAAGATCAAGAGCATGAAAGTCATTTGCATTTGAATCACGATGCTTAATTTTATTAAATTCACATTCCTGTTGACATTTCATCGTTAAACAGTTAATGAAATTTCTAATTCACATTTTGCAATTCATTAAACGAGTGATCATCTAGGAATTTTAAACATTCTACTGCACTAATTTGAAGCTATACAAGATTTTTTAATTTTAATTTCAAGTAGCTAATTTTGACACTAATCTCACTGGCCTATAATTTTAAACTTATTATCAGTACTTATGACAAACATTCAGTATTGATCAGCACTGATCATTACCAATCGGCACTTATTAGCACTTATTAGCATTGATTAGCACTGATCAGCCCTTATCAGTATTGTTCAGCACTGATCACTACTAGTCAATAATTAGTTATATTTTCTACTCATTTTAACCTTGATCAGCGTTGATCATCACTTATCAACATTAAACTACATCTATTAATACTGATCAGTACTTATTAGTACTAATTAATAATAAGTGACTTATTATAGGTTGAAAAGAACAGACCCTACATTCACTATAGCTAGCCGCAAAAATGTTGGGAGTTGAAATTAAGTGAGACGAATGCAATCGCATCAAAATAGTCCAGCTTCATGCAGAATGCGATGATCAAGGTAAAAACATCAAAGTGGGTTTAATATTCGAAGTTAAACTCGAAACTAATCAATTGGATGACAGCCTTTTAGGTTATGACTCTTGTGAATGCGACTGGAAAAGTTACACCAGCTATCAGTTTGGCTCCCAACTGTCCAATGTCAAGATTCAAACCAACTGATGTGAACCCAAGGACAATATTTATACCTTCATTAGTCCCTTTTGTAATGATGCTATGGAGAAATTGAGGTGCAGTTAGTTGTCCCAAATGCCACTTCACTGCTTATGTAGAATGTTGATATATACGTTGAGATGCAGATGACGCATCAAATTACGTTTGTACTTTTTGTCCATTGTGACTCGTTATGCATATATATTAGCAATGGTAAAAAATACGTCTGATTGGGTTATTCTAATTAATTTATCCAAATTGAAAAAATCGGATCTGGTCACAAAATTTTTGTCCATGGTGGCTCATCATGCATATGATATATCTATTCTGGCTCCTTCTTAGAGTACCTTTTTGAAGAATAAGGGCTCTATCCCTCCACGACCCGATCCATAGATCGAGACGTCTTTATTAAATGTCTTTTTTTTAAAAAAAAATTTGAGCAGAGTGATCAGCGTCTATAAAAATGAAACACGGTAAGTTAATTTGGCCATTTGGCGAACCCATGAGTAATTAAGTTCATATATTTTTACGGAGTTTTTCTTTCATCACAAGGGGAAGATCGTCGGCATTCTGTTTACTCCTTATTATTATGATACGTTATAAATTGTTTATTTTGATGAAAGATAAAAGATTATTGGTCCAAATATATGATTAATATTACTTCCGCTAATGCTTTAACATTTTCTTATATTATTTGAAAGTCATTAGTACGTAATGATAATGTCAATTGTATTATTGACGTATGTTTTGCATATTTTAGATTATATCATATGATCAATTTTCCTAAACGAGTGATTATGTTAATATATTTTTTTGGGTATAAAGATTATTTGATTGAAGTTAATTACGGAGCAAGCCTATGTCAAGACCAGGCAATGCAAGTATCTTCGAGAGTGCTAATTTCAATTATATCACGTGAAAATCAAAGTGAGCAGAAGACGGAAGGTCCAGCGTCTACTTATGTGAATTGAGTCAAGGGGCATTCTTTTTCGTTTTTAAGTTCATTGGTATTTTATTCTATTTTTTTACAATGGATTAGGAGTCAGGATACGATGAATAGCATAGACAAAGGATAGATTGGAGCTTATTGGCTGAAAGGTAATGTCATTCCCAAAGAAACAAGTCGCATAAGTACTAAACCAAGAGCTGATGAGATAATACAACACCACTGGGCCGGGGCACACCTAATTTGTATGAAAACCATGAAAGCAAACTTGCAACAAATGCTTATTTTACAATGAATTTAGACACATGGACACACACAGATCACAAATATATAGGTGCAACAGATACATAGACATAATTCAAACTAGCCATCCTGCATGCTTCCTGATGTAGTGGGGGCAAGATCCATACTTTTCAATTCCTGCTACACAAGGATCGCAGGTAATTGAGACTTGTGGCGGAAGAGCATCAGGTATCTTTCTAATAAGTTCACAGTCCTGAATTAAAAGTTTCTGCAACTTAGGAAGACCTCCGCTTTCCACCGTCCACTCTTCTAAATCATGATTATTCGCAATCACCAAATGAGTGAGCTCAGGGAAGCTGTCACTGGAAATGTGGAGGTGCCATTGGAAAGGGGCTGTACATGCAAGCAGCCCCAACATTTTGAGCTGAGGAAGCTTCTCCAGAAATGAAATGATCTCCTTTGAGAATTGACACTTCCAAAATTGCAACTTCACTAGATTTTGAGGAAGCGTTATGATATCACCAAAACTTCCACCAACAATCATTAGACGATGCAGGTAGTGGCAGTTTGATAGCATCTCAGAATGGTCAGCTAATATCGAACCTCCCATTCTAAGAGACATGCTCTTGATGGTTGAGGATTTCAAAAAGGGATCCAAATTTTCCTTTTTATCGAAACACGTTGCCTTGAGTCTTTGTAGGCTGAGGCTAGTACTCAACTCTTGTAAGCCCTTCACTTCCGTTGTATCCAAGTCTAAACCCTCAATTATCTGTAAATGACTCAATTTGTCAAGATGTAGTGCTTTACTATCCTTAATACGATAGCCAAAAGGATCAAAGACGACAAATACAGTTGTTTCAAGGATTTCATCTTCCACAACACATCTGGCAATGTCAAGCGAGGCGATCGTAAATCAAGGATTAATAATGACCTTAGGTTGCCAATTTCAGATGGCAACTCAATGATTCCAGTATCCTTTAAGCTTAGATACCTCAAATAAATTAAGGTTCCAATGCTGCTAGCTAAGCTTGGACAAGGAATATCTGTAAAATCCAAGATTCGAAGCAATTCACGGCTCCGAGGAATGTGTCCTACTGATTGATAATCTGAGATTTCACCACTGCGAAAGAGCAAGAGTGATTTTAAGTGTGGGAGCTTTGTAGAATTTGCAAGAGATTCTAGTTCTAGGACTGAATCACCCACATGAACAGCCAGACGACGAATGCTATCATTTAGAACGCAACTTGAAGGATGCTGTTGTTGTAGCTCGTGATTCGTTGCACAGACACTTGTTAGAAGAAAATTTTCATCTTTGGCAATTTGCAAGCACTTATCTCGCATGAGATCATGAAGTTTGCACATTTTAATGTCTCCCACCACATCCCTAGACACTACTTGGACCATTCCTTCATGCACCAGCTCATTTAGGTAAACTTTAGCTATGTCCTCCAATGATCTTTTCTCCCCCTCTCTGCCTTGTCTCGAATACATAATTCCTTCTGCTATCCACAAATGATATAATCTCTGCGCAGGAATCTCAAAATCTTCAGGGAAATATCCAAGAACAAGGAAGCAAGCTTTCAAATGATATGACAACTCGTAATAGCTTAGAGCCAACACCTCGTACACTCCACTATATAATCCATGGCCTTCTAGATTGGATTGAAGATTGTCAAAAACATCCTGCCATTGCTCCACAGTTCTCTTTGCTTCCAAAATTCCTCCTAACACAACAATCGCCAAGGGAAGACCATTGCAATGTTTAAGCATCTTTTCACCCACCTCAACCATCCGAGACTCTACAAAGGATATTATACATTACATTAATAATGGCTAAACCAAATAGGATGCACTTACAGTGGTTGTCACTACATATATGCTAGTCACTATATATTATCACTGTTATTGTTATTATTATTGTTGTTATTATTGTTATTGTTATTATTATTATTATTATTATTATTACTATTATTATTATTATTATTATTATTATTATTATTATTATGGGATTAACTGCTTTATTTATTTTATCTCCATATGTCAATGCTTTTAGAAGTTCAATGGACCTAAATGTTTATTTTCAAAGTTGTGAGTTTTAAATATTCACGTGCAAAATTAAATATTAATGGGCCTAAATGGAGATAGTTATATAAAAGAACTCGTGCAATATCTGTATATATGTGGTTTGTAAGTCATACATGGTTATAATCATTAGTAAAAACAAACCACACGAACTTTATTATTTGGTTTCACCTATAACATTGAATGATATGTTGGTTTAACCTTGTTTCTAAAATCTTTTTGTCAGAATCAATTAGTATACACCAATTAAACTCCAATGTTGGATAAAACAAAGTTAATTGATTATGATTATAAAATAAAAATATAAGAATGTCGTTCATACATGAAATATGTACATTTTTGTGGATATATACAGTATAAGTAAAACATATCGCCATATGCATTACCTATTTCAAGCGCAAATATATTACAAAAAAGCTAATTCTATAGGCATGACTTAACCTGAAGGCACAAATTTCATAAATCAGATACCATTCAGCTTCGTATTTTGATGGTTTGACGTGATTTAAAAGTTTTACAAATCTTTTAATTATGGTTTTGATCATGTGTGTAGTTGTATAAATAAACTTCCCAACTTCTTCAATTTTATATATCCAAAACATTAAATTCAAATAAATTTAATTTAAAGAAATAGACTAACATAAAAGATACAAAAAAAATACATAGAATGGGCGAGACAAAGCGTACCTGCATTGTCTTTGTTGAAATTTGCTTTTTTCTCCAAGAGTTCCCAACTTTGACTGGGATTCAGAAATTCTGCCTCATAATAGTACACCACATGGCTTGGATAATATGAAAATATTTGAGAATCACGTGTTGTCACCAATACTTTGCTAGCACAACAATCGTCATTGAGAGGAAAAGCATGTTTAAGGCAATTCCAATCTTTAATAAACCAAATGTCATCAAGAACCACCAAACATTTGGTCCTTTTCAGCACATCATAGAGTTTGGGAGGTAGTTGTGAATCTTGTAATTCTCTGACTAATTTCCTCTCTTCTTTATGATTCGTTGGAATCAGTTGAAGTAAGATCTCCCTACAAACAGATCCAAGTTGAAGCTGTTGAGACACATAAGCCCATGAAAAACCTTCAAATTGACTCTTCAAAGAGGCATGATTATAGACCTTCCTCGCCAACGTAGTTTTCCCAATTCCACCCATCCCGTGAATCACTACTATCTTTTGTGGTCCATTAACCAACTGATCTGCCACCTCTTTTACATGTTCATCAAGCCCAACAACAACATCTTCAGTGTGGGAGTACGTTCGCCTTTGATCTATGAATCTTTTTTCAAAAACAAGATATCGGTCCATGAGCTCACCATTTGATCTTGTTATCCCATATCTTTGCAACCTCCCAGTTAGCTCATTGATCTTAGCAATGAAAGCGTCAATATCACTGCCAACACTGTGCAGTGTTTCGGCATCTTTCATGCAACAAAGAAGCCACTTGAGGTCGGTCCATGGAATTAAGCTGCGTGGCTTTTCTCTCTTATGAGAAACTTTCAGAATGTAACGCTCAATGACATCTTCGGCTTCTTGAGCCAAATCCCTGATTTCTGAAATCCATTGGCGAATGATAGCCGTCTTGTACTGTTTATGATCCGCATCCCACAAGAAAGACTGCATCCACTCAAGCTCACGCTTAAGCCCTTCTACCTTATCCCTCACTTTCGCTAAAAACTCAACTTCCTCCACCAATAGCTTCCCTAACCAATTAGCTGCTGATTCAATTACAAAACTAGCCATTTGCTAGTTTTTCTCAATAATCCCTTTCCTTTTTATTTTCTTCTTTTTTTGTGATCTCTCAAGCTCGTAACTCAAATCATTTTTGGATTTGCTTCGATAGATTCTAACTAAGGCGTTAATTTGTTACGTATATATACTTGTAGGCTAAAAAGCTTGGTTCACACTTCCAATCAAAATTAAACCCAGGGATTGACACTTCAAATTACCCCCACCCCCTTTATTCCAAAACCTTTCCTCACTCATTCCTGGCCTAAAGCTTTGCATTTCTAGTTAACAACTCCTCCTTTGTTCCAAAACCCGGTCTTACGCTTCCCCTGCCTCCTTTGTTCTAATCCTCCTCTCACTAGTCCATGCCCAATCCCATGGCTTTAATTACAATCAATTCAAGAATCAATCCTTCATTCCATAACTCCCTTTCACTCTTTCCAATATTCTTGCTCTTTTCCAGGGCTCATGGCTTTACACTTCTAATCAAAAACCTCTCCCCTTTATTCGATGACTCTGTCTTAATCCTCTCCTTTTATATGGTACTTTGAAAAACAGCAACAATAAGTTCTGCCTATAATTTTGTTATTCCTCTTGATAGTTAAATTACGTACTTCAAATTCAGATTACTTCAAATTCAGAAAATAAATCTAAACTATGGTATAGAATTAATCCAACTTCAAATTTAGAAAACAAATTTGGTCGTATTTTCTACTGATTTTAACCCTGATCAGCATTGATCATCACTCATCAGCATTGAACTACATCTATTAATACTGATCAGTACTTATTAGCACTAATTAACAATAAGTGACTTATTATAAGTTGAAAAGAACAACCCTACATTCACTATAGCTAGCCGCAAAAATCTTAGGAGTTGAAATTAAGTGATACGTATGCACTTGCTTCAAAGTAGTCCAGCTTGATGCAGAATGTGATGATCAAGGTAAAAACATCAAAGTGGGTTTAATATTCTAAGTTCAAATTCTAAACTAATCATTTTGATATGTAGGTTATGACTCTTGTGAATGAGACTGGAAAAAGTACATCAGCTATCATTTTGGCTCCCAACTATCCAATGTCAAGATTCAAACCAACAGATGCTATGGGGAAATTGAGGTGCAATTAGTTGTCCTAAATGTCACATCACTGCTTATATAAAATATTAATATGTTGAGATGCATATCACGCACCAAATTACGCTTGTACTTTTTCTCCATTGTAACTCGTTATGTGCATAGATATTAGTGCTGGTAGACACCCGTTTGATTTGATTATTCGAATTTATTTAATCTGAAAAAATGGGGTTTGGTTACAAAATTTTTGTCCTCATTTAAAATTCGGACGGTCGCTCATGTCCGCATCCGGGCCTGGGCTATCAGAATTTGATGACCAATTTTGGTTCAAATAAATTCAGGCATTCGGACGATTGGGTTGAGACTTTTGAACAATCGAGCCTAGGTTCTTATTTGTTAATATTTTTACAGAGTTTAATCTTTCATCATAAGGGGAAAATTGTTGGCTATCTCTTTACTCCTTATTATGATATACTATAAATTGTTTATTTTGATGGGACAAAAGATTATTGCTCCAACTATATGATTAATGTTACTTTTGCTTATGATGTAACATTTTCTTATACGGTTCGGACCTCATTAGTAATAATAATGTCAATTATATTATTGATGTATGTTTTGCACATTTTGGATTATATCATGTGATCAATTTCTCTAAATGAATGATTATGTTAATATATTTTCACAATGGATTAGGACTATGGATCCTATTAATAGCATAAACGAAGGACAGATTGGAGCTTACCAGCCATGGGCGAGCAGCTAATGACGTTCCCAAAGAAACAAGCAGCATAAGTACTAAACCAAGAGTGGAGGAGATAATACAACACGACTGGGACACATTTAATTTGTATGAAAGTCATAAAAGCAAACTTGCAACAAATGCTTATTTTACAATGGAGTTAGACATGTTGACACACAGAAATCACAAATATATAGACACAACAGAAACATAGACACAACTCAAACTAGTTATCATGCACGGTGCTGCCTGACGTAGTGGGGGCAAAATCCACACTTTTCAATTCCTGGTACACAAGCTAGGACTGCAGATAATTGAGACTTTTGGTGGAAGAGCATCAGGTGTCTTCCTAGTTCTTAACCGGAACTCAATTCGAAGTTTCTGCAACTTAGGAAGGCCTCCGCTTTCCACTGTCCACTCTTCTGAAGAAGGATTATTCCAAATCACCAAATGAGTGAGCTCAGGGAAGCCGTTACTGGAAATGTGCAGGTGCCATTCCAACGTACATGAAACCAGCGACAACTTTTTGAGCTGAGGGAGCTTCTCCATATATAACTGAAATGGCCTTCTTTGAGAATTGACAGCTCGAAAATTGCAACTTCACCAGATTTTGAGCAAAAGTTGAGATCTCAACAAAATTTCCACTAGTAATCCATAGACGATGTAGGTGGTGGCAATCAGATAACATCTTAGGGTTGGAACTTAGCATTGAACCATCCATTTCAAGAGACACGCTCTTGATGCTTGAGGATTTCAACAAGGGACCCAAATTTTCCTTTTCACTGAAACACGTTGCCTTGAGTCTTTGTAGGCTAAGGCTACTACTCAACTCTTGCAAGCCCTTTACATCCGCTGTATCCAAATCTAAACCCTCAATTATCTCTTGTTGGGTTTTATGGCCCAAAATCTCGGGTTTAGGCACGGGGTGACCATGCTGCATGAGCACGGGCGTGCCGCGACATAGAAGACCGAAGAACAGAGCAGCAGAGAAGTGACACGGTGTGCCCGTGCCATGTGGCACGGTCGTGCCACATGGCACGACACGACCGTGCCGCCCTGGCACGACCGTGCCAGGGGAAATTTTCTGCCGACTTAAAGTGGCGGCTAGGGTTGCGCTTTGGTGACGGTTTTGGAAGGTGGTAGCTAGGGTTTTCAGGGGGAAACCCTGCCTCACAGACCCTATATAAAGGGGGTCTAGGGCCTTGTTTCAAAACACACTTCAGTACTCATAAACACATTGAGAGGTAAAAGTCGTTTGTGAGAGATTACAATAGAGAGATTGTAATTCTGCTCTTTGATCGAATCACTGAGGTGATTGTGATCGTGGTGTACTTTCCTGCTCATAGTGAATTGTTCTGGTGCTGTCGCCGTCCGTGGTTTTTCCCACATTGGGTTTTCCACGTTAAATTCTTGTGTTCTTGTTCTCTTCCTATTGTTCTGTTGTTTGTGATTGGTTGAATTTCTGATTTTCTATTGCATCCTATCGCTTCCGCTATACTATTATTACTGATATAAATTTCCTAACATCTCTAAATGGCTCAATTTGTCCAGACGTAGTGCTTTATTATCCTCAATCACATGCCCAAATTTTTCAAGAGGCCAGGTGCCACTGGATAGCAAGTATAGTTGCCTCAAGGATTTTATCTTCCACAACACATCCGGCAATCTCAAATCCTGCAATCGTAAATCAAGGATTAACAATGACCTTAGGTTGCCAATTTTTGGCAGCTTGGTGATTTGAGTACCCCTCAAGCTTAGGTACCTCAAATAAATTAAGGTTCCAATACTCCTAGGTGAGCTTCTGTAAGGAATTCCTGTAAAATCCAAGATTCGAAGCAACTCAAGGCTTTGGGGAATGTCTCCTATTGATTGATAATACGAAAGTTTACTACTGGGAAAGAGCAAGAGTGATTTCAAGTGTAGGAGCTTTGTAGAATTTGCAAGAGATTCTAGTTCCGGGACTAGATCACTTGCATAAACAACCAGACGATGAATCCTATCATCCAGAATACAACTTGAAGGATGCTGTTGTTGTAGCTCGTGCATGATTCTTTGCACAGACACTTGTTAGAAGAAAATTTTCATCTTTGGCAATTTGCAAGCACTTATCTCGCATGAAATCATGAAGTCTGCACATTTTAATATCTCCCATCACATCCCTGGACATTATTTGGACCATTCCTGTATGCACCAGCTCATTTAGGTAAACTTAAGCTATGTCCTCCAATGATCTTTTGCCCCTCTCTCGGTCATGTCTCGGAGACGCAATTCCTTCTACTATCGACAAATGACATAATCTCTCCGTCGGAATCTCAAGGTCTTCAGGAAAATATCCAAGAACAAGGAAGGAAGCTTTCAAATAATATGACAACTCGTAATAGCTTAGAGCCAACACCTCGTACACTCCACTATATAATCCTTAGCCTTGTGCATTGGATTGAAGATCGTCACAAACATCCTGCCACTCCTTTGCTGTTCTCTTTGTTGCCAACATTCCTCCTAACAAAACAATCGCCAAGGGATGACCATTGCAATGTTTAAGCATCTTTTCACCCACCTCAACCATCTGAGGCTCTACAAAAGATATTATACGTTACATTAATAATGGATAAACCAAAATAGGATGCATTTATAGCGGTTGTCACTATATATATGCCTGTCACTCTCTCTCTCTCTATATATATATATGTTATTAATATTGTTATTATGGGATGAACCATTTTATTCATTTCGTCTCCAAGTGTCAATGCGTTTAGAAGTTCAATGGACTCAAATGTTTAATTTCAAAATTGTGAGTTTTAAATATTAACGTGCAAAATTAAATATTAATGGGCCTAAAGGGCGATAATTTTATAAAAGAGAATAATAGGGCCTCACTTGCATAATCTTCATATATATGTGGTTTGCAAGTCATACCTGGTTCTAATCATAAATAAAAACAAACCACACGAACTTTATTATTTGATTTCACCTATAACATTGAATGATAGATTGGTTTAACCCTGTTTCTAAAATCTTTTTGTCAGAATCAACCAGTATACACCAAGTAAACTACAATGTTGGATAAAACAAAGTTCATTGATTATGATTATAATATAGAAATATAAGAATGTCGTTTATACATCAAATATGTACCTTTCCCTAAATATATATAGTATAAATACAACATATCGCCATATGCATTATACATTCCAAGCTCAAATATATTACAAAAAAGCTAATTCTATATGCATGGCTTAACTTAAAGGCACAAATTTCATAAATGGGACATCTTTGGGCTTTGTATTTTGATGGTTTGACAGTGATTTGAAAGTTTTTCATATCTTTTAATTATGGTTTTGATCGCATGTTGTAACACCCGAAATTCTTATCCCCTTCGTTAAGCCGATTGCGCTATTTTGTATTGTTATAAAATCGTATTTGGTTATTTCGATAAATTGAAATAAGATCAATGTGCCTGCTTAAGTGCTGATTTTATTGAAAAGAATATTATTATTATCATTATTATTGGTTTTATTGTTATTAAGGATGATCATTGGGTACCACATTGAGCACATTCCCGAATACGATTAGAATGTCGAACCTTGGGAATAATCCTACAATTTATTGAATCGAACCTTAATATGGTCAAAAGGCGAATAAACTGGCCGATGATTATATTAATGGTTACGGTTTAAGAATGGAGGCCGGGAATTGGACTTACGATATAGCGGGTTGGAATTTTATCAGAGGCTAAGTAAAAAATAAAAAAATAAAAAAATAAATAAAGGCCAAAGGGGTCAAAGCCCCTTCGTTCATTTGGGGCCAGGAGGAATCGCGAAGGAAAGGGGGGCCCCCCGCCCCCCCCCCCCAGTCCCGCGACTCACACGCCAGAGAAAGAGGGAGAGGGAGGGGGGAGAGGCGCCGGCGGGCCGTCGGCGAGGGGCAGCCGACCCCGGCCACGACCACCCCGGTCAACCCCCGAACCGGAGGTAGCGAGAGAGAGAGACAGACGGCGAGAGAAGGAGGTCGGTGGTTAGGCTTTGGGGACCTCGACCCTCAGCGACCGCCACCAGCACGGCCACTCTCGCCGGACGCCGGCGACACGGCAGAGGGCAAAGACGGCAGAGGAAGACAGAGGCAGCCCAGATCAGTCCCTAAAACAGGTCCTTTATCTTGGATTCGAGGTGGGTTTTCTCTTCCTTCTATTTATTGTTAATTTCGATGAAAGTTTATTGATTATGGTTCGTTTACGCTGAATTCGAACTGATTAGCAGTAATTTGAGGAAATTATATCCGATATCGATATATATAGTTCGTATTGAACAAAAGTTTATCGATTATATATTCGTTGTTTGCAGTGATTGCATAGAAATCATAGAAATTATGTGGATGTTAATTGTGAATTAAACGATTGAATTATTGAATCATATAGATTGCGAAGTGAGTATGGTAAACTGCTTTTATGTAGTGAATTAACGCTTCCCAACTTCCGAAACCTTCCAAGGCATCTCTAAGTGTTTTATTAGTTACATGTTTCGATTGCCAACATTTATGCATCAGTTGATGAACTAAGCTTCAGTGTATGAGTCAGATGTGAAGCAGGACATTTATAGCAATTCGTAAGTATATATGGTGGTTTGGTAAGTTGTGATCATGGTGTATGAATTAAGGATCGACCAATAAGGCTCGTTAAGCCTTTATACGGGTAACAATTAAGGGCATCGAAATCACCGCTAACGTTGCCTCCGAAATTAAGATTATATATATATATATATGTAAATACCAAAGCAATGTTTGATTTAATTGCAAACATATGGATTGTGCTATGATTTTGGGAATAGGTTAGTGATATGATTTTATGACGTGATCATATGTGCTATGTGAAACCTTTTCCTCCTAATAGAAAAATGCGTGGCGCTGATTTCAAGTTTTAGAGATCTTTAAAAGCTTGTAAATGCTTATTCGCACGATTTCAAAGCGTTTCTAAATGTTCATCGGCTGTCTTTTTTAATCAACAAGTTATTGGTAACGAAATAATCCTAAATCATCGGATTGATCAACCGAATGAGTCAAGTGACCAGTCGATAGGTTCAGGGATCCTTTTAAAAAGGAATTAAAGAATGAGCATGGCTTGCATCGCATCATTGGTATTCTTAGCTTAACCATCCCAGTACTCTCCTTTAAAGTTCATATGTAACTTCAACTTCAATGTTTCAAAGTTCAAAGTTCATTATTCTATCGGTAGACAAAGAGTTCAAAGTTCAGTGTTCATTGCTCTGCCAGTAGGCAGAGGTTTCAGAGTTCAGTGTTTCATAGCTCTGCCAGTAGGCAGAGAATTCAAAACTCAAAGTTTCATCGTTCTGCCAGTAGGCAGAGGATTCAAAACTCAAAGTTCATAGTTCTGCCAACAGGCAGAAGTTTCAAAGTTCAATGTTCATAGCTCTGCCAGTAGGCAGATGATTCAAAGTTCCACGTTGAAAGTTATAGTTCTATCAAATGTTTTATAGTTCATCAAATGTCTTATAGTTCTATAATTCTATCAATAGGTAGAGGATTCAAAGTCCATATATCCTATAGTTCTGCCACCAGGCAGTAGAGTCAAAGTCACACGTTGCAAAACCCCGTCAACTAGTAGAGAACAAGGTCAAAGGAGACTCCCAGTCCATATGATGAATTATAAAACATTATACTTTAATAAACAAGCGCGTAAAGTTCAAAGGTCATATTGCCACATCATTAGTTACTAATCACATAACATAGTATATGTTTTACTGTATGGTTATCGTTCTATGTATTAGCGAGGAGATTTACTCCTGCATATGACCTGTTACTGTATGGTATAGTGAAATCATCAGTTTAGTGATTGCATCGCATTGGGCATGATGATTGTTTTAGGGTAATTGCTAAGTTTATATAGCCTACGACCTGACAGCATCTCCAATGAATTTTAATGATTATGTACGACATAAATTACATGAACTGGAATAAGCCTTAATGATGTACTGAGCACTACGTATAAAGTTTTAGCGATTGATGGGTAACATATAAGCCTTTCGTAACAGAAATCACAATAAATGGTGTTTATGGGTTGAACCCCTTTACTTTCATTGAGTTTATGAGTTTATATGAATGTCTTATGGTAAGTTTATTGAGTATAGCTATTCTTAAGTTTAAGCTGTTGATGCAAATACTATTTCTCTTGCACTGTGATTGGAACACACTGTACGATAGATGAGTTCTTCAAAGAGAAGGAATTATAAACAACTGTTGTAAGTTGTTATTGCATTTAAAGTATTGATTTAGGAGAGGGGGTTATCCACTGAGCGATAATTGCTCATTCTTATTTATTCTTGTTCTCTTCCCAGGTTTCTAAAATAACAGGTAAAAGTCGGCCCATGTATGCCGAGATGGAGTCACTGTTGTCCTAAGAGTTTAGCTTGTATGTGAGCTGTGAAGTTGTATTATGGTGTAACAGTTCATTTCTGTATAATTTAAGTCTTTGTGTGCATGTACCGCATATCATTTAGAGTCGCTCTGTATGGGCATGTGAGCCAACCGTCTAAGTTGCTTCGGTTGTTTGTAGTTGGGATATAAACCTAAGTACTCCGAACGTGTGGCCCACGGAGTTGTACCTTTCATTGTCCTTTTGTTCTAACATTGAACTGCATTGGTTGTGATGCTTCAGGTGGGTGGTCCGTGGAGCTGTTAACTCGGGCGGGTGGCCTGTAGAGCTGGTTGGTTCTTTATTGCTGCTTTTCAGTGCAGGGTATTTAATGTAAGGCTTTAAGTCTGAGAAATGGTCAGTTTTGGGGGGGAAATTCTGTCTAATTCGTTCCAGAATTTAAAGAAAAATGCTAATACTCCTAGCCCTAGGGTTGGGGGCGTTACACGTGTATATATGTATCAATACATATTCCCCAACTTCTTAAATTTTACCCAAAATTTTAAATTCAAATAAATTTTATTTAAACAAATAGACTAACATAATAGCTCCACAAAGAAGAGAGATAATATGCAAAACAAAGCATACTTGCATTGTCTTTGTTGAAATCTGCTTTTTTTTTTTTTCCAAGAGTTCCCAACTTTGATTGGGATTTAGAAATTTTGCTTCATAATAGTATACCATATGGCTTGGATAACATGAAAATATTTGAGAATTGTGTGTTGTCACCAATACTCTGCTATCACAAGAATTGTCATTGAGAGGAAAAGCATGTGTAAGGCAATTCCAATCTTCAATAAGCCAAATGTCATCAAGAACCACCAAACATTTGGCCCTTTTGAGCACATCATAGAGGTTGGGAGGTAGTTGTGAATCTTGTAATTCTCTAACTAATTTCCTCTCTTCTCCATCTTTCCCTGGTATCGGTTAAACTAGGATCTCCCTACAAACAGATCGAAGCTAAAGTTGTTGAGACACATAAGCCCATGCAAAACCTTCAAATTGGCTCTTCAAAGAGGCATGATTATAGACCTTCCTTGCCAATGCAGCTTTCCCGATTCCACCCATCCCATGAATCACTACTACCTTTTGTGGTCCATTAACCAACTGATGTTCCACCTTTTTTACATGTCCATTGAGCTCAATAATAACATCTTCACTGTGGGAGTATGTTTGCCTTTGATCTATAAATCTTTTTTTGAAAACAAAATATGGGTCGATGAGCTCATCATTTGATCTTGTTATCCCATATCTTTGTGACCTCCCAATTAGCTTGTTGATCTTGGCAATGAGAGTGTCAATATCACTGCCAACACTATGGAGTGTTTTGGCATCTCTCATGCAACAGAGAAGCCACTTGAGGTCGGTCCATGGAATTAAGCCGCGTGGCTTTTCTCTCTTATGAGAGACTTTCAGGATATAAAGCTCAATGACATCTTCGGCTTCTTCAGCCAAATCCCTAATTTCCGAAATCCATTGGCAAATGATAACCTTCTTGTACTGTTTGTAGTCTCCATCCCACAAGAAAGACTTCATCCACTCAAGCTCACGTTTCAGCCCTTCTACCTTAAAACTCAACTTCCTCCACCAATAGCTTCCCTACCCAATTAGCTGCTGATTCAATTACAAATCTAGCAATTTACTAGTTTTTCTCATAACCCCTTTCCTTTTTCTTTTTTCCTTTTTTTTTGGTGGTCTCTCAAGGTTGCAACTCAAATCAATTTTGGATTTATCTTGATAGATTCTGACTAAGGGGTTGATTTATTGTGTATATATACTTGTAGGCTAAAAAGCTTAGGTTACACTTCCAATCAAAATTAAGCCCAGGAATTGACACTTCAAATTACCCCCACCCCTACCCCTTTATCCCAAAATCTTTCCTCACTCATTCCTAACCTAAAGCTTTGCTTTTCTAGTCAACAACTCCTCCTTTGCTCCCGAGCCCTGTCTTACGCTTCCCCTGCCTCCTTTATTCTAATCCTCCTCTCACTATTCCATGCCCAATCCCATGACTTTAGTTAGTATCCATTCAAGAATCAATCCTTCATTCCATAACTCCCTGTCACTTTTTCAATATTCTTGCTCTTTTCGAGGACTCATGGCTTTACACGTCCAATCAAAAACCGCTCCCCTTTATTCCACGACTCCTTCTTAATCCTCTCCTTTTGTATGGTACTTTGAAAATCAGTAAAAATGAGTTCTGCCTATGATTTTGTCAATCCTTTTGACAGTTAAAAATATGTACTTCAAATTCAGAAAATAAATCTAAAATATGGTATAAAATTAGTCCAAATTCAAATTCAGAAAACAAATTTCAAATTGATTCATCAACTGAACTCAAAAACATCCTACTTGGAACTGCATGTCCTATCGTCATCATCAATTGAAAGAATCAGAAACCATTGATGCGCAGGAAAAAGTAGCATGAGAGATAAACCCTAAAATTAAGTGCGAATTGAACAAGTTTGTACAATAATCACCCAAAAAAAGAAAAAAAAAAACCCAAAAACCAACGGTACCTTGTGGTTGCCCTGGCGGCTGGTTGTTGGTGGAGACATCCATGTTTATGGCAAGGTAGCTGCGGATCATCCATGGGAGCAGTTATGGAGTTTGAATCAGAAATTGAATGGTTGATTAAGATTGAATTCTAGTGAGGTTACTGTGCATTAATCTACTTATTCACCTCGCAGATGAATTAATTGTTTGTACAAAAGGCCTACCCGTCCACAACCCAACTTGTGGATCGAAACATACTTCTTAATTCTTTTTTTTTTTAAATTTTCGACCAGAGTTATCGGCGTTTATAAAAACATAACATGGTAAGCTAATTTGGCTACTTGGGGAATCCATGGTAAGTTTATCTATTTTTGCGGAGTTGTCTTTTATCACAAAGCCTGCTTGTTCCTTATTACGATATGTTATAAATTGTTTGTTGTGGTGAAAGACAAAAGATCGTTGGTACAACTAAATGATTAATATTACTTTTGCTTATGCTGTAGCATTTTTTATATTGTTTGGACCTCATTATTAATAATAATGTCAATTATATTATTGGTGTCTTTTGCATGTTTTAGATTATATCATGTGATCATTTTTTTTTCTAAATGAGTGATTATGATTAATATATTTTACATACATGCTTGGCATTCTCTTTTGGTATAAGATTAGTAGATTTTAGTTAATTACGAAGCAAGCCTATGTCAAGACCAGACAGGTATCTTCACGAAGGAGCACTAATATCAATTATATAATCTGAAGATCAAATTGAGATTAAAAGCATTCCAAAGGTCGATTAATTCCTTCCATTTTAATATGCAACGCCTGGAAAGTCACAAAGCAAAACATGAAAGGCCCAACAGCTACTTATGTGCGAAATTCAAGAGCTACACTTGCAAGTTCAAAGGGAGAAATCTGGAGAACCTGATACATTGAACTTACATTGGTATATCTATTGTAGGATTGTGTCTATTTAAGTCTCCTTACAAATGTATCTTGCTACTTTTCTTTGTAGCGAGTTGGGTTGATTAGTTGGAGGGTCAAGTATCTAAGAAAGGTTGAGAGCAGCATGTATGTTGGTACACCTAAACTTGTAGGGTCAACCTATAAGCTATACGATTAGAGAATCATTTGTATT